>CP125979.1:30096538-31296538 GCA_030063025.1 Avena longiglumis | reverse complement strand
CATAGAAGTGTATGTAACTATTGAGCCGAAACTACATAAATTACTCGCATAATGGACCTGCTGTTGATTGCAGAAACTGATCCCATGGAAGATGAACTGAGCAGTTATCAGCAAAGCTGTGACTACTAGGCGAGTACCACCGTGAAATACTTATCAGCACCTCTCTGACTACTAGAGGAGCACCAAACGTGAATACTATAGGAGCACCGCCGTGGCTAAATTGGGGGCAAATCAATTTCGCTTTGAGCAAAAAACGCCAGCCCTACTGATGTGGTTACTAGAAGAAACAATGGCGGAGGAAACGAACAAGGTTGACAGACTAACCGGCTGAAAAAACTACAGAAGTGCGCAGCCGTTTGGGCGCGGTACCACGCCTCCGATGCTGCCATCCCTACACCTCCGAGCACAAGGCACGCCCGCCACGAACGCCACGAACGCGATGTCGCGCTACCGATTCACGTACACCAACACACTGAGGCCGCTGCCTTCTCGCGCGCGTCGATTCGCGGGGCCGCGCCACCGATTCTCCTTCACCGGCTCATATCACCACGGATGCCCGCCCTCGGAAGCTTCGATCCAGTCATCCCCGCGGTCGACGGTGCTCCACCACAGCTCTACCAAGGAGGACAACCTGTCCTCGCGGCTTCCCGCCGGACAACTCCCGTAGAGGAGGTCGATTTACTGGTGGAGATCGATAGCCATGTGAGGCGAGAGAGGAGTAAAGGAGACGGAGACGAGCTCGATTCCAGAAATTAGAACAGTTGAAGAAGAGATAGAGACGAGAGGCCTATCAGTTTCTTTGGACGACAACGCCGCTTAGTCTACGCCGTTCGATCGTGAATCGATGCGGCCAGAAGGGAGCACCCTGTAAGATAGGAGAGTGCCCAGGCAATAATTAGATTTTGGGATAAAATAATAAGTGAAAATATGAAGAGAAAATGTTAAACCAAACAACGGTAAAAAAAACAGTAAAAAACGTGCTCCACACCCTAATCGGGCCGGGCCAGATGGCATAAGAGGATGACTGCGAGGTGCTCCAAGCTTCCGTTTCCTCCAGTCTATAGCGGCGATGGAGCCCACCGATGATGTCTCCGACGCTGCTGCGGCGGAGCATCGATCCGGCGGCCGGAGGCGACTCGCCGCCAGAAACTCGAGCCACCTAAGCAGACGACGCCGACCCAGGTCTCCGGAAGGTCAGCGCATACTGGGGACTTCTCGGACAACCCTATTCCGTTCCATGCTTCATTGCGCATAGACTGAATCGTACTGTACTGATTACTTTAGTTGTAATTTTGCTCTAGCTTTTCCATTTGTAGGAATATAATCGAGTATATGTGTGTCTTACGAAGACTGAACCGTGTTGCGTGGTCAGCATTCTCAGACCGGTGATAAGATATAAAACTGACCAGTCATGGCAGAACCTGACTGGAAATTTCCTATACTGTCTTCAAGGTTAACTGTGCCTCGTCGATTTGAGTACTCCCTCCGATCCATAATAAGTGTCATCGATTTAATACAACTTTGTACTAAAGCAGAAACACTTATTATGGATACTAAATCAGCGACACTTATTATGGATCAGAGGGAGTAGTACAATCCTAGTATATTTAAGCATGTTGGTTATTGGATAACCTTGTTGTAAAGCAAGACAGTGGGTACCAGAGTGGTAGGTCCAACGCCTCTGTCCATGTCTACTTGTTTATATATTTTGGAACTTGTGAAATTCTAGCATTCAGTCAATTTTCTCCTTAATCCATATAAAAATTCTTCTCCTTCTAATCACAAATATGCACACATATAAATATGTCTGTTTATCTTGTGAAAATCATACTACTATCATTTTTTTTTGCAAACTAGTACTACTACTATCATTATGGCGCTAAAATCTTAAGGATTTGAGAGGAAACATCAAATTTGGTTAGGCAAGGGGCATGAATCGTCCATTCTGAAATTGGGCAGAAATTTCTTTGGCTTAGTTTAATAGTCATAGTCATTCTATTTTTGCATTTTCCCTTAGTAGGACAGCTGTTCATTATTATGAAGTCTTACAACGACTGAGTGGTACTTGCACACCAACTATCACTTCACAAAATTATAGTAAACCAACTCATAGGTGTCAATAGTAGCTAGCCTTAGTAATATATATGCATGTTCACATCAATTTCCCCTTATTAAAAAGCAAAAACCAGAGGAACAAACTGCGTTACTTCAAGCACCTCTCTCGGCAGGTACTTGTTTATGTATATTAGCTGTCACCAGGTCACCGTCTCACCGAGTGCATCACCCGCAGGGTCTATCTACATATATATCCTGCAGCCTTAGCTAGCATTCTCCCTCCCATCCCCGAAAGATTTTTGCAATGGCGGATCCAATCACCATTGGTGCTGCTGTAGGATGGGGCGTATCAGCACTGGGTTGGCTTGCCTCACCCATCATTTCTAGGGTCCTGAACAAAGGTTTCGCCCTCCTCGACTTCAACGCATCCGAGAAGCTGAAGATACTTGACACACAAGTTATACAACTGCAGCGGGTGATGGAAGTAGCCGACGAGAGCACTTACAGTCATCGCTTGGAGCCACTGCTAAACAAGCTTAAATCTGCCTTCTACGAAGCAGAAGACATCTTGGATCGTTTCGAGTATCAGAGTCTCAAGAAGCAGATCCAAGATGCCAAGTCAGATGGCAGTAAGATGTATTTGCTGAGAAATAATTTTCGGTCTTTTATATCAATCTCCCCCGTAAAAGATGAGGTATTTCTCTCATACTTGGATATGTTCCACTTTGTCACAGGTCTTCCCATCTTTTCTTTGCCATGACGTTTCGAGTATCAGAGTCTCAACGAATTCTCAATTATTTCCCTAATTATCTAACTAGATGATTATATCTTGAAATGAATTAAGAGATAATATACTGGTTGTTAAGAAAAGTAGGAGTAGTTTCTTTGGAGCCATATACATCCTATATAAGTAAGACCTTTTTTCTACGTCAGTTAAGCAATGGATCCGGAGTTTATATAATATTTGTTACAGTAGATTAGCCAAGTTATCATGGAATGATCCAAGACTAATCCACTCTCGCACTAGCAGCGCTCTTTCGCAAGCTCCTCTTCCTTGTGCAGCCCCGATAGTACACTGTTTGGTCCTATTCTGATGGGACAACCATGCCTAGCGATTGGAACAGGACTCCAGAAGGCGTCGTAGAATAACTGAAGCAGCAGAAAAGGTTGGACGCATCCGCCAATAACTGAAGTAAAAGAAAAGGATGGACCAAACTGGCATGCTAGCGGATGGTCGGAACCCATGTACATCTCCCACTCCCACATCCAAAAAAGGTCTTAGTCAAGGCATATAGCACATGGCACACATAACGGAGGAGCTCAGCAAGGTATCGTATTGAAATGAGCCCAGTGACCTCGTCGATGCACCTACAAGAGCATCGAGGGGAACACGGCCAAAACACTCCTGATCTCGCCCACCTCCATTGCGCAGCCACCTTTGGTGACCTAGATTCTCTTCACGTGGTGCTTTCTTTTCTGATATTAAAATGACATAGAGAGAGAGAAAAAGATCCTTATTTGCATTGGGATATTAAATAAGTCTATATTCATGAGAAGAACATATGCTATATAGATTCTTCAAAAGGAAGAGTTCTTGGTAGCCTCAACTTACCTGTTATTTGTTTTGGCAGAAGAGTGGTATGTCAAAACTGCAGTTGCAGAAGAGCCTAGAGAAGATAGAAAGTGCTATAAGTGATTCATGTAAAGTTTTGGAACAACTGAACTTGCCAGGTATAAGTAACGGGAGACGCGCTGTTGCTACTAGTTCACGTAGTGCAGGCATTACCGTAGGTCATCCTCTACGAGTAATTGGTCGAGATCAAGATCGTGACAATATCATAGCAATGCTTCATGCGAAGGAAGACCAGTTTCAAGCAAACACCGTCAATGGCACATGTTATTCTGTAATTGGCATTCATGGCATTGCCGGGTCTGGGAAATCTACACTCGCACGGTGTGTTTATGATCATGAGAAAAAGCAAAAACAAGAGAAAATGGAAGGTCATTTCGATATTGTTATGTGGATTCACGTTTCCCAGAAATTCGCTTTGGATTCCATTTTCAGTGAAATGTTTGAGGGAGCTACACAGAAAAATGCCCGAAATTCAATAGTCTGAACGTCCTGAAGGAAAGTCTGGAGGAGAAACTGCATGGAAAGCGGATTTTATTGGTACTGGATGATATCTGGTACAACATTAGGAACTCAGAAGACCACGAAGAACTACAAAAGCTAATTTCTCCGCTGCATGTCGGGAAGGCAGGAAGCCGAATCTTGGTGACTAGTCGAACTGAAGCTGCTTTAGTAACTCTGGGTGCTGTAAAAGAGAGATGTATTCCAATATCAGACCTGGATGAAGAAGTGTTCCTTGAAATGTTCATGCATTATGCACTTCGAGATGCAAGGGTAGGTGAATATGATCGAATAATACTTGAAATCATTGGAGAGGACATTGCAAAAAAACTAAAGAGATCACCTCTGGCAGCCAGAACAGTGGGTTCACGGCTCCACGAGACACAGACTGTTGAGTTTTGGAGGAGTGAGAAAGATCGGGAACTTTTGAACAATACAATGGGAGCTTTGTGGTGGAGCTACCAACATCTCAATGAGCAGGTCAGACGATGCTTCGCTTACTGCAGTATTTTCCCCTGAGGATATCATTTGAAACGAAATGAGTTAGTTAAGTTGTGGGTGGCAGAAGGGTTTATAAAGACTAGTAAGCCTGAAGAGGAAGTGGAAGATGTTGCTAAGAATTATTTTAATGAGTTGCTATCTGCCTCATTTTTGCAATTAGGTGGGAAAGAAAAGTCATATGAAGCGCATGAGTATTATAAATATGACCGTGATGTTGATTACTTTACAATTCATGATCTGCTGTGTGATTTAGCAGAGGAGGTTGCCGGAAGAGATTGCTTCAGGATCAAGAAAGGCTGCACAGGAGAAGTTCCTCAAGATGTTCGTTATCTTTTTGTTGAGACTTATGATAGAGAGGTGCTTACAGAGAAGATAGGTGGATTACAGAATTTACGCACTCTCATCATCAATGACAAGATACTTGTTAAATCAATCGAGTGCAGATTCTTCACGAGTATGTTCAAAATGTTCACTGGGCTGCAGAAATTGCGGGTACTGAGTTTATTTGTTGTCAATAAAGGTCAGGGTCATCATAATACGTTCTCGTTCCCAAATATTGGTCAGTTGAAGCATCTACGTTATTTTTCTTTCAAGGTGAATGGACTTACTGTCCTAAATTTACCGGGTGCTTTTACCAAGCTTTACCACATGCAGGTGGCAGATTTTGGTGGGTGCATTAGATTGGCATTTTCTAGTGATCAAGATATGATGAACCTTGTCAACTTGCGCGGTGTAATCAGCAAGGCAGATCTGGATTTTCCGAACGTTGGTAGGTTGGCATGGCTTAATATGTTACCGTTCTTCACAATAAGGAAGAAACAGGGGTATGAGCCACATCAGCTGAAACACCTAAACAAGCTTCAAGACAAGCTGCAGATCCACGGTCTTGAGAATGTTAGGAGTAAGGAGGAGGCTCTTGAAGTTAATCTTGCTGGCAAGGAAAAAATCACAGAATTGGTACTTCAATGGCATAAGCAGAGCTGCACTCCAGAAGTTCAAACAAAGGTACTTGAGGGTCTTTGCCCATCCAAATATCTAGAAAGACTAGATATAAGGAATTACCATGGTATGACGCTACCAAACTGGATGATGGGTGAGCATAATAGTGGTCCAAAGAACCTTCAAGAACTCTCATTGAGTGGATGGAACCAACTAGGACTTGCTCCTTATTAGAATCACCGACGTATCCGGCCGTATTATACGGTTTCCTTGTATAGAGATATGACCGGATCCTATTCAAACTTGTATCACACGTTGATTGTTCAATAAAGAGGAGCCAGCCGTGTGGGCTAAACCACGGCAACCAAATTATTTTGACTTGGTATCAGAGCCAAACGTCTACGGTTCCTGTTTCGCCGCCGCACAAGTCGATCGTGCCATGGCGCTGATCACCTCCTCCGCTCAATCCTCCTCTGTCGCCGGTTCAATCCCCATGGCCGGAGGCTCCTCCCACACCATCACCGTCCGTCTAGATCGGACGAACTTTCTCCTCTGGAAAACCCAGGTCATCCCCAACCTCTCCGGACAGGGCCATCTAGGCTACCTCGACGGAAGTTTCCCCGCGCCGCCGAAGACTCTCACCACCGGCACCGGCAAGGATGCGGTCACCATCGTCAACCCCGAGTACATCGCGCGTCGCAGACCGACCAACGCGCCCTGGCGTCTTGCTCGGATCCATGATCAAGACGCCTCGCCAGATGATCGGGCGAACGACCTCCGCCGTATGGAGCTGCCTCGCTCCATGTTTTCCGCCAAGGACGGGCGAGCATCCGCGCTACCGCCGCAAGTTGGCGACGACGGCGGAACGACATGCGGTGGTGACTACTACCACCTAATGAAGGGTTCGCCGATGCCATGGCGACCGCCGGTGCTCCCTTGCCCGACGACGAGTTGGTGGACTACATCCTTGCGGCCTCGGCGGTCGCTTGCTCCTCTCCAGCGCCGTGAACGCCTTCTCCAACGCCAATCCTGATGGTCATCCAACTCACCGATTTCTACCCATGCTCGCTTTCTCATGAGGCCATGCAGAACAACACGCATGAGCTCGACTTCTCCTCCTCCGCCAACATAGCTCGCCAGGTGACTACGGTCGCCCAACGGTGGTCGTCCCGGTGGCGGCCAGATCGGCACGCAGCAAGGTGGAGTTCGCCAAGGAGGCGGTGGCTACCAGAGCGGTGGCTATCAAGGGCAAGGTGGTGGCGGCTACCAGGGTGGTGGCTATAACGGCCAAGGTGGTGGCCAGCAAGGTATCGCAACAGCCGCAATAATAGCGGCCAAGGAGGCGGCGGTCAAGGCGTGGCGGCCAAAACAATGGCCGCAACAACGGTGGTGGGCGTCGTCCTCGCACGCCGCCAAATTTGGCATATGGGGACATGAGGCCTTAACATGTCGCAACCGCTTTCAACCAGTGTTTCAGCCGATGACGCTCGCCGCAATGCCTCCTCGCCGTGAGCCACAACGATCATGATCCACCTCATTGGTTGATGGATACTGGCGCCACCGACCACCTCACCAACAACTTGGAGCAGCTTCATATTCACGAGCCATACCACGGCAGGGATCAAGTTCAAGTCGCCAACGGTGCAGGTCTGTCTATCTCGCACATTGGTCACTCTCGTTTAGCTGGTCCTATGCATTCTCTCGCTCTTAAAAATATCCTTCATGTTCCTGATATTAGCAAGAATTTGCTTTCCGTTCAAAGGATCGTAAGTGACAACGATGTCTTTATCGAATTTCACCGTAATTTTTTCTGTGTTAAGGACAAGGCCACGCAGAAAATCGTTCTTCAAGGTAGAAGCCGACGGGGTCTCTATCCAGTTCCGTTCCATCGGGCATCCTTTTCCACTCGTCATGCGTCTGCTAGTGTTAAGCTCTCTCCTAGGCAATGGCATCAACGGCTTGGTCATCCGTCTAATAATGTAGTTCAAAGTATTGTCAAGAACAATTCCCTTTCATGTTCCTTAGATCCTCAGTCATCAGTGTGTGATGCATGTCAACGTGCTAAGAGTCATCAATTACCTTATACTCAGTCTCATCGTATTTCTACTACTCCCCTTGAACTTGTCCATGCTGATGTTTGGGGCCCTGCTTTGCCCTCCTCCGGGGGATATAAATATTATGTTAGCTTTGTTGATGATTATAGCCGTCATTGCTGGATTTATCTAATTAAACATAAATCTGATGTCGAGTCCATCTTTTATCTCTTCCAGACTCATGTTGAGCTTTTCCTTAACACTAAGATTCGTGCTGTGCAGTCCGATTGGGGTGGTGAGTACCATCGCCTAAACGCTTATTTTCGTCGCACAGGCATTCTTCATCGTGTGTCATGCCCGCATACATCTCAACAAAATGGCATAGTTGAGCGCAAACACCGACATCTTGTCGAGACAGGGCTAGCTCTTCTTGCTCACTCCTCCCTCCCATTACGCTATTGGGATGAAGCCTTTCTCACAGCGTGTTATCTCATTAATCGAATGCCATCCCCTGTCCTTAATAATGTTTCCCCCATCACGCGGTTATTAAACCAGCAGCCCGATTATTCGTTCCTCCGTACTTTTGGATGTGCGTGTTGGCCTAGTCTTCGCAAGTATAATCCACGCAAGCTAGAATTCCGGTCTAAGATGTGTGTGTTTCTTGGCTATAGTTCCATGCATAAGGGCTATAAGTGTCTTGATCGTAGTAGTGGTCGTATTTATATTTCTCGCGACGTTGTTTTCGATGAATCTGTGTTCCCGTTTGCTACACCGGGTGTTGCCGTTGATGTTTCCTCTTTGCATCCGGTGTCTTTTCCTGCACAAGAACCAGCTATACAGGGTCCCAATATGCGTACATATGACATGACTTTATTGCACTTTGATTTGCCTGGTATTTCTCGTCCTTTGTCTGTGCAGGAAATCATTCCAAGAACCGCCGGGCGCCACGTCGCCATGCAGCAGCAGCCTTCCTCGTCGACCGCACAGCACGTCCGAATCGGAATCAGCTCGTGCCTCGCCTCTGGCCCGCCAAGTTGCACCGTCCGAGCCATCTAGCCCAACTCAGCTGCTGGACCATCTACTACGGCGGATGTGCTGGTGATGCATCACCAATCGATGCACCGGTTTCCAGCGAGCCGTTCTCGCCTGCTCGCTCGAGCGAGTCCGCGTCGAGCGCGGAGTCACCAATCACTCCTGCATTTGCTGAGTCGTCTACTCCAACACCACTGGTCGTTCATCCGATGGTCACTCGACGCCGTAATGACGTCCATCGTCCCAAGACCTACACCGATGGCACTATTCGGTATGATCCTTATCGTCGCCGAGCCCTACTTGCGGTTCCTGTCTCTCACCGCACCGCTCTTTCTGAACCGGCCTGGCGTACCGCTATGGAAGATGAGTTTAATGCCCTTCAACGAAATCAGACTTGGCGACTTGTACCGCGTCCTCCTGGTGTTAATATTGTTGGCAGCAAATGGATTTTCAAGACAAAGTTTCGCCCTGATGGTTCAGTTGACAAGCACAAGGCACGGTTAGTCGATCGCGGATTTACGCAACAACACGGCATTGATTATCATGATACTTGCAGCCCTGTTGTTAAGCCGCCACTATTCGGTTGGTTTTGTCTCTTGTGTCTCGTGGGTGGTGTCTTCGACAAGTTGACGCCGCAATGCCTTTCTCCATGGTTTTCTTGAGGAAGATGTCTATATGCAGCAACCCCTGGTTTTGAGGACTCTCGCTACCCAAAGCATGTTTGCAAACTTCAGCGTGCCCTCTATGGACTAAAGCAGTCTCCCCGTGCATGGTATGCTCGGTTGAGTGATAAATTGCATGAACTTGGATTTATTTCCAGCAAGGCGGATACATCACTCTTCATATTTACTCATGATGGAGTTACTATCTACATGTTGGTTTATGTTGACGATATTGTGATTGTGGGCTCTTCTCCGGCTGCTGTTGACCGTCTTGTGCAAACCTTGGCACAAACGTTTCCTATCAAGGACCTTGGGCGACTTGATTATTTTTTTGGGTATTGAGGCCTCTTATACCTCTACGGGCATGCGTTTGACTCAACATAAGTATGCTTTGGATCTTCTTCATCGCGCCCACATGGAGGGTTGCCGTTCAGTCACCACTCCGATGTCGACTTCTGACAAGCTCTCTCGTGACGTTGGTGCTTGTCTTTCTGATGATGATGCCTTCCGCTACCGGAGTTTGGTTGGTGGCCTCCAATATCTGACGTTGACCCGCCCAGATATCTCGTTCGCGATAAACAAGGTTTGCCAGTTTCTTGCTCGGCCCACTACAACACATTATGAAGCCGTCAAGCGGATTCTTAGGTATGTCAAGGGTACCGTTTCTACAGGCTTGCTTATTCAGAGGTCTACGTCTACCCTTCTGAATGTTTATACTGATGCTGATTGGGCGGGTTGTTCTGATGATCGTCGGTCTACTGGTGGCTTTGCTATTTTTCTTGGGCCCAACCTCGTTTCTTGGAGCTCTAAAGCAACCCACCGTGTCTCGTTCTAGTCTTGAGGCGGAATATAAGGCTCTTGCAAATGGTACTGCTGAAGCAACATGGATCGGTCTGTACTCAAGGAGCTTGGTGTTCATCAGCCCAAACCACCTGTTCTCTGGTGTGATAATTTGGGCGCCACCTATCTATCTGCCAATCCGGTGTTTCATGCTCGCACCAAGCATATCGAGGTTGATTTTTATTTTGTACGCGAGAAGGTTGCTCTGGGTGCTCTCGATGTTCGTTTTATTTCCTCAGGAGATCAGCTCGCTGATATTTTCACTAAGCCTGTTTCTAGTCAGTTGCTTAGTCGTTTTAGTTCCAATCTTAACCTTGTACACGACGGTTTAGATTGAGGGGGGTGTATTAGAATCACCGACGTATCCGGCCGTATTAGACGGTTTCCTTGTATAGAGATATGACCGGATCCTATTCAAACTTGTATCACACGTTGATTGTTCAATAAAGAGGAGCCAGCCGTGTGGGCTAAACCACGGCAACCAAATTATTTTGACTCTCCTGACTTTGGCGCTTTCATTCATCTTCATTCCTTAAAGCTTGGGAACTGCAGCTGGGATGCCTTACCAGGCAATATGGAGCGCCTCACATCGCTCAAGAAACTGGAGATCTGGGGATGCATGAATATGCAGTCGCTTGGAACACTGCCCAAGTCTCTTGAGGAGTTTACAGTCGTGAGCTGCAATCACGAGTTCATGCAATCTTGTATAACGGCTTCTGATCCAAATTGGCGAAGGATTGAGCACATTCCGAAGAAAACGTTTGAAATTACAAAGCTTTCAGAAGGTACATATTTACATTCCTTTGGTGTCGTCCTTTTTCATTTTCTATTTTCAGTAAATGTTACTATAATTATTAGCCATTAAGATTGCTGCCATGTTTCTAATTCGTTTGTTAACAGTTTTTTTTACTTGTTCGTTTGTTAACTGTTAGAAACGAGCCCTTCTTCTGAGGATGGGAGCTGAAGGAGATGGGACTCGAAACTGTGACTTCTACTGGGTAGCGATTTCTGGGGCTACTCCAATCCATGAGAAGTGTCGGTGATTTAGTACAAATATTGTACTACATCTCCGACACTTATTTTGGATCGGAGGGAATTGTGTTTTATACACTTGGTTTTTTGTTGCATTTTTTATAGTGAAGTGGTGATGTGCTCATACTCTCTCAAACCATGGACGAATGCAAAATTTCATGGCTGGATACCGTGATGAACACTGAATTTATTTGTTTACTATGGTATGTAAAAATGTTGAATGGTGACCACTGGATTTATTTGCTTCCTATGATTTGTAACATTGTCGAACACCTGGTGAACCCCAAATTGTTTGAGTCCTATGGTTTGTAACACTATGGAATTGTTTGCTGTCCTTTGTAACCTTGGCGAATGATGAATGCCTAATCGTTTGTTTTCTAGGAATTAGGATGCGAGGTTACCAAATTGGGTATGTAAGCATAACGATGACCTGGAACATAACTTAGCGTCATTGGATGTAGCCAACCAGGGACCTGCTCCTGATCTTGAGGTTCTCATTCATCTTCCATAGAATGCCAAGCCTTTACTGATTGCAATCAACCAGTACTGTATTCATCATGAGGGAGAAAAAAAATGTGACCTGTAATAAACATCTGCTAGCTTTGCCCCAATTATTGATTGATTGAGAAACTGTTAAATTCATTGTCACTGTCACATCGATGCTATCTTTACTACACTTGTTAATCTGAAGGAACCCTCACACATTGTTAGCCAGGCAACAACCACACTGCTGAAGGTCAAAAAAAAAAAAGCTGCTTACGCTGACCAAAGGTAGAAGAACACAGACATGACCACTGCCAATTGAAACTCTAGATTGCCATGCGCCATCTTGTAAGCAATGCGAGCGAATCAGCAATAACACCACACTACAGAATTGCAACAGCTTTGAATAAACAATGCTAATCTGATTATGGGTGCATCGAACCTGGACAGGCAAGACAAAAGTTCAGACAAGAAAGAAGATTCTAGGCCGATTTTTTCTGCATATTCAGCAGGTTTTCGAGATAAAAGGGAAAAACCATAGGTACTTAGGTAGTATCACAGGAAGAGGAACAAATTATTGAATTCAAAACATGTGACTGCAATCTATAGCTTTGATTTCTGTTGTACATGAACATTGACTTTCTGTCTGCTGGAAACAAATGAGCTTGCATTCAACAGATTTGCTTCAGCATAGAGGAACGAACCACTAAACGTGAAGAGGGGAAGAAAAAACTAGAAACATGAGCACAATGACAGAGTTCAGTTTCTTTCTGCATCTCCCAAGTAACAAATCATTGTCAGCCATGACAGAGATCTCCAATTGAATCTTGTCTTGGGTTGGTTACCTGTTCCAGTCACGACCATTATGTCACTTGTCAGATATTACTTGTTATAATAACTCCAAAGTTAAGATAAGACGGGACTTGAAAATATAATATACATCAGCCTCATTTTACTACAGCTGTTTATGTCACGTACTTAGCCATGGTTCATGGAACAACCACATAGCTGCTTACACTGACCGAAGATAAGCTCATAATGAAAGGAACAACAACATAGATATTCAAGAGTTTATCCTACATCTTGTAGGCAACATGGTCACAGGTGCAAGAACTCCACACTAATGAAACTGCAATCACTTTGAACTCAGGATGCTCATCTGATCACAACTCCACAGAACCTGAAGAAAAAAGACAAAAGGTTTAGACAAGATAGAAGAATTTCAGCCCAGTTTCTGCATATTCAAGAGTTTACGAGCTAAAAGGAACAAATTGCAGGTAACTAGGTGGTATCACAGGATGAGGCAGAATCGCATTGTCACATAGTTAATATTGATTACTGATCCGAACTGAATTTGAAACATGACTACAAACAATCGCTTTGGTGTGTGTAGCATTGTAGTTTTCAATACAAGTTGGAATACATAGCCGGGCCAGACAGAGGCACATCAACAGAAACAAATGCGTTGCAGGAGTCCATATACTACATACACACCTTGCAGTATAAAAAATTCTAACTAAAATAAGAAAGAAACTGGTTGTGTTGGTAGAGGGAACAAACACAGTAGGTGCCAGCTGCCACCCTAAAAACAGTAACAAAAACAAGTCACAAAACAGGGTGCCCCTCTAATTAAATCTTACAGAATTGGTAATACACGATCACCTTAAAACTCCTCAAGTTTCAGTCCATCATCTCAACCAATATAATTTGCTTTTGAGATTCGGAGAATAACCATGATTATGAGGATCTAAGATTGGTTGAGATTGACCGCAATAAAGAAGATTTGCCTGTGAATGATAAGCAACCCCTTGAATCTTATGAGGTTAATTTCAGATAACAAAACATCGCGAGATAAAATTTGGGTTGCCTGTGAGCACAAGCTGTACTTTTTTAGAGTGGTGGCTCATGATCTTATTTGTGACTGTACCAGTTATGCGGGTTTATTTCAAAACAACATCGCGAGATAAAATTTACACAAGTGAAGATAGCTAAACAAAAACTTTTCTGCCATATCTATGAAAAGAGAAGTGTATCCAGGGGAAACTACCAGTTATGCGGGTTTATTTCAAAACAACATCGCGAGATAAAATTTACACAAGTTTAGATAGCTAAACAAAAACTTTTCTGCCATATCTATGAAAAGAGAAGTGTATCCAGGGGAAACGGGATTTATACTTGCATTCCTTCTATATTAAACTACTGTAGTATTTTTTTGCAATTCCACAAGGATCCTCGCATCAAAATCACTCCTTGGAAATAATTGTTTTTGGCAATTCCATGAGGACTCATGCATAAACTACACATAGTGTGCAAGGTCTTTATACTCTTAAAAATCTCATCCCCTTAAAATTGCAATTCGAACAAACAAGACAATAGATCAAGATTGAATGTTTTGAGGCACTTAGCTTTCCCAAGAGCACAAGAAAATAAACACTAGTAAACAATGGAAGTAAGAATTATGTGTTGAAATGATAAACAATCAAGCATTAACAAGTTGTGTGAAAATTATGAAGGAAGGAGATGACTAGGAGGCAATAGAAATTTTACCACTTCATATTGTCGGTGAAGACAACAATGATGGTGGAAAGTTGGTATATATGTGTGTCCCATACATAAGTCTGTATCGTTTCACAGAAACACTCTGAAGCTGCAGGGTGTCGGTGTCCATTGAGAAATATTCATTGAGTGGATTATCTGATGAGGTTTCTGTCCTTCTCAAGAGCAAGTACCTCTCTGTTGCACCTTTGATATCATATACATACCCATGATCTAGTGAGATTCTCTTCTCCATCTGCCAGTGGCTGGGACTCTTGCCTTTGTTTCGCGCAATGGTATAGCTGAGATCAGATGCAGTTCCGACGCGGAAACCAAACATCCCAAGCCTGCCATCCCCTGCCTCTGCGATGGCTAAACCCAGCGTACTCCAATCTCTGGGTGGGAGGTCAGCCATGGAGAACTCCATGCTCGTGGTGTCAAGCACGAGCAGCTTTCTAACATTGATGACCAACCAGTCCCAGTAGACACAGCCATAAGCATAGTGGTGCCTCAGGAAAAAAGGGCGCAACCGTGACATAAAGTCGAACTCGTGACTGGTGATCAACAAATCACTCCATGCCTTGGATGCAGCGGCTCGCCATTGTCCCGTGCTCGAAGAAAAGACGAAGGCGTGCAGCTTAATCTTGTAATGTAGAATATATATCACTTTGAATGCTGTCTCTTCCGCCGCCTCCTCCTCGCCGAGGGGAACAAGGAGAGACTGATGCTGGGGCCTGCGTACTATGGGCACCGAAGCAGCCAGGTCGTGAGGTACTGGGGGAAGCAGGACGTACCGCCGGTGCAAGGGGTCGCACACCACGAGCTCCCTGAAGACCAGGAGCTGCTCGTGATGTTCCCGTAGACGATGGAGCAAGACGCGCCCGTCGCGGATGTCCTGGACTTCCCATCGGCAGTGGGAGGGCAGGAAGGAGAAGGAGAAGTCGGCGGCGAGGACGAGCTCGCGGGCGGCGGGGGCGGAGGGGTGGGGCGGGAGGACTGGGTTGAAGCCTTCGTGATCGTGGAAGCCGAGGAGTGGCGGCGCGTGGCGGCGGCGGAAGCAGCGGAGGAAGGAGCCTTCGGTGACGAGTCGGCGTATGGAGACGCAGGCGGCGGAGGCGCGGGCGAGGTCGGCTGGGGCGGGCAGGCGGAGGAGGATCTCCGTCAGGAGGTGGTCGGGGATCTCCATCAGAGGCGAGGACATTTTCTTGCTGGTCGCCATTACAGGGATGGGAGGAGAGGAAGTGGAGGCCTGCCGGGGCAGAGTAGCCGGTCGTCGGACGGCGCCGCCGGTAACCGTCGGCGAGATGGTAAGGGGAAGGGAGGGGAGGAGGCGGCGGCCGTGTGCGGGGTGCTGATGGACTTGGAAATGGGCCTTCGCCAGTAAGAGCGTGCCCAGGTTTCGGGCCCGACGTCTCAGTTCAGAGTTTCAGACTACCACCTTTACAAGACAGTATTCCCTATTCTAAAAAAATCTTTACAACACAAAAAAATTCTCCCATGGATACTCGTGATATGTGATTAAAATTCTTACTCACTCCAATCCATAATAAGTATCGTAGATTTTGTATAATTTTGTGCTAAATCAGCGACACTCTTACGGATCGGAGGAAGTATTTTGAACAATTTTCAAAGAGTTTTTAAAATCTAAAAATAAATTCTACGGAGATTAAATGGATTTTGCCCCTTTGTCTCTCTGGCATCCAAATACGGGAAGAACAACTATCAACACTAGATAATACCCCGCGCGTTGCTGCGAAAATTTGTTATAGTTTCCTAAGCATATAGGGTGAAAATTGAATGAACAATAGAAACGAATATCATGCATAGGCTGGTATTATATTTGTGTTATATACATGGATTTGTAGCCTAAACAATACTTTTAGCAGGATATGTTAGATCTTACTGGTAGTGGTCCCTTATCCGGTTACTGCTTCCTGGATATGTAGTTTCCCCAATTTCTGTGTAGTGAACAATGGATCCGATGGATGAGAAATTGATAATGGATGGTTTGGTCACCAGATAGTGGTCTTGAAGCAGACTCACGTTTGAAAGTTAAAAGCATCTGCGTGTTTTCTTTTGAGATTCTCTTGCTGGAAAACAAAACAAGACGACAACACATTATGTGAAGGAATATGTGTACAATGTTAATCAATGTAGATACAGTGAGCCAAAAACTAAATAGAGTAAAATCAGATGGTTATACAGAAATTTATAAAGATTTAATTGTTGGATGAAAACCTATAACTATGACATTAGAAACACCATAATGGCTATGAATAAATTCATTTATTTACTTGTATTGAAAAATAGCAACAGTTACTTTTCTCCGTAATAAATATAGAGAAAATCATTTTGGTACATGTCTAGTCGAAATAGAGGAATTCTTGTCTGCGAGCAACACATTACCTTGACCAAAGAATAATTACCTGAGATGTAAAGGCTGATTAGGATCTGATCACGATATTTCTTAAAAATTCTGCATATAGCACATGCAGAGTTGTGTCAGGTCATATCACGATATTACTATTGAAATTTGGCGTCTAGCATATACAGATGTGTATGTGTTATGAAAAATAACATGGACACTGACTCATCTAGAAGGAATAGAGAAAATATCGGCATGGTACCGTAGAATAAGATGACAGTAAATAAGCATTATAGTAGAGGACATTCCGATATAGAGAAAGAACAGTTTCAATCAATGAACCCTGCATAAAAAAACCTTCCTTCCTTCGCAACAAGGATCAGATGGCCAGAAAAGAATGTGTAAAGCAAAGGGAGAAAACACCCGCCACAAATCTAGCAAATCAATGAAGGATTTTTGGCATCATGTGTGAGCTCCGCTATGATGTTCACGGTGCGAACGTGATCCGCCGGAGTTGTTCAGGATACACAATATTCCCTACGAAGTGTCACCTGCGGAAAGCACACACGTATGCATAACTCAGGCCACGTATCAGCTCAAGGCAACGTAATAATCTGACAATGAACAACATATACTCTAGCAGAGAACGACTGGGAAAGGGTACCGGCTAGCAGATGATGAGCGAAGACATTTTGTCCAGTCAAGAACGTTGGTTATCTCGTGGGCGGCAAAATCTCAAGGAGGGCCGAGCTTCATGGATGGGAAGGACGGAACGAAGAGCCTCCGGGACATGGGGAAGAGCACCATGTGTGCCTGTGTGGGTAGAACGGAACGGAGGAGTTGTGTTTCTTAAATTGGTGAGCAACTCATCGCTTACTCCTGGAGTTCTTCGGCGGAGAAGATGGGGAGATTAATCCATCGGTTTATTCTGAAAAATAGTGGGTCAGGAGATGAATCGGATCTGTTGTAGAATACACTAATATAAGTGGGGAATAATTAATTGGCTAGTAATTGGGGAGTTAAATAGAACAAATGTTGCGCTGCCATTTATCCGAGAACATCACAACGGGACCCCTCACGTGGGAAAAACGCATGAGGTGGCAATTGATGACTTGTATGTGGAGCTTAGGTGGTAGGCTAGGATTGCTCAGAAATGTTTGATTAGGTGGCATAGCTGCATGTTAAGAGAATTATCTCAGTGGGGTTGATCTTCTTAGTTATATAGGATTATTGAAGTACATTTTTATGTTCTACCAAGGATCAAAAGAAAAACCATGCAACTCGGGGTTCCATGTCGAAGGTTTCGTGTACCTCCTCGGACTCCTCATCTCCATGCATCAGCATCGTCTTTACTTGGCATCTTGTCGGTGTCAAACCATGTCGGTATTGGCATTTGTCCCTCTTACGATGGTGTACTAGATGAAGATGATGACACGGATACGAATGTGCCCAGCATCGGGTAGCACTTGGCAAGGCCGAACTTAGGTCTTCAGAAGATCTTGGCAGAGACAACGACACGGTCACACTTGCATGATTCAGAAGAACTTGGCAGAGACCACGAGGACGGTTCGGCAGGAGCGGGCATGATCTTGCGTGATGAAGATGGAAAGATTATCTTCTCCTCATTGCCGTCAACTTTTCAATTGCAGTGATCCCCTAGTAGCTGAAGCGAGGGCTTGTGTTGAGGTCCTTCGTCTAGCTTTGGATTGGAGTGACAAACCGGTGATGTTAGAGCTAGACTGCTCTGTCCTGATAGATGCAATTCGTGCAAGATTGCAAGATAAATCGTATTTAGCTTATCTTATTACGAATATTAAGGATTTAATTCAGGATAGTAGAAGCATTTCTATTGTAAAACTGGACCGTGAATAAAATAGGGCTAGTCATAGTCTCGCGACTCTTGTGAGAACTATTGCCAAAACTGTTGTTTGGCTTGGTTCAAGACCTGAGGTGTTGTCTCATGTTCTCGAGCATGACCTTCTTGTAAACCCTATCGATTAATAAAGCCACTTTTACCCGCAAAAAAACATTGAAGTTATTTTCTACCATGATAGTCCTTGGCGATGATGTTCTACCAAATAAATGCACAACTCTGTTCTCATCCTGGTCTGACTCTTGTGTTTGACAGCGAGCGCATTTTGTGTTTAGGTCCAGGCGATATCTTGTGATTTGTCATACAATGCTTCAGCATGTCTTGGCAGGGGTGGCGGTCGTGATGGTGACAATCAATTTTGTGCATGGTTGTCTTCCATGTCAACAGGAACCAAAGTAGAAAAGATGAAAAACAATATATAAGTTGCATGACTCTATTTTCGTCCTGGTGTGACCCTTGTTTGACAAGGCTGGTATCGAAGAGCATGTTGTGTTTAGGTCTAGCCTATCAATGGCCCCTCATTTTGTGGTTTGTCGTCCAATGCTTCGAGAAGTCTTGGCGGTGTTGGTGGTGATAGTAGTGTCAATTTTGGTTTTATCAAATGCTATCTAGTTTCGATCTTTGTTGCCCTAAGTCTTCCACCATGAGAATGCAACGTCGAAGTAGCATTTCAACAACTTGTAATACAATGGGTGTGTTTCTTAGCCACTCCTAGGGACACTGGGTTATATTCTCTTGGGGTGTGCGGCTCATCCCATTTTGAAAATCTTTAAGGATAGTTTAGCCTGTGCGGATTTGACATATTCCCCATAATAATGGTGCAACATCGAGAAGACAAAATGTGAAGCTCTAGATGATGACTTCGAAGAACCATCTTCCAAATATGAAATGTACGGTATCTAAATACGGCTTAGCATTTGTCTAGGTCACTGTCTCACCGTAGAGCAATGTATTTGCCGACGTAAGTACCAAAATATGTATTTCAGGGAAACAACCCATTCGAGAAACGTCGCTGTGAGCCGAGTGTATGAATTACCATTGTCATGGATGTAGTAGCAGAGACAAATATTATGAGGTCCATCCTCCTCGGGACAACCCTTATAAAAATCCAAAATACATCTGACGAAGCAAGATCTACCATATCTAGAGAAATTTAATCTAACAATACCACCATTGACATCGGGAAAGAACTCTACTTGTTGAACGAAGGGCCAAAAAGAACTTATTGAAGAACCTTCCGCTCCATGGACAAGATATCAAAGAGGGGGACGACTACCAAAACCCTAAACTAATCTACTAGTAGAAAACTAAACTCATAGATCAGGTTCCCCGCCTCTCCCGACATCAACAGAGCTAGCCGAAGGAGGGAGAACTGATGGAAGGAGGAGACGGAGATGCAGTAGCTAGGGTTGGTGGAGGGAGGAATAAAATGGATGTGTTACTACTTGGCCTAATACATGTTTGTACCACAAAACACTCTACACTTGTTTTTTGTATAGAGTCATTAGTTGAAATAAATATCTAAGACTTTCATCAAACATGAAATAAAAATCAAAACAAATAATAACAATTTTTTTCCACAGTGAGTATCATAACATTAAAAGATCATTAGAACCAAATTCGAAATCGAAAACCCACTTTCACAACAAATGCCCACATTCAAAAATGGTTCCAATCGTGACACAAATTTAAAACAACAATGGTAAATAGAGAACCTATTGAGGCTCAATCATGAAATTTTGAGAACATTCTAAGTTTCCTGCAAGCAATATAAAATAAAATATTGAACAACAATGCGCACAGAACTGCAACTCCAATAGTAAAAACATTGAATAAATCCAAAGGCAAAACTTGGCGCTTTATTTTTGAAGAAATAGATAGAGAACACAAACAAAATAAACATGCATACCAAATTGCCATTGGGAAGCGGTTTCTCCATGGACTTAGGTTTTCATGCCTTCCATGCCTTTCACGCATTATATTTACACCTCCTAGATATACCATAAATTGGCCTTATGGAAATACCATTAGTGATATTTTATTTTGTCTCTTGGAAAATGCTCCATTATTTGTTTTGAGGGTTTGTGAATTTTATATTTCCCTCCTTGTCAATCATAGCACCTACTGTTCTAAAGAAAGGTTTCCCCCAAATGGTATGACATTAAGGGTAACGCCCCATATCTATAATTAATAATAAAATCAAGGAGTACAAAATCCATATGAATCTCAGGCAATACATTCTCTACCTTATTAAGTTATTGCTTTGTTGAAGAATCTGCAAGATGTAAGTTCAAAGCACAAGGAACCATATTTTTCATGTGGAATATATTTTTAACACTTTTAGAAATACTGGAAACACTAGCACCCAAATCCATTCGTAAATTTGCATGTGTGAAGGTCAATGTTCATCCGTCTATTGCCAATTATCGATGTGTGTCGGGTCAAGGCCCCTCATTTCCAGCAGGCCTAATCGGCCACACGCTTTACTTTTAATCCTCTTTTGGATCCTTAAAAAAAACTTTATAGTACATATAGTTTATATCTACTAGGTGTATAGATTCTCATTTATTAACAAATGGTAGTATATGGAGTGCATCGACCAATTTGCTAGACCAAAGTCGGATAGGGAAAATGCTTTGACCCTATTTTTATTACAATTACAAATGTAGTAGTAGAAATTTTTGCTCCTACTGTTACTCGGACCCGAGCATGGCGTACTCCTTTGTTTTCTTCCCATCAAGTTTGCTGGAGAAAACAACTTTAGCAACCTCGTCCACTCTCAGGGTTTTGTATTTCTTGAGCTCACCTCCAGCAAGAATTCCAGAAAGTGGGCCCACACTCATATCGAGCTTTGGGAGGTGGAAAGCAGATATAGACATCCTCTCCTTGTGAGGATTAATAGTGACCCTATGCTCGATGCTCTGGTACTTCCCGTTTGTCAATATCTAGAAATAAGGAGTGTTCTCGTTAAGAATGCTCTGGTAAGTTTTCTTTTAGTTCAGTCTCATGATCTGACTTAATAAGAGAAGGGAACCATACCTCAAGAAAGTCCCCAACATTCACCACCAATGCCTTGGGGTGGGGCTTCACTGGAACCCATGCATCTTGCCTCTTGATCTGGAGCCCTTCTACCAGATTCAGCTCCCATACCAGCGTTAGAACACATATGTCGGAATGCGGTGAAATCCCTAGGACCTTGTCAGGAGCCACGAGGCATGCAGGGTAATAGCTCATCCTCAATGCCTGACTCGTATATGTATCTCGGTCCAGATCAACGCCTAGGTTTCCGGCGATGATTCCCATGAGCGAGCCAGTCACCCTCATCAGCTCACAGGAGTACGATTCAATTGATTCCCTGTTGCATTCAAACAATTCCATATCAGAGACGACAGTTTCATGTTGGTTCAAGTCATGGCATAACTATATATTATGTGGTTACCTGAAGGTAGCAGGAGTTGTCGGCCATGGTCTCATTTCACGGTCGTGAGGTGGCTGCGTCACCAGGTAAAGCCTGTCACACCAGTCCAGCGTTTGATGTTCCGACTCGACGAATGCGTGGCCGTACCCTTGGAGGTCTCCAGGCAGTTGGGCAAATCTATTCTTCTCGTCTAGGGGAAGCTTGAAGAAGTGCTCCATGTTGTTCCTCATGTTCTCAAGAACCGTGTCAGGAATTCCATGGTTTTGCACCTGCAAATTGTAATGTATGTAGAGGTATGCTTCGGTATGCCCCCTCAAAGTTAAGTTTGCATGGGAAAATTTTCTTTTGACACCGTCGAAACCCATATTCATACCATGTATACATTCGTATAGGTGTACTCGGTCGAGCTGGGTATACTACACATTCCCACCGGCTGATCCCACCTCTCGTTACCATGATTTATGTCTTTGCATGCCAAATTTTGAATTTTTATTGCCGTTGTTATATAACTCCTGATTTCCACCTCCCGCGGGCACGTGACTATACTTGTACGGTGAGTATATGTCTAAGAGGACCATATATATGAGCTTATGATGGGTTTGTACGGTCTTCGAAACGAATCGGTATCGAGTTTTTTTTATCAAAGTTTGAAGAGAGGAGGGAACACCGAAGCAAAAGTGATGTATTATATGTATTGGCTCCTTTGAGAAAAAAATACGGCCTTGTTTACTTGAAAAAATGCATAATGGTGGCAAACTTTTCAAATAGGGGTGTGCTTTTGTAGGGTCTGACTGCCTAGCTACGAGTCGACTGGAATGTCCCCATGTGCAGTGAAACAAGACAATATCTTATTTTCATTGCCAAATCTTTTGCCTTCGTTTTAAAAAAAATTATCTAAAGAGGAAGACATGTGGTAAGAATTGCTGCATAGTAAATATCTTCAAAACAAAACCCTAGTCTAGGCCCGGCAAAACTTACTGATTCGCCATTTTGGAAATGCTTAATGCAAGTTTAAGAACAGTTGCAAAGGATGTTTCAAAATTGGAAATGGTATGGGTACAAGATTCTGGAAAGATGTTTGGTAAGATGAGACGTCTTGCTCATTAGTACCCACATGGCCACATCTGTATAATATTGTGCATCAAAAGTTTTATTTTGTCCACCACAGTTCTATCCCAAGCTCCACTGAACATAGGTTCCAGAAGAGCTAGCTCTAACTTGTAATAAGGGGATCACATGACTTCACTTATGACAAACGATGATGACGGTATACCTACCTAATGATCCTGATAAATTTGTATAGAAGCTTGCAACCTCTAGTGTCTTTCCGGTGAAATCTATCTACGAAGACCAAATGAATGAGCATAAGTGGTCTAAATCACGTGGTTCCTTAATATTAGAAAATTTCTATGCACAAAAGATAACCTAAGGCGATGTTTAAAATTTTGACTCTGAACAGACGAAAAATCTTACCTGGAAGAAGCCCCATTCCTCACATGCAGATTTGAGCCTAGCAGCCTCCAGCCGATAGGTCTGGGAATCCAGAAGCCTAGCAAGGTCGATTATAGGAATGATGTGGTCGCTATGAGCAAGGACGTCGTCAATGGTGCTCGCCGGCCTGATGTACCGCTGGATGGCCTCCTCCGTGAGCTCCGCCGCGTCGGAGGCCAGCGCCTGAACGTTCCTCACCGGAATGGTCTTCCCGTGCGACCACTTCGCTTCTGCGGACTGCTTGGTCTCCATATCCAGTCACTCCCCCTACAGCTATTGTATGTGCGTGCGTGCCAATAATAGGTAAGGTACTTGAGATTTGTAGCTGTGGAGTCATTGGTCGTGAACATATAATGTCACAATGATTGAAGGAAAATGATATGATTCCCCCGGGGGATCCCGTCGTCGCGTCCCCCGGGTCGGGAGCCCTTCGATCTGTTTTGATCCGACCGCCACTTTCGCGCCACGTGTGCTCTTCCTTGTGCGGTTGCTACTCGTGCGAACGTGTCCCGGTCGGCCCTCTTCCTCGCCCCTAGCCCCCGGCCCGCCTCGAGCCGTGCTCCTCCAACCGCCCTCCGACCCCGGCCCCTCTGCGCCCCTGCTCGCCGCCTCCGGTCCGGGCCAGCGCCGCCGGCCGCGCTTGCTCCTCCGGCCGCACCCGCTCGCCCCGGGCCTGCCTTGCCGCGTCACCCCGGCCTCTCCGCCGCTGTGAGCCTCGCCGTCTCCCGCGCGCCAGGACCCCAGCCAACCCTCGCCGCGCGGCCTCAACTCGCCGGGCCTGCCTTGCCGCGTCACCCCGGCCTCTCCAGCGCCGCCTGTGAGCCTCGCCGTCTCCCCGCACCGCGCCAGGACCCGCGCCAACCCTCCGCCGCCGCGGCCTCAACCTCGCCGCCCCAAGACCGGCCGCCGCCTCCCTTCTTCGTTGGTGTGACCCTCCAGCGCCGCCGACTCTCCAGCGCCGCCGACTCCTAGGTGTGACCCTCTCCCCTCTCGCCTTAACCTCCCGTGCCATAGAAACCCTCTCCCCTCTCTCATCTCTCTGACCCTCTCCCCTCTCTAACCTCCCGTGCCATAGGCGATGAGAACGCCGGCGACGACCGTGACGGCAGGAGGGAGCACCTCCGGCGGCGACAATGTTCAGGTATTGCCTCCTTTGTGCTTGCAATTGTTGCCGTACCGAGGTATTTTTTGAGGATTTGTGCTTGCAATTGTTGCCCCATTTGTGTGTGATGTGGGGAATTGATGTGTTGAATTGATGTGCCATGTTGTGTTCTCTTGTTGATGATCCTTGATGAAATGTACTCTTGTTGTAGCATGATTATGCTAATTTGGTAGTAGAAATTTGCTAATTATGTAGTAGAATTGTGCTACTCTAGTTGTATCATTTTGCTAATTATGTAGTAGAATTGTGCTACTCTAGTTGTATCATTTTGCTAATTTAGTAGTAGAACTATGCTACTCTAGTTGTATCATTTTTGCTAATTTAGTTGTTCTTTTGGTAGTAGCATTTTGCTAGCAGTTATGGTAGCAAGTTTTAGTAGTAGCATTTTTGCTACTTTAGTAGTAGCATTTTGCTAATTTAGTAGTTGGATTTTGCTATATGTAGCTACCAGTTATGCTACCAGTTGCATTGTCATGTAGCTACCGATTAGCTACCGATTGCATTTTGCTAATTTAGTAGTTGGATTTGCAGTATCTGATTGCTAGTATTTCCATCGCCTTTCCTGATTGCAGTATCTGATTTGTAGTTGTAGAATATTCTACTACTAGCATCTGATTGCTAGTATTTCCTGCAAAGAGTTATGTTTGTAGTACCAGTTATGCTTGTGCTACCAGTTATGCTTCCAGTTGCATTTTTGCTACCAGTTATGCTAGCAATTTTTATTAGTAGCAATTTTTAGTAGTAGCATTTTTGCTACTTTAGTAGTTGCATTTTGGTGATAGCATTTTTGGTTGGTTGCTACATATGGAAGTTGAGGTCACACCATAACCATACATGTTTCTATTTTCCTTTTGCTGCAGGTTGCTGCTGTTGATAAGAGACAAAAGGGCAAAATGGTTGTGGAGGATATTTGGATGTCGAAGGACCGTTTCGGTGCCAAGCGTTTGAGTATCCTTGCGGACAACCTTTCTCCAGCCAAGAAGGAGATTATTCAGTCAAAGAGTGCTTTTCGAGCATTGTTGAATGTTGCACAGTTTAGGATTCCTAATGAGCTTACGGATTTTGTTGCTGCACATACTTCTGCTCGTCTCCGTGAGTACAAGCTTCGGAAGAACCAGATGGTGTTTACCACGGATATGGTGAGGAAAGTGTTTGGAATCCGTTGCGGGAGCAAGCCTATTGATCTTTCTATTGCTGGAGGTGCAGAGCTTGATGATATTCGAGCCCTCTACCATGGTGGGAAGAAGAGGGCAGAGTTAGCAACTGCTGTCAATATCTTGAAGAATTGTCTTGTCTGAGATGAGGAAACCATCATTCGCACTTGGGATCTTGTTTCCCTGGCTACTGTTGTTGCTCCAAAAAGCTCCAACCATGTTAACTTGGAATATGTTGGTCTCATGGCTGACCCAACCAAAACAGATGAGTATGCTTGGGATGAGCATTTGTTGGGTTTGTTGATGCAAACTGTGAGCAATATTCAGAAGAAGAAGAAGAAGAAGAAGAAGCAAGCACATGTTCTTCCAAAGGACTGTAGCAAATTTGAGTTTTGGATAATCGCCCATTCATTCTTCTTGGTGTAAGTTATCTCCCATCTTTTATATTTGTTTGTAGCGGTTTACAGCGTTTGTTTTGCTACTACTAACTTTAATTGGTCTCTTTTTGTAGATTGCTTATATGGATCATTTGGATTTCCCACCCTGTGATCACACTTTTGACAAGTCATTGCCTAGAGTATGCTCTGTCAAGACCACCGGTGACTTCACTTTTGTTGTACAACATGACTCGGATAGGAAGATTTTATCGAACAAAACTGTTTTTGGCAAAGAGATGTAATGTTCTTTCCGGCACCACAAACATTCTATTCTTTCGTTAATCCTTTTAATGTTAACATTACTTTTTATTGTGTGTAGTTCCTCCATTATGCGCAACACCTTATGGTACTGCTCCGGTTATGATGATTTCAACAAACCTGCTCCAGTGGAAGATGTTGATGTTAATCCTTCTGCTTCATTGAATGAATGGCTAAATTTCCCTAGCAGCCAGGATTTGCAGGTATGGAATTGCTACTGAACTGTTTTTTGATTGCTACTTCAGTGCATTTGATTTTGCTACTTAGCTACATTGCTCTGCTACCTCTTTTTGCAATCAGTGAACATGTATTATAGGTTCTGCTACTTTAGTGTATAGGTCTTGCTACTTTAGTGTATAGGGTCTGCTACTTTAGTTTACAGGTTTTGCTACTTCAGTTTACAGGTTTTGCTACTTTAGTGTATAGGTTTTGCTACTTTAGTTTACATGTCTTGCTACTTCAGTTTACAGGTTTTGCTACTTCAGTGTATAGGTTTTGCTACTTTAGTTTACATGTCTTGCTACTTTAGTGTTTTAGTTTTGCTACTTTAGTTTACAGGTCTTGCTACTTTAGTTTACAGGCTTTATGAATTTGCTACTCCTTATGCGTTAGCCTCGGTGTTAGGGTACCGAGGCGGAGTCGCCGTCGACGCGATAGCGGCTTAGAATTTCATCATTTATCTTGTTTCTGGTTTACTAACTTGCTTCTAATGTTTGCTAACAGGTTCCCGCTCGTTTCAAAACATTGTATGAGAAGCACAAGGCTATTTTTGAAGCAGATGTTGATGTGACAATGAAGAACCTTTCTGCTGGATTGAAGCGCATGCAGGCTCAACGCATGGCTGCCCTTTTGGTTGATGTTGAATCATCAAGTAAAGAAGAAGAAGCTGGACCAAGTGTTGTTTTTCCAACCAAAAGTACAGCAGATGATGATGACCAGCTGCAGGATGATGATGGTTGACCGAGGATGATGAGAAGGAGCCCGTGGACCATGGTGTTGATGCATTTGCTAAGGATCTTGATGGTGATGCAGATGATGTTGTGGAGAAAGGTGGTCTTGCGGATGCTTCTATAGAGCAAGGTGGTCCTGTAATCATTGATTCTATGAGCAAGGGAGCTGATGTTCTTGGCGACCGGATGTTCTTAGCTGACAGGTCTCAATTCACGCCCAGAAGGATATTTCTGATGAAGCTTGGGCCAATGCTCCGGACAAACCCCCGTTTGATCTTTTCGAGCCTGGGACCGATGAGTATGCAGAGTTTTGCATTTCACAGTCTCTCCCACCTTCCTGTGATGCCCCAACCGGTGCCGTGACCACTGCCTCTGATGCCTCTGAGAGTATTCCAGCATCACCTTCCACTTTGGTCGATCTTGCACCTTTCGGCTCTACTGAGCCTGCGACACCTGCTGTTCTCATTGCACCTGGTATGAACATTTTATTGTAGTTTCTTAGATATGCTTCCGCTTGTTTGCTTCTTAGATATGCTTCCGCTTGTTTGCTTAAGACACAATTGTTTTCTGTTTTTGCAGTTGTTGTTAACATTGAGTCAAGTGTTAAAGGAGATGGTAGCTCGGGTTTGTTGACACATGAGAAGAAGACAAGGTTTAAGAGGGCTGCCAAGGAGGAGCTCACACCTCCAAAGTTGAAAAAGATGAAGGTCTCTGAAGATGTTGAACAAAAATACTCCACATTTGTGATGAATGGTCGGAAATTCAAGAGCCATCCGAAGGATAGGGCACCGTAAGTTTATATTTTTTGCTACTCTGTAGTAATGTTTTTTGCTACCTTACATCTAGCTGATTGCTACATGTGTTAATGTGTTTTGCTACTTACTTTTTTCACTTGTAGGTTACAGTTTTCCATTTAATCTTCTGACTTGAACTACCGCTACCTTATTTCATTTTTTTGCTACTTTACATTGAACTGTTTGCTACTTTAGTTCATAGTTTTTACTACACTGCTACCTTAGTTCATTCATTTTGCTCTTGTACATTGCGCTTTGCTACTTTAGTTCTGAGTTTTGCTACTTTACATTGCAGTGTTTGCTACTTTAGTTTACAGGTTTTGCTACTTTACATTGAACTTTTTGCTACTTTAGTTTACAGGTTTTGCTACTGTACATTGAACTTTTTGCTACTTTAGTTTACAGGTTTTGCTATTTTACATTGAACTTTTTGCTACTTTAGTTTACAGGTTTTGCTACTTTACATTGAACTGTTTGCTACTTTATGTATAACTATCTGCTACATGTGCATTCCTTTGTGCAGGCCAGTTTTGTGGAGATTAGGCGGTATTATTGTTGCTCTGAACTTTCCAAACATCGCTTGACGGCGCCAAAATCTAGATAGTGAGTTGATGAATGTTTGGATTGAGAAATTTAACCATGAGTCGGACATTGTTTGCAAGAAAAGTGCAGAAGAGGAATGCACTTTCACGCAGACTTTGTGGTAAGTCACACTTTTCTTGATCTTTTACTTGCTCAATATGCATATGACGGTGTACTGCTAGCATTTTCCTACCTTTTGTGTGCTTGAACCAATATAGATAGTAGCAAATTTTACTTGCTTTCTTCTTGCCTCATACTACTTTTATCCTCAACACAAAAGCAGAGAAACTTATTGTTGATCCAAAAGCATTCAATGCTAAAGCATGTATGGATGAGTTGAAAGAGAATGCAAAGTTCAAGATTTTCAAGTGTGACCTTGTGAGATAACATCCTTGCTTCCTATCTTGTTCATGTTTGCTTTCTATTACAAGATGCTAAATATTAATTCATGTTTGAATGTAGCTATACTTTCCTATTGTGAAGTTCAACCATTGGGCGTTCCTGTATCAACCTAGTAGCAAAGCGGATGCATATTTTTGATTCAATGAAAGGGTCCAAAATGCTAGTGTGATGGATGATCGTGCACGTAATCTGGTTAGTAATCCAATATACTTGTTCATTGTGTTTGCTACATTTATAGTAGGGCCTTTTTTTGCTGCATATCATTAACCATGTAGTGTGTTTGCTTTGTTTTCCAGTTCAAACTTTGCAATTCTTGTGAAGCAATCAAAACTAGCAGACAATATCAACTTGACACTTACACCTAACCAATCCTGATCACCCACAGCAAACTACCATGTAAGATTTTGCTCACCTTTTTTCAATCCTTGTCCTGATCACTAGTTTCAACTTTTGCTATTGTTTTTTAATTGCTACCTACACTTGCAACTCTTGCTACTTTAGCTTCCTACACTTGCTACATCAGTTTCTGCTTGTTTTTTACTAATCTATCTGATTGTTTTTGTGATTTGATTGTGGATTCTTCAGCATGCTCTTCATGGATAGCTTCACCGGCAAGGTCATGGCGGAGTTCGACAACAATGCTATACCAATTCTAAGGAAACTTCTTGCATCTGATCTGATTGAGGCAAGGCAAAACAAAGGATCATTGCTACAGCTGATGGAAGAAGAGTTGCAGAAGAAGCGTAGTTAGGTTGAAACTAATGTAATCGTTGAAACTGATGTCATCCTTGTGATCTTATTTTGCACTTTGTAATGGTTCAAACTGATGTAATCGTGGATGTGTTCGTTGCTGCAGCATCTATGGATTATCTTTTGTGGATAGGTTATGTTGGATGGATAAGTGCTACATGTTTGGAATGGAAGATTTTGAAATTTGGAATGTTGATTATTGTCTTCTGAAGCTTCAAATAGTGTGATTGCTTTGATAAGTTCTGTACATGCTACATACATGTTGCATAAATGCTAAAAATGAGTATTTACCTAGACATGCTGTCAATTTTTTTTGGCCACCCCAGGTGTTAATTTGCTTCATCTGTGTAGTCATATTGCTACATGCATAGAAATGGTGTGCTACCCAGGTGTACAAGATTTGCTACTAGGTTTAATGTAGCAAATATACCTATGACATTCATTCATAAGAACAAGTTTTGTCTATGGTAGCAATTTTATATACAAAATGCAATTGTATGCTCCAAAGTGGAAATATTTTTGCTACCAAAGAATATTACATCATATCACAAAATTCATATCTTGCATCAAGATGATGCTACATCTATCTTGTATGTATGCTACATAGTAATGACAAAATGCTACTCTCACGGTAGTACATGTAGTTTCAACTCTATAGTTTCAACTCTATTTTTGACATTCCCATAATCGGTGCTTCCATGGATACACATTGTTTGACGGTGTGACCTTCTTCATTGCAGATGGGCATTTTGCTTTCTTGGCTTCTTCTTCTTGACGTTGCATCGGTTTGCTTCTTTTTTGTCTCTTGAGATTTTTCCTTCTCTTGGCATTTGCTTCATCACGAAGCTCAACCAATGGTTTGTTACGCTTCGACTTCTCGGTTGGTCTTCCTTTTGGCTTTACCCTCTCAGGGTTCTTGAGCGTGCTACTCGGAGCATCATTATGTTCTTCTTCTTGTCGTTGATTGTTTACACCATCTTTGTGGAGGAATACTTTGGTCTTGTAGCAAGATTTACGGCCCTCCTCCTTGCTCTACTTCTTGCTCCATGTAGCATGTGTGTTCCTCATATTTGCTACAAGACGCTTCGCATCATCAATCATCTTGGAAACAAGAACATATGTTTCATCGATTGAAGCAAGCATCCGGCGAGTTCATTCATCTTTCTGCACAATGCATTGTACTTGAGAGTATTGATTCACAGGATCCCAAATCGATGGTATTTGTCCGGGATCGTGTCGAGCATTATTGCTTTGCAGCACCATCTTCGTAGCATGTATCTCTCCGAATTTCTTTGGACATTCAAGTGCACCATCACCCTCACTATGTGCGGGCATATAAGGCCACACATCTCAAATGTGTTGCATCCGCACTTGTAGCACTCATCATCTAACTTGACTTGCACCTGGTAGGTTTTGACACCATAACCAGGGTTTGGAATGAGATCAAAGCACATGCCTTCACCCTCAACCTGCATTGGTTAAAACCTGGTAGATTTTTCAATCATCTTTTGGAATCTTGTGAAGATCTCCCTTGTGTAGAACTCCAGCCCCTGCTTTTCAATGTTATAGCTGCAAAATAAGGTTTGTTTTTGCTGACTGTCAGGTTGATGCTACATCAGGTGTTACATTATGCTACAACAGTTTAAAAAATCTGCTACCACAGAAATAAAAAAATGCTACTTGGGAAAATCTGTCTGTAAAGAGAAAATCTCACCTTCCCCATAGTGGTGATGTTGTTGTATCCATTGTGAATGCTGCATTGTCTTCTCTCTAGCATCGGTTTTGGCACAACTCGTATTGCTGAAGTTCCAAAGCTGAGCCACTTGGGCGAACTAAAGTTTTAAAGTACGAGTTGAGGCCTTGAGATCTTCCGGTTGTGCTTGTGAAGGGAAAGAAACACATCTGAAGTACACAGTGCCCACATTTTCTACTCTTCCACATGTTCGCAAATGAGTGTTCTCACCATAGCAAAGTTTCCAACATATCTTGCCAAAGATATCTCAAATTCGCTACGGATTGTCCGTGCTATAGATGCATGAGTAGAATCTTTGCAGACAAAGGGCTACCTTCTCTCAAGTGAGGTCCAAGCTTTGTTCTTGCTAATCGTAGCACATGGAAGATGCAACATCTGCACGAATCGGGATATATGTTTGAAATTGCTGCAGCCATTGCTTGGTCTTGATCTGTCATGATATGGTCCGCGCCAAACCGTTCATTGCTTCCTTAAGTTTGGTGAATACCCATTGAATGTGTCATTGTTTCATCGTAGCAAAGCACAGCCCAACACAATTGTCTGTGTGGTTGTTGATGCCCACAAGTGGAGCAAAAGGCATGTTGTACTTGTTGGTACAAAATGTAGTGTCAAAAACACCGAGTCCTTGTATTTGGGGTACAAGGCCCTTGTCCCGCCATCCACCCAAAAGAGAGCTCTCACAGCATTGTTTTCATCCACTTGCTTATCAAAGAAGAATGTAGGGCTTTCGCTTGTCTCCTTTCAAAGTACTCAATAGTCATTGACATGTCTCGCATGAAACTTCCTCACGTAGCATAGTCCTTATGTTGGACACATCACGCTTCACAAAACCAAGGCACCTCGGTCGCCTCCGTGCACACTTCCGAGGCATCCCATTATCTGTGGTAATGTTTTGGTTGTGTAAAGTTTGGATAAACCGAAAGTCCTCCTCAAGAACCTTCCTATGAGACCGGTAGTACGTCTTCTTCCAATTTGCTTCAAAGAATCGGTGTGTGTGCTCTCCTTGAAATACCGTTCAGTCCATATTCCATTTCTCTTTCCAACGAGCATTCTAGCTTTACAATCATGCCGCAACACCCTATTCTTACGCCTCAAATCCGCTTCGTCCATTTTGAGTCCAGCTTGTTTGCTACGTGATTTACGTACTTTGAAATTGCTCATGTCTATTGGACCTCCTTCTCCGAACTGTCCTTAGTAGCATTTTTGCTTCGTCTACTGGTTTTCCGGCATGGACACACTCGAAAACCCTACTAAGAATTGCATCTTTTGGGGCACCTCTCGCTGTGCTATACTTGGTGTTACCAATCCGTGTACCAAACCCGAGTTTGAAAGCATAGTCATTGTATACTTGCTTCGCAACTTCAAGGTCATCAAATGTCATGCCAACATATGGTACAAGAGGCTGCGAGCAAATCTCTTCACCACCTTCTTCATCAACAAATGAAGCATTGCTACTAGCTGCACTTTCTGCTCTTGTAGCAAATTTTTGTCCAAAGGTTCCTGCAGCAGATTGTGGTGGAGCAATCTCGTAAGAAGATTGTGGTGGAGCAGCATATCCTTCAGGAGCGTATTCAACAGCAGGCTGGTTGAGGTCGAATCCTCCCAGTATAGTGTCAGCAACAAACCCCTGCAATTTAAAAGAAAAAAGTTTATGTCGAAGCATAATGTGCTACATAAATATACTGCATGTAGTATTACCCTAATTTGCTACATTAATGTGCTAGATCACCCTAATTTGCTACAATGTAGCACCACATGTGCCCAAACATTTTCTGCACTGTAGCACATTGTCCAGCAAAGCATGTTGTAATTTTTCCTGCTACCATGTATTTTCCTGCTACCATGTAGCAAACAAGCTGTCCTGAATTTGCTACCATGTAATTTGCATCCCTCTATTTCATGCTACATCATCTGTATTTCCTGCTACCATGTATTACAAACATGATTAGTACTTAGTACTCTGTGTTTTGGTACTTGCTACTTGGTACTCTGTGTTTTGCTACTTGCTACTATTTGTTTTGCTACTCATGTCAAACAGATTGGCCCAGAAAACTGTAACAGAGGGACAACAATGGAGGAAGGATGCAAACCTAATCTAGAGCTTACCGATGGTGCTGGAGGTTCTTCCTCAGGATTTTGATTGAAAAACACTGGAGGATTTATGTGTTGCGCTCGATTGGAGACATCGCCGTTGGCCGAATCGGAGCGCCGCCGGGTGAGAGGATTTGATCCCCCACTAGAAGCTACGATTGGCGGAGGGATAAGGTGGTGAGGCTGACCAGGAGGGGGGTAGAGTATGGTCCCTCGAATATGACTCATCTCCGGCGGCCGGTGAAGGAGATCGACGGCAGACTCCTCCGTCGTCCTCGCGGGCGCCGCACGCGCGACTTCCAGCTAGTCTGAAACTTTTTTGCTACTCTAAAACGTTTTTTGCTGCAACGTAGCAATAGCGGGGGTGGAGGAGGTCGATCAGACGGTTTGATCGGACGGCTCCGGACCCGGGGGATCGGGGGCAAATATCCCCCGGGGGACGCGTAGCGCGGTCCATGATTGAATCTCCATCATTCGACTGAACCACAAGTGTAAACAGGCAACGTAGTAACCTACCGGGTTGGTGCTTTCAATCATTGTGTGTTTGATGAGTAACAACCAATAATGTCACGGGTCGTGACCTGCCAAATAGGTTAGGTTGTTTGGTTCAAAGGAATTAACTGAATTTCTCGGATTTTATAGCTCATTAGTAATTTTGTCTTTGGTTAGTAGAATTTGATGCTACATGGATTTTTTCCTTTAGGAATTTTTTCATTGATTCCATTGATTCCAACCTAGAAGTTGTTCTTTATTTCAATGGCACTGATGTACGGCATATATATCTAAATCCTTAAAAAAAGGTCCCATGAGTTTCTCTTGTGGTGCAACCAAACAGCATCTGCTACGCACTGCTGCATTTTTAATTTCTCCATGATTCAACATACTCCCTTTAATTTCTCTATGATTCGACATATATACTTCCTCGGTCTAGAGAAAGATGTCGCAGATTTTTCTAAATTCGTACATATCTAGCCGCGTTTTCGTGCATATATACATGTAAAAATCAAGATAAATCTACGACTTCTTTCTTTTTTTGATCGGAGGAAGTTCTTTAAATCTTAATCCAGCGTTTTATTTTTCTTATGTATTTAAATCCTGCAAACAAAAGAGGACGTGTTGAGGAGAAACCGGGAGTATTGTAGGACTTGTGGTATAGAGTAAGTTGCCATCTTGACCTTACTCTTATTGTGTCGTTTTGCTTGTACTATGTGATCGAAGCTCTACTGGTTGTTAATATTATGGGGCATGTTCTCGTCTCATGATGCTGACGGAGAAGGTCATAAAAGCCAAGATCTAAGGACTAGCAATGGTGATTCGAGTATGGACTGCGATGGGGAATTGACTTGGTTGATTTGTGGCTTGCAGCAACAACATGCTAGTGGGGGCGACTGCACAGGAGAAGTTCGTTGTCTTGTCTTTCAGGGTAAAAATCTAAGGTCTGGCCTTAATTGGTTGTGTCTGGCAATGTCCTTGCTGAAGGCATTATTTTGAGAGTGAGGATTTTTTTCAGAGTAAAAACTTAAGATCTTTGATCGGGCGACGACAACGTTTGTGCACTGTTCCCTTCTTGGAGATGTCGTTTTTGGAGAAGATGGACTTCTGGTGTTGTCTTGATGGTGTTAGTGCTGCTATTTCAAGGAATAGATCACTATAGCGGAACTTCTATTTTTTATATTTTTTCTTTTTTTTTGGTTATGTGCATCCGTAGTGCCGTTAGGGCAATGCGTTGTTGCAGAGGCTGAGTGCAATTGGTATCTCCACGATATTAATATATGTTCATTTCCAAAAAAAAAATCAAAGTGGTTTTTTCGGGGAGCAAAGCCTCTCTTTACGTTCTCGTATGGCATGAGCCTTCATTTTGTCATCCCAAACCTCTACTAATCGTTGTGAGCCTCTCTACACGGCTATTCCCGTGCACAAATGACATTTCCTCCCGCGCCGAAAACAATCCACTGCATGGGAATAAAATTCCAGTCAAATCCATATTTCATAATTTATAATAATAAATTAATGATTATAAGATATGCCTAAGGGGTCCACCAAACACAAAAATGGACAAAGGTTTTAAATATAAAGTTGTCGGTGTCATCGAGGAACCCAACATCCTGATACACTGGTGTCATCGAGGGAGGAGACACCACTACCATCATCTTCTGCGCCATAATCCACAAAGTCGTAGACCACACCGTAGTTGTATAATGTCGGGCCTCGGTATCATTATCGAGGTCAGCCCCTCTTAGCGGGTGATTGATGATACGTTGCAAACGTATCTATAATTTTGATGCTTCATGCTTGTTTTACACCAATTACTTTATGTTTTGCTTGCACTTTGTGGCATTATTATGCATTTTTTAGAACTAAGCTATTAACAAGTGTCATAGAGCCAGTTTCCTGTTTTCTGTTGTTTTTTGTTTCAGAAAAACTAGTAAATAAATATTCTCGGAATTGGACGAAACAAAAGCCGAAGTCCCTATTTTTCTGACACAAGACAAAGTCCAAAACAGAGACGCAGGAGGGCACCGAGGCGGCCACACCATAGGCCGGCGCGCGTCCACCCCTGGCCGCGCCTGGCCATGGCGTGGGCCCCTCGGGCGTCCACTAATGACCCACAAGTATAGGGGTGTATCGCAGTACTTTCGATAAATAGGAGTGTCGATCCCAACGAGGAGCAGAAGGTGTTGACTAGTGGTATGGAGCAGGAACTCTTTGTAAATACTCAGCAAACGGATTTTTAGTGGTTTTCTGATAAAGCAACAAAACAATGTGCAAGTAATAAAGACAACGAGCAAGTGACCCAATCCTTTCTTAGCAAAGGACAAGCCGGTGGAAATACTTATAAGGACCAAACGTTCTCGAGGACACATGGGAATTCTGTCAAGTGCTTTCTCTTCAAATAACTGAGTACTCTTCTTTGGTGTTTGTAACACCCTCAGAATCGGACCTATGCAAGTTTGGGCAAAATTCACCAAACCCGCATAGAAACGATTCAAAGGTGCCCACCAGGCACTTTCGTGCGGGTGGAAAACGAAGTAATAACATCACACAACAGTCCTCGATGGGACCCACAGCACAGATATATATAACAGCGACTCAAGGAGTCAAGAATACAGATATAATATACAAGATCCAAATCACCTTGAAAACGGTAGAGCGTCCGACTACGGACAAGAAGCAAATGGGGCTAAGAGCCCTGAAGAATAACCAATGGCGTCCATAACCCTGCCCAGGCCAAGCCGGAAGGGTAACCCTGCTAACGGCGTCGATCTCAAACCTGCTTAACAAAAGGGGTGCCGACAAAGGGCAAAGCAGAAAACAAAGAAGGAGCGTCGATCTTGAGGCGATTGCAGCGAGGCTAGAATTCGGCGGTCCTCGCCTACATAGGTATGGTGGACTGAAGCGGCAGCGGCAGCATGCACTAAACAACCTATAGAGACTCGATACAACTAGCGGTAAATCAGAGAGGGGTAAGAATGACCTATCCGGATCCAACCTGGTACTAGCATCAAACAAACCCGTCCTGGCGTTTCCCCCTCGAGACCAGACGAGGAAGTCAACCGAGGAACTCACACAGTTGGCAGTTTTACTTATTAGGTTATCGTTGCGGCATTTACTAGTCAGGTATAGATAATTGTCCTGATAAAGTAAACAGTGGGCACTTTTAGTTAACCATTCCGTTATAGTAGCAGTACTTACTAATCAGATACAGATAGCATGTGTTAAACCCAAAACCCAGCAGTTGTTGGTACTTTTATTCAGCCAATTCCGTTGTAGTTGCCATACTTACTAGTCAGATACGATTGTCGCAAGCGACAACCAAACAAGCAATGGTGGGCAGTATTATTAGCCATTCCGTTATAGTGAAGCTGATTACTAGTCATTATAAGTCAAATTTATAACGATGAAACTTTAGTTATGCTTGTCTATGATCGAGATATCGTGCTCCAAGTCGTCCATATCCGCGGACACGGCTTTGAAAGTTTTACCGGCGGTGCACCAATAGCAACACACGCTCGATCAACCTCGGAAAAACCAAATCAAAACCCAACGAGGCTTTCACGGTGAACAATCACAGGATTGAGAAATATTTGAGGCCACCCTTAAGTAGAATCCATAGCGTAGACAAGCTCGAGGACGGCCTCAAGGTCTTTGGGTGGGCCAGTGAACACTGGAACCCCAAAGCGGGGCTTGTCGACACCGCGGAATCGTGTCCCGATCCTAAAGCGATCAGGTGCTATCTGTTGCACAATCGTAAATAAAGCCCTAAAGCATGGCATAAGTACAGGACCGTAAATAAAACCTCAAACTCGTTTGTGGCCCCAAGAAATAAGAATGAATCAAGCTCGCTCGGGGGTCCCATATACCTCCGGATGTGGATAGCGCGCAAAATCAAGGAACAGTATCAAGTACTCGGGGTCTTACGGGACACAAGTGGGCGTTCGGAAACCAAATATTATCTATCACCCGATGCCTCGCTTATTCAATTTTAGTTGTTAAGCGAAAGTAAAGTGGCGATAAGTAAAACTAGAATCATCTCCAACATCAACATGCGGCAATACATCAGCAAGCGTGGCATATGGCGACACACATCAGACTTGAGCAAGCAACTACGACGCATAAGTCCAACTATCTACCAAACAACGGTAATAGGGTGTGGCCAAGGCAATATAGGGCTGCACGGAATATCACAGTGCGGAATCTAAAGCATCGCAACACGGATAGCAATAGATCAACAGGAGGAATAAAGACTATAAAAGTAAGATAGGTAGAAAGGGAGATGCTGCTTTGAAAACATTGTCGAAAGGTTCATCCGAAGATCGGGGCGAAGCTCACATCAACTCAACGGCCTTATCCGCGAAGAAGCAAAACACTAGAAGAAACACCGGATGCAATATTTAATACAACGGCAGAAGATCGGCATGATGCATGTATGATGGATGACATGGCAAAGGTGCGATGCGATTAGGTCATATTAAGCGGAACCGGGGTCCCGACATTAATTAGGTGGTTCAAGTTATTTAGCTACCCCGCAAATTAAATGTTGTTTTAACATGGCAAAGAGATAGTACCGGTTTGCTACACCAATTTAAATGAGGCCAATATGAGACTAGATTTGCCCGCATATGGGCCCCTTATTTAATTATTAGGTGAATCGGCATAAGGCCCCCAAACCACACAAATAGGCATGCGAGTATGGCAATTCAATATGCAATAAGTTGTTATTATATTATGAAATTAGGGTTTCGGAAAGGGGTTCGCACATTAGAGGGGGCTCGACGATCTTGTTAGGGTTCCGGGGTTCGGGGTCGGGGTCCAGGGTTCAGGGTTCGACGGCCTTGGCGGGATCGTTCTCGGACTCTGGGGAGGACTTGGTTTGGTGTCGAGGGCGCTTCGGATTATTCCGGGGCGGTGTCGATCTTGTCGTCGGCCAGATCTTGTCGGGTCCCACGGGGTCGTTCTTGCCGTTGCGAAGGTCTTGTCGAGTCCACGCCATTGCGTCGGTCTTGTCGTCCGGGGGAATCCCGACGTTCCGTGGGGGGAGATCTTGGCGTCCGAGGGTTTCTCCGCGTCCGTGGTTAGTACTTGGCGTTCCGGGGACTTGGCGTCCACGGTCTTCGGTTCCGAGAAGAAGGACTGGTCGCATCCGACATCATCGCCTCCGGTTTCCATGTTGGAGCACTCCGAGTGGCATCGCCTTGGAGATCTTGTGACGAGGGAAGCTTGACTAGCGTGGACGAAAAGAAAGCACCGAAGATGGAGAGCTTGGCGAGGATCGGGGTTTGCATGAGGCCGTTGTCGGCAGAACATGTCGTAGCTGCACTTGCTAGATTAGGCCTGGTCCACATAGCACACATGCACAAAGGTAGGTGTCGTAAACCCAAAAAAAAACATACAAACACGCAAGCTCCTACGTGAACACGCACACGCGATCTCGAAGGCCCGCACGGGTGGAGGCTCGGCAGCGGCTCGGGACGGGCAGGGCTCCGCGACCGGCGGGCCGAGGGAGCGGCGAGAGGCGATGGGCGGAGCTCGGGGACGGCACAGGTGGGGAGGCGGCGCCGGGGAGGACCGTGGTGGCGCCTGCAGGCCCAGGCCAGCGGCCAGCGAGGCGGCAACCGGCGAGGACCGGCGGCGGTCACCGACAGGGCAGGTGGGCAGGCGGGGCAGCTCGCGGGCGAGCAGCGGCGGCGGTGGCAGGCGAGGCAGTGGGGCGGAGGGCGAGCCGGCCGAGCTTGAGGTTGGCGGCAGCGGCGCTCGGGGTGGTTAGGCGGCGGGCAGCGAGCGAAGGGCGGCGTGGCTACAGGGCGCGAGGCGAGGGAGGCGGGCTCGGGCGGTTGTGGCGCCGGCGAGCGGGCGTGGCAGCGGGCCTTGGCGCGGCAGCTGCGGCCTGGGCGGGTGAGCTCTTGGGAGGAGAGGAGATGGGCGAGGCGGAGGCTGCTCGGGTCGGGCGTGGTGGCCTTGCCGGAGAAGACGGGGCGTGGGGAAGCGGTGGAGGCGGCGCCAGCGGGCGGTGAGGTGGTCAGGTAGAAGGCGAGGCGGGAGGCGGCGAGGAGAGGTGCGGCGGGGCCGCAGCGGAGGCGAGACCAGGGAGAGGAAGCACTTGGGCGGGGAGGTTGACGAGGAAGGTGGGGAGAGAGGATCCCAGGGTAGGGAAAGGTGGGACCAGGCGGGCGGGGCAGTGGGGCCGGGTCGTGAGAGGGGCGAGGCGTGGCCAGCGTGCAGAAGCGTCTTGCGTGGGCTGCGTGATGGTAGCGTGGCTCAGCGTGTGGGCCGGGTGGAGACCAGCAGCGGTGAGGGAGGGCGCGGTTGGAGGCTGCTGCGCGGGGTGGGCCCAGGGGGAGATGGGGCCACAGGGAAGAGAGAGAGGGTAGGAAGGGATAGGGTGAGGAAAGAAAGGGGGAAAAAGGGGAAGGATTGCTTAGGTGGCGGGGTGGGTAGAAAACTGGTGAGAGGGTGAGGTGGAGAGCTGTGAGCGGTGGGTAGGTTTGGTTTGGGTAGGAATAGGATTTAGGGGAGCTGTTTGGGGTGGCCGTTTTATGTTTTCTGGGGTGGTCGTGCGGGTCGCTTCGGCCCGTTCGACTGCCCCACTAAAATAAATATAACTTTTATTCATTTCCAACAAAACTTTTGCAAACCGATATCGGGCCCAACAAAAATATTTCGGGACCGGGTTTTGGAGTTTGGATACAGATGGGGCGTTTGGAAAACAAATCGGGGTTTTTTTTTTTTTTTTGAAAATAGTTTTGACAACCAATGCATGATGATGACGATGCAATGCACAAATTCAACGCGATTTTCTAGTAGTGGTTTTGCGGGATGCCACAGTGTTGTAAGTGTTGTGTGGGTGAATCTGTGCTAACATACCGACCTTACTTGGACTAATACATACTTGTGATTAAACCCCCTATAAGCATCCGCAACTACAAGAAAGTAATTAAGATATAAATCTAACCACAGCCTTAAACTCTGAGATCCTACTCTCCCTTATGCAAAGGTGTCCTAACGGGGGTTCAGGTTTCTGTCACTCCGGCAACCCCATAATTAGTAGCCAAATACACAATGCATTCCTCTAGGCCCATAAATGGTGAAGTATCATGTAGTCGACGTTCACATGACACCACTAGAAGAATAGCACCACAACTTAAATACTAAACCATTGAATAATAACTCAACACAAATCCACTACTAACAACATGACTTCTCCCATGTCCTCAAGAACTAGACGAACTACTCACGAGACATCATATGGATCAAGATCAAAGATGATATGGTAATGGATAACAATCTGAACATAAACAATAATCCAGTGGTTCCACTCACAAGCATCAACTATAATAGTAATCAACACCGGGAAAGTTTCCCCTAATGAACTAAGCAAGTATTCAACACGATTGTTGCAGCGGGATGGAGTAATGATGATGGTGTTGGTGGATATGATGGTGTGGATGATGATGATGATGATCACGATGAAGCCTAACTTGATGACGGTGTTGATGGCGATGATCTCCCCTCTCCGGGAAGGAATTTCCCTGGCAGAAATCTGTCTGTCGGAGAGATCTTTCTCTCTCGGTGTTTTCCGCCCCGCTGAGGTGGTGGAAATCTATCTGTGGTCGCTCCCCTAGTGTTAGGGTTCCGTAGGGAAGATATAGGCGAGAGGGCCGAGTCAGAGGCCGAGCAGGCGGGCCACACCTGCCCTAGGTGCGGCCAAGGGGGGACCCGCGCCTAGGGGGGTGTGGTCCCCCTATGGCCCTTCTTCGCCTCCCCTTCTGGCTTACTCTATCTTTTGGAAAATATAATTTTCCCATATTTTTCTGGTATTTTTCTGATCTTCGTGAAATTGCATCAAAAAACCTCTTTTTCCATCAAAATCCAGACGTCGGCAGTTCATCCTCCAAGAATCATCCAACATGCATAAACAGATGAAAAGACATAAGTAATACCTCATAATAAGACATATATCAATGAATAGAGGCAAATTATGATATAGAATGGTGATGCAAATTGGACGTATCAACTCCCCCCAAGCTTAGACCTTCGCTTGTCTCCAAGCGAAAACTGAGCTCAGTAAACATGTCCACAGGTTTATGGAGTGAAGTGTCGATAAAAGAATACGAACAAGAAGCATCACAGTTACCATTGCAAAACTCATATAAGAAAGCAACTCACCATTATATAACTTAGCTTGCAACAAGTACATGAGTCACAATAGAGATGCATAAAGATAAATCATAATTGGAATTGGAAAACTTTGTTCTTGGTCAGAGAACAGCTGGCAAATAATTTCACAAAAAGCTTTTTGTAGAAGTTTTCAAGACAGGAGCACTCTTTGCTCAAAAAGTTTTTTCACAATGAAGGCTTTCAAAGTAATACTCAATAGATAAGAGCTTTGTGCAACCAAGGAAGATAAAGAACATGATTGAATAAATCACCATATGAATGCTTGAAACACAACAACTCAAATGCTTGCTGGAGATAGATACGAAGTAGGTTTTTGACTCAACTTGGAAGTAGAAGAAAGGTCCCTTCATAGAGGGAAGCAGGGATTTCAAGTCATAAAGAGCTTCCAAAATATTATGGTACTTACTAGCTTTGAGCCCTCATTGCCCCCATCATAGGCATCTTGAGATGATTAAGGTTAAAGTGAACAAGGATGGAGTATATGCTTGACGAAATATAAGTTGGCAATCTCATGTCCCTTGAATATGAGGGACACTCCTCATGCTACTCAACTTCAGTTACCGGTAAGTTCTTGTCATTGTAAGTACATGCGTATCATAGAGAACCGCCAATGGGGTACCCCTTGCACATGGTACAGGAGCTATCCCATAACCAAAATGACAAGGCAGCAGACAATGAACATCTCAGCGATCTTTTTATTTATTATGTGCATAGCTTTTTATTGAGGATGCTTCATAGATAGCTCACTATGGTGATGATGCAAGTTTCCACCATGATTAGGCATGGCTTAGGCTAACGGACCAGACGTTTCTCTAACACAAAATACAGACTCCATGGACTTACAAGTTCCCTCTTTATTTCACACTGTTGACATCCACAGAAAAAAGAGCATGATATCAACTGTGTACAAAGTACAAGCACAATGTTGAAAGTGTTCCCCGTGACAGCACGATTCTGCTAGTCCTAACGTATAGGTGCAATCATATACAACTTCGATGACACAATGGTTCAAGTCTATTAGGGGCAGGAAAATAAGGTGTGCCATCAAGTTCGTGAGAGCTTTACTAACTAGTTTTCTCATAACAAAATACTTTTTAATTCAAAAGATATATGAAGCTTGAGAATTTTCTTGGAATAGCAATAATGCTACTAGGTAGATATGGTGGACACAAATGACAAAGGTTTGGTTCAAAGGGATTGGAAATATGAGAAGTATTCCTTCTCAAAACAGGCTTTTGGCTAGCAAGGCTAGGTAGCAAGCACAAGAGTTGAAAGAAACAAGCAAACATACAAGAAATAAAGCCAAACATGCAATCTTCCTTGAAGACACAAAAAGATCTTAAATAAAGAATACTAAGCTTATGATCCAACAAGAAAGAAAATAAATGATACAAAATACCTGTAAGCTTTTTCTTTTCCTTTCAAACCTCAAAAAGTGTTGCTACTGACCAGAGCTCGGTTTGCCAAAACTAATTTAGACATATTTCTCTTAATCGATTTATTTTTTTAGTTCTTTTTGATCACTTGATCTTTTAAAAGAATTTTCTACAGTAGCTTATGTTTTAATGGATGTTTTACTTGAGTTGAAACTAAACCCAAAGGTTTATTATCTTGTATACACTAATGTTGCTAATGAAGATCGTGTGAAGTTTTGTATGAAAAAAGTTTTCAAGTGTAGGGAGATAAGATGTGATCAGATTAAGTATGGACAAAAGCTCAAGCTTGGGGATGTGATATGTCGTAAATGTATCTATAATTTTTGATGTTCCATGCTTGTTTAGTATCAACTTTGCTTTGCTTGTCTATACTTTGAGGTTTTTTTATACATTTTCTGGGACTAACCTATTAACAAGATGTCACTGTGCCAGTTGCCTGTTTTCTGCTGTTTTTGGTTTCAGAAAATCTAGTAAGGAATTATTCTCGGAATTGGACGGGACAAAAGCCAAAGTAAATATTTTACTGGGGAGAACACATATACCAAAGGGCGACTAAAGGAGGGGCACGAGGACGCCACACCCTAGGGTGACGCCCCCCTAGGGTGCGCCGCCACCTGGTGTGGGCGCCTCGGGTGCCCCCTGCCTCGCCTCTTCGCCTATAAAAGGTCCCCGATGCCAAAACCGTAAACACCCGATGACATCTCCACGAAATAGTATGTAGCTGCCACATCATCCCTAGATCAGGGGGATCTGAAGCTCTTCCCGACACTCTGCCGGAGGGGAGATATCATCCCGGAGGCCTTCTTCATCACCATGCCAGCCTCCGGTATGATGCGTGCATAGTTCACTCTTGGACTATGGGTCCATACAGTAGCTAGATGGTTGTTTCTCCTCCTTTGTGCTATCATGTTTAGATCTTGTGAGCTCCGTTCATGATCAAGATCAAGATCATCTATTTGTAATCATACATGCTGTGTTTGCGAGGATCCGATGGATATTGAGACTGCTATGTCAGTTTCATTATTGATTCTATCATGTCTGTGTTGTTTGAGATCTTGCATGTTCTCTGTTTCTAGTAGCTATCTTGGCCAAGTAGATGCTAGTGACTCTAAGAGGGAGTATTTATGCTCGATAGTGGGTTCATGCCTCTATTGAATCTGGGGAAGTGATAGAAACCTCTAAGGTTATAGATGTGTTGTTGCTACTAGGGAGAAAACAATAATCTTTTGTTCATGGAACAATTGTATTATTTAATTTACACACATTGCTTAATGCAGTTATCCGTTGCTTGCAACTTAATACTGGAGGGGGTTCGGATGATAACCTGAAGGTGGGTTACTAGTCATAGATGCAGTTGGATGACTTTCTATGTATATTATTGTAATGCCCAATCGAATCTCATAGGAATCATGAATATCTAGTATTTGCATTGTTAAGCCTTGCTCAGTCATGTCAATTGCCCCGCTGTAATTTGTTTACTAGCATGTTATGTTATTTATCTTAAGGAGAACACCTCTAGTGAAATGTGGACCCCGGTCCAATCTTTACCATTGATACATTATCTACGGTTACTGTTTACTTTCTGCAAGCAACCTACCTTCCATACTATATGTTTAATCCTTTGTTTTCAGCAAACCAGTGAGATTGACAACCTCACTGTAAGTTGGGGCAAAGTCTTGAGTTTATGTTGTGCAGGATTCCAAGTTGCTAGCAACACCTTGGAGTTGTTTCCTTGCTCATACTGGTTCGATAACCTTTGTTTCATAACCGAGGGAAAATTTCCCGTTGTGCTCATCATACCTTCCTCTTGGGGTCTCCCAACGAAGCTCTATAATTGAGCCACGTCAAGATATTTTCTGGCGCCGTTGTCGGGGAGTTAAGGACAACTTCACAAGGTGAGTCTTTCACAGCCATTCTCTTTACTTTGTTTTTTTTTGCTTAGTTTCTTTTGCTTTGATTTGCTTGTTTCCTTTTACAAAAAATTACAAAAAAATTTAGTTTCGTTTGGTTTGCTTTTTCTTATCAAAAACACAAAAAATTAATTCCTACTCTAGTTGTTGCCGCTATTGGCTTGCTTCACCCTTGCAAAAATAAATTCTGCTGAGAACACCAAGTTGTGTGACTTTACTAGCACCAACAACAATGATTTCCTGAGTATACCTATTGCTCCACCTGCTCCCGATGCTACCTTTTATGAAATTAAACCTGCTTTGTTAAATCTTATTATGAAAGAGCAGTTTTCTGGTGCTAGTTCTGATGACGCTGTTGCCCACCTTAATAACTTTGTTAAACTTTATGAGATGCAAATATATAAGGATATAGATGAAGATATTATTAAGCTCAAATTGTTTCCTTTTTCCTTGAGAGAAAAAAAGCTAAAGAATGGTTGCTATCCTTGCCTAAAAATAGTATAGATTCTTGGATTAAATGCAAAGATGCTTTTATTGGAAAATACTATCCTCCTGCTAATATTATATCTATGAGAAGTGAAATAATGAAATTTAAACAACTTGATAATGAACATGTTGCTCAAGCTTGGAAAAGAATATATGGTAAAGAATTGTGCCTCTCATGGACTGACTACTTGGATGATTATCCAAACTTTTTATGCAGGTTTAAACTTCTCTTCAAGAAACCTGTTGGATTCAACTACTGGAGGTACCTTTATGACCATTACCTTGGGCGCTGTAACAAAGCTCCTTGATAATATGATGGTTAATTATTTTGAATGGCACACTGAGAGAGCTCTACATGGTAAGAAGGTAAATTCTATTGAAATCCTTGAGTGATGGATCAGATTCATCACTTAATGTGTATATTATTTGAGAAAACTTTGGAACATCAAACAATAGAGAGTAGTACGAATAGTATCATTGGTTCAAATTCAAAAATCTGAATTTGGATCAAATTTGACATCAAAGTACAAATATAGAGTAGTACGAATAGCATTATTACAACTCAGAAGTTATCACGAATCAACGTACAAATGAAAATACACCACTCAGGTTTTCACCTTTTCTTCTTAGAACTCGATTTCTTCTTTTTCGTCTTACCGGTGGTTGTTTTTGTTTCTCCATCAAGAAGTTTAGTCATGCTCTTGGTTTTCTTCGCGTCACTATCTGTAGGCCTCCCCACAACATGTTTTGGTTTGGTCATGCTCTTAGCTTGCTTCGGGTTTTGGTCACATCCTTAGCCCCATCCTCAACACACACTATTGCTTCAGTTTGCATCTCAGGAGCTTCAGTTTCTTTACTTTGCACCTCAAGAGCTTCAGTTTGCACCTCAAGAGCTTTAGGTTCCAGTACAACCGCTGGAGTAGCTACAGGTTGCAACACAACATGGCTGCGTGAGCTTTTAATAGCTTATATGTTATCTGAAATTTATATTAGCCAAGAGCCTACGAGCATGCATTGCTAACTCGTGGTGATAATATATGTCAGATAACTAGGATAAACTAAGAAGTTCCTGAGTTGCATGTACTTTTGGAAATATGGAAAAAAGAATAAGGGAAAAGATGAAAAAAATAAAATAAGAACGGCAAATAAATATAAGGTAAAAAAACGCTTCATGCTTTAGTCGGGCCGGCCCAAATGGCGTAAGAGGGTGACTGCCAGGTACTCCAAGCTTCAGTTTCCTCCAGTCTACAGCGGCGATGGAATCCTACCGACGATGTCTCCGATGCTGCTGCGGCGGAGCATCGATCCGGCGCCCGGAAGCGACTCGTCGTCAGACACTCGAGCCATCTACGTCTACGACGCCTACAACAGTCTCCAGCAGGTCAGCAAGCTAGCGTGTTCCCGGACTCGGGCAATCCCTTCTCATTCCCTGGGGATTAACTGTTTCTACATTTCTTAGGGTGAGAGACCTTCGAATTTCGTCAGAGCCTCAGAGGTGATACATAGCCTCAGAGGTAATATTACAATTTCCCAGTATAATGCTTGACTTAGGAGTTAGCAGTAATTTTGATCTAGCCTTTTCTTTCAAAGGAATAGAATACAGTATATGTCTGGGTGCAGGGTACATAGATATAGTCTGACCACCAAGACTGAACCGTGTTGCGCGGTCAGCTTCTAGACCAACGATAAGATGATAAAACTGACCCGTCTTGGAAGAACCTTACTGGAATTTTTCCTGTCTCCAAGGTCAACTGTGCCGCATCGATGTGTAGTAATATCCAGTATATATTCTGTTGGTTATTAGATATAACCTTGTTGTAAACCAAACCAGTTACCGGAGTTGTTACGCAAGACACATGAATTTTCCATTCTGAAGTTGGGCCGAGACTTATTCAGCTTAGTTCAGGAGTCATTATGCTTTTGTTTTCCCCTTTAGTAGAACAGTTATTCATTATTACAAAGTCTTGAGAAGATCGAGTCCTTGCGTGTACATCAACTCCATGTCACAAAATTATAGTAAATTAAGTGTCTATTATAGCTACCCTTAGTAGTATATATACATGTTGGTATCCATTTCCCGTTATTATAAAGTAAACCAGTGGGAAACGGTGTATTAGTTCAACCATCTCTCTCAACCGGTACTTGTTTATGTATCTTAGCTGTCTTCAAGGTCTCCAGGTGATGCATTACCTATAGGGTCTATGCACATATATATCCTGCAGCCATAACTAGCCTTTTCTCTTCGCTCTCTATAAGCTTGCAATGGCGGATCCAATTACCATTGGTGCTGCTGTAGGATGGGGGGTATCCGCGGTTGGCTGGCTTGTCTCACCCATCATTTCCAGGATCCTTAACAAAGGTTTTGCCCACCTCGACTTCAACACATCGGAGAAGCTGAGCATACTTGATATACAAGTTTTACAACTGCAGCGGGTGATGGAAGTAGTCGACGAGAGCACATACAGGGTTCGCTTGGAGCCGTTGTTAAACAAGCTTAAATCTGCTCTCTACGAAGCTGAAGACATCTTGGATCGTGTCGAGTATCAAAGTCTCAAAAGGCAGATCCAAGATGCCAAGTCCGACAGCAGTAAGATGGATTTGCTGAGGAGGAATCTACGGTCTGCCATGCCAAGCTCCCCCCTAAAAGATGAGGTCTTTTCCTGCTCCCATTCATGCTTGTGTTCTCCTTTGCCAAAGATCATCCCATATTTTTTTGCCACGTAGATATATGTTACTAGGAAAAACAGGGGAAGTATTAGCTGCCAATCGAATGATTCTCACCTATTTTCCATAATTATCTTATTAGCTAAGATGATATGATCTCAAAATACAGTAAAGATGCAATATTGATTGGTGGCGAAATAGGATTAGTTTCTTTGGATCCATCCCTATATAAGAGAAACTTCTGCCAAAATAACCAAAAGAGAACCGAAGCTCACATAAGCCATTATTTTCAGAAAGTAAAAACATTATTTAGAACCTCAAACAATCTGTAATTTTTTCTAAGATGAGTAGTATGTACGTAAATATTTCCATTAATATATATTTTAGTTGTGGTCTACATAGGACAGATAAATATGTGGAACAAAAGTTAAGTCACTATTTTCTTTTATAGAGGCATAATTTGTCTTTTTATCTAGATTACATATTAACATATTTTTCTTATATATGCAACACATTCTATATATCTATGGATTTGTTCTAAGAAAGTTAAACTTTAAATTTTTATGATTTTCGCAATTTTGGAATACCAACCTATGTTTAGTCCGGGAGCCATATTATCGTATTCGTACGTGTGCCCTATATCAGTTGAGCGATGAATTGGCGGGGTCTTGATGGTCGCCACATAGTTTGCTAGAAGGCTAACAACATCACCTTGGCTCATCAAACTCTTCCCCAAAATGCTTGCACACCTGGCACTACGTGTCGGCAATTAGTTTACCGCCAATCTTACAATCGTGGTGAGGTTCGTGGATACAGTAGAGAGCGGGATAGGAGACCGAGGGGATCTTGTTGGAGACAAAGTAGTTTAAGTAGGTTCAGGCCCCCGAGATGGGTAATAGCCTTACTCCTGCTTATATGAGTATATGTGGATGAAAGTACCGATGTATAAGAGCTGGAGCGGATCTACGATGCTAGGTCTTGATTATGGCGAACTGTCTAGTGTTCCAGAAAAAGATGATCTCCGGCGAGGATCTCTAGATCTTTTATATCGAGGCAGCATATTCGCCTCCAAGCCTCGGATCTTCGGTACAATACGAAATGATCTGTTTCCAACCAAATAGGGAAATATACCTTGTTACAGTCAGATCTCGGATTTAGCGTGTCCATCCTTATCCCCTCCGAGAGCGGAACTTAGCGAGGTGAACAGCTTGAAAATGGTGTTCGGTTGATTCCTACAAGAGGTGATGAGGAATGAATGAGAAAGACACTTGAAGCTTCGATTAGGGTCCCTTTTATGGGAAATCCTATCGCGGACACGAGGAGAGGGTTGTGCAAAGGATTCACATGTCTCCCCCTTTTGCACCATACCTGCTGCTAGCCAGTTCAGACGCCTTCTCGTGGAAAATAAGCTAGTTCATCAACATGGGTGGGTGAAAAAGCAAGGTGACCAGTCAGAGTCAGAGTTGTGTGCCAAGGATCTGATTCTGACCAGTCACCTCGCTTTGCTGAAGTAGCGGACTACGCAGGCATGCAAATATGCATGCGTGCAGCGCCGAGCTCGCGGTCAGAACAGAACTCTAAAAGGCCTCATACAAATACTTGGAAAAGTTTGGACGCATCTGCCATGCCAGCGGGCAGCCAGCACCCACATATCTCCCCCACAGCCACCATATGTCAGACTCGGCATATCGCTCGTGGCATGGAACAGAAAACATCAGGGCGGTATCAAGCATATGGTGCCCAACGGCCCAAGGATGCCAAGATGATCCTAGCGACCTTGTGGCAGCACCTGTAACCGTTACGAGGGGCCACTTCAGTCTTCGACGACCTAGACTCTCTTCACACGGTGCCTGCTTTTCTCTATATATTATGAGGGCATATAGAGAGAGATAAACTTATACTCTTGAGAAAAAATACGCTATATATATATATATTCTTCTGGCGAAGGAGATCTTGATGGCCTGGACTTACTGTTATTTGGTTTTTCAGGAGAGTGGTATGTCAAAATTTCAGTTGGAGAAGAGCCTAAAGAAGATAGAAAGTGCTATAAGTGATGCATGTAAAGTTTTGGAACAAATGAACTTGCCAAGTGTAATCAATGAAAATGGCAGACGAGCTGTTGCTACAATTTCACGTGGTGCAGTCACTACTGCAGGCCCTCCACTACGAGTAATTGGTCGAGATCAGGAACGTGACAAGATCATAGCACTGCTGCATGAGAAGGAACACAATTGCAAAGCAAACACCATCAGTGGTACATGTTATTCTGTAATTGGCATTCATGGCATCGCCGGGTCTGGGAAATCAACACTTGCACAGTGTGTTTATGATTATGAGAAAAAGTATAAGCAAGAGAGAATGGAAGGCCATTTCGATATTGTCATGTGGATTCATGTTTCTCAGAAATTTGATTTGGATTCCATTTTCAGGGACATGTTTGAGGGGGCTACAGGGGAAGAATGCCCAAAATTCAATAGTCGTAATGCCTTAAAAGAAAAACTGGAGGACAAGCTGCGTGGAAAACAAATTTTATTGGTACTGGATGATGTCTGGTACAACATTAGGAATTCGGGATGCCGTGAAGAACTACAAAAGTTAACTTATCCGCTGCATGTTGGGAAGGCTGGAAGCAGAATCTTGGTGACTACTCGAACTGAAGCTGCATTAGTAGCTCTGGGTGCTATAAAAGAGAGATGCATTCCAATATCTAACTTGGATGATGAAGTGTTCCTTGAGATGTTCATGCATTATGCACTTCGAGATGCAAGAGTAGGTGACCATGATAGAAGAATACTTGAAATGATTGGAGAGGACATTGCAAAAAAGCTGAAGAGATCACCTCTAGCAGCCAGAACAGTGGGTTCACGGCTCCATGATAATCCAAATGTTGAGTTTTGGAGGAGTGAGAAAGATCGGGACCTTTTGAACGAAACAATGGGAGCTCTGTGGTGGAGCTACCAGTATCTTGATGAGCATGTCAGGCGATGTTTTGCTTACTGCAGTATTTTCCCCAGAGGACATCGTTTGAAACGTGATGAGTTAGTTAAGTTGTGGGTGGCAGAAGGGTTTATAAAGACTAGTAAGCCTGAAGAGGAAATGGAAGATGTTGCTAAGAATTATTTTAATGAATTGTTGTCGGCCTCATTTCTGCAGTTAGGAGGGAAACAAAAGGTATTTGGACATGAGGTTGATTACTTCACAATTCATGATCTGTTGTGTGATTTAGCAGAGGAGGTTGCTGGAACAGATTGCTTCAGGATCGAGAAAGGATGCACAAGAGAAGTTCCTCAAGATGTTCTCTATCTTTTTGTTGGGACTTATAATAGAGAGATGCTTAACAAGAAGATGTCGGGATTGCAAAAGTTGCGCACGCTCATCATCGGTGACATGGTACAGATTAAATCCTGCGAAGTCTTTGCGAGTATGTTCACTATATTGACTGGACTACCGAAATTGCGGGTACTGAGTTTATGTGTCATTGGAGGTGGTCACTGTAGGTTCTCATTTCCAGATTCTATTGGTCAGTTGAAGCATCTGCGTTATTTTGCTTTTGTGGTGCCTGTAGTCATCAAGCTGACTTTACCGGCCGCTTTTACAAAACTTTACCACATGCAGGTGGTAGATTTTGGTCATTGCACTAGTTTGGCGTTTTCTAGTGGTGAAGATATGATGAATCTCATCAACTTGCGCTGTGTAATCAGCATGGCAGGTCTGGATTTTCCAAACGTTGGCAGACTGACATGGCTCCAAATGTTACCGATCTTCACAGTAAGGAAAAAACAGGGGTACGAGCTACATCAGCTGAAACACTTGCACAAGCTTCAAGCCAAGCTGCAGATACACGGTCTTGAGAATGTTCAGAGTAAGGATGAGGCTCTGGAAGTCAATCTTGCTTGCAAGGAAAAACTCACAGAACTGGTACTTCAATGGGACAATGGGAGCTGTAGCAGTCCTGAAGTTCAGGCAGCCGTTCTTGAGGGTCTTTGCCCATCAAAGTATCTTGAAAGACTACATATAAGGTGGTACAATGGCATGACATTACCGAACTGGATGATGGGTAAGCATATGGGCGGCCCAAAGAACCTACAAGAACTTAGACTCGTAGGATGGAGCCAACAGGGACTTGCTCCTGACCTTGGGGCTTTCGTCCATCTTCATTCGCTATATCTTTTTAGCTGCAGCTGGGAGGCCTTACCAGGAAATATGGAGCACCTCACGTCGCTCAAGAAGCTGGAGATCTATGATTGCATGAATATGCGGTCGCTTGGAGCTCTGCCCAAGTCTCTTGAGGAGTTTACAGTTGTGAGCTGCAATCACAAGTTCATGCGATCTTGTATAACGGCTGATGAATCAAATTGGCAAAAGATTGAGCACATTCCCAAGAAAACGTTTGAAATTTGGAAAGCACATGGAAGGTACATATGTAAATTCCTTTGATGTCTTCCTTTTCCATTTTGGTGTTCAGTAAATGTTTCTTTTAACTATTATCTATTAAGATTGCTGCTATGTTTCTAATTTTCTTTGCTCACTGTTAGCAACAAGCCCTTTTGCTGAGGACTGGAGCAAAAGGGGATGGAATTGAAACCACTACTACCTGCCAAACATTCAGGCTTTTACTGTGTACATATTCCTCTTAGTTGGGCTTTAGGCACTTGGTTTGTTGATTTTTTTATTTACAGTGATGAACACTTGGTTTATTGATTGTGACGTGTTTGAGAGTGAAGTGATGATGTGCTCATACTCCCGTAATCCACGGACAATGCAAAATGTCATGGCTGCACCCAGTGCTGAACATTGATGACCACTGGTTATTTGCTTCCTATGATCTGTAACATTGTCAAATGCATGATGAACCCCAGAGTGCTTGACTCCTATTGTTTGTAATGTTATGGAATGATGAACATTGAATCTAGTTTCTTTCCCGTCGTTTGTAACACTATGGAATGATCAAAGCCAATTATTTGATTGGTAGTAGGAATTAGGGTGTGAGGTTGCCAAATTTGGGTAGACAAGCATAACGGTGGCCCAAAGCATAAGTTGGCTTCACTGGGACCAGCTCCTGATTTTGAGGTTTTAAATAGCATGCTTAGATAAAATAGTGCAGCCCTTAAAATCCGTTATAGCGGAGCTATACCGCATTATAACAAGCGGTTGTAAACAAATTTCATTCAGCAACACATTTCTCAAGATGCTATAACGTGCTATTAGTGGCGCTATTTAGAACATTCTTTCATCACCAAGAATACCATAACTCTTAACACCTCATTTGGGAGACGAATTGAATTTGAGGAATTCAATTGGACTCGGATACAATTATACCACTTGTAGAAGAATTGGAATTAGTGAAAACTGGATTACATGTCAGTTTTACATGTTTGACGACTTGGAATCCAAATAAGAAAAGAAATCCCAACATAAGGAAAACGTTTTTAACTTTGACACACAAGTTGCACTCAGCAGGGCCCATCGGTATTTACTATGCAACTTTGAAAATCTAACACGGAGACGTTTACCAAATCAATTCTGCCATTCATGACAAAGATTTACATTAATACTCATTTCCAGTAAAATGACATCCATAGACCATCCATTTGGCCTACTGCTCCTCTTTGAACACATCCATAAATCAATTATGTGGCCAACCGCTTTGCTTGACCTGTAGCCAGATGACCAACTGCTGCTTATTGTTAGTGGAGGAGCACTTCTTGATCTTCACATATGGTAATTCATTGTCCCGTTCATCTGGAAAGGTCATTAGCCATCCTTCCTGACTCCTAGTGCACTATGAATCTGCAGGTTTTCATCCACCTGCCGAAACAAAAGGATCTTCAGCTCGATGCTACATATATCATGCATGTATAAGCATCAACTTTGCAAGACCTATCAAATCTCTAGCTGAATGGAAAGAACACACATTCATCATGAAACAACAAGCATGACTTCGTCATGTGAACATGTGACTATCTGATGTGTATTTTCAGTCAAGGAACAACAAGCCAGACACAGATCATTGATGTGGAGATACTTAACTGCATCAGGCTCAGAACTGCACTTGGTTGCTTCGATTAGGCAAAAACTGACGTATGCAAATGGTGACCAAGAAAATTTACATGGTCATGAGCTGGCAAATATTTTGTGCATTAGCTCTGGCTAGAAAAATTTATGTTGGTAGGCAAATTAGAAGGTTAGTAAGTACGTATTGTTAGGACCATTGCAAACTTAAGGCTTAAAGTGCTCAGTTCTCTAAGATATTACGACCAGACTGGAAGAATTAAACAGTACTTTTCTTTTATGCTATGTGGTCATGTTATATCCGAAAAGGAGTTAGTTCTGTTCATGTTAAAATTTTCTGTACAAAGACCTATCCTAAGATAAAACTGAAAATCAAACTGAAAATCCTCACAACATCAGCTAGCTTTACCCACAGTTGCTGATTGATACAATTTCAACATCACATTCTTTGACAAGGAGCAGTCATATGGCTGCTCACACTAACTCGAAGCTGCATGAAACATGAAAGGAAGAAAGGCTGTTGAAATCACAATGCTGATCTGATTACGACTCCATCAGAACTAAGAAGATTTTCCACCCAATTTTTGCAAGTGCTTAGCTAGTCAGGTAGTGTCACGGGAAGAGGCATGATAGCATTGCCAAATTGCTAATATTGATCTCAACTGAACTTGAACATGTGACTGCAAACAATTGCTTTAGTGTGGTTATCAATGTAATCTGCAATATAGGTTGGAATACATTGCCGGAAAGAGGCGAGTGAGCATAAAGGAATCGGTCGTGAAAAACCTGGGTCTGACAGAATTGGTACATTTGTGTTGCATGAGTTCCGATACTACCTACTCCCTCCGTTCGGAAATATAAGACATTCTAGCTTTGTGAAATGAATGTATCTAGACACCTTTTAGGGTATAGGTTCACTTCGAACCTCTATGAACCTATACACTAAAAGACGTCTAGATACATTCGATTTACAAAGCTAAAACGTCTTATATTTCCGAACAGAGGGAGTAGCATCTAGCAGCATAACAAGAAACTTTCTAACTAAAAAGAAGAAAGAAGCTGGGGGCATTGCTAGAACTAAACGTGGAACTGGATCAGAGTCCAGATCCAAACGGAACATAACCAACTAATGTCCACTTTAATGTGGCCCAGTCCATGTCCAGTCCAAGTTTAATATTTTAGTATCCAAAACATCCATCCTGTCCAAATTGTAATACGTGTTGGATATCCAGGTCCAAATGGACCTCCGTTCGTTGCAGTTGCGCGTTAGGAGATCAGCATCAAGGCGCCGGAAATCACGTTTGATTAATTAGCTCTCTATACTGGTGTGGGAAAAGTTCAAAACAAATCTTGAACCTGTAGATGAAAGATAAATCAAACCTTAAACTCTCAATCCCTGAAATTGGCACACCGAACTTGTAAATCCCGGTCTACTTTAAACCTTAGGTCGTTTGAGTTGAAATTTCGCTGACGTGGCAAGTCAAACCCGGGATTGTTGACTTGGACCCACATGACAGATCAATATGTGTCATATCCATCGGGCGGGTACCACCTGTTAGCGACATCGCGTCGTCCAGCAGCGTGATTAGGGGATGCGGCGGGTTGGTCCGTCGGCGAACGGCGGCACACTGCCCTTGCTGACCGCCACCTCCAGGAAATTTCCTTAGCCGAGAAGAGCTCGAAGGCCTTCCACTCGAAGTACCTCATCAGGGATGGCAGCAGGCAGCAACAGCGCAACAACAACTCGTATCCTTTAAGCATCACCAGTAGGCCAACGTCCTTTCAGAATTCAGCAAACACACATGCAATTACGTGAGCTAAGCAAAGGCTGGATGGATGTGGTGCTGTGCGCAGCTAGCTAGCAGGCAGCGGAGAAATAAAGGCAGCTCAACGTCACACCTAGATCATGCCTCTGTCGTGCGAGGACATGTTCCCGACCGCTGCCGTCGGCGTTTACATCGTCCTGGACGCCGCGAGCGCTCCTTTGATGGTTCTGGAGCGGCATCCGCCGCCGTCTGCCGCCGATTAACTTGTCGCCGACCGCCACTCAGGCGGCGACCATCAGTCCACTAGAGGAAAAAGGGCCATCCGTTCGCCACCCCTGGGAGCATTAGTCCCGGTTGCGCCAGCAACCGAGACTAATGCTGGCACGCGTCCCGGTTGGAGCGGGCACGGGGCCAGGGGGCATGGGTCCCGGTTGGTAAGGCATGCGTCCGGTTGGAGCCACCAACCGACTAAAGGTTAACCACGCGTGGCACGCACTGCTAGTCCGGATTCTTGGCTCCAACCGACTAAAGACCAGCCTCTATAAATGCAACGCCCCCTCCTCTGCCTCTACTCTTTTTTTGAATGGTGTAAGCTGTGAGGGTGTGTGCTAGTTTTTCTCATGCATGCATGGAAGGTGTTTGTTGAAATGTTTGAGTGAAAAATCCCGTTGAATTTCTCATAGAACAAAAATATAGAAGGTGTCCGAGACGCGCTTGAGCTTATTTCCCTCGATCGAGGTTAGCAATCTTATCTTTTCTAGGTCATTGATACAATTCATGTGTCGGTGTGAATTGGTTATTTCACTATTTATGATGTCCTGTTTTTTGATAAACTTACTTATATGATGCAGATGAACGGTCGGGAATGGATGTACGGTGACCGGCGGGTAGCCGGGTATATCAAAGGCGTGGATAAATTTATCGATGTGGCTACGGCAAACAAAGAGAATGGATTTATACGTTGTCCATGTGTTCAATGTCGGAACAACAAGGAGTACTCTTCCTCGAAAATCATTCGCGCCACCGATTATGAAAGGTTTCATGCCCAACTATAATTGCTGGAGCAAGCACGGGGAAAGAGGGGTTATGATGGAAGATGGTGAAGAAGAAGATGATGATAACAACTATCATCATATGTTTCCTGAATACGGTGATACTGCAATGGAAGACAATGGAGAGGAAAAAGGTGAAGAACGGGCATCAGATGAGCCGGCTGATGAACTTGGTAGGGTCATTTCGATGCAAAGCGAGGCGTAAAGCAAAATGAGAAGTTGAAGTTAGAGGGCATGTTAGAAGATCACAAGAAATTGTTGTACCCAAATTGTGAAGATGGCAGCACAAAGCTCGATGCGACTTTGGAATTGTTGCGATGGAAGGCGAGTGTGGTCTAACCGACTCCTCATTTGAAAAGATCTGAAAATAATGAAGCCAAGTTTCCAAAACATAACGAACTTCCCGATAGTACCTCTGAAGCAAAGAAGACTCTCTGTCCTCCGGGATTAGATGTGCAAAAGATACATGCATGCATTAATGACTGCATCCTCATCATGTAAGGAGTATGAGAATTTAGATAAATGCCGGTATGCAATGCGTTGCAGTATAAGATCGACGAGATGACCTGGTGATGTTGAGGGAGAGCCCTCCTAAGAGGGTTCTGCTAAGGTTATGTGGTATGCTCCTATAATACCAAGGTTGAAACGCATGTTCGAAACAAAGAGCATGCCAGGTTGTTGCGATGGCACAAAGAAGACCGTAAGAAAGACGGGAGTTGAGACACCTGGCGATGGGTCACAGTGGAGAAAAATCGAGAGAGACTTCCCACTTTGCGTGTGACGCAAGGAACTTATGGTTTGGTCTAAATACGGATGGCATGAATCCTTTTGGGGAGCAGAGCTGCAGTCCACAGACCTGGCCCGTGACTCTATGTATCTACAACCTGCCTCCTTGGTTGTGCAAGCGTAAGTTCATTATGATGCCAAGTGCTCATCCAAGGCCCAAGCAACCGGCAACGACATTGATGTGTACCTTAGGCCATTAGTTGAAGAACTCTTACGGTTGTGGGGCAAACCAGGTGTACGCGTGCGTGATGAGAACAAACAGAGCCATTTAATCTACGAGGGTTGTTATTCGTAACCATCAATGATTGGCCTGCTCTTAGTAACCTTCGTGATGACAAACAAAGGATATAAGGCATGTACCCACTGTTTAGATAAGACCGAAGGTACATATTTGCATAAATGCAAGAAGGTTGTGTACCTAGCGAATCGACGATTTCTTCCGACCAATCATCCCGTAAGAAAGAAAGGCAAGCATTTCAAAGGTGAGGCAGATCACCGGAAGAAGCCTGAACTCCCTGCTGGTGATGATGTATTTGGTATGGTCAAGGACATAGAAGTAATCTTTGGAAAGGGTCCCTGCGGTCAATCAGTTCCGAACTACGTCGCTACAGGACACGCACCCATGTGGAAGAAGAAATCTATATTTTGGGAGCTGCCATATTGGAAAGTCCTGCGTGTCCGCTCTTCAATCGACGTGATGCACGTGACGAAGAATCTCTGCGTGAACCTTCTAGGATTCCTAGGCGTGTATGGGAAGACAAAAGATACACCTGAAGCACGGGAGGACCAACAAATTATGAAAGACCCAAAGAACATGCATACAGATAACAAGACGGATAAAGGGCGTCACTTAAGTCGTGCCAGCTATGCTCTTACCAAAGCAGAGAAGGAAATCTTTTTTGAAGTCCTTTACAGTATCAAGGTGCCGTCGGGCTTCTCATCTAATATAAAGGGGATAATAAATATGGCAGAGAAAAAGTTCCAAAACCTGAAGTCTCATGACTGTCACGTGATTATGACGCAGTTGCTTCCGATTGCATTGAGGGGGCTTCTACCAGAAAATGTTCGAGTACCCATTGTGAAGCTGTGTGCATTCCTCAATGCAATATCTCAGAAGGTAATCAATCTTGTTACAGAAGGATGTGGTACAATGTCTTGTTAGTTTTGAATTGGTGTTCCCACCATCCTTCTTCAATATTATGACGCATCTCCTGGTTCATCTAGTGGAAGAGATTGCCATTCTCGGTCCTGTATTTCTGCACAATATGTTCCCTTCTGAGAGGTTCTTGGGAGTCTTAAAGAAATATGTTCATAACCGTGCTAGACTGAAGGAAGCATCTCCAAGGGATATGGAATGAGGAGGTCATTGAGTTTTGTGTTGACTTTATTCGACCTTAAGCCGATTGGTGTTTCGACTCGCATGGCATGAGGGAAGACTAAGTGGAAAAGGCACTGGGAAAGAAAGCACCGATATGTAGGGACGGGATTCTTTCACTAAAGCACACTACAGTTCTACATAATTCCACCTTGGCAGCTCCAGATATGGAGGAACACAAGAATATTGTACGCTCAAAAACCCGGGAAGCCTGAATCATGGATTACAGATGAACACATGAAGTCTGGTGGTTGGATGCGGACACATCTCTTGAATGACACCATGTTGGAGATCAGCTATACTTGTTGGTCACACACCATCTTCTCTGTATTGAATTTCCAAGGGTACGAAATAAATGGGAATACATTCTACACGATCGCCCAAGATAAAAAGAGCACCAACCAAAATAGTGGTGTCCGCTTTGATGCAATAGACGAGAATGGACAAAAGGACACATATTATGGTTACATAGAGGAGATATGGGAACTAGACTATGGAGTCTCTTTTAAGGTCCCTTTGTTTCACGCAAATGGGTCAACCTGAATGGGGAAGGGTAAAGATAGACCAGTTATGGAATGACAACACTGGATCTCAACAATCTTGGTTATAGAGATGAACCATTCGTCCTAGCCAATGATGTGTCTCGGGTTTTCTATGTGAAGGACATGTCCTCCGCATCAAAAAAGAAAAAATATGCAAACGAATACATCATATGATGATCCAAAGCGTCACATAGTTCTTTCAGGAAAAGAAACATCGTGGGAATCGAGGGCAAGATGCATATGTCGGAAGATTATAATAAGTTTGATGAAATTCCGCCTTCACGGAAAATCGGCCCAAGCATTCCGTTAAGTAAAGAAGATGCTCCATGGTTACGTCTCAAGCGGTCATAAGGAATGACATATGACAAGAAGTTCATGCTCATATTATGTAACTCTAGTTCATGTCTTCGCGTTTGTGGCTTGACCAAGGATATCTTTCATGGTTTGTGGCCTTTAGTCCCAGTTTTGTAGTCTCGCTTTTAATATTAATAAATGTCTTGAGTGTTAGTCCCATTTTGTGGCTGGACCGAGTGCCTCTATGACCAGTTTCTGAGATCTTGGGAGGAGGGCTCCGTCGGCATCTCCTCAAACTGGCCGCATGGTGTCCCCGCTCGAAAACCATCTTGCAGCTTGTAACTTCACTAACTAGATCAATACGCCTGAGCTAACTAATTTCACATATTAGAGTGCCTCTATGACCAGTTTCGGAGATGCCGAGGACCGGGCTCGTCGGATCTCCTCGAACCGGCGCAGTGGTGTCCCTGCCTCGAAAACCATCTTGCAGCTTGTAACTTCACTAACTAGATCAATACGCCTGAGCTAACTAATTTCACATATTAGGAGTGCCTCTATGACCAGTTTCTCGGAGATGCCGAGGACTGGGCTCCGTCGGCATCTCCAAACTGGCCGTAGTGGTGTCCTCGCTCTCTAAAACCATCTTGGAGATGCCTCAAACTGGCCGGAGGACTGGACTCACAAGGATGCATATTTATAGTACAAGCAGCTCGGCATAATGTCGACACTCACGACATAATGTCGACACTCACCTATTATTAGTGTCGACTCATCTTTAGTCGGTTGGTGTCTCCAACCGGGACTAAGGTTCATCTTTAGTCCCGGTTGGTGACACCATCCGGGACAAGGTACAAGCCATACGACATAATGTCGACACTCACCCCTATTATTAGTGTTGTCTGCCCACTGCCAAGAATCCCTTTAGTCCCGGTTTGTGACTACATCCGGACTAAATGTGTGTAACAATGATCATGTGTGTGTGGACATTGGTATGTAGAACAATCGTTTGTGAAGTAACCACCAAAATGCCGTTTCAGAATGCTACCGTCCTATTTTCCTAAAATACTAGACCACCTTACATGGACTATATCCCAACCGTACAAATCGGGACTAAATATGAACCCTCTCTTTATATAGGCATTTCCCTCTATTTATTAGGTAACACTTAAGACATTTATTAATATTAAAACCGGACAAATCGGGACTAGCTAACACTCGGGCCTAAAGCCGCCTTTAGTCATAATCATGCCTAGTCCTATAGTACGCAGCTTGTGGTCTTCATCGTCGTCATCATCATCGCCATCGCCACCGCCACTCCGGGATCCTCACCATCCATGGCATATACCAGGCCATTCCAGCCTTGGATTCACGGCGGTGGGAGAGGGTCTCTGAAGACGATGCCGCCACCGGGGCGATGCAGGGGCCTGGCGGGTGGACTCGTGGGCACCGTGGCGAGATGGTCTCCCACGATGTAGCGCATCACTGATGATAGTACGGTTCTCCCACCATGCACGGCCGACTTCGTTGTTGTTCACGGTGGCGGGCCATCACCCTCGTACTGGCGAGCTCCCTTTCCGCCTATTAGCGAAGAAGGCATTCCAGTGTCATAGTTGTCGGGATCCCTGGGATCCATCCGGCCTCGGCGTGAGCTCGTGGTAGAAGTGGTTTGTGATGGCGCATGGCGTGCGGAACCTTGAGGGAGGGAGGAACCCTCGGCCAAAGATCCAGGCCGGCGGCCGTACCCCGTGGACAAGGGTAGTTGGGCGCCTGCCTCGGTCTCCTCGAGGGTCAGAATGGCCCAGTAGGCGTTGTCCATTGTTCTAAGAGAGGAAGGTGTGGATGTGTGGATAGCCATGACACGATCACCCTAAATATAGAGGGAAAGGGCGGGAAAACTTGGCATGAAGCTTTGGGAAATGGCGGGAAATATCTTTAGTCCCGGTTAGTGACTACATCCGGGACTAAAAGCTCTAGTAGAAAGGAAAGGGCGGGAAGAGGTGGGAAATGGCGGGAAATATCTTTAGTCCCGGTTAGTGACTACATCCGGGACTAAAAGCTCTAGTAGAAAGGAAAGGGCGGGAAAACTTGGCGGGAAGAGGTGGGAAATGGCGGAAAATATTTTTAGTCCCGGTTTGTGACTACCATAGTTAGAAATTCAAATAATTCAAAACGGGCATAATAAATTCAAAAAAAATCCGAACAATGAAAATCCTTCGCGTGGTGTCATATTATGTTACATAGTTGAAAGGAAAAATACCAGACTTGGTATATTGATCATGTTTCGAAAAAACCTTCACAAAATGACCTATCATGTTCGAGGTTTCATGGTTTTTCGGTCCAAATGACCGATGTTATGTGTTGAATCACGGCATAGTTTGTGATGTTGTGCCCATATTATGCATGTGTGTGGACATTGGTATGGAGAACAATGTTGCAGGAGGAAGTTTTCCTTTTTGTCGCACGGAAAAGCCCTTTTCCATTTTCCGAGCTAAAAAAACGGGTCGTTTTGTGAAGTAACCACCAAAATGCCGTTTCAGAATGCTACCATCCTATTTTCCTAAAATACTAGACCACCTTACATGGACTATATCCCAACCGGTACATCTCAAACCTTTTCGTCCATCCCGGTAAAAGGACAAATGTCTGTAGAATCGGTAGGAAGTGGGTCCGTTTGTACTACAGTACATGATCTACCGCCCGTGATTTTTGAAAAATCGTTTTAGACTCGCAATATGTGGTTTCTTCGAGATCCAATGCAAGTTCTAACGATGCCCGTCCCTATCTTCATGCACACCGGTTCGACCATAGTTAGAAATTCAAATAATTCAAACGGGCATAATAAATTCAAAAAAATCCGAACAATGAAAATCCTTGGCGTGGTGTCATATTATGTTACATAGTTGAAAGGAAAAATACCAGACTTGGTATATTGATCATGTTTCAAAAACCTTCACAAAATGACCTATCATGTTCGAGGTTTCATGGCTTTCGGTCCAAATGACCGATGTTATGTGCTGAATCACGGCATAGTTTGTGATGTTGTGCCCATATTATGCATGTGTGTGGACATTGGTATGGAGAACAATGTTGCAGAGGAAGTTTTCCTTTTGTCGCACGGAAAAGCCCTTTTCCATTTTCCGAAAAAAGCGGGTCGCTTTGTGAAGTAACCACCAAAATGCCGCTTCGAATGCTACCGTCCTATTTTCCTAAAATACTAGACCACCTTACATGGACTATATCCCAACCGGTACATCTCAAACCTTTTCGTCCATCCGGTAAAAGGACAAATGTCTCAGAATCGGGAAGTGGGTCCGGTTTGTACTGGTACATGATCTACCGCCCGTGATTTTTGAAAAATCATTTTAGACTCGCAATATGTGGTTTCTTCAGAGATCCAATGCAAGTTCTAACGATGCCCGTCCCCTATCTTCATGCACACCGGTTCGACCATAGTTAGAAATTCAAATAATTCAAAACGGGCATAATAAATTCAAAAAAAATCCGAACAATGAAAATCCTTCGCGTGGTGTCATATTATGTTACATAGTTGAAAGGAAAATACCAGACTTGGTATATTGATCATGTTTCGAAAAAACCTTCACAAAATGACTTATCATGTTCGAGGTTTCATGGCTTTCGGTCCAAATGACCGATGTTATGTGCTGAATCACGGCATAGTTTGTGATGTTGTGCCCATATTATGCATGTGTGTGGACATTGGTATGGAGAACAATGTTGCAGGAGGAAGTTTTCCTTTTGTCGCATACGGAAAAGCCCTTTTCCATTTTCCGAGCGCAAAAAACGGTCGCTTTGTGAAGTAACCACCAAAATGCCGTTTGAATGCTACCCTATTTTCCTAAAATACTAGACCACCTTACATGGACTATATCCCAACCGGTACATCTCAAACCTTTTCGTACATCCCGGTAAAAGGACAAATGTCTGTAGAATCGGAAGGAAGTGGGTCCGTTTGTACTAGTACATGATCTATCGCCGTGATTTTTGAAAAATCATTTTTAGACTCAATATGTGGTTTCTTCAGAGATCCAATGCAAGTTCTAACAATATGAAAGGAAAAATACCACTTGGTATATTGATCATGTTTCAAAGGAAAATCCAACAATGGCCGTCCCTATCACTTCTTATGTTTATAGTTTTCTAAATTCCAAATTGATATTAAAAAATATAAGTTAATTCATTTTTAATTGTAAATGGTTCATATTTTAAATGGTTACATTAATTATTTTTAAAAGAAAATGTTTTTGAATTATTTATTTAAATCCAAACACTTTTTATGTTTAAATTTTTCTAAATTCCAACTTAATATTCAAAATATAAGTTAATTAACTTTAAAAGGTTACATTAATTATTTTTAGAAATAGAAAATGGTTTTGGATTATTTATTCAAATCCATACACTTCTTATGTTTAAAGTTTTCTAAATTCCAAATTAATATTAAAAATATAAGTTAATTCATTTTAAAAGGTTACATTAATTATTTTCTAGAAATAGAAAATGGTTTTGGATTATTTATTCAAATCCATACACTTTTTATGTTTAAAGTTTTTCTAAATTCCAAATTGATATTAAAAAAATAAAAATTAATTCATTTTTAATTGTAAATGGTTCATATTTTAAATGGTTACATTAATTATTTTTTAAAACAGAAAATGGTTTTGAATTATTTATTCAAATCCAAACACTTTTTATGTTTAAAGTTTTTCTAAATTCCAAATTGATATTAAAAAAATAAAAGTTAATTCATTTCTAATTGTAAATGGTTCATATTTTAAATGGTTACATTAATTATTTTTTAAAACAGAAAATGGTTTTGAATTATTTATTCAAATCCAAACACTTTTTATGTTTAAAGTTTTTCTAAATTCCAAATTAGTTATCATTTAAAAAACAATACAAATTTAAACCCCAAAATAAAAAATAAAGGGAACAGAGAGAAAACACGAAATTTTTTGAAAAGGGAATATGTCGGTTGGAGCCACCAACCGACTAAATCCTTCAGCGCCCCTCCGATTCTGAAAATTGAAAAAAGTGGAGTATACGTCGGTTGGTGGCTCCAACCGACGTATACCTTTAGTCCTGTTGGAGCCACCAACCGACTAAAGGTCCTTCCTTATAATCACGACGCCTCTTCTTCTTCCTCCATCTCACTTCTTCTCTTCTCGCACGACGCCGCCGCTGCACGCCCGCCGCCCCTCGCCCGATAGCGTCCGGGAAGCTTTGCCTCGTCGCCCGAGGCTTCTCCTGAAGAATCGCCCGCTCCCAATCGCCGCCAACCCTCGAGCCCGACGATCGCCGGCCGATTCGGATCTGACCTCGCCTCGTCTCCCGACACCACCACCGCACACTGGTATGCCTTTGTCCTCGTGGACCCTCTCTCTCGCCTCTCGCTCTGGTTCATCCTCCTGCCTCGCCACCACCGCCACCACCGTCGTTGTCGGGCTAGGTTCGGGCAAAGGGGAAAACAGGAAGAAGAGAAGCTAGGCGGCTGAGCTCTTATAGGCTCATGGGCGGCGATGATCTTGGCATGCGGCGCATCGGGTGGCCGGTGAGCCACCGTGAGTCGCTGCGTCGGGAGGAAGAAGATAAATGAAAGGCCAAGAAGTGCAGACTGGCTGCTCTTGGGCCCCGTGGGCTTCTGCTAGCGCGAGAGAGAGAAGGAGAGATGGGCTCGCCCAGAGCTAGGTTGGATACATTTTTATTTCCGAAATTTTTTCTATTTCTATTTCGATTTCCTTTGTAATTTGAATTTCAAATCTGTTTTGAATCTTTTCAACTTACGTAAACTTTTATAAAGTATATGAAATAGTGTGAGACCCTTTTATACACTTTGGGCTCAACTCATGTAGTTAGTTGTTTAAATAAAAACTCATTTGAATGGTTTTCAAATGGAGGGGAAGTTAGGGTTTAGGGTTTGATTTGTTCTTTCTTTATTAAACCAAAATGCAAGTTCAACAATTTAAATGACTAAAGGTCCCCTACTAGTTAGGTTCGCCTCGACACCCTCTTCGAACAAACCCACGACGCCCCTCCCGAGCCCTCTAGCAACGTCGCGGCCACCGCACGCTCACCGGCGATGTGATCTTGTCGGGTGGGGCCTCGCTTGCTAACGTGGAGGCTGAGTTGGCACTAGGGCCCATCTGCCCTCACCTGGCTAGGGTCGCCCGGTGTAAAAACTATTTGCCTTTTGTTTTTAATTCAAAATGATTTAATATTGTAAAATCAATAACTTATTGTTTATAAGTCGAAAAATACAAATAATATATCAAATTGTTCGAAAAATGAAACCTATCTATCTAAACTATAATCATGCATTGTTCAACAACTTAAATGACAAGTATAATTAGAAGAACAAATGCACCCCTCTCATATGTTCCGAGTTTCCGAGTTAGGATTTTCACCCCTCGGAACCCGATGAAATCGTCGAGCATGTCTTAGGGTTACATTCAATGCAAATTAACTTGTCATGTGGGTTCGACGATGTGCCTATCTACTACACGGTTTCCTTTCTTCATTTTTATTATTGTGTATGTATATATTAGGGTTTCTCTGAATTAGGGTTTATATCTCTCAACACCGTACTTAACTTTCTCCTTTAGCCGCTTTGACTTATTCGTTTTTCCACCTATGCAGAAAATATGGATCCACACGTCAGAGACGAAGAAAAGGAAGAGTTGATCCAAGGTGTGATCCGTGGGGAAGATAATTTAGACGTATCAACGTTTCTGAACAACTCCGGTGAGGGTGATCCTCTTTTTACCGGAGTAGACAACTTGTTTGAGGTTGAAGGTGTTGCCTTCCGCGAGGGAGAAGGCGATGCCTTGTGTAATCGAGAAGACGACCGCTCCGGCAAGGTGCATGTAATATAAATCAATTCATTAATTAATCATCTGCTATCTATATAGAAATAGTAACGACGATCTTTCTTCTTTTAGCCCTCCGGATCGAAGGAATCTACTGAAAAGAGCAGACGAGGCCCAACCAAAAAGTTGGAAGACCATGAGAGGTTCAGGATCGAAGATGTCGCTGCAGACGGCAGACCGACCGCTCCCGAAGTTGTCGCAACCAAATTTGTGGCACAATGCGGAGTAATCGTTAGGGACTTAATCCCGATCACCATTAGAAATTGGAATAGGCCTGCTAATGCGGATGAAGAGGGAACATGTTTATTTGTCCCTAACCACGCCAAAGATTTAATGTGGAAGAGGCTCATGGTTAATTTCAAACTACCGAAGATAGAGCTGGATCCAAATGCGGAGGATCCATTGAGGACGCCTTACAACATGGGAGAGCCATGGAGGCTAAGGTCGGGAGTGGGCTTTGAAGAAGATGGCCCGATGTTTCACCAATCGGAAGAAAAGATTGCACCTTGACTATGTCGTGAAAGAGAAGACTCGATTTCAAGAAGACTCGATTCGTAAGATAAAACCATTCTGGCTGAGTTTGTGGAATACAAGACATCGAAAAAGCTAAGGAAATGTCTGAAAGAATAAGGAATGTCGCTAACAAGAAGTATCACCATACTATGGGGCAAGGTGGCTCTGGTGGCATTCCTAAGTGGGAGAAACTTGAGCAGGAACTGCGTGATAAAAATATCACCCCAGAGACAGACGATTGGGTAGTACGTGCAAGGAATTGGTTTTACGGGCATATGGGGGCACGTTGGACTCGGAAGGGAGGTGTATATATACCATACGACATAAAGAAGACCCCTTGCCAATCGAGAGGATGAGAAAAGCAGTAAAGGCTGTTAAAGATGGGGACTTCATTCCCGATAGAGAGAATGATGAGCTCACACTCGCCCTTGGAAATAAGGAACATGATGGACGAACACGAGGCACAATAGGCTCCCAATCATGGAGGACTGGGTTTCCCGAAGAGAGGAAGAAATATCCTGATAGAAGCCATCAGAGGAGTAAGGAGGCGGCGGTTGAAGCGAAAGTCGAAGAGCGAATGCGTTTAATTGAAGAACGATTAAAGCAACAACAAGATGAAATTAACTCACTTAAAGAGCAAAGTACTACCGGCGCCATCTCAAGAAAGACACCGCATTCGATGCTACCGCCTATCGAATAATCGAAAAGCAGTGGCTTCCACCGAGGTCCCGGTGATGACAATGGCGATGCCGATGATGCACCGACGATGGCTCCTGGCTACCCAGGATGATATCACGAGATGACACTGCGATCTACATGTCAAAGTTGTGAACATATCAATGAAGGTGGCGGTCGGCTATGCCTTACCAATTGGACCCACACCAACTTACCACTGTCGTCCGGTTCCAGAGGGCTACGCTGTTGTCGGCGTGGATGAAATCATGGCCACCTTTGAGGTTTTGGATCTTCACTACCCTGCTGGTGAAGGGGATGTGACTGTCTTTGGGTGGCCAAAACGTCACCATTCTATGGCGAAGGATTGTATCGTGCTTCAAATCACACGCCAAGGCCATCTTCGCGCCGCCTCACCCGTCTCCGGTATTAAATGCGCCGCGGCCGTCTTCGTCGCCTCACCGGCTCCGTCGCCTCACCAATCTCGTGCAGCCATCGCCCGCGGAGCCATCGCGGCGCCTCGGGATAAAAAGCGTAAGCGTCACGCCATCTTGTCGTGGCGATCGCCAAACGTAAACAAGAGCCTCTTCCAAAAGTACCAACGGTTCCTCCCAAGAGAGCTTATGGTATCTTGAAGAGGAGACCAGGCGATCGTTGATGCGAAGCAGCGTTTTTTAAGCTAAGCTGAGGCGGCCGAAAGAGCGAGTTCCCAAAGACCAAAGAAGAAAAAGCCAAAGTGTTGAAAATGATAAAGACTCTTCATCAACCCGAGCCAAAGCTGTCATCGGACTATGAGCGTTCTATTCTCAAGTCACATGCAAGACAAAAAGCCTCGAAGAAGATCTTGATGCAAGCGGAAATCTGTTGCCCACGGAGAACAAGCAAAACAGACTTGCGCCCCTCTCAAGGTGATTTCTCAAACCAATGTGGGGTCGAGCAAATATGGGGCGAAGCGGTATGATCAGAGGTAGTTACTGTCGGAGAAAATGCCGCTGCTCAAGGTATGAGTATTGCCCAAGACTTATCCCGATTAGAGTTCTTCCCGTGAGTGAAGTAGCATACAAATACCAAGACGGCAAACCTCTCGTCAAACCCGAGGAGGTAAATAATCTTTCAACAAAATACGAAGATTGCATAATCTGGTACATGCACGCCACAAGTGCCGGGGCTAATCGGATAGTCTTGAGGGTTACAAAAAGCATCATGGGAAAGAAAGTGATGACATGATATCCATTGAATTTGTTGAGCTATTTCAATTATTCAATCAAGACGCCTTGGACAAATCGCTCATTGCCTATTGTGCGTAAGTACTAATTCTGTAATTAACTTAGTCTCCAGCTATCTCACTTTGTTTATTGCATGTATATAATCATCTTGTAATATGCGAATGAAGATTCTCGAATGCAGAGAGGACAAATCTATGATATTGGCTTCATTGACCCATATTGGGTTCATGAAGCTAATCTCAAAATAAGCCCCCAGGATACGGAGGATAATATAGTACAGCGTTAAGGTTTCAAGAAACCAAAGGAAATACTTTTTCCTTACAACTTCGAGTGAGTGTTATTGTCTTGTATACACTTTCTATTTCGCTTACTCGATGTTAAGTATATAATTGATTAGTTATGCATTCGCAGCTTCCACTATATTATGTTAATCATTCAACTTGACAAAGGGCGTGTACTAGTCATGGACTCGAAACATAAACCCCTTGAGACGTGGAAGGACATGCAGATACTTCTCCAACGGTAATTCTAATCATTACTACACTATATCGGCAACGTTCGTGAATTTTATGATATCAAGTACTTAATAACTTCTTTTATTCGTTTTCTTCGCCGGGCAGCGCTTGGAAACGGTTCACCAAGAAGGCTAGGGGTGTTTGGAAAGAGGAGCTTACATTTCAACCACTAGATGTAAGCACCACTAGCTATATCCGCGCATCTCTTTGATTCTAGTTTTGATACAGTTATTATCATGCTTGATTATTATTTTGATTGAACTATGTTCTTGTGAAGTGCCTGACACAGGACGTGTAACAATCTCTGTGGATACTATGTTTGCGAGTTCATCCGTGCGTGCGATGAGAAGGGCAGAAATTTAGAGCAACTCACGTATGTAAACAATTTCTATAGTTTTATTTTCAAACAAATTGTGTTTAGTTTCATTCATATAGATGACTCCTTTTTAAATCAGATCGAGCGTCTGGGACGGTCTTACGCCAAAGGATCGCGTCTGAGCAATTCAGAGGAATTGGCGGGATTCTTGGATGCGTAAGTCCTAGACCGAAAGGGGAGTACTATTCTGCTGTATAGACAATAGGGATTGTAAAATAGCAACTCGATCCGTGTATAGACAAGGGAATACTTTTGTATGTAGTGCATGAACTCGATCCGTCTATTGAATGTAATATTGTCATGATGATCTTGTGTAATATAAGGTTCCTTCATTGATAAGTGCAAAACACTAAATAAACAATAAAACAACCTAAATGAATTCTCTTGCCGGCACAAAAAGTGGCGAAAATGCTGCAGCAACCAAATGTGCAAAATGAATTCTCTGCATGGCAGAGAAATGAGCCAAATCTCTGCCGCGGCAGCAGGTTATTAGTCCCGGTTCGTGTTACGAACCGGGACTAATGCTCCACCCCCCCTCGCGCGTTGCTGCTGCCACGCGTGCACCCATTTGTCCCGGTTGGTGGGGCAACCGGGACTAATGGTTAGAGCTTTAGTCCCGATTGCCCCGTCCCGGTTGGGCAACCGGGACTAATGGCTCTTACCAACCGGGACGCATGGGCCGTTCTGCACTAGTGGTCCCTGCAACACCTCCATTTGGCACACTTGACCTAGGAACTGAGCGCCAGACCCCATGTTGGCTCGTCCTCACGTTCCGGCATGCGGAGGATTCTAGGATGGCGGAGGCAGTTGCAGGGCGTTGCGGCGAGTTCGTCGGGAACGAAAGAGATGAAGCCATCGAGTACTGTCACAGAGGTCAACGCGGTGATGAAGCGGGGAAAAGGAAGATGTTAGCCTGACAGATGGGACCTATTTTCAACTAAGTGAATCAACCTTATGCCGGCCGGGATTGTTGCTTTCCCAGTTTGTGTGACAAACAGATCCAGGGTTGAGATTCATCGGGAATTGAGAGTTCAGTGTGCCAATTTCAAGGAATACGAGTTGGAGGCTCGATTTATCTTTCGTCTACAAGTTCAGTGTTTGTTGCACATGTCCTCTTCCCGTCCGTCACATGTAGATACGCGTACGGGCGCGGCCGAAGCTATGCGAGAGGTAGCACATTTTGACAGACTTGCATGATGGACGTGAATGTGATCCATGTAGGCATCAGACATGCAAGTAGATGTCCCCCGCAAAAAAGGACATGCAAGTAATTAGTGTTCATGTTGCTTACATTAGTGTTCCTCTGGAGTTGGTTATCAGTTCCTTTTATGACCGATTTTTCCGCTTAATTATAATATAGTAGTTACTTTCAATATAGGCAAGGAATTGTTGAAATAAATTGTCTAACATTTTCTATCAGTTTAGACTTTTGGTTGTGTTGCCTAGTGCATGCAATTCAATATGATTTCAGAGCAAAAGGTCCTAAGATCAAATCCTGACCAACGCAAAAATTAAAAATAAATATTGCGGCTACTAAACACACGTCATAATAGGCCAAGGGCGAAAGATGTAGGGTGAGTGTTAAAATAAATTGTCTAGCCTTTTTCATCAGTTCGGATTTTTAGTTGCGTTGGCTAATGCATACAATTCAATATGGTATCAGGGCAGGAGATCCTAGGATCAAATACTGACTAACACAAAAATTAAAAATAAATATTGCGGCTTCCCAATCATACGTCACAATAGGCCAAAGAGGGAAAGACGTAGGGTGAATGCTGAAATAAATTATCTAGCTATTTCCATCAGTTCAGACTTTTGGTTGCGTTGGGCTAGTGCATGCAATTCAATAGGAATAACCACATCAATGATACGGTAACCGAATGTATACTTACAGTGGCGGAGCTTGAAAAAAATAGGGAGGGGGGAGGGGCGAAAGACCAAACAAAATTAAAACGACAATGAAGAAAATCGAATTTGTAGACTTGAGACAAATATATATATTAAATATCGGCCACATTGGTTGCAAAATACATGTATGATAAGATCATATATATATATATATATATATATATATATATATATATATATATACTAAACTGACTAACTATAGTACTATACCAAAATATTCTACTTGATCATACTAATCAACCTTGAAAGAGACATTGCCAAACCATGGAGGCATTACATATCAGCCTTTCGATCCCCCTTGCTCTTAAATTCAGCTAATACACCTCAAAGTCGTACTTTTCGGCAATTCCATGCTCTATATAAACTACCAAATTATTGGCAAGATTCTCATCCGTCATCTTATTACGCAACCTTGTCTTGACGATCTTCAAACTTGAAAATGCATGTTCTGCACTTGCGGTAGAAACCGAAAGAGTGACAAGTAGATGTAGTAACCGGACAATCAAATTATAGATGGTATCTCTTCCTGTCTCAACAAGGCAACGACATAAATCAGTCAAAGTTGAAATATGTTTCAACTCTTCATCTGTTTATGCATGTTGGATGATTCTTGGAGGATGAACTGCCGACGTCTGGATTTTGATGGAAAAAGAGGTGTTTTGATGCAATTTCACGAAGATCAGAAAAATACCAGAAAAATATGGGAAAATTATATTTTCCAAAAGATAGAGTAAGCCAGAAGGGGAGGCGAAGAAGGGCCATAGGGGGCCCACACCCCCTAGGCGCGGGTCCCCCTTGGCCGCACCCAGGGCAGGTCTGGCCCGCCTGCTCGGCCTCTGACTCCGCCCTCTTGCCTATATCTTCCCTACGGAACCCTAACACCAGGGGAGCGACCACAGATAGATTTCCACCGCCTCAGCGGGGCGGAAAACACCGAGAGAGAAAGATCTCTCCGACAGACAGATTTCTGCCAGGGAAATTCCTTCCCGGAGAGGGGAGATGATGCAGCCCGTCCTACGGACGCACCTCCATCTTCAACACCTAGTCCCCCAAGTGGACCAATGACTCGCGCCCGTGCCAAGCTCCTAGAAGCCAAGGTTAACTCGCTCCTTTCCTCATGTGATTTTGGCCTACCTTTGGATGGCTTGCTACTTCATGCAACTACGTTGTGTATCCTCAGCTATGAAGCAACATCACCACCCCAAGCCCCCAAGGAAGAAGGACCAGGAGAAGACGCTGTTGGAGCTACGACACTGAGTCTCCGTTCAGACATGCAGTCTCCGGACCTCCCTCCGGTCCGGCCCCAGGAACCAAGCCCGGGACAGTCTGATACCCCCTCCAGAGACGGGTCCGGAGATTGACCGGAGTCTCCGGCCCAGACCAGAGTCTCCGGACCCAACACCGGAGTCTCCGGTCTGCTCGATGCCAGGCATGTCAAGGCCTTTTGGGCCTGGCCCATGTAACCCCTCGCCCCAACTTCTAGTTTTATTCCAAAACTACCCCTGTTTAAGTGGCTGGCCTATATAAAGCCCCACCCCTCTTATGTAAACCCTAGACTTGGATAATAGTAGTTGAGTACACCCCTTTGAGGATCTTTCAACTATTTGTCTCATGCTCCTACCAAGGGGCACCATATTATCCACAACCTCTTGGATCTTGCCTAGTGCGTTCAAGTTGTACAAGTCCTTGGGATCTCGGTGTCTCGTGCCCAAGTAGTCAAGATCTCACCAAGCATCTCGCCCCCGTTGTTGGCCGTGGAGAGAGAGCTTCGCCCAACACCGATCCTAGAGATTATGTTGGACCGGATGCCACCGATGTGAGTTATCGGCGTGTATTGTGTTTTCGTGCGCGTGAGTTCATCGAGTTCTTCGTGTGCGTGTGTTCGTGGATTTCATCCCATTTTCCCCTTCCACCGCTTTCCCCTCGATTCCCACGGAATTCGTGAAAGATCGGGCCAGCCCAAGGGGCTACCCCATAACATATTGGTATCAAGAGCAAGGTTGATCACGAATTTCCCCTCAATTTTTCTTCTATCCACCATAAATTCAAAAATTTCCCAAAAAACAGCCCCAATTTTCCTTTGGATCGATCTATCGTTTTGGAGTGTTATTTGTGGTTTTGATCCAACCAAATCTTGTCTAAGGTGTTGGTCCAGCTTTTGCCTGCGTTTCCCAGCCCAATTTTGGCCAAATTTTCGCGGATTTGAGGACTCTAGGCATGAATCTACGCTCAAGAACACGAGCAGATTTCCCACACCGGAGTCTCCGGCCCTGTGCACCGGAGTCTCCGGCCTAGACCGGAGCCTCCGACCCAGACCGGAGCCTCCGGCCCTGGACGCCAGTTTTGACCTTTTTCCTCTTTTCTGCATTGGCTAATCTGTCCGCTTGTTGTTTGTGTTACGTGTGCGTGTCACCAACTAACAGATAGCTTACGCAACATCGCCGCGCTCTTCGACATCACGGACCCCAAACTCTTCCCCGCTCCATCGACACAAGATCATCATCAACAACTAAGGTATAACTTGTGTCAACCTTTGTAGCCATATCTTCCTTTGTGTGTACCTATCCTATGAGAGCAACTCATTTTGTGTTTGTATAAGCATTGTGCACTTGCCATTGGAAAGTGAGAGTGTGAGGGAAAATACAAAAGTTAACATAGTACATAGAAAGGGAGAAAAAGGAAAAGAATCAAAAAAAAGGAAGAAAAAGAAAAATAAAAATAAAAGATACATAGACTCCCAATACAAAGAGAGTATCAAGCTTGTAAGCAAAAGAGAGAGGAAGAAGCGTGCCAAGGCAAGTGCACAAATCTGTTGCTTACCCTCTTTTGGCAAATGAGTTGTGGTATCTCCTTGAGTTGGCACGACAATTGAGCGTAGTCTTCGTTAGGCCATTTCGTGCTCACTTTCATAGTCATGCTAACCCCATTTTCTCCACGCGTGTGTGTAGTCGTAGGTTCTCGTCACCTTTTGAGTTGACCATTTCCTTTTGACTTGGGTTTTGTTGGATCTTCTCCACTTTCGACTATCCTTTGCGTTTGATTGGTTCTTTGGATTTCCCACAATCCTAACCATCCACCAAAAGCTTTTGAGAGTTGTAGCTTACTTGTGTGTGAGTTTCTTTGCGATTTCACTTTGCAAGATGTTCGCTCCTTTGTGTGGCAATTGGTTTGATATAATCTCCAAGGTGAGGTAAAAGGCTAACTCTACGCACACTTACTCTCCATATACAACCCTTGTCGGCTTTGCATCATGGACAGGAATGGCGAGCCATCCCAACCACAACCACCTCCGGAGGACGACACACAATACATGACAAGATGGGATCATTGGAAGGTCCTAGGAGAATTCAACTACCGTTGTGAAGCCCTTGAGAGGCGCCAAGATGAACAATTTAGAGAAGCCCGAGTGGAGTTCAAGATAATCGACAACCGCTTCGAAGAAGTCCGAGGCCAAATGCATGCCATGCAACACAACCTCGGTCATCAAAATGAAGCTCTTGGTCGCGCCCTCGCCTCAACGGATGAGAAGCTTCAACGCCTCATTGATGGGCTAGCAAGGTCACGATCGCGAGACTCAAGATCATCACGACACTCCTCAAGTGAATCAAGCGCACCTCGCCGTCACGCTTCAAGGCGCCGGGATGGACCCGTCCTTCAATCCATGAGCTCTTCTCAAGCAGTACCATCTCCGCGACACGCCGCGACGTCAAGCTATGATGGTGACCTCTCCGCAAGACCTCCAAGACGTGAAGCGAATCGGACACAACCAAGGGCACTTGTGATTCAACAAGAGCAACCTCACATGGACCACCAAGCCCATCGCCATCGACATGTTCTTTCAACAACAAGTGAAGCATCTGAAGTGGAAGAACAAGGTCGCCGTCGGCGTGAAACACTCGAAGATCCACCAAGGCGTCATCATCGACATGAACGTCAACATCGACAACATGATCATCATGACGAGCCTCCTCCACTTCAAGAAGAAAGAGAGCAGCCCATTGCGCATGCGGCTCGATGTCCTTCTCACCACATGGCGCAAGACAATGCTCCTCGGCATCAACCATGATAAGAACAAGAGCAAGCTCCCCAAGCTTGTCGTGAGGATCAACAACCTCCTCCTCGTCCTCAACCGCGCCAACAACACGAGCAAGCTCCCCAAGCTCGTCGTCAAAACCAAGTTCCACCACCAAATGCGGCACCTCAACAACCACAAGAGCGACGCCACAATCACCAAGCAAGACATGAGATCTCAGATGATGAAGATGGCCGCCAAAATCATGGCAACTGTCGCCACCGGAACCGCAATGAAGAAGAAACTTTCGGCAAGCTCAAGTTCACCATGCCCAAGTTCACCGGTTCCAATGAACCCAAAGAATACCTCTCGTGGGAACTCAAGGTTGACAAGATCTTCCGCATGCACAACTATAGCAATGAGAAGATGATGGCCATGGCATCCCTTGAGTTTGATGAGTATGCCAACCTTTGGTGGGAAGAAGTACAACTCGCTCGTGAATCAAAAGAAGAGCCCCCAATCTCAACTTGGCAAGATATGAAGGCTCATATGAGATCCCGCTTTGTTCCTTCGCACTACACGCGTGACCTTTTCAACAAGCTTCAAAAGCTTAGTCAAGGGACAAAGACCGTGGAAGAGTACTTCAAGCAAATGGAGCTCAACATGATCCGTGCCAACATTGAAGAGCGTGATGAACAAACAATGGCACGTTTCCTCAATGGCTTGAACCATCCAATCAAGCGCATCACCGAGTTCCAAAAGTACAACAACATGGTTGAGCTTGTGCACATAGCATTAAAGGCCGAGCGTCAAGTGCAAGAGGACCAAGTACAACAAGCCAAAGACATACTTCACATACAAGCAAGCCCCAACCACTATTCCGACAACACCAAGTGGAAGCTCATCAAATACCACCAAGCTTTCCTTCAAGCCAACACTTCCTCAAGGAAAACCGCCCCCAAGTGGCAAATACACAAGGGATGAACAACCATTCAATGGCGAGTGCTACAAGTGTGGAGGCAAAGGACACAAGTCGGCCGCATGTGGGAACAAGAAAGTTTTGTTCATCCATGACAACGGCGATGAAGAATACTTGAGTGAAGATGAGTTTGATGCAAGGGTCAAGGAAGCCATGGCAAGGCAACATTCGGAAGAGGACCAAGAACTACTTGTGTGTGAGCATGACGCAAGTCCATCGCTTGTGGTCATAAGGGTCTTAACTACTCAAATCAATGAGAATGAAGACCAACGATCAAACATCTTCCAAACTCGTGCCGATATCAACGGGAAGTCCATCAAAGTTTTCATCGATGGAGGGAGTTGCCACAATCTTGCAAGCATGGAATTGTGTGAGAAACTCAACCTCACCCTCCATCCGCATAAGCACCCCTACCATATACAATGGCTAAGTGACGAAGGGTCCGTCAAGATCAAGCACAACATCTCGGTAACGTTCTCAATTGGACCATACAAAGACACGGTGGAATGTGACGTGGTCCCCATGACGGTTTGCCATATGTTGCTAGGAAGGCCGTGGAAATATGACAAGTGTGCGTTGCATGATGGTCACTCAAACACTTATACCTCCAAATGGCTTGAAAAAACTTGTGTTTTGCAACCAATGACTCCTAGCCAAATCATTGCGGACAATGCAAAGGCTTTAGCGAGGGCGCAATACACAAAACCACCTTGTGAGAAGAGTGGTGAGCAAGATAACCACACTATAGTGAGCGAGTGCCACAAGCCAAACTCGAGTGGAAAAACTAAGAGTGTTCTTCTTGCCACCAAAAGTGAGATGAGAGAAGTGCGGAACAACCCATCCATCTTGCACTATGTCCTTGTATGAAAGGGACTAGCGCAAGGAACTAATGACTTGACAAATGTTCCTCCTTCTTTGATGGCTATCTTGCAAGAATTCCAAGATGTATTTCCCGAAGAGCTTCCTCATGGACTACCTCCTCTTCGTGGAATCGAGCACTGCATCGACCTCATACCCGGCGCTCCACTCCCAAACCGCGCCGCTTATCGCACGAACCCGGAAGAGACGAAGGAGATAGAACGACAAATCAACCAACTCGTCTCCAAAGGTTTGATCCAAGTAAGCACTAGCCCAAGCGCAGTCCCTGTGATTCTAGTTCCAAAGACGGATGATACGTTGCGGTTATGCATGGACTATCATCCAATCAATGCTATCACCGTGCGTTATCGACATCCTATACCGCGTCTTGATGACATGCTTGATGAGTTATGTGGAGCCACTATATTTTCAAAAACTGATCTTCGTAGTGGTTACCATCAAATTCGTATGGCTGAAGGTGATGAGTGGAAAACCGCCTTCAAGACCAAGCTTGGTCTCTATGAATGGTTGGTTATGCCTTTTGTCTTATCAAATGCCCCATCTACCTTCATGCGCCTCATGAACCATATTTTGAGATATCTCATTGGAAAGAGTGTCGTTGTTTACTTTGATGACATCCTTGTCTATAGCAAGTCACTAGATGAGCATGTTACTCATGTTAAGGAGGTCCTTCAAATCCTTCGTCATGAAAAGCTTTATGCTAATCTCCCAAAGTGCACTTTTGCAAAAGACAAACTCATTTTCCTTGGTTTTGTTGTGTCTTCTAATGGCATTGAAGTTGATGTCTCAAAAGTTAAGGACATACGAGATTGGCCCATACCTACCAATGTTAGTGAACTTCGTAGTTTTTATGGGTTGGCTGGCTTTTACCGTCGCTTTGTGAAAGACTTTTCTACCATCGCTTTCCCCCTCAATGAACTGACCAAGAAAAATGTCACGTTCGTTTGGGGAAAAGCACAACAAAAGGCTTTTGATGAGCTCAAAAAGAGGCTCACCGAAGCACCACTTCTTGCATTACCAGATTTCACAAAAACCTTTGAGATTGAATGTGACGCTAGTGGAATTGGCATTGGAGGCGTCCTTATGCAAAATTGGCGTCCTATTGCATACCATAGTGAGAAACTTGATGGCGCACGCCTTAACTATCCCATTTATGACAAAGAGCTTTTTGCATTGGTTCGTGTCCTTCAAGTGTGGCAACACTACCTTTGGCCCAAAGAATTTATCATCCATTCCGACCATGAGTCGTTGAAATATCTTAAGGCCAAGCCAATTTGAGTAAAAGGCACGCCAAATGGGTTGAGTTCATGGAATCTTTTCCTTACATTGTCAAGTACAAGAAGGGCAAAAAAATGTTGTAGCGGATGCTTTGTCTCGCAAAAACACAAACCTTATTACGCGACTCGAAGTAAATGTCTTGGGTCTTGATGACATCAAATCTTTGTACGCGTCCGACACTTTCTTTGGACGAATTTTTGCAAAATGTTCAATATAGACAAATGGATTGATGATTTCTATTTGCATAAGGGTTTTATTTTCAAACAAAACAAGCTTTGCATTCCGAAGTCGTCTCTCCAAATTTTGCTTCTTCAAGAGTCCCATGGTGGAGGCCTTATGGGTCACTTTGGCCGTGACAAGACATATGACATGCTATCCACTCACTACTTTTGGGCAAAGATGAAGCGCAACGTGGAGCGCCACGTCCAACGATGCACTACATGTATCCAAGCTAAGTCTAAGTCTAACCCCTTTGGTCTTTATATGCCATTGCCTATTCCTCATGCACCTTGGTCGAACATTAGCATGGACTTTGTGTTAGGATTGCCTAGATCTAAACATGGACATGATTCTATATTTGTGGTAGTGGATCGCTTTTCCAAAATGGCACACTTCATTCCGTGCCATAAGACCGATGATGCTTCACATGTAGCAAATTTGTTTTTCAGGGAAATAATTCGGCTACACGGTGTACCAAGAACAATCGTCTCCGACCGCGACGTCAAATTCATGAGCTACTTCTAGAAGACACTCATGGCCAAGCTCGGCATCAAGCTCCTCTTCTCGTCCTCCTCGCATCCTCAAACCGATGGACAAACCGAGGTCGTCAATCGAAGCCTTGGCACACTCCTACATGTGTTGATAAAGAAGAACATTAAAGACTGGGAGGAATGTATTCCACACGCCGAGTTCGCCTACAACCGCGCTAAGCACTCCACCACCATGAGGAGCCCGTTCATGATCGTCTATGGCTTCGAGCCTCTCACCGCGCTCGATATCCTTCCACTTCCGCTTCATGACCATGCCAATATGGACGTTGTCAAGCGTGCCCAAACAATGAAGAAACTCCATGAAGACACAAGAGCTACGGTCGAGCAACAAGTCCTTCGCCAAGCATCAAGGCTAAACAAGAACAAGAAAGAGATGATCTTCGAAGAAGGCGACCTTGTGTGGATACACTTGAGTAAAGACCGCTTCCCCAAGGACCGTGACTCCAAACTCAAGCCAAGAGGTGATGGACCGTTCAAAGTACTAAAGAGGATCAACAACAACGCCTACATCATCGATATCCCAACATCCAAGTATCTTGTGAGCCCGACGTTCAATGTCAAGGACCTATCACCCTACCATGGATAAGATGAAGTTGAGAAGGTTGAAGAGTCGAGGACGACTCTTTACCAAGGGGGGGGGGAGCTGATGCAGCCCGTACCACGGACGCACCTCCATCTACAACACCTAGCCCCCCAAGTGGACCAATGACTCGCGCCCGAGCCAAGCTCCTACAAGCCAAGGTTAACTCGCTCCTCTCCTCATGTGATTTTGGTCTACCTTTGGATGGCTTGCTACTTCATGCAACTACGTTGTGTATCCTCAACTATGGAGCAACATCACCACCCCAAGCCCCCAAGTAAGAAGGACCAGGAGAAGACGCTGCTGGAGCTCTGCACACCGGAGTCTCCGGTGTACACCAGAGTCTCCGGTCCTGTACACCGGAGTCTCCGGACCTCCCTCCTGTCCGGCCCCAGGAGCCAAGCCCGAGACAGTCTGATACCCCCTCCGGAGACGGGTCCGGAGATTGACCGGAGTCTCTGGCCCAAATCGGAGTCTCCGGACCCAACACCGGAGTCTCCGGCCTGCTCGATGCCAGGCATGTCAAGGCCTTTTGGGCCTGGCCCATGTAAACCCCAGTTTCGCCCCAACTTCCAGTTTTATTCCAAAACTACCCCTGTTTAAGTGGCTGGCCTATATAAAGCCCCACCCCTCTTATGTAAACCCTAGACTTGGATAATAGTAGTTGAGGACACCCCTTTGAGGATCTTTCAACTATTTTTCTCATGCTCCTACCAAGGGGCACCATATTATCCACAACCTCTTGGATCTTGCCTAGTGCGTTCAAGTTGTACAAGTCCTTGGGATCTCGGTGTCTCGTGCCCAAGTAGTCAAGATCTCACCAAGCATCTCTCCCCCGTTGTTGGCCGTGGAGAGAGAGCTTCGCCCAACACTGATCCTAGGGATTATGTTGGACCGGATGCCACCGGCGTGAGTTATCGGCGTGTATTGTGTTTTCGTGCGCGTGAGTTCATCGAGTTCTTCGTGTGCGTGTGTTCGTGGATTTCATCACCTTTTCCCCTTCCACCGCTTTCCCCTCGATTCCCATGGAATTCGTGAAAGATCGGGCCACCCCAAGGGGCTACCCCATAACAATAACAATGAACATAGTATGCATATGGGCACACCTTCAGAAAAAGTGATTGCAATCCATTCATCTCTCCTCTCGTGTTGTTAACCTCGTCATATCCTTGTCCTCTAAGATTCTGAATATCAAAACTATAACTGGACAGTACCGAGCACAATGCATCTTTTAATTTCTCAAATCCATGAACGAAGAATACATCGAAACCACCTTTTGCTAAGATATTTCTGTTGGAAAAGAAGCAAAATAGACAATACACACGATGACTATGTTCTGAGTACTCTAACCATGATGGGAAAAGGCTGAACCAGCTATATCAGAAGCGGAGTTTGTTGTAGATATGCCCTAGAGGCAATAATAAATATAGTTATTATTATATCTTTGTGTTTATGATAAATGTTTACATTCATACTATAATAGTATTAACAAGGAAACATTAATACTTGTGTGATTTGTAAATTAAAATAGGAGTCCCTAGTAAAGCCTCTTTATAATACTAGCTTGTTGGTTAATAGATGATTGTGGTTTCCCTATCATGAACATTGAGATGTTATTAACAACAAGATCATATCGTTAGGAGAATGATATGGTGGACATACTCCTATAGATAAGCGTAGCATAAAGATCAAGTCATTTTAATAGTTCAATTGCTATATGCTTTCTGATACATAGTAATCTAATTCCTTCGACCATGAGATCATGCATATCACCTTTACCGGATGGATGCTTAGGTGACATCAAACACCACACCGTAACTGGGTGGCTATAAAGGTGACATTGAGTGTTCGGAAAGTATTGGTTGAGACACATGGATCAAGAGTGGGATTTGTCCATCCATATGACGGATAGATATACTCTGGGCCCTCTCGGTGGAATGTCATCCAATTAGCTTGCAAGCATGTGACTGGCTCACAAGGGATCACATATCACGGGAACGAGAAAAGAGTACTTATCGATGTGAGGTTGAACTAGGTATGCAGAGATACCGACGATCATAACCTCGGATAAGTAAACTATCGTGAGACAAAGGGAAATTGATATCGTATGTAAGTGGTTCATTCGATAGCAAAGTAATCGTAGAAATATGTGGGAGCCATATGAATTTCCAAATTCCTCTATTGGTTATTGTTCGGATAAGTGTCTCGATCATGTCCGCATAATTCACGAACCGTAGGGAGACACACTTAAGGATTCGACGTTGTTTGAGTAGTTATGGAATGATGAGAAAGAAACCGAATGTTGTTCGGAGTCTCGGATGGGATTCGGGATATCACGAGGAGATCCGAAATGGTCCGGAGAATAAGATTCATATAAGGAAAGTCCCGTTTCGGAGTTGGAGAATGGTTCCGGTGTTTTCATCGGGAATGTTCTAGAAGGTTCCGGAATGTCCGGCACTCCAGAGGGGAAGGGTACATGAATGTGTTATATCAAGTTGATATGATTGCATCATGTACTCGGTGTCATCGCTGAACAAAATAGAGGGTTTATTCAAATCCTAGTTTGAAAAGTCAAACGCCAAGTTTGAAAGTCAAACGGCTAGTTTTGGGAAGTGGAGAGGGAGGTGGAAACCGACTTGGGGGAGGAGTTCCTCCCATCACCACCAAGCCGAGTTGGGGAGGGACTCCCCTCCCCTTGGCCGGCCCCCTCCACCTATATAAGGAGGGGCAGGGCTCCCCTCCTAGACACACAAGTTCCTACCTCTAAACCCTAGTATCAAGCCGCCGCCGCCTCCATAGCCGCTGCCGGCCCTAGGGCAAACCGCCGCCACCGCCTAGCTAAACCCTAGCCGCAGGCTTGCCCCCTCCTCGGCGTGTCTAAACCCTAGATCGTCGAGGGACTCTCTCATACTCCACCATACTCGCTCCGGCTTAAGGCGAAGCCCTGCGAGATCTCCCCTCTACTTCCGGTACCACGCCGTTGTGCTGCCGGAATCGCGAGGAGAGTGCTACAACCTCTGCTGGAACAAGGGAGAGGAAGGTCTTCGTCGAGTACCGAACGTGTGACCGATCATGAGCGCTGCGCAGCATGGCCGAAGGATCGCTCACGCGATCTTGAGATCGGGAAGGTACGACTACATCACCCACGAGAATCCGCTCTCGTTAAACACTTTGGAATCTTCGAGGGTGAGTTATTCCATCAACTCGTTGCTACAATCTAGTAGATAGATCTTGGCTTGTTTGTTTGTATGCGATAGAAATTTTTTGTTTTCCATGCTACGAATCCCTACAGTGGTAGCAGAGCCGTGTCTATATGTAGATTTGTTGCACGAGTAGAACACAATGGTCATTGTGGGCATTGATGCTTTTATTGTCGATTGCTTCTTGTGTACTTTGCATCTTGCGGGATGTTGGGATGAAGCGGACCGGGCTAACCTTACATGACATCGTTCATGAGACTTGCTCCACGCTTGACATGCAACTTGTATTGCATAAGTGGCTTTGCGGGTGCCTGTTTCTCCTAGCATAGTTAAGATTCAATTTACAACGGGTGATTAACAATGCTAGTATCAATGTTGTGGTTCTTGTTCGTAAGTTAGAACGACACTTATTGAAAGCCCCAAAACCACGTAAAATATGCAAAGAAAGTAGAGACGTCTAACTTTGTTTTGCAGGGGTGTGCTGTGATGTGATATGGCCATGATTGTGATTATATTTGATGTATGCAATGTTCCTTATTGTAAGTTGGCAACCGGCTGGAGCCATATGGTTGTCTTTAATTTATGTTACGACCCGCATGTCTATTCAAAGTAGTTATAATAGTTGAAGCCGGTGGACGAAAACCATGGAGAAGCGTCATTGACCTTGATGCAATGCCGGTGATGATGGAGATCATGTTCGTGCTAGAATATGTTGTAGATCAATGGCAGCCCCTACCATCAATTTAATGCGTTCCTAGAGAAAGAAAAGTTGAAAAACAATGGAAGCAACTTCGCGGATTGGTTCCGCAATTTGAGGATTGTCCTCACAGCTGGTAATTTGACCTATGCGCTGGATGCACCGCTGGGTGACCCACCTGCAGCTGATGCTGCCGATGAAATAAAGAATGTTTACCTCACTCGGAAGAATCAGTACTCCACAGTTCAGTGTGCTATCTTGTATGGTTTAGAATCGGAGCTTCTGAAAAAGTTTGAGAATTCAGACCCATATGATATTGTCGAGGATCTCAAATTGATCTTTGAGACTCATGCGGCAATTGAAAGCTATGAGCCTTCTGAAAAGTTCTTTAACTGCAAGATGGAAGAGGGCAGCTCCGTCAGTGAGCATGTGCTTAAGATGTCTGGGAACGCAAACAAACTTCAAAGCTTGGGTATAGTGATTCCTAATGCTTTGGGGATTTACCGCGTCCTCCAATCACTACCACCAAGTTACAAGAACTTTGTGATGAACTACAACATGCAAAACATGAACAAGACGTTGCCAGAACTCTTTGCCATGTTGAAATCTGCAGAAGTGGAGATCAAGAAAGAGCACCAAGTGTTGTTGGTCAATAAGACCACCAAATTCAAGAAAGGCAAGTCTAAGCAGAAGGGACACTTCAAGAAGGGTGGTAAGAAAGTTACCACGCCGACGAAGAAGACCAAGGCTGGACCTAAGCCCGACTTGAGTGCTTTTACGCAAGGGAGAAGGTCACTGGAAGCGGAATTGCCCAAAGTACTTGGCGGATTTGAAGAACGGCAACATCAAGAAGAAAGGTATATCCGATATACATGTTATTGATGTGTATCTCACTAGTACTCGTAGTAGTGCCTGGGTATTTGATACTGGTTCGGTTGCTCATATTTGTAACTCGAAACAGGTGCTGCAGAATAAACGGAAGCTAGCGAAGAACGAGGTGACGATGCGCGTGGGAAACGGATCAAAGGTTGATGTGATCGCGGTTGGCACGCTACCCCTTCATCTACCATCGGGATTAGTTTTATACTTAAATAATTGTTATTTGGTGCCTGCGTTAAGCATGAACATTATATCGGGATCTTGTTTATTGCGAGACGGTTACTTGTTTAAGTCCGAGAATAATGGTTGTTCGATTTATATGAGTAATATGTTTTATGCACATGCACCTTTGATAGATGGTCTATTCTTATTGAATCTCGATAGTGGAAATACACATATTAATAACATTGAGGCTAAACGTTTGAAATTGAACGATAACTCGACCTATATGTGGCACTGTCGTCTTAGTCACATTGGAGTGAAGCGTATGAAGAAACTCCATTCCGATGGACTTCTTGAATCACTTGATTTCGAATCACTTGAAAGATGCGAAGCATGTCTGATGGGTAAAATGACTAAGACTCCATTTTCTGGTATGATGGAGCGAGCTACGGACTTATTGGAAATCATACATACCGATGTGTGTGGTCCAATGAGTGTAGCATCGCGCGGTGGTTATCGTTATGTTCTTACCTTCACGGATTATTTGAGTAGATATGGGTATATCTATTTTATAAAACATAAGTCCAAAACTTTCGAGAAGTTTAAGGAATTTCAAAGTGAGGTAGAGAATCAATGTAACAAGAAGATTAAATTTCTACGTTCTGATCGTGGAGGTGAATATCTAAGTTACGAGTTTGGCGAGCATTTGAAGAAATGCGGAATACTTTCACAATTGACACCGCCGGGAACACCACAGCGTAATGGTGTGTCCGAACGTCGTAATCGAACTCTCTTAGATATGGTTCGTTCTATGATGTCACTTACAAATTTACCGCTATCATTTTGGGGTTATGCATTAGAAACAGCCGCATTCACTTTAAATAGGGCACCATCTAAATCCGTTGAAACGACACCGTATGAATTATGGTTTGGGAAGAAACCTAGATTGTCGTTCCTTAAAGTTTGGGGTTGCGAAGCCTATGTAAAGAAGTTATAGCCGGACAAGCTTGAACCCAAAGCGGAAAAATGCGTCTTCATAGGATACCCGAAGGAAACTATTGGGTATACCTTCTATCATAGATCCGAAGGCAAAATCTTCGTTGCCAAGAATGGATCCTTTCTAGAGAAGGAATTTCTCTCGAAAGAAGTGACTGGAAGGAAAGTAGAACTCGACGAGGTTGTCGAACCTTCTCTCGAAATTGCGAGTAGCGCAGCACCGGAAGAAGTTCCTGTGGTGCCTGCACCGATTAGAGAGGAAGCTAATGATGATGATCATGAAACTTCGGTTGAAGTTGCTCTGAGCCTCAGTCAACGAGAACTCGTACCACTCCAGATTGGTATGATCCCGTTATGAGTGTCATGTTGGTGGACAACACCGATGACCCTGAGACATATGAGGAAGCAATGATGAGCCCAGATTCCAATAAATGGCAAGAACCATGAAATCTGAGATTGGATCCATGTACGAAAACCAAGTATGGACTTTGGTGGACTTACCGGATGGCCGTAAGGCTGTCGAGAACAAATGGTTTTTCAAGAAGAAAACAGATGCTGATGGTAATGTTACTGTCTATAAAGCTCGACTTGTCGCAAAGGGGTTTCGACAAATTCAAGGAGTTGACTACGATGAGACTTTCTCACCAGTAGCGAAGCTAAAGTATGTGAGGATTATGTTAGCAATCGCTGCATATTATGATTATGAGATATGGCAGATGGATGTCAAAACAGCATTCCTCAATGGAGACATTGATGAAGAGTTGTATATGATGCAACCCAAAGGTTTTGTCGATCCTAAAGATGCTAACAAGGTATGCAAACTTCAACGATCCATTTATGGATTGAAGCAAGCATCCCGAAGTTGGAATCAATGTTTTGATAAGGTGATCAAAAGTTTTGGTTTTGTACAAACTTATGGAGAAGCTTGTATTTACAAGAAAGTGAGTGGGAGATCTGTAGCATTCTTAATACTATATGTAGATGACATATTGTTGATTGGGAATGATGTAGACCTTCTTAATAGTGTCAAGGAATATTTGAATAATAGTTTTTTAATGAAGGATCTTGGCGAAGCAGCTTACATATTAGGCATAAAGATTTATAGAGATAGATCGAGACGCCAAATATCATTGTCACAAAGTACATATTTGGACAAAGTTCTAAAGAGGTTTGGAATGGAAGATAGCAAGAAAGGGTTCTTGCCCATGTTGCTCATCGACCTTGAGTAAAACTCAAAGTCCGACATCGGCAGAAGATAGAGAAAGGATGAGTAAGACTCCCTATGCCTCAGCCATAGGATCTCTAATGTATACCATGCTATGTACTAGACCCGACATTGCATATGCTGTTAGTTTAACTAGCAGATATCAAAGTGATCCAGGAGTGGATCATTGGACATCGGTCAAAAACATCCTTAAGTACTTGAGAAGAACTAAGGATATGCTTCTTTCTTATGGAGGTGATGAACAACTCGTTGTTAATGGTTACACCGATGCTAGTTGGAACACCGATCCGGATGATTCTAAATCACAATCTGGATACGTATTTATTTTGAATGGTGCAGCGATTAATTTGGAGGAGTGCAAAGCAAAGCGTTGTGGCGAGATCTTCAACTGAATCGGAATACATGGCTGCTTCGGAGGCTTCACAAGAAGCGATATGGATGAAAGAGTTCATTACAGAGCTGGGTGTGGTTCCTAGTGCGCTGGACCCGATGTCTATCTACTGTGATAACATGGGCGCCATAGCCAATGCGCAAGAACCAAGGTCACACAAGAAGCTAAAGCATATAAAGCTACGTTTTCACGCTATTCGAGAACATATCCAAGATGGGGACATAAAGATTTGCAAAGTACACACAGATCTGAATGTGGCGGATCCGTTGACTAAACCTCTCCCGAGGGCAAAACATGACCAGCACCAAACTGCCATGGGTGTTCGGTATATTACCATGTAATCTAGATTAGATGACTCTAGTGCAAGTGGGAGACTGTTGGAGATATGCCCTAGAGGCAATAATAAATATAGTTATTATTATATCTTTGTGTTTATGATAAATGTTTACATTCATACTATAATAGTATTAACAGGGAAACATTAATACTTGTGTGATTTGTAAATTAAAATAAGAGTCCCTAGTAAAGCCTCTTTATAATACTAGCTTGTTGGTTAATAGATGATTGTGGTTTCCCTATCATGAACATTGAGATGTTATTAACAACAAGATCATATCGTTAGGAGAATGATATGGTGGACATACTCCTATAGATAAGCGTAGCATAAAGATCAAGTCATTTTAATAGTTCAATTGCTATATGCTTTCTGATACATAGTAATCTAATTCCTTCGACCATGAGATCATGCATATCACCTTTACCGGATGGATGCTTTGATGACATCAAACACCACACCGTGAATCGGGTGGCTATAAAGGTGACATTGAGTGTTGGAAAGTATTGGTTGAGACACATGGATCAAGATTGGGATTTGTCCATCCATATGACGGATAGATATACTCGGGCCCTCTCGGTGGAATGTCATCCAATTAGCTTGCAAGAATGTGGTGGCTCACAAGTGATCACATATCACGGAACGAGAAAAGAGTACTTATCGATGCGAGGTTGAACTAGGTATGCAGAGATACCGACGATCATAACCTCGGATAAGTAAACTATCGTGAGACAAAGGGAAATTGATATCGTATGTAAGTGGTTCATTCGATAGCAAAGTAATCGTAGAAATATGTGGGATCCATATGAATTTCCAGATTCCTCTATTGGTTATTGTTTGGAGAAGTGTCTCGATCATGTCCGCATAATTCACGAACCGTAGGGAGACACACTTAAGGATTCGACGTTGTTTGAGTAGTTATGGAATGATGAGAAAGAGACCGAATGTTGTTCGGAGTCTTGAATGGGATTCGGGATATCACGAGGAGATCCGGAATGGTCCGGAGAATAAGATTCATATAAGGAAAGTCCCGTTTCGGAGTTGGAGAATGGTTCTGGTGTTTTCATCGGGAATGTTCTAGAAGGTTCCGGAATGTCCAGCACTCCGGAGGGGAAGGGTACACGAATGTGTTATATCAAGTTGATATGATTGCATCATGTACTCGGTGTCATCGCTGAACAAAATAGAGGGTTTATTCAAATCCTAGTTTGAAAAGTCAAACGACTAGTTTTGGGAAGTGGAGAGGGAGGTGGAAACCGACTTGGGGAGGAGTTCCTCCTCCCACTGCCGGCGCACCACCAAGCTGAGTTGGGGAGGGACTCCCCTCCCTGGCCGGCCCCTCCACCTATATAAGGAGGCGGGGCTCCTCCTAGACACACAAGTTCCTACCTCTAAACCCTAGTACCAAGCCGCCTCCATAGCCGCCACCCTTTGAAAACCGCCCGCCTAGCTAAACCCTAGCCGGCTTGCCCTCCTCCTCGGCGTGTCTAAACCCTAGATCGCTGAGGGACTCTCTCATACTCCACCATACTCGCTCTGGTTTAAGGCGAAGCCCTGCGAGATCTCCCCTCTACTTCCGGTACCACGCCAGTCTTCTTGGAATCGTGAGGACAAGCTACAACCTCCGTCACTTTGAAACAAGGGAGAGGAAGGTCTTCGTCGAGTACCGAACGTGTGACCGACTGCGGGAGCGCTGCCGGAACGCAGCGCCGGAAGGATCGTCTACGCGATCTTGAGATCGGGAAGAGTACGACTACATCACCCACGAGAATCCGCTCTCGTTAAACACTTTGGAATCTTCAAGGGTGAGTTATTCCATCAACTCGTTGCTACAATCTAGTAGATAGATCTTGGCTTGTTTGTTTGTATGCGATAGAAATTTTTTGTTTTCCATGCTACGAATCCCTAGAGAGTTGACGGCCATTTTTTCCAGAACCTTCATAATATTTTAGACATGTTTGCATAGGACCTAGCATCAAAAAAGCTCTCCGCACACGATCTATTTCATTAGGTGGATATCGCCAAATTTGTGGTCGCAATGCAGGGTCTCGCTCCAAGAATTCAATACCTCGAAATACAACATGCTCTTCATATTGATCTTCTTGTCGCGGTTCTAGTTTAAGAAGTAGAGGTAAAGTCTGTTCAGGTGGTGGTGGATGATTTTCATCAATTGGCTCTGTTCTTTGTCTTTTGAAATACGAGGCAATGTTGACTTTTGTCTTCATTTTCAGTCCCAAACCAATCAATTACTTAACATGCTAATTGGGCAATCTGCAGTTCAACAACAACAAAATTCCCAATTCTTGAAATTTAGGACCGAGGAGGATGTGCTCATACTGTATGGGAAATCCCTAATTAGATACCAATAATCACAATACGATTGCGGAGCTTACCAAGAATCAAGGAGGGAGGGGGTTGACTGCGTCGCTGCTGCTATGCTGCTGGTCACCGGCCGCCAGGTCGAGGCCTCGCGACGAGGGCCAATGGGACTAAGGGGGTCGGACGAAGAATGGGGGTGGGGGCGACGGGATGGAGGCCTGGGGGGGGACGAGATGGCTAGAGGAGAGGAGGATCAGGTCAGGTCGCCGCCGCTCGCCATCGGGTGCGTGTAGTTTTTTTTTCGTGAAGGACTATCTGCATGGTTTTTCTTCGTGTGTGTGTGTGGGGGTCAATAATTCTAGAGTTACGGATGAATTCTTACGGACTAACATGGAACTCTGTCATTGGATGAAACCGGTGCGGTGGTTGCTAAAAAAATTTCGGCATAAAATCTGCACCTGCCACGTCTGTCCGTAAGAAAAGTTCTGTAAGGAACCTGTCCGTAGACGTAGCATTACCTGTGTGGGGGTGGGGGGTGGGTGGTGAGATGTAATAATCTCCTCAAATCTTGGCTGATTACTATCTGGGTATTAAAATATTTTGTTTGGGCTGGGGAGGCGGCAGCCCCCTTGGCCTTAACTTAGCTCTGTCGTTGTATACTTAGCATGACGTTTTGCACAATATATATACATCATCTTGTAGGCAGCAAGTTAGCATTATCATATGTTCAAGAGCTAGGGCTTCATGCTATTGTAATCAGAAATCCGTCAACGAGATATGGGAAGGGAGGAGATGCTGAAGTGGATACCGGTTTCTTGGTTTGTATATTGTGTCGTTAAGTATAAATCACCTGATATCGGAGAAGTTGGAGTCTTTAGCCTATCTAATGGGGCAATGAGTTTGTGCTTGGCATCTTTTTTCGAGTTCAATTTTTATCCTCTTCGCTGTAACAAAATCACACACTATTTTGTGCAACTGCGTCCTGAATTGGAGGGTCTTGATGTGTTATGGAGGGAAAATTTCCCGAGTCATGTTGATGTTTATTATTAAGTTGCTACCGATTCCGCTACCCATTAATGGGAATTTTACTGTTAAAAAAATTAAAACGAATAATGTTTGCTCTCTTGTTTTGGACAGTCTCAAAAACATTTGGACATTATGTAGTTATATGAGAATTTTTCCTTGTTTCAAAAAGATGTCATGCACTGCTACTAACTATTTTGTTTGTAAAGTATGAATGGTTAATTTATGTGGCTTGCATCACTCGCGATAGTAGTATCAATGCGCCAGTCTTTAGCTCATGAGTTTCAGTGATCCTTTCATTTTAAAGAAAATAAAAATAATATTTACTAGCTTAAAAAATATGATTTACTTTTTTGACATAGTCAATGATGATCCTACAAACCTAGAAAATCGCAGTGCAGAATATCTGTATTGTGGGCTATACAAAAATAACAAAATCTTCTAAGATTTAGAAATACGTGTACTTTATCTACACTTTGTCATTTTTATGTATCTCAAATACAAGTCTTAGAATTTGATATTTTACAGGTTCGTGGGATACACCATTCGCTACATCCTAATTTATTTCCATTTTTAGAAAAACTCGAATCACTGTATATCAGGGTCATAAATCTCCACTCTAACTATTCTAGGTTTTTATGATTTATACTCTTAGAAAAAATGGAAGCATTTAAACTAGGTTTGATATTTATTTTATTCAATTATGTTATCCGATTGGTCGACATGTATTCCAATCTTCTTAATCTAGCGATGTGCTTTATTCAATTTGTGCCAGCTAGGACGTGCATTGTTAGCTTGTGGTTATAAATATATGCCTGATAAAAATATGAATAAGCAATTCCTGGGATTGCAAGTGCCTTCAGCATGCCAAATTACTAGTAGTGGAAATGAAAAAACATAACCCAAAAGACAAAAAATGTTAAACCAAAAAACGTCAAAAGAAAAAACGTTGTACACCCTAATCGGGCCGGCCCAGATGGCATAAGAGGAAGACTGCGATGCGAGGTGCTCCAAGTTTCTGTTTCCTCCAGTCTAGAGCGGCGATGCAAGCCCACCGACGACGTCTCCGACGCTGCTGCGGCGGAGCTTCGATCCGGCGGCGGAGGCGGACTCGTCGCCAGACGCTCGGGTCATCTATGGGGACGACGCTGACACAGGTCTCCGGCAGCAGGTCAGCTCAAAGTAGCGACTTCTCGGACAACCCTTTTCCATTCCCGTGTGCCGATTAGTTTATACTACTCCCTCCGTCCCAAAATAGATGTCTTAGATTTATATAGGTTCATCCAAATAGATGACCCGAGCGTCTGGCGACATCTATTTTAGGACGGAGGGAGTAGACTGAACCGTATGTACTGATAGACCGGAGTTAATAGCATAGAACTACCAGTTTCTGGGCAAAATTCCGGAAATCTACCAGTTTACGATTTTGCAGTAAAAATCTGCCACATTTTGCGTCCGTTTTCGCAAATAACACTAAACGTCCGCTGAACGCGAATTGACACCAGAACTGACAGGGTTGGCCCACCATAATGGATGACGTGGCAGGACTGGACGGCGAGCGGCACGGCCGTTAACGCCCGTTACTTGGCGTTGTCCTAAGGCGGTAGGTTTCAGTTACTAGCTCGTGTCCGAAGCGTGCATCTGACCTTGGGCGATGGCGACGACTCCCAGCAGCGCCGCCGGCGGCGGCAATGGTGGCGGCAGAAGAAGCTACGGCGGTGGAAGTGCTGATTCGTTCGCGGGCGGCGCCGAATCTATCCGCGGTGGCGTGGGGTCTGTCTGTGGTGGTGTGGTCTCAATTGATTCGCCGCCGCCGCCGCAGGTGCTGAACAGGAGGCAAGGTCAGTGGCTGCACTGGCGCAGGCGGTGATCTCGTCTCCATCGAAAAGCAGCCATCGATGGGCTTCCCCACTCGGTGGAGTCGAGTAAGTCATATTTTCTCTCCATTCTTCCCCTCTGTCTAGTTATGATCTGTTAATTCGCCACTCAATGGGCTTCCATGGTATTAAATCTGTTGAATGTGGCTGTCACCCTCTCCAATTGTGTTCAATGTGGCTGTCATCATCTAGTACTGATCTGTTAATTGTGGCTGTCATCATCTGTTACTGAATATGCCATCTGGTTTTGTTTGTAATTTTTGTAGCCTAGATGATGACATTTGGGAGATCAGGTTTCATTTTCATGGGGAAGACAATCTGGAGAGGACACTTAGTAGATCTGACATAACAGTGTCGAATCTGGCAGCTTTAGTAGAGTGTCATGGGTATGGACATAGGGACAGCATGTATTTTGTGAGGGAAAAGGGGAAAGGACAGGATGGGATGATGGCAATTGAAAGCATGGCCAATGTAAGGGAGATGCTAGCCATTTATGAAGCTGACAGTGTTTTTGTGGCATCCCGCAAAACCACTACTAGAAAATCGCGTTGTTTTTGTGCATTGCATCATCATGACCGCATGCTCATGTCATCATGCCACATTGCATTTGAGCATCGTCATCATCTTGCATTTGCCCGCATAAAACTATTTTCGGAAAAACCTGTTTTTGTATTCTAAACGCCCCATCTTTATTCAAAACCCAAAACCGGGTCTCCGAAATATTTTGTTTTGACTAACCACGGTTTGCAAACGGTCCGTTTAAAACAAATAAAATATTAAATTATTTTTAGTGGGGGCAGTCGAACGGGCCGATTCGACCCGAACAACCACCCCCAGGAATTAAAATCGGTCCACCCCAAAATCCCTAGTCTACCCAACCTAATCTACCCACCCCACCTCCACCTCACCCCCTCCAATCGCTGGCCGCCACGTCACCTCTCCCCTCCCCCTAGCCTATCAAACCATGCCACCTCACCTGGCCTAGCCCTCTCTCTCCACTCACACGCCAGCCCCCTCTCTCTCCACCTCCCTGGCCCGCCTGGCCCTCCCTCACCAACTCCCACACCCGACATTTCTCCCTCTCTCCCCACCCCGCGCCCCCACGCGCCTGCTTCTCCTCCTCTCTCCCCGCGCCCCCGACAACCTCCCTCCCCGCCTCGCCTCCGCCACGCCGCCTTGAAGCCGACTGCCATGACCTCGCTGCCCCGCACCGCTCGCCTCCCGAGTCTCCCCGCCAGTCCGCCTTCCCCTCCATCCGTCCCGCACCCCGCCGCCAGGAGCGAGGCTCCATCTCGCCAGCGCCTGACGACCGCAGACGCGCCGCCTCACTCACCTTCCGCTGCTCCGCCTCCTCCCGCCGCTGGCCGAACCACCCCGCCTCCCGCTGCCCGAGCTCAAGCCCCGCCTCGCTTTCCTCCGCGCCGCCGAGGCTCAAGCGCTTCGCCTGCCGCGCGTTTCCCCATCGCCTCCGCCTCGCTCGCGCATCCCCAACCACCGTTGGCGCCCTCCTCCACGACGTCGGTCCTCTCTGCAGCGCCGGTCGAACCGCCCGCCGGAGCCGCCCTCGACCCTCTGCCTCGCGCCGGTCCCGACAACCGCCGCCCCGCACCTTCCGCGAGTAGCGCCGCCTGCTGGCCGCCTTCCCTTGCAGTACGCCCGACGCCCTGCGAGCACGGGCTCCGCTGCCGCCCCTCCGCCCGCTCTACCGCTCCGCCGTTCGACGCCCCCGATGACCTTCTCCAATGCGAGCCGTAGGACCCTCCTGTGTAGCATCAGGCGTGCCTCCGAGTGGTGCCTTCGTGGTGTTTGGATACCTCAGACATGAACACATCGTTTGGTGGATGAGGTCGTCGACATGACCGGCATCGAGCATGACCCGAAGACTACATCGGACCGGAGACACTCGAAGAAGCATCTACAAGGACTTCTACACGGAATGGAACGACATGATCTTCTTCATGGACAAGTGAAGGTTGCGCGACTCAGAGACCACCGACAAGCAAACCGGAACCATAAGATCAACGTCAGGGACGCCAAGATCTTCAATCGAAACCGGGGACATCGAGACCCCGGTGCGACAAGTACCCTTTTTCGGACGCCAAGATCACCGTCACGGAACGACAAGACCCCGATGTTTTGATGCCGCACCTTGGACACCAAGATCTACGGATGCCGAGACCCCGATGCGACAAGTGCTTCATCCCGAACGCCATGACCATCGACATGACCCGAAGACCACGGATGCGACAAGATCGACCTCAGTTATTCGAGAACGTTCCCGCCGAGACCGTTCCGTCGAACCCTGAACCCTGAGACCGACCCCGAACCCCGGAACCCCAAGTTCGTCGAGACCCTCTAATGTGTGAACCCCTTCCCAAAAACCTATTTTATAATATATACAACTTGTCGCATATTAAATGTTCTTGCATGCATACATTCATGTGGTTTGGGGCCTTATGCCGATTCACCATATAATTAAATATGAGGCCCATATGCGGGCAAATCTAGCCTTATATTGGCCTCATTTAAATTTGAGTAGCGAACCGGTGATATATCTTGCCATGTTAATACAACATTTAAATTGCGGGGTAGCTAAATAACTTGAACCATCTAACTAATTGTCGGGACCCCGGTTCCGCTTAATATGACCTAATTGCATCGCATCTTTGCCATGCCATACATCATGCATGCATCATGCCCGATCTTTTGCCGTAGTATTAAATAGTGCATCCGGTGTTTATTCTAGTGTTTTGCTTCTTCGCGGATAAGGCCGTTGAGTTGATGCGAGTGTCGACCCGATCTTCGGTTGAACCCTTCGACAATGTTTTCAGGCGAGCATCTCCCCCTTTCTACCTATCTTACTTTTATAGTATTTATTTCCCTCATGTTGATCTATTGCTATCTGTGTTGCGATGCTCTAGCTTTCGTACCCGTGATATCCCTTGCAGCCTTATATTGCCTTGGACACCTCCTATTACCTGTTGTGTGGTAGTTAGTTGGACCTGCGCGTCGTAGTCGCTTGCTCAAGTGCTGTTGCGTGTTGTCAAGTTCCACAGTTGTTGGAGTATTGCCACGTGTTTGATGTTGGAGATGATCATGGTTTTTTTACTTATCGCTCACTTTAATTCCTGTTTAACAACTAAAATTTGAAGTAAGCAGAGGCATCGGTGGGTGATAGATAATATTTGGTTTCCGAACGCCCACTTGTGTCCCGTAGGACCCCGAGTACTTGATACCTGTTCCTTGTTTTATCGCGCTATCCACATCCGGAGGATTATGGGACCCCTGAGCGAGCTTGATTCAGTCTTATTTCTTGGGGCCACAAACTAGTTTGAGGTTTTATTTACTATCCTGTACTTATGCCATGCTACTATCAGATTTACGATTGTGCGAGGAGCACCGATCGCTTAGGTAAGCGGAGTGTTTTCGGTATCGACAAGCCTACAACACACTTCGGGTTCCCGTTTACAGACCACTAACGCAAACCTTGAGTCCGTCTCGAGTCACTAGCTTCGCTATGGTCTACTCAATGGGATGGCCTCAAATATTTCTGAATCTCGTGATTGCTTTGTCGTGAAGGCCTCGTTGGGTTTTGTTTTGGTTTTTCCGAGGTTGATCGAGCGTGTGTTGCTATTGGTGCACCCCGGCCGGGTAAAACTTTCTGAAAGCCGTGTCCGCGGTTATGGACGACTTGGAGCACAGTATCTCGATCATAGACAAGTATAACTAAAGTAGTGCTATAAATTTGACTTTATAATGACTAGTAATCAGCTTCACTATAATGGAATGGCTAATAATACTGCCCACAATTGCTTGTTTGGAGCGTCGCTTGCGACCATTGTACCTGACTAGTAAGTATTGCAACTACCACGGAATGGCTAAATAAAAGTACCAACAACTGCTGGGTTTTTGGGTTATCTCATGCTAATTGTATCTGATTAGTAAGTGTTGCAACTACAACGGAATGGTTAACTAAAATGACCCACTGCTTGTTTTATCAGGATGATTATCTACATCTGACTAGTAATTGCTGCAACGATAACTAAATAAATAAAACTGCCAACTGTGTGAGTTCCTCGGTGGACTTCCTCGTTTGGTCTCGAGGGGGAAACACCAGGATGGGTTTGCTTGGTGTTAGAATCAGGTTGGTTCCGAATAGGTCTTTCTTACCCCTCTCTGATAACCGTTAGTTGTATCGAGTCTCTATAGGATGTTTAGTGCATGTTGCCGCTGCCGCTTCAGTCCACCATACCTATGTAGGCGAGGACCACCGAATTCTAGCCTCGTTGTGTACTGGCCTCAGTACTGACGCTCCTCTTTTTCCTTTGCCCTTTGTTGGCACCCCTTTTGTTTAAGCAGGTTTTGAGATCGACGTCGTTAGCAGGGTTACCCTTCCGGCTTGGCCTGGGCAGGGTTATGGACGCCATTGGTTATTCTTCAGGGCTCTTAGCCCCATTTGCATCTTGTCCGTAGCTGGACGCTCCATCTTTTCAAGGTGATTTGGATCTTTGTACCGTATATCTGTATTCTTGACTCATTGAGTCGCTGCTGTATATATATCTGTTCTGTGGGTCCCATCGAGGAATATTGTGTAATGTTATTACTTCGCTTTCCACCCGCACGAAAGTGCCTGGTGGGCACCTTTGAATCGTTTCTATGCGGGTTTGGCGGGAATCGCTGAAACTTGCATAGGTCCGATTCTGAGGGTGTTACAGTTTTGAATATCACTGTTCTCAGGAAAAATGTAGAATGGCCAGCTGACCTTAACATTGGAGAAGAAGAACCAGAGATGATACAAGAACCAGTGAAACTATCAGTTGATTCAGATGGTGTGAGCTACAACTTAATACCAGATGATGATGAGCAAGAAATTGTGCCAGTGGCAATTGATTTTTCTGATGTGTTGTTCATGGAAACTCAAGAAAAAGCTGTAATTTTTCTACTCCTGAACCAGAGATGATACATAATCAAAAACAGAGTGTTGCTGTACAAGTTATCCATGAAGATTCAGAGAATGGAGATTCAGAGAATGGTGATTCAGAGAATGGTGATTCAGAGAATGCTGATTCAGAGAATGAGGAGTGGATTTATCCTGGCCAGGTTAACTTATAAGAGCACAAGAGAGAGCACAACAGACAGGTTGCTGCTGAGTTAGAACTAATTAATAAATTAAGGAGTGAGAAAAGGGAGAAAGCCATGTACCATGAAGTTGTTGCAATAATGGAGAAGATGGAACAAATGAAGAAGCAGAGATAGGACCCTTGTCTGCATTTTGAAGGGGACACAGATGTGGAGGAGTTCTTTGATGATGTAGAAACTGAAAATGACATAGAAACAAATGAGGAGGCTATTGAGGATGACTATTTTGCCAAGAAAAAGGTAGCTAGGCCAGGCCCAACTAGCAACTGTCACCATGAGGCAGAGGAATCACCATTCCCTTCTTTCATTCCTTCCAGTGATGAGGACCTCAGTCCAGAAGATATAGGGGATAGTGATGATGATGGGGCAGTTCAGAAGTACACACTACCAAGTGGCAAGAAGAGAAAGTTAAAGAAGATGAAGAAGAGGATGTGGTATGATCCCAACAGAGTAGACCCACACGCATAATTCGCATCAAGATTTGCTTCCAAGATGTTTACCCCTGAGTAGCTCTTTAAACTACCACATAGCCCAGCTCAGAACTTCCACTTTCACAGAACACTCCTTCCGGATCATTGTGTGATGCAATCGATGAAGGCAAGAAAGGGGTGTGAGTTCTACTTGATGACCTCCAAGATTACAAATGAGCAAACCTTTTGCATTAGGAAATTAAAGTCTGAGCACACTTGCATAGCTCATGGTGAGAACACAAGAGTCACCATTGATTGGCTAGCATCTCAATCTGTGCAGGCAATAAGGACAGACCCAAATACTTCTGTTGACACTTTGATAGACAATGCTAAGTTGAAGTATGGAGTTGAAGTGCCAAAGAGCAAAGCCTACAGAGCAAGAATGAAGGCATTTGCTTCTGTCATTGGAGATCAGAAGAAACAATATACTAGGCTGAGGGATTATTTGAATGCTATACTAGAGACCAACCCAGGAAGCAGGTGTGTTGTGACAACTAAGGAGCTTGTGGAACATCCTAGCCCTAACCCAAGATTCCATGGGTTATTCATATGCTTCAATGCTTCACTCCAAGGTTTTCTCAATGGATGCAGACCATTCATAGGAGTAGATGGGTGTTTCATCAAATTGAACACTGGGCAGCAAATTTTAGCTGCAACTGGGAGAGATGGAAACAACAACATCTTTCCAATTGCTTTTGGTGTAGTTGACAAGGAAGATCAAGCTAGTTGGCTTTGGTTCCTAACTCAACTTAGGTACTGTATTGGAGAATCTGGCAAATTTGGTAACTACACCATTATCTCTGATAGGCAGAAGGGACTGTTAAAAGCAATTTCACAAGTTTTTCCAAATTCTCCACAGAGATTTTGTCTCGGGCATATTTATGCCAACTTCCAGACAGCAGGTTTTAGGGGCCCAGAACTAAAAAAATATATGGATGCAGCTAGCTACTCTTACACAAAGAATGGGTTTGATTTGGCAATGGAATCAATGAAGAGGGACTGTGTAGAGGCATATGAGTGGCTATTGAAAATTCCAGCTGAGACATGGGCAAGACACCTGTTTGACACTAACTATAAGACAGACCTAGTTGTGAACAATATCAGTGAAGTATTCAAAAGGATGATCCTGAATGTGAGAAACAAACCAATTAGGACAATGCTTGAAGGAATAAGAAACAAACTCATGGTGAAGTACAGTGGCACTAGGGTGAAAGCAGTAGCATCAAGGTGGGATATAACTCCATTCTACACAGAGAAACTTGCAGAGGCCAAGAGGTGGTCCAGGGATTGCAATGCTCAAAACTGTGAGATTGGTCTATGGAAAGTTACAAGTTCAAGTGGTAGAGTTGTTGCTGTAAATTTGATTAACAAGACATGTGGTCAGAGGAAATGGGATCTTACAGGATTCCTTGCAATCATGCGATTGAGCTATCATGAAAGTACAGCAACATCCAGAGGATTATGTAAATGATTTCTTCAAAAAGCCCATGTACATTGAGACATTCAGGCATACAATCTACCCTGTTCCTGGCCCTGAAGATTGGACAAGGACCAACACACCAGACATAGATCCACCTGTATTCAGGGAGAAACCTGGTAGGAAATAGTACAAGAGAAGGAAAGGAAAATTTGAGGTGCCTGCCCCTAGGGATACATCTAGAATGGGATCTATCACTTGCAGTAACTGCAAGCTAGTAGGTCATAGGTATACTAGCTGTCAGGTAGCTTTGAGGCCAAGCCTGCAAGTAAGAAAAAATTGAAGGGTTTCGCGGCATAGTAAATCAAAATTTTCTACGGATGCGAACAGAGGGAAAGCCAAGATCTAATCTAGGAGATGCAAACAACGAGAGAGATTGGATTAGATCTTCATACCCTTGAAGATTCGCGCATGAACGCTCGTTAACGGGCGTGGGTGATGTAGTCGTAGTCGCTTCTCCTCCTCGCGATCCAATCCGATCTAGCACCACAAGTGGCGGTGCCTCCGTGAGATGCACACGTGAAGCACCTCGACGTATCCTCCTTCCTCAGACCAGCAAGTATGGTTGAGAGATGGATTGGATCTACAACACGACGGCGTGGTGTATATGATGGAGAATTTCTGCAGCAGGGCTTCGCCTACAAGCAGTCGGGAGGGAGAGAGGAGGGCAGCAGGGCGGCTAGGGTTGGAGGGGAAGGTGTGGGGGGTTGGTGCGCCACCACCCCTCTTTATATAGAGGGGGGCGCAGCCCTAGCTCCTCCCCCAAGCCCAAACCGGCGGCCCCAAAGGATAAGGAGTGGGGGGCAAGGAACCCCCCCCTTCTAGAAGGTCTATCTCGAGTTTAAACCTCTCTGGGACGGCTGGGCCCTATGGGGCCTTGTGCCCCTGGCCCAATGCGGCCAGGGCACTCCCTCATAGGCCCATGCCCCCTCCCGGAAGGTGGGGCCACGTTGGTCCCCTTCCAGAAGGTTCTAGAAGCTTCCGGTACAATACCGATTAACCCGGAACAATTCCGAACTCCAAAAGCACCGCCTTATATGAATCTTATCCTCCGACCACTCCGAACCTCTCGTGATGTCCTGGATCCCATCCGAGACTCGAACAAAAACTCATAAACCAATTATCCAATCTATCCTAGCGTCGAGACACGTTATGTGTGACCCTGAGTTTGAGAATATGCGTACATGATCTTTTATCAATAATCAACAGTGAGGGTCTGGTAACCCATATTGACTCCACACATTCATCGATGATCATATCGGATGAACCACGATGCGATTCAATCAATCCCATATATATTCCCTTCGTCTCGCGATATTTTACTTGCCCGAGATTCGATCGTCGATGCACGTCATACCTAGTTCAATATCGTTCACAGCAAGTACTTTACTCGTTCCGTAATCCGATATCACTTTGTGATTAACTCCTTAACCACATGCTTGCAAGCGGTGTTGATATCGATTACCGAGTGGGCCCGAAGTATATCTCTCCAACTTAGGAGGGACAAATCCCATCTCGATACATACAACCCAACAGATACTTTTCGATCACCTGAGAGACACCTTTATGATCACCCTCTCATAGGATGACGTTTGATGACCTCAAAGCTTTCTTCCGATACCAGGGAGTTGTATTATCTCATGGTCTAAGGAATACAATATTTGACATAAGAAAAGCTTCGCAAAGAAGAACACGATGACACGATCTAATTGCTTCGCTTAGTTTGGGTCTGTCCACCATATCATTCCCCAATGATATGATCTCATTATTAATTGACAACTCATGTCCATGGTTAGGAAACCTTAACCATCATTAATCAATGAGCTAGTCCTTAGAGGCGTACTAGGGACACGGTGTTGTTCACAAACCACACAAGTATTAAAGTTTCCGCTTAATACAATTCTAGCATGGAATATAAACATTATCATGAACAAGAATTATAATAATAACATCTTTATTATTGCCTCTAGGGCATAATTCCATGATCTCCCACTTGCACTAGAGTCAATAATCTAGTTTACATCCGCAACAATCTCACACCCATGGCACCGAGGTCGATCATGTTTTAGACGTGGAAGAGGTTTAGTCAATGGATCTGCGACATTCAGATCTGTATGTACTTTGCTAATCTTCAGATCACCATCTGCTATATAATCTCGGATTATATGAAACTTGCGGTTGATATGCTTGGTCTTTGGATGATATCTTGGTTCCTTAGCGAGTGCTATGGCGCCAGTGTTGTCACACAATATCTCCAAGTGGGTCCAATGCACTTGGAACCACGCCAAGCTCGATGATGAAGTTCTGATCCAAACTCCTTCACTTGACGCTTCGGCAGAGCCATGTATTCCGCTTCTCAGTAGATCCGCGATCACGCTTTGCTTGCGTTTCTCGACTCACAGCTCCTCCATTCAAAATATAAACGTATCTTGTCCGAGATTTAGAATCATCCTTGTCGGTCGAAACTAGCGTCGACGTAACCTTTACGACGAGATGTTCATCACCCCATAGACTAAGAACATTTCTTTAGTTCTATTTAGGTACTTTAGGATGTTCTTCACGGCTGTCCAAAGGTTCCACTCTGGATCACTTTGATATCTCGTCAAACTAAGAGCATTGGACACATCCGGTCTAGTACACAACATGGCATACATGATAGAACCTATGGCCGAGGCATAAGGCACTTTGCTCATAGCTTCCTATCAATTACCGTGGTGGACACCGAGCCTTGCTCAATATCTTACGACAACTTGGGCACCGAACCTTTCTTTGCCTTATCCATTCGAACCTTTTTGAACTTTGTCTAGGTATGTACTCTGGCTTAAAGCTATCAGGCGTCTTTGTCTATCTCTATAGATCTTGATGCCCAATATATAAGCAGCTTCACCTAGGTATTTCATTGAAAAACACTTGTTCAAATAACTCTTCACATCGTTAAGCATGTTGATGTCATTTCTAATAATCAATATGTCATCCACATATAGTACCAGAAACGTCACCGAGCTCCCACTCACTTTCTTGTAGATACAAGCTTTGTAGCAATTTGGAACAAATCCAAAGCTCTTGATCACTTGATCAAAAGCGGTTCCAACTCCGAGATGCTTGCTTGTCCATAAATGGAACGCTGAAGTTTGCATACTTTATCGAGATCCTTAGGATCGACAAAACCTTCGGGTTGCATCATAGACAACTCTTCATCAATGTTGCCATTGAGGAACGCAGTCTTGACATCCATCTGCCATATTTCATAATCATGAAACGCAGCAATTGCTAATAAAATCCGAATGGACTTAAACATCGCTACGGGAGAGAAAGTCTCATCGTAGTCAACACCTTGAACTTGTCGAAAACCTTTCGCGACAAGTCGTGCTTTATAGATGGTAACATTACCATCCGCGTCCGTTTTCTTCTTGAAGATCCATTTGCACTCAACGGCCTTTCGGTTGCTAGGAGGGTCCACCAAAGTCCATACTTTGTTTTCGCTCATGGATCCCAATTCGGATTTCATGGCTTCTAGCAATTTCTCGATCCAGGCTCATCATCGCTTCCTCATAGTTCGTGAGGTTCACCGCCTTCTACCAACAAGACAGTCAAGACATTCTTGCGTACCACTAAGGAGGGCACGCGACCTTGTCGACCCTCGACGCTCAAGATGTGATCGTCTCAAGCTTCATGATCCTTGTCATTAGCTTCCTCTATTGTTGGTGCAAAGTGACCGAACAATTTCAGGTGCTGCGCTACTCTCCAATTCAAGAGAAGGTTCAATAACCTCATCTAGCTCTACTTTCCTCCCACTCACTTCTTTCGAGAGAAACTCCTTCTCAAGAAAGGAACCGTTCTTCATGACAAACACTTTGCCTTGGTTACGTGATAGAAGGTATACCCAATAGTTTCCTTAGGGTATCCTATGAAGACGCATTTCTCCGCTTTGGGTTCGAGCTTGTCTGGCATCAACTTCTTGACGTAAGCTTCGCATCCCCAAACTTTAAGAAACGACAACTTAGGTTTAGCACCAAACCACATTTCATACGGTGTCGTCTCAACGGATTTAGATGGAGCCTTATTTAAAGTGAATGCAGCGGTTTCTAATGCATAACCCCAAAATGATAACGGCAAATCAGTAAGAGACATCATTGATCGGACCATATCTAATAAAGTTCGATTCCGGCGTTCAGACACACCATTGCGCTGTGGTGTTCCGGGTGGCGTGAGTTGCGAAACAATTCCGCTTGCTTTAAGATGCGTGAGAAAATCATAACTTAAATACTCGCCCCCACGATCGGATCGTAGAAACTTGATCTTTCTGTTACGATGGTTCTCCACTTCATTCTGAAATTCCTTGAACTTTTCAAATGTTTCAGATTTATGTTTCATTAAATAGATATAACCATATCTACTTAAGTCATCGGTAAAAGTGAGAAAATAGCGATATCCACCGCGCGTCGAAACACTCATCGGTCCGCATACATCGGTATGTATGATTTCCAACAAGTCCGTTGCTCGCTCCATCATACCGGAGAACGGGGTTTTGATCATCTTGCCCATGAGGCATGGTTCGCATGTGTCAAATGATTCAAAATCAAGAGACTCCAAAAGTCCATCAGAATGGAGTTTCTTCATGCGCTTTACACCAATATGACCTAGACGACAGTGCCACAAATAAGTAGTATTATCACTATCTACTTTGCATCTCTTAGACTCAATGTTATGGATGTGTGTTTCATCCCTTTCAAGATTTAGAAGAAATAAACCATTCACAATAGGTGCATGACCATAAAAGATGTTACTCATATAAATAGAACAACCATTATTCTATGATTTAAATGAATAACCGTCTTGCAATAAACAAGATCCAGAAATAATGTTCATGCTCAACGCAGGCACATAATAACACTTATTAAGGTTTAAAACTAATCCCGAAGGTAAAACTAAGGAGAGCGTGCCGACGGCCATCACATCAACTCTTGATCCGTTGCCAACGCGCATCGTCACCTCATCCCTCGCAAGCCACCGTCTATTCCGTAGCTCCTGTTTCGAGTTACAAATATTAGCAACTGAACCGGTATCAAATACCCAAGCACTACAACGAGGGCTAGTAAGGAAAATATCAATAACTGAATATCAAATATACCTTTGATGGTGCCAGCCTTCTTGTCCGCTAAGTACTTCGGACAGTTGCGCTTCCAGTGACCCTTGTCCTTGCAATAGAAGCACTCAGTGTCCGGCTTAGGACCAGACTTGAGCTTCTTCTCAGCAGGGGAAACGCGCTTGCCGCCGCCTTTCTTGAAGGGCTTCTTTGCACCCTTACCTTTCTTAAAGGTGGGCTTATTGACCATCAACACATGATTATCCTTTTTGATGTCCACTTCCGCGGCCTTCAGCTTTGCGAAGAGCTCGGTGATCGTATTAGTGGAACCAATCTGATTATGAGTCACTACAAAACTTTTGTAGCTGGGAGGGAGTGATTGCAGAACCCTGTCAATCTTGAGCTCCTCTGGAATCGTGCATTCCAGTTGCTCAAGGCGTTGAGTGTAGCCCGTCATCTTAATGGCGTGCTCACTAACGGAACTCCTTCCTCCATCTTGCGCTTAAAGAACTTCTCGGAGATCTCATATCTCTCGAGCGGCCTGAGTCGAAACATGGTTTTCAGCTCTTGAGAATCTCAAAGGGCCGAGATAGTCTTCAAAACGATTTTGAAGTTCGGTTCCATAGCAAACAACATGGTGCTCTTAATCACACCATAATCATCTTTCTTGATCGATAGACAATTTTCTCATCGACGCAGCTTGATTCTGTAGGGTCACCTAACGCTTTCCCAAGGACATAGTCCTTTTGACCGCCAGAGAGAATGATTCTTAGATTGCGGAACCAATTGGTGAAGTTAGACCCATTGTTTCTAAGCTTTTCCTTCTCAGCCGAAAATGTTGAAGTTGAAGTTGGACTTAGCCATGTGATCTATGATTTGAAAGTACAAATTAGACTATGTTCATGATAACTAGTTCAACTTAATCAAATTACTAGATGAACTCCCACTAAATTCAACATCCCTCAAGTTGTTTAGTGAACATGATCCAAATTCACCACACCTAATCCGATCATCACGAGAAGAGATGTGGCTTCAATGGTGGACAACAAAGTGTCGATCATATCATTCATATGACTCATGCTTAACATTTCGGTTCATGTGTTCTGAGGCCATGTCTGTACATGCTAGGCTCGTCAAGTTAGACCCAAGTATTTCCGCGTGTGCAAAACTGGCTTGCACCCGTTGTATGTGAGCGTAGAGTCTATAGCACCCGATCATCACGTGATGCTTGGACACGACGAACTTTCGCAACGGTGCATACTCGGGGAGAACACAGTTTTTATCTTTATCTTTAAGTGAGGAATCATCTTATAATGCTACCGTCACGATCTAAGCATGATAAGATACATAAAAGGATAAACATCACATGCATATAACTTTAATGTGACATGGTATAGCCAATCTTCGCGCAATGATCTCCATCTTGTGCGTTAACCTAAGATGATCTCCATCACTCCACCATGATTGCCTCCACCACGAATAGCAACTACAACTATTGCTAACTACTTAGCGACAAAGTGAAACTATTACATGGTGCATAAGAAGTTGACACACAGGTCATACACAATTATAAAGACAACCATATGGCTCCTGCCGGTTGTGTACTCATCGACATGCAAGTCGTGAAACATTACAAAACATGATCATCGCATACAATATACACATCACATCTTGGGCCATACCATATCACAGAAAACACTCCCTGCAAAAACAAGTTAGACGCCTCTACTTTGTTGTTGCATGTTTTACGTGGCTTATGGGAGTAGATGCTAAGAATGATTCTTACCTACGGAAAGCCACAATGGTGATATTATGGTTGCCAAACTCCGGTGTTAATCCCATGACAACTATAGTGAGAGAAATCGACATCCACCGCATGTGTGGAACAAGCCACACGTCAAGTGCGGAGCGGTCTCATGACGACGTCGCGTAAGGTTGGCCTGGACCGCTTCAATCTCACTATCCCGCGTCATAAGAAGAACACAAACAAGAGGCTTGCAACAGAAAACATCAACGCCCGCAACAACCATGTTGCGTTCTACTCGTGAAACACATCTACGCATAGATCTAGCTCTGATACCACTGAAGGGTTTCGCGGCATAGTAAATCAAAATTTTCTACAGATGCGAACAGAGGGAAAGCCAAGATCTAATCTAGGAGATGCAAACAACGAGAGAGATTGGATTAGATCTTCATACCCTTGGAGATTGGATGTAGTCGTACTCGCTTCTCCTCCTGGCGATCCGATCCGATCTAGCACCACAAGTGGCGGTGCCTCCGTGAGATGCACACGTGCAGCACCTCGACGTCTCCTCCTTCCTCGGACCAGCAAGTATGGTTGAGAGATGGATTGGATCTACAACACAACGGCGTGGTGTATATGATGGAGAATTTCTGCAGCAGGGCTTCGCCTACAAGCAGTCGGGAGGGAGAGAGAGGGCAGCAGGGCGGCTAGGGTTGGAGGGGAAGGTGTGGGGGGTTGGTGCGCCCCCACCCCTCTTTATATAGAGGCGCAGCCTAGCCCTCCCAAGCCCAAACCGCGGCCCCAAAGGATAAGGAGTGGGGGCAAGAAACCCCCTTCTAGAAGGTCTATCTCGAGTTTAAACCTCTCTGGGCTGGGTACTATGGGGCCTTGTGCCTGCCCAATGCGGCCAGGGCACTCCCTCATAGGCCCATGCCCCTCCCGGAAGGTGGGGCCACGTTGGTCCCCTTCCGGAAGGTTCTAGAAGCTCGTACAATACCGATTAACCGGAACAATTCAACTCCAAAAACTGCCGCCTTATATGAATCTTATCCTCGGACCACTCTGTAACCTCTCGTGATGTCCCGGATCCCATCCGAGACTCAACAAAAACTCATAAACCAATTATCCAATCTATCCTAGCGTCGAGACACGTTATGTGTGACCTGCGGGTTCGAGAATATGCGCATATGATCTTCTATCAATAATCAACAGCGGGTATGGTAACCCATATTGACTCCACACATTCATCGATGATCATATCGGATGAACCACGATGCCGTGATTCAATCAATCCCATATATATTCCCTTCGCGATATTTTACTTGCCCGAGATTCGATCGTCACTGCAAGTCATACCTAGTTCAATCTCATTCACAGAAGTACTTTACTCGTTCCGTAATCCGATATCACTTTGTGATTAACTCCTTAACCACATGCTTGCAAGCGGTGTTGATATCGATTCAAAGTGGACCCAAGTATATCTCTCCAACTTGGGAGGGACAAATCCCATCTCGATACATACAACCCAATGATACTTTCCGATCACCGAGAGACACCTTTATGATCACCCTCTCATAGGATGACGCTTGATGACCTCAAAGCTTTCTTCGATACCGTGGAGTTGTATTATCTCATGGTCTAAGAAATACAATATTTGACATAAGAAAAGCTTCGCAAAGACGAACACGATGACACGATCTAATTGCTTCGCTTAGTTTGGGTCTGTCCACCATATCATTCCCCAATGATATGATCTCATTATTAATTGACAACTCATGTCCATGGTTAGGAAACCTTAACCATCATTAATCAATGAGCTAGTCCTTAGAGGCGTACTAGGGACACGGTGTTGTTCACAAACCACACAAGTATTAAAGTTTCCGCTTAATACAATTCTAGCATGGAATATAAACATTATCATGAACAAGAATTATAATAATAACATCTTTATTATTGCCTCTAGGGCATAATTCCAACAAAAATGATCACCAGGTTAGTAGCTAGTACTTGTTCTTGTTCTTGTTTATTTGGTAACTAGTAATTATGTATTAATTGTTAGTGCAATTGTATCAGGCTAGCAGGCAGGACTATACTGAATCATCTGGTTCAGCAAGAAGGCCTCCAAGAGCAGGTCCTAGTGCTCCTAGTGCTTCATCAAGCAGGAATCCAATTCCATCTCATAGTGCTCCAGCACCTACTGCTTCATCTACTCCAGGTCCTAGTGCTCCAGCAAGAAGTGTTCCACCAAGGCCAGTTTCTGCTAATAGTGCACCAAGTATCAGGGCTTTCACAGCACCAAGACCAGTTTCTGCAACAACAAATGCTACCAGCACCAGGGTATCTTCCAGGGCATTCAAGCCTACACATAAGATGCAAGGTTACCTTACTGCTGGTAAATATGGCAGCTACAGGAAGAAGGGTCAGAAGCCTGTTGCTGACAGTTCAAATGCTGGAGACAGTTCAAATGCTGGAAAATAATTCATGTTTCTTAGTTAATGGACCTATGTATTTGTGCTTCTAAATGTGTGTTGGACCAATCTATTTGTGTTGGACCTATCTATGTGTGTTGGACCTATATATTTGTGCTGGACCTATCTATTTGTGTTGGACCTAACTATGTAAGACATATCCAGTTGATATGCAAAACTATTTGTGCTAAACTATGGAGATTTTGTTGATCATTGTGTACTTTATTTCATATGTAGTTTGCATCATGCACTGGTATTTTTCATCTTAGCTTGAACCCTTTGAAAATGGTGCACTTTATTTGAAATCCAAGGCACATGCAGCTGAACAAAAAGAAAAAAGGGACTTTATTTCAAATCCAAGACACAAACAGGTACACAAACATTATAGTAATAAAAGGATCACATTACATAGCTAAGATTCAAGGTGCCATTACATAGCTAAGATTACATAGATAGTTCCATAACAGATAATAAAAGGATCACATAGATAGTTCCATTACATAGCTAAGATTACATAGATAGTTCCATAATAAAAGGATTACATAGATAGTTCCACAACAAACATTACAGTAATAGAAGGATCACTCATCATAGATAGCTTTGATTTTCTTCAGCTTTACTTTGTTCTCATGACTTGCCTGGAACATTTCATAGATGGTATACTCCAGCTTCTTCTTCTCTTCCTTCAGGACAGCTTTTTCTGCCTCCCACTTCTTCTTCTCTTCCAGCAAAACAGCTCTTTCTGCCTCCCATTTTTTCTTCTCTTCCAGCAGGGCATCTCTTCCGGCCTCTACCTTGTTTTGTTTGACCATAAACACATCAGCCTGGGATTTTAACACATTCTTCAGTTCTTCTTTTGCATTTTTCAGCACCTCAACCTCATTCTTCAAAGCTTCTATGTGCTTCTGCTCCTGAAGCTCCCTGCTCCTTCTCTCAACTCTCTCAAACATCATAGTGCTACTGCAGTCATCATACATTGACCACAACTTGCTTAGTGCATTATTGAGAGTGTCAGGCCACTCTTTATCTATCCAAGACTGGAAACCACAGTTGATTGCTTGCTGCAAATTAAACATAGCATGGGTATAAGCATTTCATTCAAATTATGGCAGTGGCAGCAATCAAAAACTAAGCTTGACAGTGGTTTAAGTAGGATGGGCATGCTTAAGCTTGAGTAAACTAAACTATGCCAGTGGCAGTAACTAAACTATGTCAGTGGTTTAAGTTTGATTAAACTATGTCAGTAACTAAACTATGGCAGTGGTTTAAGCTTGAGTAAACTATGTCAGTGGCAGCAATCAAAAACTAAGCTTGACAGTAACAAGGATGGAGTAAATAACTTACATTTTCAATCTGGCACATGTAGAATCTCCTCCCTATGTCTGTCCCATCAAAGGCTACGCATCTGCGCGGCTCCAGCTTGTGCATGTCACACCGCTCGGCGCCCACGGCTATCCCGCAAAATAGTGGGTCATCAATCACATTAGGAGCATAGTCCAGGCATGAGAGGTCCTAATCAAAGAAGAAATCAACTTTAATCGACCTAATTTGACGACAAATCAACAAATCCCAATTTCGGAAGAACCCTAATTTGACAATGGGGGGAGGGAGATGGACTGGAGCTTACCCCTACGTAGGAGTTGCTCGACTCTGAACCGTCGTGCCAGCTAGGCATGGCGAGGGCTGCGCTCGGCTGGGACGGCGGCGGCAATGGCGGGGCGGTCGGCGGTGGCGCTCTGTCGCAGGAGCGTGGGCGGCGGGTAAGAAAACGGTCGGGAGGAAGACCCAGCGCGCTAGGACAGCGCCAAGTAGTGGGCCCCACTCCTGCCGTTAACGGCCTTGCCGCTCGCCGTCCAGTCCTGCCACGTCATCCATTATGGTGGGCCAACCCTGTCAGTTCTGGTGTCAATTCGCGTTCAGCGGACGTTTAGTGCTATTTACGAAAACGGACGCAAAATGTGGCAGATTTTTGCTGCGCAATCATAAACTGGTAGATTTCCGGAATTTTGCCCAGAAACTAGTAGTTCTATGCTATTAACTCGATAGACCGAATCGAACTGTACTGGTTAGTTTAGGAGTAATTTTGCTCTAGCCTTTTCACTCTATGAATAGAATAGAGTATATGTGGGTCTTACCAAGAACTTTACCGAGAATTATTCAGCTTAGTTCAGTAGTCATTCTGCTTTAGCTTCTTTCCTTAGTAGGATATAGTTGTTCGTTATTGCGAAGTCTTAGAAAAACTAAGCCGTACGTGTACACCAACTATCATTTCACAAAATTGTACTAAACCAATTCATAGGTGTCTAACCATAGATAACGTTGCTAGTATATGCATGTTGGTATCCATCGATTTCCCATTATTATAAAGCAAACCAATGGGGAACCAATAGTATTAGTTCAGAGCATCTCTCTCAACTGGTACTTTTTTATGCATCTTAGTTGTCACTGTATGGAACCAATATATTAGTTCATAGCATCTCTAATCTCTCTCACTCAACTGGATCTAGATCCTGCAGCCTTAACTACCCTCCTCTCCCCTCTCCGGAAGCTTGCAATGGCGGATCCAATTAGCATTAGTGCTGCTATAGGATGGGGCGTAACAGCAGTAGGTTGGCTCGCCTCACCCATTATTCCTAGGCTCCTCAACAAAGGTTTCGCCCTCCTCAACCTCAACGCACCGGAGAAGCTGAAGCTACTTGATATACAAGTTCTACAACTGCAGCGAGTGATGGAAGTAGTCGACGAGAGCACTTACAAGGCTCGCCTGGAGCCGCTGTTAGACAAACTTAAATCTGCTTTCTACGAAGCTGAAGACATCTTGGATAGAGTCCAGTATCAAAGTCTCAAGAAGAAGATCCAAGATGCCAAGTTAAGTGGCAGCATGTCTACATGGGAGAAGCTTCAGTTTTCCGTGCCAAATTCCCCCCTAAAAGATGAGGTTTTTCCCTGCCCTCATACTTGGATGTGTGCTGCTTTGTTCCAATTTTTTTGTGCCACTTACATATATGTTAATGAGAAAAACTAGGAATCATAGCTGGCCAATCAGAATGCATGCTCATTTAGTTGCCGTAGTTATCTAACTAGTAGATTATAAAATCATGAAAAACAGTAAGATATACAATACAGATTGCTAGAGTAATAGGATTAGTTTTTTTGGAGCCATCTATATCCCTATATAAGAGAGACTTCTGCTGAATAGCCAAAAGAGAACCCCGGGGCTACGCAGGGCCCATTATTTAAAAGAAGCAAAAACAGTATTTTAAAACCTCAAAAATTCTGAATATTTCTACATACATACAAACATGTGTAGTAAATGCATATGAATTTCCATTAATACATGGATCAAAAGTTGAGTTACTATTTATTTATTTATTGTGGGTAAAAGTGAATTATATTAAGCAGAGCAGATAACCGGGCATTCCAGCTCAGCGGCATGTGTGACAAAATCAGGGCCTGATCCTAACCAAACTACAGTTCTTTTTTCCACTCTTGCAAAGTTCGCAAGATTATGACTAATCCTATTCTGCCAACGACTCACTTTTACAAAAGAAACACTTGTTCCTTGATTTCCTAAAGCCTTTATTCAGAAATTAGATGCAGCGGAGGGGACCTATCACGGTCCTTGGCTGCAACTGCTAGGAGCAGCTCTGCGCAGTCCGTCTCCACCAAGATGGGCAGCTGACTTCGAGAAAGTGACAGCTCCACTCCTTCCTTGCACGCTTCCAACTCCGCCTCAAGTGGATCAACACAACAGAATAGTTGCCGGCAGGCCAAGAAAATGATGTTGCCGTGGTGATCTCTACTCTCTAGGACCATGCCGGCTCCGGCAGAGCCGTCCTCATGTTTAAACGAGCCATCCACATTCAACTTGACCCAGCCAGCAAACGGAGAAGTCCATTTTTCACCCAGAGCAGCAGTGCGTGGCCTTACTCGATCCGACGACATGGCGTTTAGAACCACAGGTTGTTTACCTTTGAGTATCTATTCAGGCGTAGAGTCTTTGAGTTCTCGCAGAGTCTTTACGTAGCTTCATAGGAAAGCTTTAGAACTCTCAGTTGAGGTTAAAGGCTTGTTATGTGTGGTCTCATTCTGAGCGTGCCATACTAGCTCTCCATGCTTCCATCATGAATGCATCGGTCATAGACTCCGGAACAGCCATTATATGCTTCCTGCACCAGTTACTTGCATGAGCCTGAAGTTCAGAGTCGCTAGGTAGAAGCCAGACATGCCGCATGGAGGACCGAAGTCGACGCGCATGGGGACAGCCGTACAGCGCATGCCCACATTCTCCTGATCCGAACAATAGATGTTGCATTTGCCTGTCACTAGGATGCCACGGTTGAGCTTGTTGCTTTCTGTCGCCAGAGCATTAGATGCAGCTTTCCAGTTGAGTTACTATTTGCTTTTACAGATGCACCAATTTTCCTTTTTGGGTAGCTTACATATTAACTTATTTTTCTATAAGTTTTTTCATATACTTAGAACACATCTTTACATTTTTCAGGAGAGTGGTATGTCAAAATCTCAGTTGGAGAAGAGCTTCAAGAAGATAGAAGGTGCTATACGTGATGCATGCAAAGTTTTGGAACAACTGAACTTACCTAGTGTAATTAGTGATAATGGGATACGAGCAGTTGCTACCAATTCAAGTAGTGCAGTGACTACTGCAGGTCCTCCTCTGCGAGTAATTGGTCGAGATCAAGACCGTGATAAGATCATAGCAATGCTTCATGAGAAGGAAAACCATTGTCAAGCAAACACTATCAGTGGTACATGTTATTCTGTAATTGGCATTCATGGCATCGCCGGGTCTGGGAAATCAACACTTGCACAATATGTTTATGATCATGAGAAAAAGTACAGGCAAGATAAAATGGAAGGCCATTTTGATCTTGTAATTTGGATTCATGTTTCTGAGAAATTTGATTTGGATTCAGTTTTCAAGGAAATGTTTGAGGGGGCTACAGGGGAAGAATGCCCGAAATTCAGAAGTCGTAACGTCCTAAAAGAAAAACTGGAGGAGAAACTGTGTGGAAAACAGATTTTGTTGGTACTGGATGATGTCTGGTACAACATTAGAGATTCAGGATACCGTGAAGAGCTACAAAAGTTAATTTCTCCACTGAATGTTGGAAAAGCAGGAAGCCGAATCTTGGCGACTAGTCGAACCGAAGCTGCATTAGTAACTCTGGGTGCTGTAAAAGAGCGATGTATTCCTATAGCAGACCTGGGTGATGAAGTATTCCTTGAAATGTTTAAGCATTATGCACTTCGAGATGCAAGGGTATGTGACAATGATCGAAGAATACTTGAAATGATTGCAGAGGACATTGCAAGCAAGCTGAAGAGATCACCTCTTGCAGCCAGAACAGTGGGTTCACGGCTCCGTGAGACACAGACTGTTGAGTTTTGGATGAGTGAGAAAGATCAGGACCTTTTGAATGATACGATGGGAGCTCTGTGGTGGAGCTACCAGTATCTTGATGAGCAGGTCAGGCGATGCTTCGCTTACTGCAGTATTTTTCCCAGAGGACATCGTTTGAGCCGAGATGAGTTAGTTAAGCTGTGGGTGGCAGAAGGGTTTATAAAGACTAGTAAGCCCCATCAGGAAATGGAAGATGTTGCTAAGAATTATTTTAATGAATTGTTGTCGGCCTCATTTCTGCAATTAGGAGGGAAACACCGGTCATATGAGTTATATAATTATGGTTGTGATGTTGATTACTTTACAATTCATGATCTGCTGCGTGATTTAGCAGAGGAGGTTGCCGGAAGAGATTGCTTCAGGTTCGAGAAAGGATGCACGGAAGAAGTTCCTGAAGATGTTCGCTATCTTTTTGTGGGGGCCTATAACAGAGAGGTGCTTATTAAGAAAATATCTGGATTGCAGATGTTACGCACTCTCATCTTTGATGACAAGATACATGTTAATTCAGACAGTTGGGAAGATTTGGCGAGTATGTTCACTATGTTGATGGGGCTACGAAAATTGCGGGTACTTAAATTACATATCAAAGGATCTTTTTTAAAGTTTTCATTCCCGGATTCTATTGGTCAACTGAAGCATCTGCGTTATTTCGCTTTCCGGGTGCCTGCACTTACCAAGCTAACTTTACCAGGCACTTTTACCAAGCTTTACCACATGCAGGTGGTAGATTTTGGTGATTGCACTAGTTTGATATTTCCTAGTGGTGAAGATATGATGAACCTCGTCAACTTGCGCCGTGTAATCAGCAGGGCGGATCTTGATTTTCCGAACGTTGGCAGGCTGACATGGCTTCAACTGTTACCGTTCTTTACAATAAGGGAGAAACTTGGGTACGAGTCACATCAGCTGAAACACCTAAACAAGATTCAAGACAAGATGCAGATCCACGGTCTTGAGAATGTTCAGAGCAAAGAGGAGGCTCTTGAAGTCAATCTTGCTGGCAAGGAAAAACTCACATATCTGGTACTTCAATGGGATAAGCCGAGCTGCACTCCAGAAGTTGAAGCAAAGGTCCTTGAGGATCTTTGCCCATCCAAATATCTTGAAAGACTCGAAATAAGCCAGTACCATGGTATGACTTTACCGAATTGGATGACGGACGAGCATATCGGCGGCCCAAAGAACCTACAAGAACTTATATTGTCCGGATGGCGCCAACGGGGGCTTGCTCCTGACCTTAGGGCTTTCATTCATCTTCATTTCCTACGTATTGAGTGCTGCAGCTGGGATGCCTTACCAGGCATGGAGCACCTCACATCGCTCAAGAAACTGGAGATTAGCGAATGCATGAATCTGTTGTCGCTTGGAACACTGCCCAAGTCTCTTGAGAAGTTTTCAGTGAAAGACTGCCATCCTGAGTTCATGCGGTTGTGGCACTGGTATACATACCGAAAGGTACACATACGTTTATTTGACGATGTCTTCTTTTTCCATTGTATCCAATAATGTTAACTATTAGCCATTAAGATTGCTGCTATGTTTCTGATATGTTCAGTAACTGTTAGGTGTGATGTCCATTTACTGAGGGCTGGAGATAAAGGAAATGGAGTTGAAACTGTTCGGCTTCCTGCCAAAATATTCTGGCATTTCGTTGGGTTTTATATACTTTGGTTTGTTGATGATACTTGTGTGTGAAGTGGTGCTCTGCTCATACAGTCGAACTCCCATAGACTATGGACCTTGCAGAATGTCATGGCCGCACGCAGTGATGAACACTGAACTTAGTTGTTTGCTATGGTATGTAATAATGTGGAAGGATGACCACTGGATTTATTTGCTTCCTATGATATGTAACATTGTCAGATGCATGATGAACTCCAGATTGCTTGACTCCTATCGTTTGTAATACCATTGATTGAATGATGAACGTTGAATCTGTTTGTTTCCTGTCATTTGTAACATTGTCAAACGATGAAGGCCAAATTATTTGATTGCTAGGAATTAGGGTGTTGGGTTTCTAGGGTAGGCAAGCATAAGGGTGGCTCAAAGCTTCATTGGACCTGCTCCTGATTGAGGTTCTCATTCATCTTCGATCACAATCAACTTTTATTCATCAATGATACCATAACTCTTAACACCTCGATTGTATCACCTTATCCACCATTTCTATGAGAATGGAATTAGTGAAAATTGGATTCCATATCCACTTGGAATACAAAAATGAAATGAATTCCATATCTTGTTTGACACCTAAGGTCCATCTATAATTATCATGCAAGTTTGAAACTCTAACATGAAGACATTTACCAAACCAATTCTGCGGTACAACACAAATGATTTACATTAATAATCAATCCTAGTAAAATGTCATCCATAGACCATTCATTGGCTGCATCGCTTGTCCTTCAGCCAGATGACTAGCTGCTGCTTGTTGTCAGTGAATGAGCACTTATTGATCTTCACATAGGGTAGTTCTTCCACCACTGCAGGTATGATAACAATGGCACCTTATGCGAAATCCATCTTATCTCATTCATCTGCAAAGGTCATCAGCCATCCCTCCTAACTCCTAGCTCAGTATGAATCTGCAAGTTCTCATCTTTAGGCAGACCTATAAAATCTCTAGTTATCAGGTACCTCAGCATACATCATACATGCATAAGCATGAACTTAGACAGACCTATAAAATCTTTAGTTAAATGGGAAGAACACACATTCATCACGAAACAAGCATGGCTTCGTATCTGACAGAGCACCCGTGTACTTTCAGTCAAAAAACATGTAGCTCAAGCCGAGCATCGATCATTGCATCAGGGTCAGAACTGTAGTTAGTTGCTTCCATGAGGCAAAACATATATGCAAATGGTGACCAAGGAAATATTCAGACTACAGGGTCTGACTATTTAACTTCTATGAAAGATAGAAAAACGTATACATGCAAATAGTGACCAAGAAAGTTTACATGACCATTTGCTAGCAACTATTTGATGCATTAGCTCTGGCTAGTCAAAAGTTATGTTGGTAAGCAAATTAGAAGAGCATTAACTTTAAAGCACATTTCCTGCAAAAGGTAAGCTCCAATGTTTATATTCAGTAAGCTCTAGTCCTGTCATTTGTGCAAGTACAAAATCGAGTAAGGAAACTTCAATCTCTCATTATTATCTGTATAGACCATTGCAAAGTTAAGGCTATCAAGTGCTCAGCTCCCTAAGATATTGCTTCGACTGCAAACTTTCACTTGTTTTTAAGCAGGTCACTACTTAAATAGTTCACACGAAGAATTAAACAATACTCCGTACTTTGTTTTTAGGCTACTGTGTTCATGACATATCCGAAAAATAGTGACCACTTCATATTGTCGGTGAAGACAACAACGATGGTGGGAAGTTGGTATATAAGCATTTATCAATGCAATCTGCAATATAGGTTGGAATACATTGCCGGAAAGAGGCGAGTGAGCATAAAGGAATCGATCGTGAAAAACCTGAGTCCGACAGAATTGGTACATTTGTGTTGCAGGAGTTCCGATACTACCTAGCATCTAGCAGCATAACAAGAAACTTCTAACTAAAAAGAAGAAAGAAGCTGGGGGCATTGCTAGAACCAACACACCAGGTGTCGTCTTACCATACAAGTGCAAAAATAGGTCACCAAAAGGAAAGACATACAAAATTGGGTGCCCCCTCTAATTCATCATCTTTTAAAAATGAATAATACACAATCAACTGAAAAGGTAGTCAGGTAGTGGCACAATAGCACAGTCAAATTGCTAACATTTATCTCAACTGAATCTAAAACATGAACCTGATAAAGGTACGTGTACATAAAGGAATCAGTCTTGAAAAACTTTAGTCATACAGTTTTGGCTTCCCTAACAACATCACAAGATAAATTACTCCCTATGTTCCAAAATATAAGATGTTTTAGCACATGTGAAGCTGGCTAAAAGAACTTTGCTGTCTCGTTATCTATCAAAAGAAAAGTAAACAAAATGAGTTGTCGTCGACTTGAATGAATTTCCTCGAGATAAAACAATCCAAGTTAACTGAATCTATACCTGTATTCCTTGTCCTACTCGAAAATATTTTCTGATCTAGTGAATTTCATGATTCCATCAGCACTCATGCAGAAGCTACGTGTGCAATTTCTTCTTTATAGCTAACCCCATTCTCTTAAAATGGCTATTGGAACAATCAATACAATGGAACACAACTATGTTCCCAAGATTACTTAGCTTTCCCACAAGGACAAGAAAATAAATACTCACTATATCATGTAAACAAGAATTACCAATTACAACGTTGGGCAATCAACCATTACACAGATCATGCAAGTAATAGTTATGGACGGAAGGAGATAACTACAATGCAATAAAAAGTTTACCACTTCATATTGCCCTTGAAGACAGCACTCATGCATAAGCTACCCATGTGTACTGACCTCATTCACTTAAAATGGCAATTGGAAAAAACAAGTCAACTGAACACAATTGTGTTTCTGAGGTTACTTAGCTTTCCCACGAGCACAAGAAACAAATACTACTAAATCATGTAAACAAGAATTAACAATTGCAATATTGAAGAACCAAGCATTAGACCACCAGTCGTGTGTTGATTATTATTAAGGGAAGGACATAACTAGGATGCAATAGAAAGTTTACCACTTCATAGTGACATTGAAGACAACAACGATGGCGGGAAGTTGGTATATATACGTGTCCCAAACATCGTAGGCATGCGTTGCTTCGCACAAACCCTCTGAAGCTGCAATGTCTTGGTGTCCACTGAGAAATATTCAAAGAGTGGCTTCTCTAGAGATGAAGATTTTATCCTTTGCAAGAGCAAGCAACTCTTTGTTGCATCTTTGATAGAATACTGGTACCCGGAATCTAGTGATATTGCCTTATCCATATGCCAGTGGCTGAGATTCTGGCATCCGTTTCGCGTAATGGAATATCTGAGATCGGGTTCAGTTTTAGCATGCAAACCAAACAGTGCAAGTCTACCTTCCCCTGCCTCCACAATCGGATTATAGCTCATATGCGACGTCTTTACATGGAATTGGAAGGAACACGACATCGTTGAAAAGAATAGCTCACACGCGACACTTCTGAAGCGGAAAATAGCTCCCGTGCGACACTTCCACTTAACCCCATGAGACCATCAAAGAATTTGAATGAGATGAGCACAGTAGGACCCACAGCCTCTCCACGTCACGGCGGAACTCACCTGATGTCCACCTCATATCGTGGGACCCACGCTGTGGTTGAAGAGAGCCGTTGGCCCCGATCCGTCCCCGCACCCGAGCACTCCCGCCACTGTTCCAACATCTCATCCCCTTCCTTTTTCTTCTCCGGGAAGCAAGTGCAGCAACGCCGACGAGGGATGTCGAGCTCTGCTTCAGCCTCCCACCGCTCATGGCCTCGGTATGGTGCGGTGCCGATGATGAGGTGCCCCGATTGCCCCCGTACCGCGCCCCTGAAGCGGCTTGTCACATCCACCGACAAGAACGGCAACATTGGCCAGGAATTTGTGAAGTGTGAGAGCAAGCCCGAGCCGGAAAAGGTGAGATCTGAGTGTTCCGAGCGCCACTTTCTAACTTTTCTTTCGAAATTTCATGCATTTCATCGAATTTGGGATTTAGGGTTCATCTCTGCGATTTCAGGAACTGCCAAAATGTGGGCATTTTGAGTGGCTTGATGAGTACATCGAGCGAATTGGGGTGGAGGTAGCATCCCGGGAGCTCGAAAACCCGTCCGTGGTGGAGCAATTGGGATGTGGCAACCCCATTTCCGCTGGTACTACGGTGGATGCGGAAGTGAAGGCCGAGCTGAAGAAGATGAACAAGCAGCTAAGGCAAATCATCGAATTGAAGAAGCAGGACGATCTGATGACCGGTTTTTTTATTTTTGTGTAATTTCTCTCGGATTAGTTTATCTTCTGATCATTAGTCATTAGACAACGCAATCAGTGTTCGAGTGATGCTTTGTAATGGATGTAATGGTCTATGTCTTTGGCTTGAATAAAATTCAACACAAATTCGGGCTAATTTTGAGCTGCTTTATTTTCGAAATCAGTGTTCATTCAGTTTCGTCAGTGTTTCTTCAGTTTTATCAGTGTGCAGGGGCGCCCGTGTGCAGGGGAGGGGGAGGGGTTGAAAAGTTAAAAAAACAATTGACGAGGAGTGATTGAAAAAGGCCAGGCCCACATAGAACTTAGCCAGGCCAAAATGGTCGTATCCAGGCCCAATAGTAACTAAATGTAGATTGGGCAAAAAAATGGTACTCACGTTACAGTCTAAATATGGACGTGTGGATCTGCATATACTCGTGCTCAGGTCGCAATCTTTTATTTTTTGCGAAAGTAAATATATAAATGAAGTCCAAGGGCATCCATTTAACTAACATAACTTGGACGCCCCTTTAACTTATGTAAATATGTAACTTGTTTGAAAATGAACCATGTGTTGTTTGAAAATAATCAACCATCATAACGTTAACTTATTCTTCCTTTTGAGCTTTTCTAATTTTACTCATTTTATAAATATTGCATGAGTATTATATGAGAACTTGTTTTGTGTCTTTTGTTTTATGCACTTGTTTTTTTGGGTGTTTTGACAAATGACAATACAATAAAACACAGATTACAATAAAACACGGGATAGATAATATATTAGATAACATTTATATTAGATAGCCCGATAACATTACAATAAAAAGAAAAGGGGTACAATAATATAGAAGGGAAGGGCAACTAGGCGCCTAAACCCTGGGCTAAACCCTAACCCTAGCTACCCTACTCCATCGGCGGTGGAGGCGGTGCCGGTGCCGCCGCCCACCGAGCCGCCACCGCAGCATTCCACGCCGCCAGCTGCTCCGCTTCCGCTGCTCCTCCTGGAAGGCCCAGCGATTGGCCTCCCGTCGCTCTTCGTCCTGCCGTCTGCGCCTTTTCTTCAAGGCGCGCTTGGCCTGCTTCTCCTCCCACTTGGCGTAAGCAGCCTCCTCCTTTGCCTCCTGCTTCTCCGCCACCTTCCAGTACTCTTCGGAGGGGCCGTCGTCGGGGAGGTTGTCGCCGCCGGGGAGGGGGTTGTGGACGGAGGGGCCCTCCGCCCAGGGGCAGGGCGGGGCTTTGCTTCGCCCCCCCTTTTTGCCACGCTTGGGGCGCGTGGGCGCCTCCTTCTCCCAGACCTGCCTATGGTCCGGGTGGTTGTCCTCGTCGCTAACTTCGCTATCGGAAGGGAAGCAGAGGGAGGAGGTCGCCATGGTCGAGTGTTTTGGGGCTGGGAGGAGGCAAAGGGACGGGCTCGAGGTTGAAGATGATGGGCAAGATGAGATGAGGAGGCAAAGGCGTTTTGCCTATTTATTGAGGGCGGGGCGTGAAGGGCGGCGTCAGAATCCAGCGTTGGCGCAGCCGAGTGCGCTGCGTTGCGTGTAGGCAGCGGGCGTAGCCGCGTGCGTGATCAATGCGGTCATTGCAAAAAAAATTGCTAGGATGCGACGTGACCCCTGCACCGTCGCCCCCGCCCCTGCATGCATGCATGCATTAATGGGAAAGAGAGAAAAAACGTCCAAGGTAGTTGTTCATTGGCAGTAAAAAATAAAAGAGAAAATAGAATTTAGCCTTGATTTACTCGTTAATAAATGCAGGAATCTAGGACCAAGATAGTTGTCACACGACATGCAGCAAACTCGTTCGTTTTTACACATCGCATGCAACAAACTCACACATGGAAACTTAACGGGCGAGAAGAAAAATCGCTGAAAAATCGGTGGGAGTAATCAGAGGGATGTCAATTGGAGGGAATAGAAGGAGTATGAACTAAGTTTATAATATCAATTTATAATATCATTTATATAATATAAAAGTATGTGTTATGGTGAATCTAATTATATGTATTACATATTTCAGATTTTGATATTATTTCTATGGCGCATGAACCTGAGGGGAGTAAGTTTGACTGAAGAAAGTTGTTAGACGTACACTTATTTAATGCGACGGAGGGAGTAAATACGCTGTAGCGCCGTTGCACGTAAAATAGCTAGACTGCGACGCTAGAGGCAACTGCATGCATGGTGCAGCCCGCCCCGCCCAGCGCCCTCGCATGCCACGCTCGGTCCAACGGACAATGGAGTGTATCACGCTGTATCTTATCTGTTCATGCAAAAGCGATGAAGCCAATCAGATTCCAGAATCATCCATCCCACGGATCGCTAAGAGCTAGCCGCGAAATCCTTCTAAGAGACGCCAACCAATCAGGTTGCAGAACAAGCCCTTCCACGGATCGCCCAGAGCCATCCGCGGAATCCTTCTAGAAGACGCGATCGGACGGCCACAGTGTCGCGCTAGGGTTAGATCTACGTTTCTCATTCGGCCTTAGGGTTAGTTGGGTTTAGGATGCAGTCAACGGGGTTTCACAAGTTTGACCAGACATTCAAATGTGCATAACTAATTCAAAAAAAATCACAAAAATACAAAGCCTTCGCATGGTGTCATGTTATGTGACATAGTTGTGAGAAAAAATATCAAACTTGGTCTATAGATCATATTTCAAAAAAACCTTCACAAAATGACCTATCTCCTCCGAGGTTTTCTGGCTTTCGGATCAATTGACCAATGATATGGCTAGAATCAAGGCATAGTTTATGATAATATGCCTATATTGGGCATACATGTGTATAATGGGATGACTAACAATGTTGTAGCACAAAGTTTTCCTTTTTGATGCACAGAAAATCCATTTTCTATTTTCTGAGTGCCGAAAGAGGGGGGATCTGTGAAGCAACCACCAAATTGAAGTTTCAAAATGGTAACATCCTATTTTCCAAAAATACTAGACCACCTAGCGTGTACAATTTCCCAACTTGAGTATCTCAAACATTTTATTCCATCCCTGGTGAAAAAGACAAATCCTGCCGAATCGGCTGGAAGTGGGTAAGATATGAACTACAGGTTCATGATTTCATGCTGATGATTTTTTGTAAAAATAATTTTTAGGTTCACAACATGCTATTTCATCAGAGATCCAATGCTAGTTTTGTGAGCCTCATCCCCTAGCTAAGAATATTTATGAAAACCCTTCAAAAAGTTTGACCAGACATTAAAATGTGCATAACTAATTCAAAAAAATCAAAAAAATACAAAACCTTCGCATGGTATCATGTTATGTGACATAGTTGTGAGGAAAAATATCAAACTTGGTTTTCGAAATGGTCAAAAAAAACTTGCTTAGAAATGGGGTGGTTACCCTAGCTTTGGAGCCCATTTCTACCACATTTTAGGTGAGGGTGAGTTGTACTTCACAAAAGGGATCAGGGTGAGGATGAGTTGTACTCTACATATGAGAAAAACGTTGGAAGATCATACAAACATAGAAAAGTACATTTGTTGAAATTTAAATTTACCATCATATTTGAATTTTGTCCAAATTATCAACAACAAGTGCCAAATTATTATAATAACAAATGTTTACAACAACAACAACTGCCAAATTATTACAATAACAAATGTTTACAACAACAACAAGTGCCAAATTCAAAGTATATTTATTTTGGCTCTTCTTACCCCTCGTTTTCTTCTCCTTCACAAGTTTCACACCACACAACAGGTTTATGCTCTTCTTTTTTCTTACCATTGCCATTTGGCCTCCCTGTAGGATTCGCAGCATAGAAAACAAATTTTTTCCTATGATGTGAACTATGTACCAAGATCTATCTACTAGATACAAACAACGGGCGGACGTATATCCATAGAGAACATACCCTTGAAGACCGACAAAGCTTAACGAGTTCGACTCGTGGTTGATGTAGACGATCTCTTGCCGATCTCAAGATCGAGAGGAAGTCCTAGCGCCGCAAATCAGCAGCGCATCCGTGCTTGCACACACGTTCGAGGCACCGAGCAACCTCCGCCTCCTCGCTCCAGCGATGCAGCGAAAGCACAACTCTTTCTTGCCGAATAGCCACCGAGAACATGTACCTCGCTAGTCCGAGACCATGGGGGATAAATTCTAGAGGGGGAGAGAGATCCTTCACGAGGAGGTGTAAGTGAGAAGTGAGGAGAGGGGTGCCTTTTATAGGAGAGGGGGGGCCCAAGGGGGTGGCCGGCGCATGGGGGCTGCCCCCTTGCCCTCCCCTCTTCATGTGGGTGGACACTCCACTCACAAAATTCCTTTAAATTCCCTCCACTCAAAATCCCACTCAAACTTGCAATTAAATTTCCACCAAATTTAATGAAAACTCTCATTAAATAAAACTCTTTTATTTTATTCAGAATTTTGTCAATTACTTTAATGACAAACATTCACAAATAACCCCTTGCTTGAATTCTATTTCACATGCATAACCACTTTATGCAATTTCACCCGAAAACCTATTTCGGTATCTAGTGAAATAAATTCATGCGCTTGTTCATTCTTTCGGCATGAAACTTTTGCTCCAATTGGATGTCGGTGTATCTTAAGTGTGTCACCCTACGGTTCGTGAATAATGCGGACATGATCGAGACCCCTCTCGGATCAATAATCAGAAGCGGGATCTGGAGACCCATACTGACTCCCACACATTCAACGATGACTTTCTTGTGATCGTCGGAACCTTTTACGCTAGTATCTTAATCCCTTTGTTTCACGATATATTACATGTCCAAGATTCGATCATCGGTATCTCCATACCTAGTTTGATCTCATTACTGACATGCACTCTTTTCTCGTTCCCGTGATATAACATTCTAGTGATCAAATCACTTGCTTGCAAGCTAACCAATGTGATATAACCGAGAGGGCCCAAAGTATATCTATCCGTCATCGGGATGAACAAATTCCACTCTCGATCCATGGGCCTCAACATAACACTTTATTAGTTCTGAATCCATCTTTATAATCACCCTGTTACGGTGTGACGTTTGATGTTATCAAGAAACTCTTCCGGTGTTAGTGATTTACATGATCTCATGGTCTAAGGATTAGGATCACTTCGTAAGTTGTTATAGCAATATAAACTCAATGACTTTGATCGTAATGCTATACTTCGGATGAATGTTCATCACACCATTACACTAATGTTGTGATCCCGTTATTAACAACATCCAATGTCCATGATCAGGAAACCTTGATCATCTTGTTAATCAACGAGCTAGTTTATGAGAGAGGCATAACTAGGAACTTTCTGTTTGTTTATTAAACACACATGTATTAACGTTTCCGTATTAATACAATTATAGCATGCAAAATAAACATCTATCATATACTTGGAATACACATAATAAACACTTTATTATTGTCTCTCAGGGCATATTCCCTTCAGTCTCCCACTTGCACTAGAGACAATAATCTAGTTACATAGTGATAAATCTAACACCCATTGAGTTCTGGTGTTGATCATGTTTTGCTCTAGGGATAGTTTTAGTCAACGGATCTGCTACATTGAGATCCGTGTGTACTTTACAAATCTTTATATCTCCATCCTTGACATGCTCGCGGATGGAGTGAAACCGGCGCTTAATATGCTTGGAATGCTTGTGAGACCTTGGCTCTTTGGCATTGGCAATGGCACCAATGTTGTCACAATAGATTACCATTGGGTCCAACGCGTTAGCAACCACTCCTAGTTCGGATATGAACTCCTTCATCCAAACTGCTTCCTAAGCCGCTTCCGAAGCAGCAACATATTCGGCCTCCGTTGTTGATCCTGCCACCACAGGTTGTTTGGACCTCCTCCAACTAACCGCTCCGCCATTCATGATAAATACGTATCCGGATTGAGACTTAGAGTCATCCGGATCGGTGTCAAAGCTAGCGTCAACATAACACTTAGTGACGAGCTCTTCTTCACCTCCGTATACAAGAAACATATCCTTAGTTCTTCGTAAGTACTTAAGGATATTCTTAACCGCTATCCAGTGTTCCGAACCTGGATCCGATTGGTACCTACTAGTCAAACTAATAGCATGTGTCACATCTGGTCTTGTACATAGCATGGCGTACATTATAGAGCCTATGGCTGAAGCATAGGGGACTTTGTCCATTATCTCTCTTTCTTCCGCCGAAGCTGCACTTTGAGTCTTACTCAATGTCTTGCCTTGCAACATAGGTAAGAACCCCTTCTTACTTCCGTCCATTTTAAACTTCTTTAAAATCTTATCAAGGTATGTACTTTGCGATAGCCCTATTAGACGCTTAGATCTATCTCTATAGATATTTATGCCTAATATGTATGACGCTTCACCTAGGTCCTTCATTGAAAATTTGCTGTTTAGATAAATTTTAACACTGTTTAAAATATCTATATCATTTCCGATCAATAATATGTCATCCACATATAATATCAAAAATGCCACATTGCTCCCACTCACTTTCTTGTAAATACAATCTTCTCCATAAGTTTGGACAAATCCAAACTCTTTGATCACCTCATCAAAGCGGAGATTCCAACTTTGTGATGCTTGCTTCAATCCATAGATGGATCGCTGAAGCTTGCACACCTTGTTAGCATCCTTAGGATCGACAAAACCCTTTGGTTGTATCATATACAACTCTTCTTCAATATTACCATTGAGAAACGCGGTTTTGACATCCATCTGCCATATCTCATAATCGAAATATGCAGCAATTGCTAACATAATCCTAACGACTTTAGCATCGCTACGGAGAGAATGTCTCATCGTAGTCAACTCCTTGAATTTGTCGAAACCCCTTTGCGACAAGTCGAGCTTTATAGACGGTCACATTACCATCAAGATCGGTTTTCCTTTTGAAAATCCATTTGTTCTCCACGGCCTTTTCGTGAGGTAATTCCACCAAGTTCCAAACTTGATTTTCATACATGGATTCCATCTCGATTTCATGGCTTCTAACCATTTGTTGGAATCCGGGCTCATCATCGCTTCTTCATACGTCGCAGGTCATCATTTTCATCAACCATGAAATTCATGACAGATTTCCGTCTGACTCGGGAGCGTCTGCTAGACCTGCGAGGTTCGGTAGTACTCTCTTTCGGATTTTCATGATCATTATCATTAGTTCCCTGTTCAACAAGTGAAGCCAACTCCAGAACAACTTCCGGCGCTGCGCTACTCGCCATACTTTGAAGAGAAGGTTTAATAACCTCTTCGAGTTCTACCTTCCGACTACCTTTCGCGAGAAACTCTTTCTCTAGAAAGGATCCATTCTTGGCAATAAAAACCTTGCCCTCGGATCTGTGATAGAAGGAATACCCAATAGTTTCCTTAGGGTATCCTATGAAGACGCATTTTTCCGCTTTGGGTTCGAGTTTATCCGGTTGAAGTTTCTTCACATAAACATCGCATCCCCAAACTTTAAGAAATGACAGCTTAGGTTTGTTTCCAAACCACAATTCATATGGTGTCTTTTCAACGGAATTAGATGGTGCCCGATTTAAAGTGAATGCAGCAGTTTCTAGTGCATAACCCCAAAATGACAACGACAAGTCCGTCAGAGACATCATAGATCGAACCATATCTAATAAAGTACGATTACGTTCGACACACCATTTCATTTGTGGTGTTCGGCAGGTGTGAGTTGTGAAACAATTCCACACTCTTTCATGTGAGTGCTAAACTCGTAACTTAGATACTCACCTCCACGGTCGGACCGCAGAAATTTGATCTTTCTATTACGATGATTTTCTACTTCATTCTGAAATTCCTTGAACTTTTCAAAGGTTTCAGACTTGTGTTTCATCAAGTAGATATAACCGTATCTACTCAAATCATCCGTGAAAGTAACAAAATAACGATATCCACCTCGACACACTCATTGGACCACATACATCGTAATGTATGATTTCCAATAAATCATCGCCTGCTCCATTGAACCGGAAAACGGCGTTCTAGTCATCTTGCCCATAAGGCATGGCTCACATGTATCAAATGATTCAAAATCAAGTGATTCCAAAAGTCCATCCGAATGGAGCTTCTTCATGCGTTTAACGCCAATATGACCTAGACGGCAGTGCCACATATATGCGGATATATCATCATTAAGTTTAATCCTTTTAGCATCAACATTATGAATATGTGTAACATTATCATCGAGATCTAATAGAAATAAAACATTCATCATCGATGCATGACCATAAAAGATTTCATTCATATAGAACAACCATTGTTCTCGGATTTAAATGAATAACCACTTCGCATCAAACACGATCCAGATACAATGTTCATGCTTAGTGCAGGCACCAGATAAAAATTATTCAAGTTTATAACTAATCCCGACGGCAAATGGAGAGGTAGCGTTCCGACGGCGATCACATCAACGCTTGATCCATTGCCGACACGCATCTTGACCTCACCCCTTGCTAGCGGTCGCTTGTTCCGCAACCCCTGATTCGAGTTACAAATATTAGCAACTGAACCGGTATCAAATACCCAGGTGCTACTGCGAGCACTAGTCAAGTACACATCAATAACATGTATATCATATATACCTTTGTTTGCCTTGTCGGCCTTCTTGTCTGCCAAATACTTGGGGCAGTTGCGCTTCTAGTGGCCAGTCCCCTTACAATAGTAGCACTCGGTATCAGACTTAGGTCCAACTCGGGGTTTCTTTTTAGGCACGGCAATCGGCTTTCCGCCCTTACTTCCCTTCCGTTTTCCCTTCTTGTCTTTCTTGAAACCAGTGTTCATATTGATCATCAACACTTGATGTTCCTTTTTGATTTCCACTTCTGCAGTTTTAAGCATTGACAGAAGTTCGGGGAGAGACTTCTTCATGCCTTTCATATTATATTTCATCACGAAGCTCTCATAGCTAGGTGGCAGAGACTACAGAACACGATGGATGCCTAAGTCAATGGGAATCGATATTCCCAAGGACACAAGCTTATCGGCGTAACCCGACATCTTGAGTACATGCTCACTAACGGAGCTGTGCTCTTCCATCATGCAGTTAAAGAACTTTTCTGAAGCATTGTAGCTCTTTACAGCAGCATGTGTGTCAAAAATCATTTTCAACTCACCCATTGTATCAAATGAATTGCCGTTTTCAAAACGTTTTCGAAGTTCCGGCTCTAGCCCATACAATATGCCACAATGAACTAAGTTGTGGTCCTCCTGACGAGTCTGATAGACATTCTTCTCCTCGTCAGGGGCATCCTCAAAAGGTGGGGGGCCTAACGGCGCTTCTAGCACATATTGCTTTTGTGCGTGAGAGGAGAATCCTCAAATTCATGGCCCATTCGGTAAAGTTGCTACCGTTCGTTGCAAGTTTCTCTTTCTCCATGAACACATTGAAATTAAAAGCAGGTGGTGCCATCTACAACAGAATTTGTAAAGTTTAGACTAAGTTTATGATAGATTGAGTTCAACTAATCCATATTACGAATGAACTCCCACTCAAAAACGACATCCCTCGTGCCTTTTTGGTGATTACATGAACCAAATCCACTACACCAAGTCCGATCATCACGTGAGTCGGTGTAGCTTCAAAGGCGAGCATCAAAGCGGCATCATATCTACTATATGACTCATGCTTAACCTTTTGGTCCGTGTTTCGAGGCCATGTATGTACATGCTAGGCTCGCCAAGTTAGAACCTTAGTATTCGCGTGTGTAACTGTTTTACACCCGAAATATGGTCGTGGATCCAAGAACACCCGATTATCACGTGATGTCTTGGAGCGACGAAACATAATCGGTGCATACTAAAGGAAGAACGCATTCTTATCTTGATATTTAAAAGAGGGATCATCTTATTATGCTAACAAAGCGCTAAACAAGCAATATAAGATGCAATCAAACATCACATGTTTATTAGTGAAATGATATGGTTCCCGCATATGATCTCTATCATGTGCATCGTGGTAAGATCACTATCATACCTATATGTGTAAGTCCAAGGTCTATGGAGATTACACGTTATGTATGTTGTAAGAGTCATCTCATACTTCTACTTACAACATCACCATATCATAACACTAGCCCAACAACAATCTAAACTAGACGCCTCTAATTTATCCATTGCAAGTTTTACATGGCTTAGGGATTTCGAGATAGAACCGTTCTTACCTATGAACATGAACCACAACGAGGATAACCAAATTGTTGACAACTCGTTGCAAAATAGATATTGACTATAGTAGGAGAGACAGACACCCTCTAGCCACTTATGCAAACTAGTTGCATGTCAAGCGTGGAACAGGTCTCATGTGCGAGGACATGTAAAGTTTGTTCGGGCCGCTTCATCCCACTATGCCACCAATATCCAAAATTACAACTAAGGAGCAACAGCATGATCATCATCGCCCACATACTCATATGTGTACTACCCGTGTAAAGCATCTACGCATAGATCCGACTCTGATACCACTGTAAGGTTCGCATCATAGAAAACAAAAATTTTCCTACGATGTGAACTATGTACCAAGATCTATCTACTAGATACAAACAACGGGCGGATGTATATCCGTATAGAACATACCCTTGAAGACTGACAAAGCTTAACGAGTTCGACTCGTGGTTGATGTAGACGATCTCTTGCCGATCTCAAGATCGAGAGGAAGTCCTAGCGCCGCAAATCAGCAGCGCATCCGTGCTCGCACACACGTTCGAGGCAACGAGCAACCTCCGCCTCCTCGCTCCAGCGATGCAGCGAAAGAACAACTCTTTCTTTCCGAATAGCCACCGAGAACATGTATCTCGCTAGTCCGAGATCATGGGGGATAAATTCTAGAGGGGAGAGAGATCCTTCACGAGGAGGTGTAAGTGAGAAGTGAGGAGAGGGGTGCCTTTTATAGGAGAGGGGGGACCCCAAGGGGGTGGCCGGCGCATGGGGGCTGCCCCCTTGCCCTCCCCTCTTCATGTGGGTGGACACTCCACTCACAAAATTCCTTTAAATTCCCTCCACTCAAAATCCCACTCAAACTTGCCATTAAATTTCCACCAAATTTAATGCAAACTCTCATTAAATAAAACTCTTTTATTTTATTCAGAATTTTGTCAATTACTTTAATGACAAACATTCACAAATAACCCCTTGCTAGAATTCTATTTCACATGCATAACCACTTTATGCAATTTCACCCGAAAACCTGTTTCGGTATCTAGTGAAATAAATTCCTACGCTTGTTCATTCTTTCGGCATGAAACTTTTGCTCCAATTGGATGTCGGTGTCTCTTAAGTGTGTCACCCTACGGTTCGTGAATAATGCGGACATGATCGAGACCCCTCTCGGATCAATAATCAGAAGCGGGATCTGGAGACCCATACTGACTCCCACACATTCAACGATGACTTTCTTGTGATCATCGGAACCTTTTATGCTAGTATCTTAATCCCTTTGTTTCACGATATATTACATGTCCGAGATTCGATCATTGGTATCTCCATACCTAGTTTGATCTCGTTAATGACATGCACTCTTTTCTCGTTCCCGTGATATAACATTCTAGTGATCAAATCACTTGCTTGCAAGCTAACCAATGTGATATCACCGAGAGGGCCCAGAGTATATCTATCCGTCATCGGGATGAAAAAATTCGACTCTCAATCCATGGGCCTCAACATAACACTTTATTAGTTCTGAATCCATCTTTATAATCACCCTGTTAAGGTGTGACGTTTGATGTTATCAAGAAACTCTTCCGGTGTTAGTGATTGACATGATCTCATGGTCTAAGGATTAGGATCACTTCGTAAGTTGTTATAGCAATATAAACTCAACGACTTTGATCGTAATGCTATACTTCGGATGAATGTTCATCACACCATTACACTAATGTTGTGATCCCGTTATTAACAACATCCAATGTCCATGATCAGGAAACCTTGATCATCTTGTTAATCAACGAGCTAGTTTATGAGAGAGGCATAACTAGGAACTTTCTGTTTGTTTATTAAACACACATGTATTAACGTTTCCGTATTAATACAATTATAGCATACAAAATAAACATCTATCATATACTTGGAATACACATAATAAACACTTTATTATTGCCTCTCAGGGCATATTCCCTTCACTCCCCACAGCACGTCCAAGAGTCTCCTTCACCTCCTGCACCTCCTCAACTACACAATCTGGCACCAGAGCCTCATCAACATGGTCACTTTGCACCAGAGCCTCATCAACATGGTCAGTTTGCACCAGAGCCTCAACAACAGGCTCATTTTGCACCAGAGCCTCAACAACAGGCTCATTTTGCACCAGAGCCTCAACAACAGGCTCACTTTTCCCCTCATTTTGCACCAGAGCTTCCAAATCAGAAACGGTGTGCCCTAAAGCCTCAATAGTCTGCACATCATCCTCCAAAACAAGTTCAGATTGCACCTCAGCAGCACCAAACATGATCTGGTTAGTTCTCTTCTTTCTTTGGCCATTGATTCTTGCCCTTTTCACTGGCAAGCATTCGTCAACAACAAGAGGTGGGCGTTTTTCTCCACGCTTCCTCCTGAAAACAATCAAGTTAGCTGGGGGAGGAAAATCATCAAAAAAATGGGATAGATTTTGGATGAACATACTTTGGCTTTTCAGCAGTGTATCTGCACTTGGTAGAGCCAGCTCGGTGTCCAAGTTCTTCACAGAGTTTGCATCTATTATTGTTACCTTTTTGGGCCCTTTTTGGCTTGGCATCTTTCTTTTCATCTTTCTTTCCCTTCTTGCTGCTCCCACCTTTCTCAAACCAAGCCTTGAATCTACTCTTCTTGGACCAGCCAGCCTTTCTTTTCATCAAAGGAGGACACAAGGAGAACTGAATGTCCACTTCAGGCCACTGAAACTGATACGTAAGTGTTGGAATTGGTGTTCCATGTGCAGCCCTGAATTTTGCTACAGAATAATACTCATGCAAATATGGGTGCATATTTAGCTTGTGTTTGGAGGCCAAGAAAAGTATGGCATGCTCACAAGGCTTCCCAGTGTGTTGCCACTCAAGGCATGTGCATTCATGCAATTGAGTGTCAACAACATGCCTCTGCCGATCTTTGTATCTCCGACTTCAAGACCCACAATGAGGATTTCTCAACACGGAAATGTGCAAGATTTGCCTCTGTTGACCACTGCGCACAACATCGTGAAGCTTATCTCCTTGAAGAACATCACCAAGCCTTCTTCTCAATTCCCACAACCTCATGATCATGATCCTGATCTGGTCAACCATGTCAGACAGCAAGTCTTTTAACTCCTTCACTTTGTTGTTGAAACTTTACCAAATTATTGTTGATATGATGACATTTGATGGCGGTGTTAAAACCAGCACTGTACCATAAAAGAGAATGGTAGGTTTCCAACCATGTACAAAACTTGACCCTATCCTCCTCGAGCATGCCGCCTTAATCTTCTCAAGGTGATATGAATGTATGTCTGCGGTGTAAGATCTTCACTTGCCACATGCGTCCAAAATCATCTCCTCTGAATTTTTGATCAAATTCATCCACATATGGTCAAGCACTCCCTCTCGGCAGATGAGGGAAAACAATCTTCACCATTTTCTAAACCTTTACATGCATCTGTGCACCGCCAATGGAGAGATCGCCCTATGCATCTTTTCATTTGCATCATGAACCATGTCCATGATGCCTCATCTCGAACTAAAACATGCCAATAGCTACAGGAACATCCAATTGTGTCCATCTAAAGCATTGCATGTCGCTAGTTGACCATTCCACTTTCCATCAAGAAAGATGAGTCTATACTCAAATATGGATGACACCGCTTTGAAGCCATCGATGCAAGGCTTTAAAGCCATGAAGAATTTAGAGAAGAAGACTTTCCCATCACCGTTACCTCAAGATTCTATCTCCACAACACCGCCAGTGACCTCTTCTCTATACGCTTTAAAGTTATAAAGCATTCGAAAGGTATTTGCCCAATCACCATATAGCTCTTTCATTGCCCTTTGCTTTGCCTTCCAAACTGTAGTATAATTCAGCTTAATGGGGTCGCTTTTCCAAGTATATTTTCGTCTCTTTGCGGTGTTGTTTGGTGTTGTGGATAAAATGGGCTTGATCTTTCTCCAACCCATAATTGTGATGTCATCTTTGTAACTGTTTGAGAACTTGTAATGCAAGTATGAGGTTTTGGAATTTGATTCACTCTTATTGTCCTTCCATCAGGTTGGCGTCTAGCAGATATATACCACTTGCAAGGCTTGGCACCACCATCATAACCTACGCATTTTGCATAGAACTTCTTTTTATCAGTCCACATAGTCTTGGTAGCAAACTCACGTTTGACTGCATATGTCCTGAAACACATCCTGAATTCATCCATGCTTGGAAACAATCTCCCAACTTCAATAACTGGGTCCTCTTTGTCATAAACTGTTACTAGCTCATCATCATGTGCATCATCTACATGAACTGCAGCATTTTCCTACAACTCTAGATCTATATCTGCCTCTTCATCTCTTAAATGGTTGTCACCATCATTTGCAGCTTCATCCCTCTTCTTCTCCTTGACTCTGTCATCTATAGGAATACCAAAAAGCTTTGCCATTTTAATGCCATCTATTGGTGCAATGACCAAATCAGTTGGGTCATGTATCTCAACTAAATTCCAGTCAACAGTTACAATCCTTTATGCATTAGCATCTGCAGCATCCCCTTGTGCATTAGCATCATCCTCCACTGTTAAAACTTCCAACTCAGTAAGTATAGGCATTACTTGCCTTTGTGCAACCCAATCATCCTCGACCATCTGAGCAGCCAGCTTCGAGGCCACATATCCAACCCTCGAATCAGGTTTCAGATCAATGAGCTCTGCTAAAAACAGAACAGTTTTGCTTTCCCAACCGTTTCGCTCATTGATTTCATCAACTATATGTTCCCCTGTCTCAACCCGAACATAGTCACATTTGCAATCGTCAAATCGTAACAAAAAAACTTCTTGCTCTGGCCCCCAAACCACACTATCCCCATTTTTTTCCACCATTTTCCTCACCGCCTCCTCTCCCATGTTTATTAGCTCTTGGGGATCAACATGTTCTAATTCCACCTCCCATTTAACAACTGTGTCTCTCTCAATGAGCTGCGTGCTGCCATCAACTAAAATAGCCCTAGAGGGAAAAAAAATTGATGCGAAATTCGAAGGTTTGGCGCGCAACATCGTCTCCCCTATTTTTGGCGGCACTGTGAGCTAGCGGAAGCGAACAAAGAGCTCAACCTTAGAGAAATTAAGTGCAGAGATACGGGATATACCGATTAGAAGTCCCCTCTCCATGCTCCATATCGTTCCCCCTCGCCCCGTTTAGCACACCCTCGCCTCCACAATCTAGCATTAATGGGCACGCTCAGATCTCGAATTGAGAAGAATGGGAGAGGAATTATCTTTCAAATGGCACTCACCACCTTCGCCGTCGAACGAAAGCGCCGCCGCCTAAATTAATTGCCGTGCCGCCGCCGGCGCCGAGAACGATGGGTAAGGTCCGCCGCCACCGTCGGGGGAGCTACAGTTAGTGTGACGCGCGCTCTCGATCGGAAGCGGTTGGTTTGACTGGCTTGACTGGCTATCCTAACCGACCGGTTTGGCTTAACCCTAATCTTGGAACAAAGTTAAATGTGTCCTTAACGACCGTTTTATGGCCCGTGTAGCCCTGGGATATTAGCTGCCTCACAACCGTCGCATGGGAGCTATTCTTTTCAACGATGTCGTGTTCCTTCCAATTCCGCGTAAAGACGTCGCATAGGAGCTATAAGCCCCTCCACAATGGCTAGCCCTAGCCTCTTACTCCATACTCCGGGTGGGAGGTCAGCCATGGAGAACTCCATCTTTTGTGTGTCAAGCACGAGCAACTCTTTCCTCCCAATCATAGAGGAGTCCCAGTAGAAGCAGCCATGGGCGTAATGGCGCCTGAGAAATTTAAGGTCCATCGGTGAGAACCTTGTGGAGTCGGTCCTGCCAAGGAACAAATCATTCCAACCCTTGGATGCAGCAGCTCGCCATTGTCCGGTGCTCGAAGAGAAGACCAAGTCAACCAAGCTATCTTCGCAATGCGCCACACAGATCACTCTGAATGCCGCCGGTGATTCGTCGTCGAGGGGGACGAGGAAATGCTCCACCGAAGCTGCTAGGTGTTGAGGTACATCAGGGAGCAGGATGTGACGCCGGTGCAAGGGGTCGCACACGACGAACTCCCTGAAGACGTGGGGCCACACGTGCTCTTCTGGGTTGCGGCCGAGGAGGACGAGGCCGTCGTGGGTGTCCTGGACGATCCAGCGGCAGAGGGAGTGGAGGAAGGAGTAGGAGAAGTCGGCGGCGAGGGCGAGCGCTCGGGCGCCGGGAGCCGAGGGGTGGGGCGGGAGGGCGGGGTTGAATCCGTCGTGGTCGAGGAAGCCGAGGAGTGGCGGGGCGTGGAGGCCGCGGAATCGGCGGAGAAAGGAGCCATCGGTGACATGTCGGCGGAAGGGGACGCACGCGGCGGAGGTGCGAGCGAGGTATTCTGGGGAGGGCAGACGGAGGAAGATCTCCGCTAGGAGGTGATCGGGGATCTCCGTCAGCGTCGTGGACATTTCCCGGCCAGTGGGCAGAAGAGGCGGCCGTCGGCGAGATGGGCAGAGGAGGAGGAGGAGGAGGAGGAGGAGGAGCCTGCTTTTTTTTTGGACAATTGATGATAACCCTCCACGGTTGGTGATTATGTTGATCATAAACCCCCTACGCTGTCTTTAACATGTGGGCCCAAAATGGCCGGACGGTTATCTTTTTTTTTAGGGGAAGGATGAGGAGCCTGCTGTATGCGAGGGCTGGAGTTGGATGCCAATTTCCGTCTTTCGCTGCTGAAATGGGCTTGCTCGGCAAATTTGTACAGGCCTCCTCTACAGCTCTACTAACCTCCGTTTCCTGCCCACCCTCGTCGGATAAAAAAGAGGTACCCATCCGATCCATATTTAATTTATTTTGATTTGTTAAAATTTAAATAAATCTATATATTAAATAGTGTTTAGATTCATTCAAATCTAAATAAATTTGAGTCAATTAATATGGGCCGAAGAGAGTACTTCCTTTGATTTCAAAATATAAGATGTTTTAGTGTTGTGAATGAAATGTATTTAGACTATTTTTAGTGTATAGTTTCATAGAGATTCAGTCCGAACCTACGTACTAAAAGTAGTCTAGATATATTTTCTTTACAAAACTAAAACATCTTATGTTATAAAATGGAGGGACTAAAAACGAAGCTTTTCTGCGTCTACTCACTCTTCAACATGTTTCCACTTGTCGGAGGGCGGAGGAGCCAGACGCCGGGACCCTCGGCTTGAAGTTTTTTTAAGAGAGAATTCAGCGTTTTATTGATCAAATAACATCAATACAAAGTTTGTCTCGGATATCCGGGACATAATCTCTAAAATAGCAGCTACTAAAACGTTCAGCTCTACGAGCAAGCACATGCACTGAATTATTACGCAAACGACTAACATGACGAAAAGCCACCAAAGACAAGGGTTGTACGAGAGTTTTAATGTCCTCAATAACCACACCAATCAGCGATCTATCTCGCTAGGAGGCCATGATCCGCTGAATAATCGACAGGCAGTCGGAAACATGGATGAACCTGTCCAAGCCTTCATCACGAGCAAGGGAGATTGCACAACTGATAGCGTGTGCTTCTGCAACTTCTGGCATCATGATTTCATCAAGTAACTGAATGTAAGCATCCAGAAATTCACCATTGTGATACCTAATCACGACACCGACCCCATCCGAGAAGAAGCCTCAAACAATGTGGTATCAACATTAACAACCGCCATACCTATCGGTGTCGGAGACCAAACAGGAGATGAAGAACTGGACTCACGTCTATGGTTGGTATGGGGCTTCAGGAGATGCTGCCGGATCATATTAATATATGCAATAATCTGCTCTGCAAGACTATGAGGATGCTTTAGAGGATCGGCATGGCGTATTCCATTTCGGGCATTCCAAAAATGCCACATTGTCACAGCCAACGTAACCAGCGAAATATCATCTGACTTTTCTAGAAAATCCAGAACCTAGGCTTTAGTGGAAGAGAAGAAGTCGACGAAGATGGAGAGGAAATTTAGCCTTGACATCTCTCCACACCTCCTGGGCATATTGACAGAAGAGCAAACATGTGCTCCACTCGTTTCTCCTGACCCACAGAAGAAGCAAGCACCAGAGACTAGCACCCGACGATGGAGAAGCTGGTGGCCGCTCCATAGGCAGTTCATAGCAAATCTGCAAACTGTAATCTTCATTTTCCCCGGTCCTCCTCTAACTCCTGATCCCACGACCCGGAAACGCCATCCATCAAGGTGTTAACTGTTGCGTCGATGCTCAGAGGAAGCAAGGTACGAAGGCACTCATGTGACACCCCGGGAATCCAATTGTCCTTCAAGATGCTCGTTTTCTGACCATCACCAATCCTCCATCTGACGCCCTGAATTACCATCTCCTTAGCAGAAAGAATACTGCGCCATGTGTACGAGGATGACATTGGTTTAGAAGCATTCCAGAAGTTAGTGTTCGGAAAATACCGCCCCTTTAAGACATGGGCACAGCCCTCGGCTTGAAGTTGGGAGAGACGGACGGAGAGTGAGTCGCCAATGTCCAGAGTTTCCTTTGTGTTGTAGAAATGGGCCGGTAACAGCCGTGTCCAGATTTCAGACCCGGCAATGTCCATATATAATACCAAATACCAACCGACTTTTTGTCGAAGGCCAGGACGGGACTGGCTAAATAGAAAAGGAAAAAATGCCACGGTTGTTTGCAAGTAACTCCATCAGCCAGCAAGACTAAAAAATGCAAAGGGAAGACAAACACAGTAGGAAAATGTCTATAGCAGTAGGAAAATGTCTATAGCAGCAAGATTAATCTAAACTCGATGAGATTGAGATTTGAGAGTATCACTAGTAGGAAAATGTCTATAGCAGTTATTTTTTCAGTGACGTGCACTAGAAAGAACACGCCGTTGCTAATAGCCAACATAGTAGTGGCTGAAGAGAATATGCCCTTAGAGGCAAATAATAAATAGTTATTATCGTCATATTTTAATAAGTTTGTAATAGTTTCATATTGTGCTATAACTGTATCAAGTGGAAACATTACTACAGGTGTGATATGAAACAAAACTCCATAGTAGCCTCTATTCATACTAGTTCGTTGGGCAACGGATGATCAAGGTTTTCTGATCATGGGTGATAGTGTCAGTTGACAACGAGGTCATATCATTGGTGAATGATGTGATAGACATTATCCAAAGATTATGAAACGATCAAGTCAAAAAGTTCATTGTTGCAATAGTCAGAAACGTAGTCTCCTTCTCCTTAGACCGTGAGATCATATTAATCATTGTCTCCCAAGGCTGCTTCAACTGCATCAAACGTCACTCGATGGAACAGTGATTATAAAGGTGTATGTTTGGTATTCCGGAGGAACATGTTGAGGCCTATGAATTAAGACCGAGATTTGTTCACCCGTGATGGGGAATATACTTAAGGACAAGAAGGACAAGAAGGAAGGCTCCTCCGCCGCACATCGAGCGACCAGCTCCTATCTCAGGTTTCAGAGAGTGTCCATGTAATTTTCTCCTATAATCACACGATTATTATTATTACCAAACTGCATCACATTTTCAGATGCAGGTTGCAAAAAGGCCATTTTGCTATCTGATGTGTATTGCACATTGTATCACAGTAAACTGCATTATAAGATTCACCTAAGTAATCAACCGTAGCCCGTGACATCTTGATGAAGTACAGGTCTTGCACTATGCCAATCTTTATTACATCTGTCATGATATACTTGGGTTGGGTATACACCATGCCAGAGGTCAATTTGAAATATAGAATGTTAGTAAATGGTAGAGATCAATTTGATTTGAACCGAAAAGTTTGATATACTAAAACTAAGGTCAAAATCTAAAGCGTAATTAGGATACTTTTAATATCTGTTATGAAGTATGGCGTCCATAATTTTTTTCACTATATTGTTATTATATGGAAGCAAAAGATTGAAATGGTGTGAGATTTGGTAGTAGTATTTTGAGTGTAGATGCTAGGATCATGAGTTGGACCAGACACTGGGCTGATGGGTGTATCATGTGAAATATAGATGAAAAATATTACTGTCTTGTAAGTGTAGTTTACTGTTCCACGTTCTGCAGACACTTCTTCATTTCAGTATTCTTGGTACGAAGTACAGCAATCTCTTTATGTTTATCAACATGATGAGGAGAAGATTAGCTATTTGTAGCAATGCAGGCTCATCAATGCAAAATAAACATATATGTGGTAAATAGAAAGCAAACTGCACACTTGTTTGCACAAACATAAATACAGTATGATAGAAGAGCTCGTCAGAGTTTATAACGTTCTTCAGAATATTGGGTTGTTTAGGCACTGCTCGCACACTTGACTAGGAGATCGTCCAGTCTTTGTGAAAAGGGAGCACGCGGGGCACTCAACTTTTTTTTTGATATAATTCAGTTCTCCTACCTTCTTTCCGCTCCAGTTCCTGTTGCTTCTGCACCTCGCTTACGTCTCATATTCAAGGTCCTGTTGTGGGTCTTTCGATTAACACCAAATCTGACACGCTATGAGACTTTGCTCACTGCATGGTCACACATCATCGCTCGCATAACAAAGATCTAAACCAATAACAAAAGAAATTTACGTGAAAGCTTATGATCAATGCACAACTTGAGACAAGTGATTTTATTTATTTATTTATTATATGCTGCAAGGTTATAGTAGTTCTTATAATGGGATCTCTTCATACTCTAAACGGGCCGGCCCAAATGTCATAAGAGGGTGACAGCGAGGTGCTCCAAGCTTTTCGTTTCCTCCAGTGTAGAGCGGCGATGGAAGCCCACCGACGACTTCTCCGACGCTGCTGCGGCGGAGCATCGATCTGGCGGGGGGAGGCAGCTCACCGCCTGAAACTTGGGCGATCTATGGCAGGTCACAGTTATCCGACGCCGACAGGGGTCTCCGGCCGGCAGGTCACAGTTCTCGGATTCCGGGCAATCCTTTGTCACTCCCGTGTTCTTTATTTCTGGATTAATTAATTGTTCCACGAATTTCGTCAGAGAAGATGCATATAGACCGGCTCCCCTTTTTCTCAGAAATTTTGAGTTGTCTTGCATACTAATTTATCCAGGAGTAAATTTTGCTCTAGATTTTGCTTTCGTTGGAAGTATGTGTGGAGTGTATGTATAGATATAGTCTTACCAAGATTGAACCGTGTTGCGTGGTCAGCTTCTCACACCAATGATAAGATGATATAACTGACCCTTCCACTTATGTAGTACAATCCTATTTGTATGTAGGCATTATGCACGTTGGTTAGAAAAAAATAGTTAACCTTGATGTAACAAGGCCAGTGGGTACCGGAGTGATTAGGCAAGAAACTAGTTCAGTAGTCAAGCTGCTTTTGTTTTTTTCCTCTGTAGGATAGTTGTTTTTTAATTATTGCGGAGTCTTAAGAAGACTAAGTCGTGTACAGTTGTACACCTTACTAGTATATATGCACGTCGATATCAGTTTCCCCTTGGTATAAAGCTAACCACTAGGAAACATAAATGGTACTTGTTTATGTACACAAGCTGCCATTTCACAAATTTATAGTAAACCGATCTAGTTTATGCATCTGAGCTGTCTTGAAGGTCATCAGGTGCATTCTTCTACAGGTTCTATGCGCACATAGATCCTGCAGACTAGCTAAGCCTTCTTCTCCTCCCCCCTCCCCCTTCTCTGAAAGCTTGCGATGGCGGATCCAATTACCATTAGTGCTGCTGTAGGATGGGGCATGTCAGCAGTAGGTTGGCTCGCCTCGCCCATCATTCCTAGGCTCCTCAATAAAGGTTTCGCCCTCCTCAACCTCAACGCACCGGAGAAGCTTAAGATACTTGATACACAAGTTTTACAACTGCAGCGAGTGATGGAAGTAGTCGACGAGAGCACTTACAGGATTCGTTTGGAGCCACTGATAGACAAGATTAAATCTGCTCTCTATGAAGCCGAAGACATCTTGGATCGTGTTGAGTATCAGTGTCTCAAGGAGCAGATCCAACATGCCAAGTCAGACAGCACTAAGATGGATTTGCTGAGGAAGAATCTTTGGTCTGCCATGCCGAGCTTTCCCCTAAAAGATGAGGTCTTTCCCTGTTCTCATACTTGGATTTTTTTCTGCTTTCTCGTAGGTCTTCCCATCTTTTTGTACCACGCAGATATATGTTAATGATAAAACTTGGAACTGTAGCTGTCAATCAGAATGCAATCTCAATTATCTGTCATAGCTATCTACCTTGATTACAAGATTGTGAAATACACTACATACTGTTAGGAATAATAGGATTAGTTTTAGCCATCTATGTCCCTATATAAGAGAGACTTCTGCTACATAGATCATGTTCTTTGTTAAAGAAAAAACAGTATTTAAGACCTTATAAATTCTGATTTTTTATAACATACATATATAGATGTTTAGTATGTAAGTATAAATTTGCATTATCATATATAATTTTCAGCCGTGGTCTACAGGAAAAGAAGACATGTTTGGATTAAAAGTCGAGTTACTATTTGATTTTATAAATGCACATTTTTTTCTTTTTTGTGTAGCTTACATATTACTCCCTCCGTTCTAAATTAAATGACGCAGATTTAGGCAGAATGTTGACTAAAATCTGTCCAGGTTCAACGAATATGCGTCAATTAATTTAGAACAGAGGGAGTAAAGTATTTTTCACTAAAACTTTCCAGATATGTAGAATACATCTACCTACATACTTTGATTTTTTAATCATTTAAATATGTTTTTCACAATTTTGAAAATACCAGGCTCTGCGTAGCCCTGCACCAAATTGTCATAGACATACCTGTGCCCCATATCAACTGAGCAATGAATTAGTCGGATCTTGAAGGTCTCCACATAGCTTGCCAGAAAGCTAACAACATTGCTTTGCTCATCAAAATCTTCCCCAAAGCGACTGCGCGCCTCTGTCATAGCACTGCCAGCAGTTGTCGGCATCATAACAAGGCAGTTGTTACCAATGATTCCCAAAAAAAACGAGACCAACCAGGACTAGCACTTGGTGGCATATTTTTATAGAAGAATTTATCTAAGCACCCTACCTAGCCCAAGACTCAAACCCGGATGGGCTGTCTGCACTCTTGCAAGCCTTACCACTGATTCTGGGTTGCCTACTAATCGCTGAGTGCTGCATGGAGGGCGGCTTGACTCCTGAGCAAGTCGTGCAGCTAGACAGGTAGCCGATGATTAATCTCTCACTATTCGAGCGACTAAGACCTTGTAGCAGGACCACTGCCAGAAAAGGGTAGACAGGCGGAGTTAGGGAAGGAAAGGAGGGGGAGAAGACAAAGCACATGATCAATAAAAGAAGGTACCCACTTTCTGTAGAGACAGAGAGGTGGTGGTGGTGATGTTGGGAGAGGGGGGGGGGGGGGGGTGACAGGTATTAATGCTCTAAGCATGTATGTGGCAGTGCCATGAGCAGGGTTGTGGGCGTTTTTTATGTTTCAGTTGATCAGGGTTGTGGGCGTTTTTTATGTTTCAGTTGAGCAGGGTTGTGGGCGTTTTTTATGTTTCAGTTTTCGCCCAGTTTCGTTTAACTTTTCATAGTGCTCAGCTAGTCGTTGAGTCGAATTTGTCTGAACTTTCATGGCTCACCTCTGATAGCCTCCAAGCTCCAAGTAGACACGGTGATATCGCAGATTGTTTGTATCCCCAAGTCCAAACCTCCTCTCTATATCCTCACACACAGTAATCCAGGAAGACGAACCGATAATCAAGATCACAAGGATCAACACACGAGTTGATACACAATCAACACCTGCATAGTGGATTGCAATTGACGAATACCTAACAAAGCAGTGGTGAACCACATGATATGGCTCCCAACTGGGTATTTCTGGTTTATAAACTTAATCAAAATCTTAGGTAACCATACATGGCCGATTGCCCTTGGTTTTAATTTCATCTGCCCACACATCCACTCAGCTACCATGCAACTAACCATACTTGCTCATTGTTTAATTCCTTAACGGGCTCAGCTTGAGTAGCATCTATAGTCGACGGTATGGTAACGTATCGACTTGACAACCAACTTCTTAAATAATACAAAAGACAAAAAATGTAGCCTCAATTCTGATAAAAAATGAAGTACCCAAGATCAGTAAATTGCAATTTGCAAGAGTTATAGAAAGAGATTTACTGGAAAGCCGCCCTGTGGTTGGATGGTTAGGACGGTGACGAAACCCCCTGCCTACTATAGATCAAACCACGGGTTTGATGCCCTGGGTGTGTCATTAAGGTGGAATGTTCCTTCAGTTGGGGGCGACATTGGCCTCAACAATGAGAGGGTTAGCCGATTGCACAGAAGTGCCTGGAGTGAGGGATCTCGGGAAGCACATAAGAGGGAGTAGTGATGCGTGTCCGACATGGATCAACTCGAGGAATAATAGAATGAGAAGGCTCTGATATCGCAGATTTACAAGACTCAATGCGCATTGTATTGATTTCACGAGAACAGTAGTCCATACATATACATGGGTACATAAGGAACCACACGCAATGTGTGCGATCCGATTGACCAGGAGCTAACGCTAGCCTAGGACGGTTAGTTACAGGAGTACAACGTTAATACAAGTACAGAAACCATATGTTTAGCAGCTCCTAATCTCGTGCACCTCTATTGAACAGCTGCCTCGGCCTTTGACGACTTAGATTCTCTTCGCCCCTTGCTCGCTTTCTCTTTATATTAACAAGGATGGAGAGGAAAAACCCTCTAGTTTTCACTGGGATATGAAATAAGCCTATCTTTGTGGGGAAAAGACGACATATATTCTTCAAACGAAAGAGTTCTTGATCACCTCAAACTTATTGTTGTTTGGTTTTGCAGGAGAGTGGTATGTCAAAATCTCAGCTGGAGAAGAGCCTAAAAAAGATAGAAAGTGCTATAAGTGATGGATGTAAAGTTTTGGAACAACTGAACTTGCCAGGTGTAAGTAATGATAATCGGAGACGGGCTGTTGCTACCAGTTCACGTGGTGAAGGCATTACCGCAGGCCCTGTACGAGTTATTGGTCGAGATCAAGACCGTGACAAGATAATAGCATTACTTTATGAAAAAGAAGACCAGTGTCAAACAAATAATGTTAGTGGTACAGGTTATTCGGTAATTGGCATTCATGGCATCGCCGGGTCTGGGAAATCTACACTTGCACGGTGTATTTATGATCATGAGAAAAAGTACAAGAAAGATAAAATGGAAGGCCATTTCGATATTGTCATGTGGATATATGTTTCCCCGAAATTCGTTTTGGATTCCATTTTTAGTGAAATGTTTGAGGGGGCTACACAGAAAACATGCCCTAAATTCAGTAGTCTTCATGTCCTAAAGGAAAGTCTCGAGGAGGAACTGCGTGGAAAACGGATTTTATTGGTACTGGATGATGTCTGGTACAACATTAGGAACTCAGAAGACCGTGAAGAACTACAGAAGTTAATTTCTCCGTTGCATGTTGGGAAGGCAGGAAGCAAAATTTTGGTGACTAGTCGAACTGAAGCTGCATTAGTAACTCTGGGTGCTGTAAAAGAGAGATGTATTCCAATATCTGAACTGGGTGAAAAAGTGTTCCTCGAAATGTTCAAGCATTATGCACTTCGAGATGCAAGGGTAGGTGACAATGATCGAAGAATACTTGAAATGATCGCAGAGGACATTGCAAAAAAGCTGAAGAGATCACCTCTAGCAGCCAGAACAGTGGGTTCACGGCTCCGTGAGACACAGACTGTTGAGTTTTGGAGGAGTGAGAAAGATCGGGACCTTCTGAATAATACGATGGGAGCTCTGTGGTGGAGCTACCAGCATCTTGATGAGCAGGTCAGGCGATGCTTCTCTTATTGTAGTACTTTTCCCAGACGACATCGTTTGAAACGAGATGAGTTAGTTAAGTTGTGGGTGGCAGAAGGTTTTATAAGGACTAGTAAGCCTGAAGAGGAAATGGAAGATGTTGCTAAGAATTATTTTAATGAGTTGCGATCGGCCTCATTTCTGCAATTAGGAGGGAAAGAAAAGGTACGTGGTCATGAGGTTGAGTACTTTACAATTCATGATCTGCTATATGATTTAGCAGAGGAGGTTGCCGGAAGAGATTGCTTCAGAATCGAGAAAGGCTTCACAGGACAAGTTCCTCAAGATGTTCGCTATCTTTTTATTGAAACCTATAATAGAGAGATGCTTACTGAGAAGATATCTGGATTGAAAAAATTACGCACTCTCATCATCGGTGGTGTCATACTGGTTAAACCAACCGAGTGCGAACTCTTTGAGAGTACATTGACTATGTTGACGGGGCTGCGGAAATTGCGGGTACTGAATATAGGTATCTTTGTGGATGGTCTTCATACATTCTCATTCCCGGATTCTATTTGTCAGTGGAAGCATCTGCGTTATTTAGCTTTTCGGGTGTTTAATACCAAGCTGACTTTACCAGGCGCTTTTACCAAGCTTTACCACATGCAGGTGGTAGATTTTGGTGGTTGCACTAGATTGGCATTTTCTAGTGGTAAAGATATGATGAACCTCGTCAACTTGCACCGCGTAATCAGCGGCACATATCTTGACTTTCCAAACATTGGCAGGCTAAGATGGCTCCAAATGTTACCGGTCTTCACAGTAATGCTCAAAATGGGGTATGAGTCACACCAGCTGAAACACCTAAACAAGCTTCAAGGCAGTCTGCAGATCCACGGTCTTCAGAATATTAGGAGCAAGGAAGAGGCTCTTGAAGTCAATCTTGCTGGCAAGGAAAAACTCACAGGACTGGTACTTCAGTGGAATGATCTGAGCTTTACCTCAGAAGTTCAAGAAGAGATACTTGAGGGTCTTTGCCCATCCAAGTATCTTGAAAGACTTAGTATTGTTAACTACAAAGGTATGACATTACCAACTTGGATGATGGGTGCGCATAACAGCAGCCTGAAGAACCTGCAAGAACTGAGACTCGGAGGATGGAGCAAACCAGGACCTGCTCCTGACCTCGGGGCTTTCATTCATCTTCATTCGCTATGTTTTTCTAGCTGCAGCTGGTATGCATTACCAGGTGATATGGAGCACCTCACGTCGCTCAAGAAACTGGAGATCCTACAGTGCATGAATTTGCAGTCGCTTGGAACGCTGCCCAAGTCTCTTCAGGAGTTTAAAGTCGTGGGCTGCAACCACGAGTTCATGCGACTGTATAATGATTGCTGGTCTAAATCGCGGAAAAAATTGAGCACATTCCGACAGGTACATATTTAAATTCCTTCAATGTTTTCTTTTGTCCGTTGTGTTCAAAAGATGTTACACTTCGATTTCATGATAAAAAAAGATGTTATACTTTTGGTTTTAGAATTTTTGCCAAACACCCGTACCCAATGCTGGTCCCAGTGTCGCTGCGGGCCGGGCTTCTCCACCGTGCTCCCTAGTCCCCTCTCTTCCCCTCCCTCCTAGTCTCCCCAAGACCCCGATCCCCTGTGTTGCCACCTTGCCGGCCCCTAGGGTTGTTCGGGAGAGAGAAACGCCAGCCCTGGCCAGGTCCCCCTGCCTCTCTATATCCTTTGCTTCCACGGATGACTCCACCGGGCTAAGTCACGCGGAAGATGGGAAATAGAGGGGCATTTCCTCCCGCGGCGGTGCGATGGCAGCGCTGAAGTGCCGACATCCCACTTCCTCCGTGTGCAGTGGCCTCAACGCCCACTGGTTGGTGCATTTGTGGGCTTTGTGAGCTTCAGCCTGGCAGACCCGCCCAACAAGATGGGCCCGGGTAGCGGCTCCCGCTCCCTAGTCATTGGTGATGCGAACTTTGGCAGGCGGGCACATTGTTGCCTCCGTTGGCAACGGCGATGGTAGCTCTGGCATGGTGATGACACTGGTTTGCTCGTTGACAACGATGATGGTTTTATGCTGGTTAACCATGCAATTGTACTCTTATTTTTTAATGAAGCGAGGCAATGGCTTTGCTCGTCTAAAAAAGAGAGTAAATGTTAGAACTATAACTATTAATCAGTAAGATTGCTGCTGTTTTTCTGATTCATATGCTAATTGTTAGGTACCGTGGCCTTCATCTGTCAGGGAGCCGAAGGAGATGAGACGAAACCTTTAGGTTCCTGCCGGGTTTTAGAAACTTGTTTTGCTGATTCTTGCGTGCGTGAGAATGAAGTGGTGATGTGCTCATACTGTCGGAAACCCAAGGACGAATGCCAAAATGTAATGGCTGCATACAGTGATGAACACTGAATTTGTTTGTTTACTATATTGTAGTATGTAATAATGTGGAACGATGACCACTGGATTTATTTTGCTTCCTAGATTTCACTTGTAACATTGTCCAATGCATGACAAACCCCATATTGTTTGATTCATATGGTTTGTAACGTGACTGAATGATATGAAAATTGCATCGGGTTTGTTTCCTGTCCTTTGTACCATTGCTGAATGATGAACTGTTAGTTATTTAATTCGTAGTAGAAATTAGTGTTTGAGGTTAACAAATTCGGTGGGTGAGCATAACGGTGGCCCAAAGCATAACTTAGCTTCGATATAAATTTCAAGGCTTTTAGTGATTGCAATCCAATCAAGTAATCATTCGTGTATTGCATTCATCATCAAGAGAAAAAATGCGACTTGTAAATACTATATACATCATCTAGCTTTACCACAATTGATGATTAACTGAAACTGCTAATTTCGTTATCACATTCTTATGCTACTACCTTTATTAGGTTGTTGATTGAAATGAATTCATGTACTTCCATTGTCACATTCTTAGCCAGGGAACAACCACACCACTGCCAAGTCAAACTCTAAGATTGTCACACGCCATCTTATAATCAAGGCGATCACGTCTGCAAGAACTTGACACTATTGAAATTGCTACAACTTCGAATAAACAATGCTGATCTGATTATGACTCCATCAAGTCTGAACAAACAAGAAAAACATTTAGACAATAAAGAAGATTTTAGGCCCATTTTTTACATATTAAAGATGTTCACAGACTAAAAGGAACAAATATAGGTACTTAGGTAGTATCACAGGAAGAGGGAAAAATTATTAGTCTCGACTGAATTTCAAACATGTGACTGCAAACAGTCGCTTTAGGCCCTGCTTCGCAGCCATGGAAATTTTACACCCCTAAATCTTTCCGTCAGTAATTTGCTAAGATCTGCTGCATGTATGACGACATGCCTACCATCCAACCCTCCATAGGTGTAGCAAAAACATAGAGAACCACAGGATTGCTCATCAAACACAGTTTCATACAAAAAGCATCGTACGCAAATGGCAGAAACTGCACTAAATAAAAACTATTCTGATCAGTTCTGAAAATCGAAAATGTTAAACTAACTAATCACTGCAAGATTATATTTTTCAATGTTACTTTCCCAGTAAAAGCAAATGTGGTGACATGTACTTCTGATAAAAAGACCGACAAAGTTTGTAATTTTTGCCTGAGTCCAGCTGCATAAATGTTTCATCTTGGGTTGGTTAACAGTTCAGTTGACCAGTTGAGACCGTTTCTGCACTAAAGGAGGGATTGATGATTTTGTTGGAAGGAGCACTAGTAGTTTGATGATTGAATTAGGTACTGTAAAGTTGCATTGTTGGTACAATCGTTTGACTATAAGAAGTCTTGTCTTGATTTCACTTTTGTTCTTGGCCAGAGCATAGAAGCAAAAAATGCTTGATAATGCTATAAATGCAAGACAACTGATTACGTTCGAATGTTGAACTACTGACAAGATAATTTGCGTCTTTTCCATTTCTTTCTTTTATTCCAGCGAGAAACAAACTGAACTGTTTCCTATTGCCACGATCTGTTTCTGTCGGTGCCATCCCACGACTAGATCATGACAACATGGTCGACTAATTAGACGCACCTCCACGTAAACAAAGTACGTGTCAGGTACCTTATTTGCACCTAACTGAATAACTGAACATAGCAGGCAAACACTGCTGCTGTGTTTGATACCGAACAAGGAATACAAATGACCCGACAGTAACAGCTAACTGACAGGAACACCTACAGTCTTGACACGTACATTAGCAGCAGCAGCAGCAGCAGCAGAAGATAGCAACATGCATAGTAGCATAATCAGTTTACAGGTCGGGGTAATTATGCTTCACTAGACGAGCGAGTTGGAGACCATCGGGCATAGGAGCCACACGACAAACCTTAAGCCCGTCTGTTATATTCACCTTGCTAGTTCCAGAGCTGAAAATCAAGTCAAGCAGCGAATCTGCAGCTATCCCAATGAGGGCACCAATTCCGAACCCAGCAACTGCCCCAATCACCGTGATAGCAGCAGAAGCGATTTCGATGTCGAGCGCTACGAATCCTGCCTCTATAGCAGCATCGACGACTTCTCCGATCTCAAGGCCAACTATTTCGGTTAACGCGTTCACTGAATCCCTAACCGCCGCCTGCAGCTTATCCTCTGCCGTGTATATGTCCCACACCATCGCGGCTGCTGTAAAAACCAGAAACGCAACCCCGGCTTTTCCCAAAGCTTCAAATGTGTAAGTCACCACGGATTTTCCTTGTCCCGCGTCCGCAATAATGTTCTCATACACCTGACCAACATTATACATTGCAGCGATATTCAGTGCCACTTTTGCAAAGAACACGCCATATTAAGATTAAAAAAAGTTATTATCACAAAACGCAAAACTAAAATGCGGTCAATCGAAAGTTCAACAAATTGCAGCTCTTAAGAACATGGTCTAAATCCTTTCTATATCTTGACTCTTGCTGAGTTGAAACATAACTTTTATGTCTCGGCTTCTTTCCTTTCTAAACCTTTTGTTCGCATTGCAGTACCACAAATATTTTTTATTTATAAATTGGATTTATATTGCAATATTTAAATATAGAGGCAAAAAAATTGTACCTTACAAACATTGTTAATCAATCAATTTATTTATGATAAGTCTGTAAAGAGCAAGGTTTAGGGAATAAATTACTTCATACCTGTAGCTTATGGACATCATCCAAGTTTTTAAAAGGCCCCGTAAAACCAAGCTTTGCCATATTACTGCAAGCACAATAGGACAAATAGGAAAGAAATTGTTGTTACATGTACTACTGCAAAAGTAGTATCATACAGTCTAAAGACTAAATAAAGATTATGCTCTCTAAGTCATTCAAAAGATTATTTTGTTTATTCTTAGCAATATTAAACAAATCAAAAAATTATAAATTTCAGTGAAGTTCAATATCTTACTATTTCCATAAACTAAAGTTAAATAACCGAGTGATTTAATCCATCACTTTCTAGAACAAATATTATCAATTTTGGTTTTGAATTCCCATCGTGTGATATTTAATATTAAAAATTATTTTCTTATTATTATTAATATGATCCTATAAAAAATATTTTAATCATTTTGAGCTTAGTAATATTTTTAAATTTATAATAATTATTATCTAGGGACATACCTTTGCACAAGATCCTCAAACTTGATACCGTTTTCCTTGAGATATTTTGAGAATTGATTTGGTACAAAATGCTGAAACTTTTTGGCATTCTCAAGCGTGGCTTTCTTATACATGCCGGCCTCAAGAGCAAGGCGCTGAGCTTCCTTCTGTTGGGTGGCTGGATTGAGCCACTTTAGCTGATGGATGAGATCATCACTGTGGCTCTTGAGCTTGTCAAGGTAGGTGCGACGGGTGCTGTAACTACGGATGAATTTGAGGGATGTTTCAATGCCCTTTGTGCAGTATTCGTAGACATCCTTAGCGATACCTTCCTTGCTGGCGTCCTTCTCAGCCTCGGCTATCATTTCTTGTGTACTGTCAAGGATGTGGTACACCTTATCACGGGCGTCTTTGGCGTCCTTGAGATACTTTTGTTGCTCTGCATATGAATTGAACTTGAGTTCTTTAAGCTTCTCCACTTCTTGTAGATGGATCAGATCAGCTAGCTTAAGCAGCTGCCCTGGGCTTAAATCAACTTGCTCACGAGACATGATGTAAGCCTGAAAATATATAGTTCTAGTTAGTCATATATACTTAGAGCATATCAAAAGTTTTTGGGTGTAACCATTTCATCCAACTTTTGAGTGGAACTTGTCATATTAATGTCTAAGATTGTCATACTGGCCTGTTTGGTAAACAGCTGCTGGCATGTTTGATCAAACAAGGCCATCTTGATCTAAGATTGTCATATTTGCACAGATCTAAATGTGACAGTTCTAAACCATAGCATCAAATTTCAAGCTACAAGTTTTGGTTCGACAATTTTTTTTTCTAACATCCCAACTATCAGTTAAGCTGTTAACTCGAAAGTATACTAACAAAAGAAAAACAGTATACACATAGCTTTGATCTCAGCTGACACCTATATATACATCTCAATGGCTCTCTATATAATCAACTAGGAAAGAAAATAAGAGTATTGTGCTACTGAATCAACATGGAAGCAAATGAAATGGCCATACTTAACGTCAAAGGGAGAAACAAAAAAAAACAAAGGCACACCAACAGCCATCATCGGGGGCAGGAGAAAAGCAATCAATAGATAAATTATGAGAGTGCAAAATATTTACCAAGGAAGGCTTCCAGATGGATGATGGAGATGGGAGGCAGATAGCGGACAGGTTGCTGTCTCGCACAAGAATGGTTGGTGTTTATAAGGAGAGGCAGAGGTAGAACAGTGAGATGCCCATTTAGCCAGGGGCACAAGAGACTTTTAATTAGCTGCAGTCTAGCTAACTAGTAGTCCAGCAATACTCCTTTGAACTAGTGTCTCATCCTTAAAAATAATCAGACATGAAATATGTTCAGAAATTCGAATGTGGTAGACCTTTTTTGTGTGGTTTTTGTACCAAATCGATATTTTTGCTTTTTCGCAAGTTGGAAATGTTGTAAATCACTTGCTGTTTGACACAACGATGAGATGGCAGGGATGAGGTGAAGGGAGAGAGGGAGAGCATTCGGTGTGTGTGAGGATAACAAGTGTGTGGAGGATAAGAGCCTGGGCCTACGTATGCATTCAGTACAAGTAGGGCGTGTTTCATGTGCTCTCTCTTTCTCTTCACATCTTGCAAAACAAGCCCCACTGTTCTCTGTCTCCTCTCTCTGTTCGTAGACAAGCACCATGTGCTTGCTCTGCACCCTCTTTCAATTGCATCTGCAGCATTCAGTTCATTTGCAGCAGTCCCCATGTGCTTTGCTCTGCATCCTCTTTCATTTGCATCTGCAGCATTCAGGTCGTTTGCAGCACAATCCCCATGTGCTTGATTTCCATCTTCTGAGCATGGTACATGCTCTCTCTGACAATGGCAATGGCACCCAAGCAAGCACGCTGTCCCTCTGCTATTGGCTGCTCCAATCTCTTATCCTTCTGCGCTCCTACACTATTGGCTGCTCCGATCTCTTATCCTCCTATGCTCCTACGCGATTGGCTGCTCCGATTTCTTATCCTCCTACGGCCTATGCTATTGGCTCTTGGGTAGCTGACTCGTGAGAATCATCCTAGTGTTGTTCAAGAATCTTATCCATGGCGTGTATAAATACATGCAGAACAGCTCATAAACCCTCACAGCCATCTAAACAAAGCAAACGAACCCTAAATGGCCTCAGGAGTGTTTGGCACCCCCATTTCGGAGGAGACGGTGAGAGCCACCGGAGAGTATAAGGAACCCATCACCCAGAAAGACGTCGCAGACTATGCCATGAAGATGATCAACGCCGGCGGTAAGGACAATGAAGCACAAAAATTCGTCGACAACCTCAAGGACAGGTTTGCACATGGTTTATGTGGTGGTGTTGCTTAATTAATGACAGTTCTTGTTGCAATACAAGAAAATTTTGGACTACTTGGATTTTTGATCGGTGGCTAGATATATATGCACCAAAAATAGATTCCGCTTCATATATTGACCTTTATCTGAAATTCAAGATAGGCAAACACTTACATTTGGCTACACTATTAGGTACGGTAATGGAATATCTGCAAAATGTCTTATCTACAATGCCACTGGCAAAACTTTGAGCTTCGTCACCTACAAAGATTGGTACGGCCATATCTACGACACGCCCTACCCGTCAGATATTCAGAATGGGCAATGGGGGGCATTTCTCCACGTCCACCCAACTGCAGCTATGTATGGTTCATTTGGTGCCGTTGTGTATCGTAGCATTGGCATGTGCGATTGGTTGTTCTCTTGGAGCATCCCATACATTGGTGACAACGGGGTAAATACCGCACTTATCTCAAAATGTTATATCTTACTTACTCCAGTTAATTATTAATAAAAGTTAGTAATACATAAATTTATATGCAATCAAAATTAAAAGGTGAAATGTGTGTTGGTAAGTGATGCATTTATAGGGGTGCAAATAATAATTCTTCTGATTAAAACTATATAAGACTTGTTTGATTCGTCCTAATAAGTATAATTTTACAAAAATATTAATGGTTTAAAATATAAACCAATTGCAGAGCGGATTTTATTTAGGAACAAGGCAATTTGTGCGTATTCGCATCTCAATTCATTTGAATTTAATTTGTACGAATAAATAAACTAAATCCAATTGAATTTACTTAGCATATTTTTTCAACTAAAAAAATGGCATATATATATATATATATATATATATATATATATATATATATATATATGTTAAACTCTATTAGTGCATATTCATATATTTGATGAATGCAGGTCTACACCGAAATCCGTGAGGAAGGCCACTTCCCTAACTACTGGGATTATATCTACGAAAAGAAGCTACAAAAAGCAGGGCGCAGCTCTACTGACAACAACTATGAACATGTTTCCAAGGTTGAGATCGGTGAAGGCACTACTGTTAACGCGCGTGCAGTTTTCCAGCTTCCCTACTAGTAATATAGACTGAAACTGTGGATTCTAGATCTCGTTGCTAGCAGCGAGTTCTAAAATAGCGGTCTTCAAATAAGCCTTGTGTCGCAAGGGTGTTGGCTGGTGTTCTTTTCCATCACTGTCTTTGTGGTGCATTTTTTAATCTATGCGAATAATCGAAGGAAGAACAACCAAAGAGATGTACGGTGTAATTTCATTTTTTGTAGGTCGTTTTATATCAAGTTGCCCTTCTTATGTACTGGCTGTTGTTCTCAAAATATACACTCTTTTGAGTGTCTTTACCAATAAGAAATTAAGATATCTATGCTAGAACAGAACATCGTAGGGAAATCAAAATGACAATCAGCTGCAGAACCCATCCTTCTGTAATGGAGTACCATATAAATGGGTGATGGATTCACCCCACAAGTTTGTACCATGCCGATGTTCTCCTACACCTATATCTAAATCTATGTAATCTTAATGTGGCCTTTTTCGTATGGATAAAACAGAAGTTTGAGTAATATAATTGTCAAACTGCACGGTACATTGTGGATACGGGTACCTCTCCAATAGTACAATCCAATATATTTAATTGAATTAATGCTTCATGACCTAATTATAATGATTCGCAACATAAAAGTCTGATTTTGTATGTTGTTCAATTGCTCACTATTGTTCTGTCAAAACAGAATACTAATGCAGAATGCATAAATATGCAACTAAAAGAATTTTTCTTCTCTTAAACTCTTTATTTTCTGTTGCTTCTCGTTTCTAAAACTTATTTATTTAATTCAGGTTACTTATGTGAAATGAAGCATAATAGACCCAGCGGCAAAAACTACAAAAGAATATGTACATGCTAGTTAAATATTGTGTTCTCAAGAAAGTTACCGTCTTGCAAGTTGACGCCAATCACCTCTGCTGAAAGCAGGCTCCCCACCGGACCAGGCTTTCCTGGTCAGAGTATTTGGATTTCAGTTTTGCCTAATCGTCAAAACATGAAAAAAACAGAACAGAGAAACAAGAAAGTGAAAACTAGGGGAGTTTTGTTCGGGTGAAGCTCTGCTCTGCGGGCAGGCAGATTCTTTCATAATTGAGTTTAGGTATATAGTGGAGCAATCCCAGGTCAGCAGAGAGCAGGGATTTTTGTTCTTGACCGAGAGTTCTGGAAACATGACCATGGCCAAAAACATTTGTGTGATTTGAATTTAAAATTTAACATTTGAGATTTTCAAGGTTCATCAAAGAAATGTCATTGCTTATGGAAATAAAAATGATGCTGGAGATGGTGACATGTACGCCACTGAGGTTGTTTTCCAGGTGAAGCGATGGACTCATGAATTTATAGAGCAACATGCAGGCAAAGGTGAAGGTTCCTGGTGCTGACGAGCCGATGAGCGATGGAACACTACACGTTGGTGCTATGCGGAGAGTCAACATATATTGGGCATTTTCTGATCAAACACGTACATGTGGTTGGGTTTTTTTTTCCGATTCGCAATAGCCTGGGTAAGGTTGCTGGTTCAAGAGCTGAGAAATATGGTTTAACACTTAGTGGTATAGATTCTGAAGAAGAAGTGGGGCATGCCAAATGTGATCATATAAACACTGCAAGTACTAGTTGCTGCCATGTACGCCAATCAAACATGTAGTGAGTCGGTTGCTGGTTCAGGAGCTGGAGAAAGCAGGTTTGCACATAGCACCATAATAATACGTTCTGAGGCAGAGGCATATGTAATCCAAAGCTATCACATCGGCCATGAACTGGGGCATGCCAAATGTGATCATAGAAACATACTGTCAAAGTACTAGTGGTTGCTTGCTGCGCTGAATAACGAAGATTGATCCGTCGCCTATCGGTGTTCTGATCTGAGATGATCTGATGCTGCTGCTGCTACGTCTCTTCGGTTGTGCCGGAGCATTGCCCGTCGTTGTGGTGGTGGTTGTAGGAGAACCATGTGCCAGTAGAAGCAGAGCAGTAGCACCCAGACGCGGCATCGTAGAAGTACCCGGAGCTGCTGCTGTAGTAGTAGCCCGACGCCGGATCGTACACGTAGTCCGAGCCATCGCCGCCGGTCCCCTTCTCCGCCACCGCACCCGATGCCTCACGCAGGTCCTCTCCCGACGCTCCGGCGTCCTCTCTGAACATGTTGTCGGCAAGGTCACGGCGGCCGTACTCGTAGACCCAGGCCGCGCTCTCGAACTCCTCGCGGTCGTCCGAGTAGGCGTCGAGGTCGCCGCGGTCGAACAGCTCCGCCGCCGCGTCCGTGATCTCGTCGAACGCGCGCCGCGCGGCCTCGTCCATCTTGCCAGCAGTCCTCCCGCGGGCACCGTACGGGGGGCCGCCGCCGCCGAGGCCCTTGAGCCGCCTGAGGGCGCGCGGCACCGTCTCGCCGGGCTCGAGGAGGCCGGCCAGCCGCTTCTTGATCTCGAAGACGGTGCGGGCGGAGACGAGGGCGTGGACGAGCCGCTCGTCCTCCTCCTGCCTCTGCATGGCCTTCCTGGCGCGCTTCGTGGCGGCGGGAGCGGTTTCCCCGTCGGCGGTGCCCAGCCAGGCGTCCTCCTTTGTGCCCTCGCGCCCTGCGCGCTCCACGAAGGTGCCGTCCTCGTCGAGGAACCCGGTGTCGTCGTCGCCGCCGCCGCTGCCCTCTTCGTCGCCGTCGTCCTTGAGCAAGTCGTCGTAGGCGGCATCACAGCCGTCGTAGCGTCGTGCTCCGGAGGCCTTGTCGACGTCGTCGCCGCCTCCTAGCGGGCGCTTGGTGCCGCGCGGCGGCTGGTCCGTGGGCGTCTCCATCGGTAGATCGATCGATCGATCGGCCGTGCGCCACCGGGACGCTTGGGATTGGGGAAAAGAGAACGGATCTGAAACGCGGTACACGAGACGAGCCTGACGCCCTAACGAGAGATGCTACCCTGTACTCGTGTTCGCGTAGGGTTCGGATTTCTTTTGGTCTTTCCGCGGACCGACACGGGGCCGGCCCACATTTAGGGCTCCTTTGATTCATAAAATTTTGGTAGAAATTATGTAGGATTTGAATTCTATGGAAGAAAATTATACAAGTTGTTTGATTCATAGGATCAGATCTTATAGCAAGTAATTCTATAGGAATCTTGTAATATAAAAACTTACAGAAAAAATCATTAGGTCATACCTCATGAAAATTTCCTTTGCTATAATCTTTTCATAGGATTCAAGTAGTCATGACACTCCAATCCTATGCCTTTCCAATTTCTATATATTTTATATCCTATGAATTAAAGGAGTCCTTAGGGCAATAAAATGTCCGGTTACCGGAGTCTCGGCCTTTTACCACCTGAAAAAACTAAACGAATTTTTTTTGGATGGGATAGGGCTCTAGGGCCGTGGAAACTTTCATGAATTCAGTTGTGGGAACAATGTTACAAAGAAACCCTTAAGATATAGGGAAATAGCAGATAAGGCTGCACTTTTTATAGAAAAGACCCTAGAAAAAAGAAGAAAAAAGTTATCCAGCCCCTAGTCTTCTCCACCGCATCTTGTCAATCTCCAAACATGGGTATCCTCGTCGTTGCCGAGGAACTTGCCACTTGGGGCAGCGTTGGTTGTGGATCCCAGGCCAAGGTCGGGGAAGAACCTCCGAAGGAGGAAGATTCGCCCGAGAAGAGCTATGCTTCCCGGCCGAAGAATGCTCCACGCGCCATGGAAAATTCCTAGGCTCGGCTACATGAGTTAATGTGCTTGAAAAGTTGCTCCAGGACACTCTAGATCTAGAACCCTACTCCAAAAACACGGCATGAGGTCAGAAGACAGGACATGGCCCAAACCTACTCTGCTCCTGTTTGTAGACAATCGTCATCCATCCCCATCCCCTCAAGCGGCGAGGCTGCCAGAGAAGAGAAGGGAAGGAGCCGGGGATGACAGAAAGACTCTCAAGGGGGAGGCTACGCGAGAGCGAGAGAAGAAAGGAATTCGAAGGTTGTAGCATATGACCGATATTTTGATAGTTAAAATCATGGTCAAGGCCTGACCCAAAAAATAACAAGGGCTTATACTCATAAAAGGGAGGGAATACTATGGATCAACAATTACATCATTGAATTCCAGCCGCAAGTGTGGCATCGAGCTCTTGGTTTATACAATGCACGCGGAGCACAATTTTGCTTATATTTTTTTATGGAAGTCTAACCGGTATATGTGAAAACCAACCCTTACTATTTAAAAAAAACATATAATTCTTAAAAAATTCAGCACTATTCTGCATCCCTCAATAGCGTGCCCGGGAGCAGAGCATGATGTCGCCTCGTGGCAAACTTGTGTGAATTTTTTTTTTTTTTTGAAAAACCTAATCACTTGCTTAAGCAATGGCTAGAAAGTCGTCGATGTGGATCTGAAGATGCCAGCTAACACGATCACAAGATATGGCCATCCCAAGCCACATAAGAAATTTACGTCTATATTAACCTAAATGCTTAGATGACTACTTAACATAATAGTAGAACTTTACATTAGAAGCTAGCTATACTCTGATAAGCCAACTTATTATTTTTTTCCCTATGTTTAATGTTTAGGTCTGGAACGTTGATTCTCATGAAGCTAGCTATACTCTGATAGGCCATTCAGACAAAGTGAACTGTCTTGATTTCTTCACACGTGATGAACAACTGTGCTTGGTTAGTTGCTCTGATGACCGGACTGCAAAGGTATATGCCACACGCTGCTGGTTGTGTCCGTCGGCGTCACCGGCAGCTGCATCAGGGTGCGAGCATCTCCTCTACTCCTGCGAGTCCAACCCACGGCATTGGCGCCGCAGGTAAGTCGGCCAAGGAGAACCTGATTTTCTTCAAGGCACCGCCAAGGGCCGTGCCAGCAGCCAGTGCTCGTCCACACCAGGGATGGCAGGTTCTGCCAAGTCAAGACAGCAGACGGCTCTGGCTCGTCATGGCCACGACACCCCAGCCTGCTCGCTCCACATCATCCTACCTTCTGTATGTGATCTGTGTAGAGATGCAGGGTAGAGAAGAGAACAACCAAAGAAAGTATTCTAGTAATCGAGAACAAATGACACAAAGTGTTCTTGACAGCCGGGACCGTTAAGTTCATTGTCACACTCTTTGGTATGATAGGAAGAACAACATAGACATGACCACTGCCAACTGAGGCACTGTAAGTTTGCAGACTCTTAGGCAGAGAACACCCACAACGATGTCACAAATAATTAACCGAAACATAGACACAACAACCGTCAGGTGAAGCAATTTAGTTTGTCTTGTCTTGTAGGCAAGGCGATCACTTCCGAGAAAACTCCACCAATTCGATAATGCTGATCTCATCACGGCTCCATCAAATCTGCACAAACAAGACATTAGTTCAGACACCAGAGAAGAATTCTGGGGACAATTTGCGCGCAGATTCAAGAGTTTATTACAAGCTAAAAGAAACAAGCTATAAAGGTCTTATATTGGGACAGATAAGCATTACTAGCAGAATAGCAGTTGCTCCATTGGTGATACTGATCTCAACTCAACTTGAAACATGCGACTTGCTTTTCCATGTTTAGCACTGTCATTTGCAATGCAAGTCGGAACACACAGCCAGACGGAGGCATGTAAAGCAACACATTTACATGCACTTCTCGCCTCAACTCTAATAGGCGGCCCCAATAAACAAATGCATCCAAGTGAATTAATCTGACCTGTAATGTGAGTAAACTATGTTCCCAACTTCACATCCTTTTTATGTTCCGCACTGCAACACGGGTGTCTTACTAGTTAACAAACAGAAACGAGTCCTGGAAAATCAGGTAGGCTAAATTGAAAGCTTCCTATTGGGAAGTTCATGCATTTCCTTACTAGGGATACTTCATATATTACCAAGTAGTAACAAACTTCTATCTTAGATCAGTTTCAAAAATAAATAAAAACTTCCAACTTAGGTCACCAAAGGAGATACATCATAGGAGTCTTGAAGATGGCTAACAGAAAACAAAGAGAGAAAATACAACATCATGAGAAAAAAATGATATATGTGAAGATGACTAACAGAAAATTTATCTGCCTCCTTTTACGCTTCACTGTAATGATTTTTTCCCTGAGGTAAAATACTCCAAAGGTAAATTTGATTTATACTTGCATTCATCCTCCATTACCTTGACCATAGAACTATTCCTCAAAAATAATTGTTGTGACCTACTAGTATTTTTGTGATTTCATAATAGCAGATGCATGAGCTATGTGACAGATTTCTTCTCTTGTACGCGAACAAACAAGACAACGAAACACAATTATGTTCCTAAGCTTGGTTAACTTTCCCACAAGCACAAATAAGCAATACTAAATCATGTAAACAGGAATGAACAAGGCAATAACGAACTATCAAGGATTAGACGAGGTAAGGATATAACATTGATCTCAACTAGAACTGAAACACGCGAGTGCAACATTAACTTGCAAGTTGGGACAATTTGCACACGTATCCAAGAGAAAGGTCATGTTTCTTACGTCCAGCTAGATATGACACTACCCTAAGCATTACCAGAATAGCACTTGTTCCATAAGTAACTTTGATCTCAGCTAGAACTGAAATACGCAGTGCAACATTAATTTGCAAGTTGGGACACATAGCTAGACAGAGGCATGTAATACGCCCTCCATTCATAAATATAAGATGTTTTGGCAGCTCAAATTGAACTGCCAAAACGTCTCATTTTAGGAACACAGAAAACAGTAACCAAAAAGAAACTACTCCTGGAAATTATGAGGTAGTGCTAAATTGGTAGTTTTCTGCTGAGGACTACATATATTTCCTTTTTAGGGAGGCTTATTAGCAAGTATAGTACGAAACTTCTATTTTAGGTCAGTTTGTACACATATTCAAGAACTTAGGAGCTAAAAGGAACATGTTATAGGTTTTGTGTTGGGCTAGATATAACAATATTGATCTCAACTGGAACTGAAATATGTGACTGCATAGTAACACTTTTTCTGTGTTTACCACTGCAATTTGCAATGCAAGTTGGAACACATAGCCAGACAGAGGCATGTACACAAAAGGAAAAGAGCCCTGGAAATCTTTAAGCCATGCTAAACTATAACTTTAGTGTTGCAGGACTTCGTATATTATCTAGTCGTATAACAAACTTCTAGCTTAGGCGTGTTTCATAAAATAAAATCCAACTTAGGTCACAGAGAGAAATTTATCAGGGTATCTTAGCAGCCAGTCAACAAAATGATAGATGTGAAACCTATAACTGATCTTATGAGGCTGATTCAAATCAAATAGTTTGTGGGCATACGACTGCTCTTGCTATTTATAGTGAATCAGGTTGTTGTTTGCAAAAGCACTATTAGGCATATTTATTTCAAAACAATATTACGAGAGAAAATGAACAGTTTTTCTTATGCACACAAGTTATTGTACTACTGATGTTACTTCACCAAATAGTTTTACTGAATAAGAAATGACAATGCAAGTACTACCTAAAAGTGGCGTTGGCTGCAAGTCATTGTTTGCAAACATGCATGATCAAGAAGTTAATGTAATTTAAACATGGTTCATGCATCTTAAGAACTCTGGCAATATTCCATTTTAAGTTAAACATGCTTCACGCATCTTAAGAGCAATAATTCGATTCTGATATGAAAAACATCATTTATTGCATATCCTCCCTGATATATAGTGCTATACTACATGTAGTTAAGCCCGTGTTATTTCATTCCTCTTGTGGCTTTTTGGTTAATTCATTTTTGTTGTGCAGCTAATGACCTGTTTGGAGAGCCGTGCGCTCCTACCAACCAGAGGCAACCTAACCCACAAGCAATGTGCACAGTTGCCAGGCTAAACTGATGCCCAGCAGGAGACCCTGAAAACCTAGACCAGCCGGTCACAGTGGAACACATACCACGCGGGAAAAGGTACAGAGAGATACCCGGCAGAAGTCAGTCTCAGTCAGAAGGAGGTTGGAGCCGGGTGGAGCGCTGTACCAACTATCGAGAGGTGCTCGGTCACAAGAGGAATGGGCACCGGACAGGCCCGGAGGATAACCTAACGTACCTAGTGTCATCCAGTATACAGGCTGGAGAGGGGAAGTCAAAATGGATCCTGTTGTGCCGCCAAACCGAGTTTTTAGGGTAATGCTGAGGTTCTGTAGGGTCTGGAGAAGTCCGCTGAAAGCCCGGATAGGTATGGGGGTCAGCAACGCTCCACGTCGGCTGAAATAGGGTGCAAAATAGGGGGAGGGTGGATAGGACATGAAAGTGGCGCACTATAATATAGGAACGCATTAAAGAGCTTATGAGTTAAAAGGAACATGTTATAATTCTTGTATTATGCTAGATATAACAGTTATCATGAGCATTACCAAAATAGCATTTGTCTCATAGGTGATACTGATCTACTGGAATTGAAATATGTGACTGCAAAGTAACCTTTTTCCGTGTCTAGCACTGTAATTTGCAACGCAAGTTGGAACACGGAGCTAGACAGAGGCATGCACAGGAAAAGAAATGAGCCCTGGAAATCTTAGGTCATGCTAAATCGGTAGCTTAGTGTTGCAGCACTTCGCATATTACCTAATATGTAACAAACTTCTAGCTTAGGTGTGTTCAATAGAATAAATATCTAACTTCGGTCAAGGTAATCTATCAGGGGTCTTAGTAGTTACAGTCAATAAATGATGGATGTGAAGCCTATTACTGATCTTATGAGGCTGATTCAAATCAAACATCTCTTGGGCACACACCGTTTCAAAACGTCACGAGAAAAAGAGAATGAATCTTGAAGATGATCACAAGAAAACTTGTCAGCCTCCTTGTATTTAACAAAAGAAAGTGGACAAGATGTGTCATTCTTGACTGTAGTGAATTTTGCTGAGGTGCGCCACTCCAAAGGTAAACTGGATATATAACTGCATTCCTTCTCCTTTACTCCTACAATAAATCTACTCCTCAAAAATAATGCGGCCTAGTATTGTTGTGATTTCAGGAGTCCAACGGTAATGGTGGTTGCATGAGCTATGTGGAAGATCTTCTCTCTTGTATGGTTCTCTTAGCGGAGCATTTGGAACAAACAAGACAACAAATCACAAGTGTGCTCCTAAACTTCATTAGCTTTCCCACAAACTCAAGAAAAAACACACACAAGCAAATCACGTAAACAAGAATGACCAATTGCAATAAATGAACTATTAATCATTAGATTAGACAAGTTGTACGATAACTCTGAAGGGCGGGGCAAAACTAGGATGTAGTAGAAAAAATTACCATTTCATACCGTCGGTGAAGACAAAAGCGATGGCGGGAAGTCGGCATATATGCGCGTCCTAGACAAGGCTGGCCCAAAAGGTTTCACACAAAACATCTCAAGCTGCAATTTCTTGACATCCATGGAGAAATATTCCAAGTCTGGCAACTTGAAAGACGAACCTACGTTCCGTGGGGCATCAGAACTTATTAGGAGAAAGTACCTCTCCATGTTAGCTTTGATATAATGTAATACCCCAGAACCCAGTGTGAATTTCTTCACCATCTGCCACTGACCGGAACTGTCACCTTTATTTTGCCTAATGTTGTAGCAGAGTTCAGGTTTGGTGCCTGCAGGTAGATCACGCATACCAAACATCCCAAGTTTGCCTTCCCCTGCCTCCACAATGGCCACACCCAGCGTACCCCATCCTTTGGACGGGAGGTCAGCAATTGAGAACTCCATCTTTCGGGTGTCAAGCACGAGCAGATCTTTCCTTTTAACCATGGTGGACTCCCAGTAGAAGCAGCCATAAGCATAATGGCGCCTGAGAAACTTCAGGTCCAGCGGTGAATTCGATGTTGTAGGCTCCCGCAGTGAATCCTCGGCCGGCTCGCTTCTGCCGCTGAACAAATCACTCCAACCCTTGCGCACCGAGGCCTGCCACTGTCTCGTGGTCGAAGAGAAAACAAAGGCGGCCAGCCCATTTTCATGGTGTACCACACAGATCACATTGAATGCTGTCGCTGCATCGTCCTCGCCGAGGGGCACGAGGAAAGGCTCGCACCAGGGCCAGCGTACCACGGGTGCCGGGTGCTCCACCGATTTGGCTAGGGCGTCAGGAACCGAGGGGAGCATGACGTGCCGGCGGTGCAAGGGGTCACACACCACCAGCTCTCTGAAGACCGGGGGGCGCCCATCTTTTCCGTGGTCGCGGGCGAGGAGGACGCGGCCGTCGCGGACGTCCTGCACGATCCATTCGCAGTGGGATGGGAGGAAGGAGAAGGTGAAGTCGGCGGCGGCGGCGAGCGCGCCGGCGGCGGGCGCGGAGGGGTGCGGCGGGACGGCGGGGTGGAAGCCTTCGAGGTCGAGGAAGGCGAGGAGGGGCGGGGCGTGGAGGCGGCGGAAGCGGCGGAGGAAGGAACCTTCGGTGACGAGGCGACGGAAGGCGACGCAGGCGGCGGAGGTGCGGGCGAGGTCTTCGGGGGCCGGCATCCGGAGGAAGATCTCCGCCAGGATGTGGCCCGGGATCTCCGGCAGCTCCGAGGCCATTTCCTGACCGGTCACCGGAGGGCGGAGGAGCAGGGCGGCGGACGACCCGGCCGCCGGAACCCTCGACGAGACTGAACTGGAAGGGGAGGCGTCGGCTGTGTGCCGCTGGAATCGGGAAGCTATTTTTCTCACTTTGATTTGTGTCTTGGCCAGCTGCCTGGCCCAAATACCCCGCTGGGGGCTGGGCCAAAAGGAAAAGCAGTTCATGTTTTCTTTTGAACGGGAGAAGGAAAACAATTCGGGATTTCTAATCTCACCGGTCGGTGGATGTTAATTTGAGGTAACAGCGTACTTCTTCTGTTTTAAAATATAAAATATTTTAGCTTTGCGAAGCAAATGCATCTAGACTTCTTGTAGTATATAGGTTTACTTAGTTTTAGAACGAATCTAGACACTAAAAGAAGTTTAGATATATTTTCTTCACAAACCTAAAACATCTTATATTTTAAAACGGAAGGAGTATGTATTACAATTCAAAATAGTTGACATAATAGAAAACTGAATAGTTAAAAAGCTTTGTAGCTTAAATCGTGTATCTGATTGAAAATCCGTTTATTGTTGGTCTAGTCACGATAAGAGCTTCGAAATTAGATCCTATGTTTATATGTTTTGAGAATTTTTTTTGGACAAAAGGTTACTCACCCTAACACGTGAGTTATCCATGTCATAATACATAAGTTATCCATCATATAAACGGGTTAGATAGAGACATTTTCGTATTTTTCATGTGGATAAATTTTATATATTTTTGCCTTATAAAATCTCGGCTACCACACGTATTTTAGCCGCGGTATTGACGACGGACGCTAAAACTGAGCCGATGTTATTGTTTGTATGTTACATTATCCACTATTACTTGTGGTGGTGGGTGGGGTGGATGGGGCATAAGACCCGTTTATTGTATCGAATGCAAAAAATCATAGAAGGTCTTTTAAACAAATTATGCTTGATGTTTCACGTGGTAGTTTTTCGAGGTTAACTCGTATGTACGCCGCAAGAGCGGCGACGGACAACGAAGCCAAGCCATTAGAATAACTTTCATATTTTATCTATGGGTAAAATTTTATAGCGGTGAATAACTTACATGTTAAAACTTAGATAACCCTCGGGTTACCAATGGATAACTTTTGGGTAAAGAAAAGATTACACATCCCTAACACGTGAGTGGTCTATGTTATAAAATGTAAGTTATTATTTCTATATCATATAAGTTATCCACTATATAGACGAGTTGGGTGGGGCATTCTCGCATTTTTCATGTGGGTAAGGTTTATGTTTTTTCGTCTCATGAAAGCTCGATTGACCCATGTATTTTAGTTTAGTTATAATTAAATATGAGTTATGAGCTGATTGGTACACGGTATCCTAAGTGTTAGGATACCGAAACATTATCATCATTGATGCGTACCCTAATACCATTCGAGGTTTTGTCACCTGTACGCCGATAGCGGTGACAGACGATGAAGCCGAGCCGCTAGACAACTGATTATGCATTACGTTTGTTCATTACGACTTAGGATGATGGATGGATAGGGTATAAGACCTTATTTATTATATCGTATGAAAGAGAAGTTTATATTTAGTTTTTTAAGAAAATTATGCTTAATGTTTGACGCGGTAGCCTTTCAAGGTTGAGTAGCTCGTACGTCGCGAGACCGGTGACGAGCGACGAAATCGAGCAGTTATAACAACTTTTATAATCTCTTTGGATATATTTTTGTAGTGGTGGATAACTTATATGTTATTGGCTGGATAACTTACATAACATGGTCTAGATAACTTACGTGTTAGGGATGGATAACTTTTAGGTCTGAAATTTTTCATCGAAACGTACCAATATGGGATCTAGTTTCGAAGCTCTCCTTGGGACTAGTCTAACGGTGAAAACGGATCCTAAATCTGATAAATGGTTTGAGGTACAAAACATTTTGATTTTTTAAATTTTGCATTTAATTCTGCTCACATCGGCAATTTGGTTTGTATTGCATGCCATACACCTAGTCAAAACGTACACCAAATTTGCAAATCCTAGAACGTTTGCCAGATAGCAAAGTCCAAACAATTCATACTTGCAAGCAAATAGGAACCAATATCAACATGTCTATTTGCACAACTTACTAGGCTAAATCCGATCTATCTATATTATTAAATTATAGATGCTTGGAAGCACCATTATGCATGTGTAGTCCGTAGTTGTCGTGGTATTGCCGATGAGTACGCCATGGAGGGGTCCTCACAATGCGTGTTTAGAGACGTGGGGGAAGGTGGACGGTTGACGGGTACGAGGCAACACAACTTACCCAGGTTCAGATCCCACAACGGTGGCGGAATTCTACTCCTGCTATAAATCACTATAAGAGCAATACGCCGAGTTACAGGGATTGGTTCGTTGTGTGAGATTATATGAAGTTGTCTAAGTTATCGTGCCCTAAAGGCTCCCATAGGCCCGACTTATATAGTCGTCAGGTCCTAGGATTACAGGGAAAAGTCCTAGCCGGACAGTGTCGTGGTATTGCACGGCAGATGCTACTGGGGGTAGCTTACGTAGAGGGAGCAAGGCGACGTAGGAGAATCCGAGAGCGAGATTGGCACACGATGTACCCAGGTTCACGTCCCCTCGATGGAGGATTGCTACGTCCTGCTATCAATCCAGTATATGATCATAGATTGGTTTACATGGAGTCGCCGGAGGCGGTGGGGGAGACTAGATCTAATATGACGTACCCCTTGGGGGTGCCCTTGGTGGCTTTATATATGCAGCCAGTTAGGGTTTACAAGTGCTTTAGTGGGCTTTCTATTGGAGTCGCCGTCTTGGGCCTCAGTCGGCGCCACTCGTCTGGGTCCAACACGCCCGATGGATAGCGGTCGACCGCTCTAGGCTTCAATCGCTCGATCCAAGGAGAATCCGCTTGTGGGTATACCCGATTGGTATTCCCCATCGAGTCCCCAGCGTTGTCGATTCGGCGGGCTTGAGGCGCCAGTCTTGACGATGGGTCGTGGCGAATCGGCGAGCTCTGAACATAGAAAAGAATCATGAAGCGGGAGGCGTCGGCGTGAGCGATCTATGATGACCGGTTGGCGAAAAGACGTAGGGTGTCGGTGAAGCCGCCCGATTCGGCGATTCTCCGAACATGGAGCATGCCGAGTCCCGAAAGGCGGCGAGGTCGAGTGACCGTAGAGTGCCGAGTTCCCAAGCGTGACGGCGAGGTCGAAGCGACCGTGGCGCCGAGTCCCCAGCGGCTAGGGAGAGGTCGGCGACGCAGGCGTCGAGGCCCTGAGCACGGAGAGTGACTAGGTCGAGCGACCGACGAGCATCGAGGACGAGCGACCAGCGGGCGCCGAGTCCCCGAGCACGGAGAACGACGAGGTCGATCGACCAGCGAAAGTGCGCTGTCAGAAGCCGAGTCCTGACGCGTCGAATACGCTGAGGCGAGTCCTCAACGAGTCTCCGAGCGCGAGAGCAGCGAGGCCGAGTGACCGACGGCGCCGAGTCCCCGAAGCGGGCGAAGGTCGAGCGACCGGCAGTGCGGCTGTCAGAAGCGCCGCGAGTCCCCGAGCGCGTTAGTCTGGGCGAGTCCGCGCGGCGAGTCCCAGCGTGTTGAGTACGCGAGGATAGTCCGTGGTGACGAATCGAAGAGGGAGAGCGCCGTCGTGCAACCACGCCGCATACATGCATGCCTAGGAGTAGTCCCCGAGGCTCGAGTTGGCTTGTAGAGGCGACTCGAGGCTCATATTTTGAAAATAGTAGTGGTTGCTGGAGCATGGCGAGTGATGAGGTCGATCGACCGACGGGCCGAGTCCCTGAGCGCGTCGAATACGCGAGGGCGAGTCCTCGGCGACGAGTCTCCGAGCGCGGAGAGCAGCGAGGCCGAGCGACCGACGGGCGCCGAGTCCCCGAGCGCGGCGATCGGCGAGGTCGAACGACCGGCGAGCGTCGAGGCCGAGCGACCGATTATGCGCCGAGTCCCCGAGCGTGTCGAGTACGCGATGACTGCGAGTCCGCGAGGGGAGAGTCCCCGGGTGTGGCGAGTCCGCGATGATTGCGAGTCCGCGAGGGGAGAGTCCCCGATTGTGGCGAGTCCGCGATGATTGCGAGTCCGCGAGGGGAGAGTCCCCGAGTGTGGCGAGTCCGCGATGATTGCGGCGAGTCGCGAGTCCCGAGTGTGGCGAGTCCGCGATGATTGCGAGTCGCGAGGAGTCCCCGAGTGTGGCGAGTCCGCGATGATTGCGAGTCCGCGATGATGTTGATTGCGCTGTTTTGTTAGCGAGTCTCTCGTCTTGGCCCGGGGGGCCAGTCGCATGGCGACTCCAAAGATGGCTCTCGACTTGGCGTTCTTCCTGGACGATCCGAAGCTCGGTTTGCGAGTTACACCGTTATAGAGTCCTACACCGTCTATTACTAGTCTTTACACTCACGTGTTAGGAATGTAACAAGTTACAGGGAGTAACAAGTTACAGTTTTTACACTTTGTAGAGGTGCGTCACTTTACCCATGAGAGATCTTAGCTTTGTTGCACATCTGAATTGCAGGTTCGTTCACACTTCCTTGGTGTGAGGCCCAGACTAAGATCCAAGCCAATCACTGCCTTCTCCGCGACCCTGCATGTCTCTTTGGTGTACGCCAGCCCACCCATTGAATTACGGCAATGGCAGTACAAACCGTTCAGATGCCGGAACTATCGTGGGACGTTGAGGGATCCCACCCATATGATGCATATCCTCTACGAATTACCATAAATAATATGCACGCTAAGAGTGATAACAGCCACGACCCTGAAGGGAATATTCCCTGAGAGGCAATAATAAAGTGTTTATTATGTGTATTCCAAGTATATGATAGATGTTTATTTTGCATGCTATAATTGTATTAATACAAAAACGTTAATACATGTGTGTTTAATAAACAAACCGAAAGTTCCTAGTTATGCCTCTCTCATAAACTAGCTCGTTGATTAACAAGATGATCAAGGTTTCCTGATCATGGACATTGGATGTTGTTAATAACGGGATCACAACATTAGTGTAATGGTGTGATGAACACTCATCCGAAGTATAGCATTACGATCAAATTCATTGAGTTTATATTGCTATAACAACTTACGAAGTGATCCTAATCCTTAGACCATGAGATCATGTCAATCACTAACACCGGAAGAGTTTCTTGATAACATCAAACGTCACACCGTAACAGGGTGATTATAAAGATGGATTCAGAACTAATAAAGTGTTATGTTGAGGCTCATGTATCGAGAGTGGAATTTGTTCATCCCGATGACGGATAGATATACTTTGGGCCCTCTCGGTGATATCACATTGATTAGCTTGCAAGCAAGTGATTTGATCACTAGAATGTTATATCACAGGAACGAGAAAAGTGCATGTCGATAGCAGATCAAACTAGGTATGGAGATACCAATGATCGAATCTCGGACATGTAATATATCGTGAAACAAAGGGATTAAGATACTAGCGTAAAGGTTCCAACGATCACAAGAAAGTCATCGTTGAATGTGTGGGAGTCGTATGGGTCTCCGGATCCCGCTCGATTATTGATCCGAGAGGGGTCTCGATCATGTCCGCATTATTCACGAACCGTATGGTGACACACTTAAGAGACACCGACATCCAATTGGAGCAAATGTTTCATGCCGAAAGAATGAACAAGCGCAGGAATTTATTTCACTAGATACCGAAACAGGTTTTCGGGTGAAATTGCATAAAGTGGTTATGCATGTGAAATAGAATTCTAGCAAGGGGTTATTTGTGAATGTTTGTCATTAAAGTAATTGATAAAATTCTGAATAAAATAAAAGAGTTTTATTTAACGAGAGTTTGCATTAAATTTGGTGGAAATTTAATGGGAATTTGAGTGGACTTTTGAGTGGAGGGAATTTAAAGGAGATTTGTGAGTGGAGTGTCCACCCACATGAAGAGGGGAGGGCGAGGGGCAGCCCCCATGCGCCGGCCACCCCCTTGGGGTCCCCCCCTCCTCCTATAAAAGGAGCCCTCCCTCCTCACTTGTCTCTCACACCTCCTCGTGAAGGATCTCTCTCCCCTCTAGAATTTATCCCCCATGGTCTCGGACTAGCGAGATACATGTTCCCGGTGGCTATTCGGCAAGAAAGAGTTGTGCTTCCGCTGCATCGCTGGAGCGAGGAGGCGGAGGTTGCTCGGTGCCTCGAACGTGTGTGCGAGCACGGATGCGCTGCTGATTTGCGGCGCTAGGACTTCCTCTCGATCTTGAGATCGGCAAGAGATCGTCTACATCAACCACGAGTTAAACTCGTTAAGCTTTGTCGGTCTTCAAGGGTATGTTCTCTACGGATATACATCCGCACGTTGTTTGTATCTAGTAAATAGATCTTGGTATATAGTTCACATCGTAGGAAAATTTTTGTTTTCTATGCTGCGAACCCTACAGTGGTATCAGAGTCAGGTTTATGCGTAGATACTTTACACGGGTAGTACACATATGAGTATGTGGGCGATGATGATCATGTTGTTGCTCCTTTGTTGTAATTTTGGATATTGGTGGCATAGTGGGATGAAGCGGCCCGGACAAACTTTACATGTCCTCGCACATGAGACCTGTTCCACGCTTGACATGCAACTAGTTTGCATAAGTGGCTAGCGGGTGTCTGTCTCTCCTACTATAGTCAATATCTATTTTGCAAGCGAGTTGTCAACAATTTGATTATCCTCGTTGTGGTTCATGTTCGTAGGTAAGAACGGTTCTATCTCGAAAGCCCTAAGCCACGTAAAACTTGAAATGGATAAATTAGAGGCGTCTAGTTTAGATTGTTGTTGGGCTAGTGTTATGATATGGTAGTGTTGTAAGTAGAAGTATGAGATGATACTCTTACAACACACATAGCGTGTAAAATCCATAGACCTTGGATTTACACATATAGGTATGATAGTGATCATACCACGATGCACATGATAGAGTTCATCTGCGGGAACCATATCATTTCAGTAATAAACATATGATGTTTGATAGCATCTTATATTACTTATTTAGCGCTTTGTTAGCATAATAAGATGACCCCTCATTGAAATATCAAGATAAGAATGTGTTCTTCCTTTAGTATGCACCGATTATGTTTTCGTCGCTCCAAGACATCACGTGATGATCGGGTGTTCTTGGATCCACGACCATATTTCGGGTGTAAAACAGTTACTTGGCGAGCCTAGCATGTACAGAAATGTCCTCGGAACACGGACCGAAAGGTTAAGCATGAGTCATATAGTTGATATGATGCCCATTTGATGCTCGCCTTTGAAGCTATACCAACTCACGTGATGATCGGACTTGGTGTGGTGGATTTGGTTCATGTAGTCACCAAAAAGGCACGAGGGATGTCGTTTTTGAGTGGGAGTTCATTCGTAATATAGATTAGTTGAACTCAATCTATCATACACTTAGTCTAAACTTTACAAATTTTGTTGTAGATGGCACCACCTGCTTTTAATTTCAATGTGTTCATGGAGAAAGAGAAACTAGCAACGAACGGTAGCAACTTTACCGAATGGGCCATGAATTTGAGGATTCTCCTCTCTGCTGCACAAAAGCAATATGTGCTAGAAGCGCCGTTAGGCCCCCCACCTTTTGATGATGCCCCTGATGAGGAGAAGAATGTCTATCAGACTCGTCAGGAGGACCACAACTTAGTTCATTGCGGCATATTGTATGGGCTAGAGGAACTTCAAAGCGTTTGAAACGGCAATGCATTTGATACAATGGGTGAGTTGAAAATGATTTTCGACACATCTTTCAGTGAGAGCTACAACGCTCGTAAAAGTTCTTTAGTCAAGATGATGGAAGAGCACAGCTCCTTTAGTGAGCATGTACTCAAGATGTCGGGTTACGCCTAAGCTTGTGTCCTTGGGAATATCGATTCCCATTGACTTAGGCATCCATCGTGTTCTGCAGTCTCTGCCACCTAGCTATAAGATCTTCGTGATGAACTATAATATGCAAGGCATGAAGAAGTCTCTCCCGAGCTTCACAATGCTTAAAAGCTGATGGAGATCAAAAAGGAACATCAAGTGTTGATGATCAATAGGAACACTGGTTTCAAGAAAGACAAGAAGGAAAGCGGAAGGGAAGTAAGGCGGCAAGCCTGTTGCCGCTGAAAAACCCCAAGTTGGACCTAAGTCCGATTCGAGTGCTACTATTGTAAGGGACCAGCCATCGAATCGCCCCAAGTATCTGGCGCATAAGAAGGCCGGCAAGGCAAACAAAGGTATATATGATATACATGTTATTGATGTGTACTTGACTAGTGCTCGCAGTAGCACCTGGGTATTTGATACCGGTTCAGTTGCTAATATTTGTAACTCGAATCAGGGGCTGCGGAACAAGCGACCGCTAGCAAGGGGTGAGGTCAAGATGCGTGTCGGCAATGGATCAAGCGTTTATGTGATCGCCGTCAGAACGCTGCCTCTCCACTTGCCGTTGGGATTAGTTATAAACTTGAATAAATGTTATCTGGTGCCTGCACTGAGCATGAACATTGTATCTGGATCGTGTTTGATGCGAAGTGGTTATTCATTTAAATCCAAGAACAATGGTTGTTCCATTTATATGAATGAAATCTTTTATGGTCATGCACCGATGATGAATGGTTTATTTCTATTAGATCTCGATGATAATGTTACACATATTCATAATGTTGATGCTAAAAGGATTAAACTTAATGATGATATATCCGCATATATGTGGCACTGCCGTCTAGGTCATATTGGCGTTAAACGCATGAAGAAGCTCCATTCGGATGGACTTTTGGAATCACTTGATTATGAATCATTTGATACATGCGAGCCATGCCTTATGGGCAAGATGACTAGAACGCCGTTTTCCGGTTCAATGGAACGGGCGACAGATTTATTGGAAATCATACATTCTGATGTATGTGGTCCAATGAGTGTGTCGCCGAGGTGGATATCGTTATTTTGTTACTTTCACGGATGATTTGAGTAGATACGGTTATATCTACTTGATGAAACACAAGTCTGAAACCTTTGAAAAGTTCAAGGAATTTCGAATGAAGTGGAAAATCATCGTAATAGAAAGATCAAATTTCTACGGTCCGACCGTGGAGGTGAGTATCTAAGTTACGAGTTTAGCACTCACATGAAAGAGTGTGGAATTGTTTCACAACTCACACCTGCGGAACACCACAATGAAATGGTGTGTCGGGCGTAATCGTACTTTATTAGATATGGTTCGATCTATGATGTCTCTGACGGACTTGCCGTTGTCATTTTGGGGTTATGCACTAGAAACTGCTGCATTCACTTTAAATCGGGCACCATCTAAATCCGTTGAAAAGACACCGTATGAATTGTGGTTTGGAAACAAACCTAAGCTGTCATTTCTTAAAGTTTGGGGATGCGATGTTTATGTGAAGAAACTTCAACCGGATAAACTCGAACCCAAAGCGGAAAAATGTGTCTTCATAGGATACCCTAAAGAAACTATTGGGTATTCCTTCTATCACAGATCCGAGGGCAAGGTTTTTGTTGCCAAGAATGGATCCTTTCTAGAGAAAGAGTTTCTCGCGAAAGGTGTGAGTAGTCGGAAGGTAGAACTCAAAGAGGTTGTGGAACCTTCTCTTCAAAGTATGGCGAGTAGCGCAGCGCCGGAAGTTGTTCCGGAGTTGGCTCCACCTGTTGAAGAGGGAACTAATGATAATGATCATGAAACTCCGAAAGAGAGTACTACCGAACCTCGCAGGTCAAAGAGGACGCGTGCAGCTCCCGAGCTGTACGGAATGTAGGGGTTTGTAGCATGGAAAACAAAATTTTCTACCGCATGCTCACAAACAAGCCAAGATCTATCTACTAGATTGTAGCAACGAGTCGATAGAGGAACTCACCCTCGAAGATTCCAAAGCGGTTAACGAGAGCAGATTCTTGTGGGTGATGTAGTCATACACTTGCCGATCTCAATATCGCGTAGACGATCCTTCCCAAGGCGTTCGTGGCGCTTCATGATCGGTCACGTTAAATTTTCGATGAAGACCTTCCTCTCCCTTGTTCCAGCAAAAATGGAGGTTGTAGCACTCTCCTCGCGATTCCCAAGAAGACGAGTGGTACCTAAGTAGAGGTGAGATCTCGCAGGGCTTCGCCTTAAGCCGGAGCGAGTATGGTGGAGTATGAGAGAGATCCTCGGCGATCTAGGTTTTATACACACCAAGAAGGAGGTGCTCGAGCCGGCAGCTAGGGTTCCGGGACACCCCAAGTCGGCGGCTAGGGCAAAACCCTAAGGGGCCGGCGGCGGCTATGGTGGGCTGCAGCTTCTAGGGTTTGAGGTGAGGGACTTGTGTGTGCTAGGAGGGAGCCCTGCCCCTCCTTATATAGGTGGAGGGGCCGGCCAGGGGAGGAGTCCCTCCCCAACTCGGCTTGGGTGGTGCGCCGGCTTGGGGAGGAGGACTCCCTCCCCAACTCGGTTTCACCTCCTTCTCCTCTTTTCCACTTTCCAAATTTAGCCGTTTGACTTTTCAATTTAGCTATTTGACTTTTCAAACTAGGATTTGAATTAATCCTTTATTTGGAACAGCGATGACACTTAGTACATGATGCAATCATACCAACTTGATATAACACATTCATGTACCCTTCCCCTCCGGAGTGCCGGACATTCCGGAACCTTCTAGAACATTCCCGATGAAAACACCGGAATCATTCCCCAACTCCGAAACAGGACTTTCCTTATATGAATCTTATTCTCCGGACCATTTCGGATCTCCTCGTGATATCCCAGATCCCATCCGAGACTCGAACAACATTCGGTCTCTTACTCATCATTCCATAACTACTCAACAACATTGAATCCTTAAGTGTGTCTCCCTACGGTTCGTGAATTATGCGGACATGATCGAGACACTTCTCTGATCAATAACCAATAGAGGAATCTGGAAATTCATATGGATCCCACATATTTCTACGATTACTTTGCGATCGAATGAACCACTTACATACGATACCAATTTCCCTTTGTCTCACGATAGTTTACTTATCCGAGGTTATGATCGCTTGTATCTCTGCATACCTAGTTCAACCCGTTCTTGATAAGTACTCTTTTCTCGTTCTCGTGATATGTGATCCCTTGTGAGCCAGTCACATGCTTGCAAGCTAATTGGATGACATTTCACCGAGAGGGCCCAGAGTATATCTATCCGTCATATGGATGGACAAATCCCACTCTTGATCCATGTGTTTCAACCAATACTTTCCGAACACTCAATGCCACCTTTATAGCCACCCGATTCGTGTGGTGTTTGATGTCATCAAAGCATCCATCCGGTAAAGGTGATATGCATGATCTCATGGTCGAAGGAATTAGGTTACTATGTATCAGAAAGCTTATAGCAAATGAACTATATTAAATGACTTGATCTTTATGCTACGCTTATCTATAGGAGTATGTCCATCACATCATTCTCCTAATGATATGACCCTGTTGTTAATAACATCTCTATGTTCATGATCAGGAAACCATGATCATATATTAACCAACAAGCTAGTTTAACAAGAGGCTTCACTAGGGACTCTTTTATGTTTACAAATCACACAAGTATTAATGTTTCCTATTAATACAATTATAGCATGGTATGTAAACATTTATCATAAGTATGAAGATATGATAATAACCACTTTATTATTGCCTCTTGGGCATATCTCCAACAGTCTCCCACTTGCACTAGAGTCAATAATATAGTTTCAAACCTTTGTGTATTCAACACCTATGGCTTTCTGGTGTTGTATGTACACGATTGCTAGTGGTCAACTGATCTCCGGATCTGACACTTCTAGGTCCGTGTGTAATTGCATGTCTTTGCGTCTCTACGCATCACTCATTCTCTAATGAGATGGCTTTGTATAATTTTGGTCCTTTGGTGATACCTTTAGTTCTTTGGGGTTAAAACATGTTGACAATATTGTCGTACAATATATCTTCATAGTATTATCCCGCTGTGAACTACACCTAGTTTGATAACAAACTACTTGACACAAATGCCCTCTTTACCTGCTATTATAGCAGTCATATACTTTAGCCTTTTGTTGTAGTATCTGTCACAATGTCTTAATTTTGGAACTCATCCAAATCCATTATGGAACTTACTTTCCATTATATTGTGCCACCCTTAGTTTAGATTGAGATAAACTTAATTTGTACTTTGTGACAAAACTAGTATCAATGTAGTACTTTTACAATGAACTAACCATCTATTTGTCACTTCTACAAATAATATACTCTTAGTTCTTCCAAAAGATCTTAAGAATATCCTTACTATTGTCCAATGATCATCTTATGAATCATTCTGGTATATGCTCATAACATTTAGAGCATAGGACATATCTGGATTTGTACATATCACAGTATGATTGATATAAATATTCTTTGTGATTTCATACATCAAGTATCAATCTATACTTGAATCTTTGTTTCACTTACCAAGTGTCAATACACTTGAATATATCATCAATACTGAACTCATTCAATCCTTTCTGTTCGACAAGAACCTTTCTTGTAGTTTCTATATTGAACTCATTCAATACATCATCTATGTACTTTCGGCACAACCATATTAGCGTCTATTGATGCCAAATATTTGGGTTTTGCCTAAGCCTTTCATCGAGATGAAATTCTTATTTTTTGTTAATAAAAGATACAACATTTCCAATCAACAATATGTCTTCCACATGATGTATTAGAAACATGTCTTAGCGCTCCCACTTAATTTCTTGCAAATGCAAGCATCTTCATCATCTCCGACGAATTTAAACTCCTTTAACAGTTTCATCATAGTGAAGATTCCAACTCCGCAATGCTTACTTCAACCATTGAAGTTTGCATATGCATTTAGCATCCCTTGAATTAACAAAACCCTTTGAACCGTGTCATGCACACGTCCTAGGTAACCCTTCTATTAGAAGAACTTGTTTTGTTTATCCAACACATAACAAAATTATATGTCGTGGTTGCTACATTAATCCGCCTAGACTAAATATCGCTATGAAAGATCAAATCTTGTCATAGTTAACCCTTGAACATTTTTGTGAACTCTTTCCCAACATGTCGACCATTTCATAGATGCGAAACATCCATGTCTATTTCTTTATAGATCCAAACACAACTGTAAGGTCTTATACCTTTCTCGAGGGTCCTTCAAGTTCAAAACTTGATTTCTCGTGTATGGAACTATCACGGATTTTATGGCTTCATGCCATTTTACGGAGTCAGGGTCCATCATCGCTTCTTTGCATGTAGTCGGTTCATTATTCTCAAATAATGATTCAACCCTCAAATCTTGGTATTTGATTGTTTACCCGACCTACTTGTTTCAATAGGAACTTAGACCTCCGTGTCCACAACCTTTGAGGCACGTGAGCCATGAGCATTATTGCTGCCTCCGGAACACTTTTCGGCGCTGCGCAACTCTGCACATATAGCTAAGGTTCTTTTAACCTTATCAAAGTTCTATTGTCCTCCCACTTAACTTTTCACGAAAAATTCCTTCCCAAAGAAACTTGACGTTCTAAGCGACAAACATTTTTGTCTCTGGTGTTATGGAGGAATATTTAATAGTTATTCGAAATAACATACAAAGAAAGGTTCATCCGACTTTGGTTGCAAACATCTTTCTTATGCATAGCATACCAATGTTTAAGAAAGGACAACTTGGGTTTTATCCCAAACCATAATTTTATATGGTGTCATTTCAACGGATTATGATGAAGCTCTTTTCAGTGGAAAAACGGTAATCTCTAAAGCTTTTAATATTTAAAATACAATGGCAGTTTTATGAATTACACCTTCGATCTTACCATGTCAAACAAGGTTTAATTACATATCTCGAACGCTCCATACTCTTATGGTGTTTCGGGATATGCAAATCCACGGAACGATTCCTTAAATCTTAGGTATTATGCTAAACTTGTAACTCAAATATCTTCCTTTATGATCTTATCATAAACTATTTATATTCTTGTTACAATGATTTTGCACTTCATCTTGAAAATCTTTGAACTTTTCAAATATTTCACACTTCATCCTTATTAAGCAAATATTCATATATTCACTCAAATTTTCGGAGAAAGCATATGAAGTTGAAATCCATCGCTTTTGACTACACATGATGGACTTTGTACAACAATATGTACAATTTCCAATAAGCTAGTCATTCGTTCCCTTTTGGCCTATGAACGAAGTTTTAATTATCTCTCGGAAAGTTTCACAAGCGTCATTTGATCAAAAATCAAAAGACTCCAAAATTCCATGCACATGGAGTTTCTTCATGTTTTCTTTCCAATATAATTTAAACGGCGATGTCACTTCCTAAGTGATCTTTCAATCAATTTGTCTTTCGACATTTTTAGCACTAGTTTTATGGATGTGATTTCTCCAACGAGATTTGTGAATCATCCATCTTTTATGGATTACGGTAATTATTTGAACAACCCTTTTGTTCTCATAATACCTGATAAAACAAATCTTGAATGCAAGCTTTGACGTTTAATGAGCAACACAATAACCTTTTATTTGTTATCGATGAACATCATCACATATTATTTTGCTAGTTACTTAGGCCATTGTAGTTCATGAATTGTGTTGTTTCGTATGACGATTCACATCAATAAATTCAGTATCAAATACTTAAGAACCACATTGTTTAATAAGCAAAGAATATAGCCATAACATGTATATCATCTATATACTTAAACTGAACAATTCTAGTCTTTTCTTTTCTGCCATATATTTATGAGATTCTCTTTCAGTATTTCCTTTTCTGCTTGAAAGAATCTATCAACATCAATAGTGGAGTCATACATATGACACATAGTCCAAAGTGTGTATAATTAAATACCAATGTCTTTGGACTTGCACTTTGAAGTAGATCACCATCATCAAATGTTTGGTGTGCTTTCAAATTCCATTCTTTAGTAATCTCTTGGTGTGGTAAATATTTTACCTACATCAAATATTCACCCTTATCATGGAATTATTCATGATCAAGCTATTTTTAGCTTATAAAGATGAATCGCGAGTATAATGTTGCTCTCCAAAACCTTTTGGTGGTTTAGGACAACTAGTGTCTCCAACCTTTTGCAACTTCTCATCAAATATGAGAACATGTCTTTTTCCATATTATACTCTATCATGTTGAAACCAATACTTCATTTCAGATATCACAATATCTTCCACACATCATGGTTTCTGAAACAACTCTTTCAGATCCTAGATAACCTTGATATTAAGACAATTCTTTGAATATCAAGAATCATGGAGACAAACATGATACTCATACACTAACTCTTGGAATTGTCACTCTTGTTTTAATACCAATTATTAAACTCCATGGAGTAACTGGAACTTACTGAAAGTTTGCAATAGGACTTTTAAACTTTAGATTAACACTTCAAAAACAATACGATACCAGTTCGTAAAGTAACTAACCAGAATTCTATAGTTCTATCATCTCAATTAAAACTAAGCGCAAGGTGGTAAACGGATGCCAATGACTACAACAATTATGCAAATTCACTTTGATTTAATTTATGATAAATAGTGTTCAACTTTTAATCATATTGCCGTTGAACTCCCACTCAAAACAATATCCCTCACATTGGTTTAGTGATCACACGAACCAAATCCACCACATCAAAACCGATCATCACGAGAGTTGATGTATCTTCAATGGCGAACAATCATCATGTTCATCATATCTACTATATGACTCATGCTTTACCTTTCGGTGATCCGTGTTCCGAGACCATGTCTGTACAAGCTAGGCTCGTCAAGATCAACCTTAGCTTCCGCATGAGCAAATCTGGCTTGCTCACGTTGTATACACTCACAGAATCTAACACACCCGATCATCACGTGGTGCTTCGAAACAACGAGCTTTAGCAATGGTGCTTACTAAGGATGAACACTTTAAAACTTGAAATTGTGTGCTTGAGGGATCATCTTATAATGCTACCGTCGTGAACTAAGCAATACAAGATGCATAAAAGGATTAACATCACATGCAATTCATAATATGTGATATGATATGGCCTTTCTTCTTGTGCTTCTGATCTCCATCTTCAAGCACGAACATGATCTCCATCATTACCGGTGTGGCGTCAAGGTCAATGGCGCTGTTTCATGGTTGTCTTCCACCAGCATCAACTATTACAACTACCACTACTAGAGAAAAGTCTATAGGAGACATGCTTATGCGAGGCACATTTAGCATATGCGCCTCCTATAAAAATAGGCGAGGCGCACTTTAAGATATGCGCCTCTAGTATAAAAATAGGCGAGGCATATGGATGTAATCGCCTCGCATATTTTGTGTGGGCCCGCGTGTTGGTAGGTGCACGAATATGCGAGGCGCATATGGCTATATGCGCCTTCTATATTTGATAATATGCGAGGCGCATATGACCAGAATGCGCCTCGCATATTCTGTGTGGGCCCGCGTGTTGGTAGGTGCACGAATATGCGAGGCGCATATGGCTATATCGCCTCCTATATTGACAATATCAGGCGCATATGGCGTAATGCGCCTCGCATATTCTGTGTGGGCCAGCGTATTGGTAGGTGCACGAATATGCGAGGCGCATGGCTATATCGCCTCCTATATTGACAATATCGAGGCGCATATGGCCATATCGCCTCAAGTAACTCATCTTGCCCCGGCGCTGGTAGGTCGCATATCAGGCGCATATTGCTATATCGCCTCCTATAGTTTGAATTATAGGAGGTGCATATTGTGCAATATGCTCGCATAAGTCGGCACCACTTTTTTTCCAGCTTTTGCACATGGAGGCAACTAGCACCCCACTCACTTGTGTCACTTCTTCCTCCTCCACCAAACAAATCTGGTCGCCCTCCTCCTCCCACCTCATTTCCTCCATTGATTCACCTTGAATCTTGCTCAACATCCATTGGTTGACACCCATATGTAAGTGAAGTCTCTTGCTCCTCTAGATCTACAACATGTCCATTTACTTCTCCTCGGCTCTCTTGCGCAAGTCGTTGTTGGAGGAAGCGTGAAGCGTTGCTTGCATGTATCGCGTTGTCGGAGACACCGACTATATGATTTTGTTGTGGTGCTACTTTCTTTGCAGGGATTTCATTTGAGATGCCAATGTTTCGCCGGAATGTCGATTTATTTCTTTTCCGTGAATTTACGCACTCGCGGATGTCCTCTTTTAGGGAGGTCATCGAATTTTTCCGGCGATCCACGTCCATATATGCTCTAATTATTCTCTTGCTCTTTGTACCATGCAGGCGGCCATGGTCCGACCACTGATCAACAAAGCCCGCGTGGATAGGTGGATGACATGCGCGAGGGCCGACATGGAACGTGCAAACAAGACAGAGATAAGATGTCCATGTCGGGACTGCAAGCTGATGTATCTGATAAGGCATGATTCCGGAATGCTGGAGTCGCACCTGCTTCGACGTAGTTTCATGGATGGCTACACTCGATGGATACGTGATGATCACGAAGATCAAAGATGCCAGTGATGATCACGAAGATCAAGACGCCAGTCACGATCACGAAGATCAGGGTGGTGGCACTGGACATGGACACGAAGATGATCAAGGTGGCGTCGGGCATGGACACGAAGATGATCAAGGTGGTGCCGACCATGATTCGAGCTGGTTTCGAGACCCTCATGTCCAAGATCTGCTTCTCAAGGAGACGAGTAACGCCAGAGCCGCCGGTAGAGAGAAGGCTAAACTGGAGCAAATGGAGAAAGACGCGGTCACTCCATTGTTTGACGGATGCAACGACGGGGATACCCGTCTAAATGTAATGCTTAGGTCTCTGGAGATGAAGGCGAAACACAAAATGATCGACGGATGTTTCGACGACAACATTGTATTCTGGCACGATATTCTTCCCAAGAAGGGGAACACATGTCCGACTAGTATCGCTGAGGCGAAGAAAGTCGTGTGTCCTCTCAATCTACCGCACGTGAAATACCACGTCTGCATAAATGATTGCATCATCTCTTTGGGCGAGGCGCGAGAAGACCACGTGTCCGGTGTGCAAGACCTCTCGATACAAGAGAGGGACCAAGAAAGCTCCTAGGAAGGTGGTGTGGTACTTTCCTCTAACTCCTCGTTTGCAGCGGTATTTGAGACCCTAAGGAAGCAGCTCATGCTGGCACGCTGAAAGAAAGAGGCCAAGACGATGATCCGGAGAAGGAGGAAATGTTGAGGCACCCTTCGATGCTTGCCGATGGAAGGCGTTGGACCTACAATATTACCAACATTTTGGGAAAGAGTCAAGGAACCTCAGGCTGGGCGTGAGCAGCGGACTCAATCCGTTTGGAAGCGAAGACACACAAAGACTTGGCCCGTGTTTGTATGGATCTACAACCTCCTCCGGTTGTGCATGAAGAAGAATGCGTAACCATGAGTATGCTCGTTCAAGGGCCAAAACAACCTGCATGTACATCAATCTGTATCTCACGTTGTTGAAAGAGGAGTTGGCCACGTTATGGGAAGAAGGAGCCCGTACATGGGACGCCTCGAGACAAGAGTACTTTGACATGAGAGCGGCGGTGATCACGACGGTGCAATACTATCCTGGTTACGGATACTTCTCGGTGGTCCAAGGATTCTATGGGTGCGTTAGGTGCAAGGATAATACAACGTCTGCCATACTGAAAGATCCGGGTCCGGAAAACCGTGTTCCTTGGGGCTCGGAGGTGGCTTCCCAAGAATCACGCTGGAGAAAGCTAGGACATCTGTCGATGGGACGATCGAGCTCAGGAATCCACACCGTAAGAGTGGCGGAAATCTACAAGTGTTGAATAATGGAAGGAGTGCCTGCGCCAGAAAGACCTGAAGAAGCGAGCCGTTCTTGAAGGTATGGAAGGCGAGGTCTGCATTTCGGGACTTGCCATCTTGGAAGATCCTCCGTGCCTCATAGCCTTGATCTCATGCATATCACGAAGAACGTGGGCGAGTCTTGCCACCCTCCTTAACACCGACAAGACCAAAGATGGGCCGAAGGCAAGGAACGACTTGAAGCATATGGGCATCAGGGATGAACTTCAACCACCACCTAGCGATGATGAGGAGGAGGACAAGGTGGAGGAGACAGAAACACAGAATAGCCGTCGTCGCAAGGGGAAAAAAGGTTAAGAAGGGAGAGGTCAAGCTCAAGGCCTCATGCTTCACTCTGAGTAAGAAGGAGGCCATACAGTTTATGAAGTGCCTCCCCGGAGTCAAATTTCCGAACGGCTACGCGGGGAAGATAAGCAGATGGCTAGACGAGGCGAAGCAGCGCTTCAGCGGGATGAAGTCTCACGACGTCGCTGTGCTAATGACGCAGGTACTCCCGGTTGCGATCCGAGGTATAATGGACAAGCACATCCGTGAAACACTGTTTGGACTCTGCAACTTTTTTGACGTCATCTCTCGGAAGTCGATAGGCATTAAGCAGCTCACGAGGCTACAGGACGAGATCGTGGTGATAATGTGCGAGCTCGAGATCTATTTCCCCCCCGCTTTCTTCGACATCATGCTTCATCTGCTTCTCCATGTCGTGGAGGATATCGCCCACTCGGTCCTGCGTTTACTGCGAAGCATGATGCCGCTCGAAAGGCTCAATGGACACATCAAGGGATACGTTAAGAACAAGTCCCGTCCATATGGAAGCATAGCAAGCGGCTTCGGCGAAGAGTGCATCTCTTCGCCGAACTTTCTACAAACCGAGACCCTCTTGGTATGCCATTCAACAAGCACTCGGGAGGCTCACTGGATGGGGTCACCTGAGGGTCGACGTGCAAAGCATGTCGACATGGAGGGCAACCAAGGACTTTGAAAGAGCAAACCTGGTCGCTACCGCAACACCGCAGTGGTTTATCCATACATACATGAGCACAAAGAGTTTATCAAGAAGAATTACGCCTGATCAGGGCGCCAGTCCCGAGGGAGGAAGATGTTATCAAGGAGCACAACTCCGGTTTCACGCGGTGGTTTAGGGAGAAGGTCATAGCTAATCCACCGCAGGGCGAGTACTCGGAGGAAGATAAACTCATATTCTCATTGTCACAGGGCGCCTCGCACAACCTCATGACCTATCAGGCTTACGATATCAACGGATACACGTTCTACACAGAGGAAAAAGACAATAACTGCGATTACCAGAACTCAGGGGTAACAGGGATATTCTACACCGGCGACATCCCGGAAATATACTACGGAAGGATCGAGGAGATTTGGGAGCTCGACTATGTTACGGAGAAGGTGCCGATGTTCCGTGTCAGGTGGGCCAAGAGCGTCGAGAAAGAAGACCGGTATTTCACCACGATGGTTATACCGTCAAAGACCACCAGCCCGAACGCACCCGCAAGAAATGAGCCTTGGGTTTTGGCTAGCAAAGTCGACCAATGCTGGTACATCAAAGACCCGTCAAAACCTAGCCGGGTTGTCATCAGGAGAGGCAAAAGGAACATTATCGGAATGGACAGAGTCGCCAACGAGCAAGACTTTGACCAGAACGGCGACCCGAAGATAGAAGACGGGTATGGCAACCAAACACCGTACACCACAACCCTACCTAAGAAAGGACTTCCGTTCAAGAGAAGTAGTGAAGACGTCGCGGACCTAACCTATGCAACCGCGACAAAGAAGGGCAAGAAGACGACCATTGTCAAGAAACGCTTAGCGCTCACCATTGTCAAGAACCGTCGTGTGTGTGGCCTACTATTATGTATCAAAACATTCTTAATTTTCATTATGTGTGTGTTATAATAATATTGCATTGAGAATATTATGTATCGACAAGACACATTCATTGAGAATACTCACTTTTGTTGTTTTAGCAATATTTAAAATATTTGTAGTATATTTTATAGTTCATATTTGTATGATTTTACATGAAAATTGGCCTTTAAAATTTTTTTCCAAAAAGTTGGCCCCCTTAGGGTTCGAACTTGAGTGGCCAGCAGTGAAGGACAAGGCATGTTACCACTAGGCTGCTATGTGATAGTTGATAGAAACATGCGCACTGCCCTATTTGTCTAGGAGTGCATATTATGCGAGGCGCATTTAGCCCAGATGCGCCTCGCGTAATATTATACGAGGCGCACTTTGCGATATGCGCCTCGCATAACCGGCACCCATCGACCAAGTCGCACACTAGCAGCTAGTACAGACACGAGACTTCACACATATCGATCGAAGGAGCCCGAAGCCGTGGATCGGAGGAGCCCGACGCCGTGGATCGAAGCCGTCGCCGCCGAGGAGGAGGAGGAGCTCGCCGCCGTGGAGGAGGCCCGTGGATCGGAGGAGGAGCTCGCCACCGCCCCGTGGAGGAGGAGCCCGACGCCGCCGTCCCCGTGAACGAGGAGGAGCCCGACGCCGCCGTCCCCGTGAAGGAGGAGGAGCCCGACGCCGCCGCCACCCACGCCTCTTCCCCTCTCTCCGGTGAGTCCCCGCCCCCACCCACCCACGCCTCTTCCCCTCTCCTCCCATCCTATCCGGCTGCCACACCATGTTCTCCCCCTGTCCCGCACCCCATTCTCTCCAGCCACCACCTCTAGTCACCCCAGGAGGTCCGCATCCAAGATCCATCGCCGGCCGGTCTTCTCCCAGGACTTGCTCGTCTCAATCTGTCAGAGAGCAAAACACTGCCCCTTAACCCACTTTAGTTTGGTAGTGCTGGTACAGTTATCTCGCAGCAACATACATGTTCTGCTTCCTGTTATCTCTCTGGTTTCTCTACCCTAGAAGTCTAGGTAAATCTGAAGCTCTGAATCAAACGCTTGTGTTCTGAACTCTGAAGGTGATGATGTTCTTCAGTGTTTGCGAATCTTAAGTATGTTGATGTTCTCTACCCTAGAGTATCTTGAGTATGTTGATGTTCTTCAGTGTTTGCGAATCTGAAGGTGATGATGTTCTTCAGTGTTCTTCAGTGTTCTGAACTCTGAAGGTGATGATGCACTGATTTAGTATGTTCTGAACTCTGAAGGTGATGATTTAGTATGTAAGTATATGCACTGATTTTGACTGAATCTTGAGTTCCTGACTGAAGTGGTTGGTACTGTCAGTAAGTATATCTTGTATGTATGAAAAATGTCATGTTAGATAGTTGAGCATGGTCTGGGGCATTTGCCATTTACAGAAAAGCAAATTGTTACTCCAATAGGTAAGTTGAGCATGGTCTGTTTGATCATCTAGAAAATTTAATCTTGTACTTTTTTACTAAAAAGTTTACAGCGTATGTTCTGAAATGTTACAATGACAAAGATTTCCACTTGTACTAAATAGTTTGATTTATAGGTTTGATGTTACAGCTATTGCTAGATAGAAAGTTAGAAACTGAAAGTTGTGGGTTTGGAGTTGTTTCTCCCACCTAAGATTTATTTGGATCTTACACAAGATTGTGAAGAAGTCAAGCTTGTTGATATGGAGAGTTTATTCCCCTAGAGTTATTTTTTATCTATATCTTTAATGTTACACAATACTGGATAGAAACTAAAACTTGTTTCTATGGAGAGTAGTCACGCATACTAATTCTTCTACTACTGACCCATGGAATTTGTCTACTTTATATGACGATAAAATAGTATATATTCCTTGGAAGCAGCAATTTGTCAGTCTTTGCAAACATTTGTGTATGCAACTCACTCATATTTTGCAACTGAACTCACTCATATTCGAACATGTGTGTACTGAACTCACTCATATTCTGAACTCGAACTCACTCATATTCTCGCAACTCGAACTCACTCATATTCTCGCAACTCAACTCTGAACTCATACTCAAACATGTGTGTCTTGGGAATTTTTCCATCTCTGAACTAACTCATATTCTGCAACTCGCTGTCGCTGTATGTTCCCCGTGTTGTGTTCCAACATGTCCATTATCGCTGAATTATTCGCTCGCTGAATGTTCTGTTATGTAAATTTGTGTATGCTGGCAGAAAATGGCTGTGATGATGGCTGTGTTTGATCCTTTTGTGCAGGTTTTTCTTTTGAGTTGCCAATGTTTCACGTAATGTTGATTCATTTCCGCTCCGAATTTCGCACTCCTAGACATAGAAAATTAGCAAAGTTCATGCCAAAATTTTCTGTGAATTTTTGTGCTTATTAGTTTCATTTATTTGTGTGTTTAGAAATGTCGGATCCGGGCCCTTCTAGCCGTAAGCCCTTTGGGAGCAGCAGGAGGAGATGGAATCCCTAGAGGCCCGGAATTTGTTCCATGACGACGAGATGGAGGAGGACGAGGATACCTCGTCGGGCAATGAGGAGATGGGGACGCCGATGGCGACGCCGATGGCGACGCCACTACCACCGATGGCGGAGGTGAAGCTACTACTGACGGTGGTAGCGCATCGAAGAAGTCTCAAGGATCGGACCCGATCGTGGTCGACCTCAAAAGGTCCATCATCACAAGCGTGAGCCCTAAAGTGCGCCTTTGGAGCCGTAAGAATTTGTTGGGGTTACTCTAACCAGCTCGCGGAATCCTCCTAACACCGCCACGATCAACATGGAGAACCCAAGGTCAAGAGAATGTGGGTTTCCTCATCCAGCTTTTTCCTAAGCGCACGCAAGATACGCTGCTCCCGGGTGATGAGGAAAACAAGTATAATAATGACAATCTCAAAGGGAATCCGTGAACAAGTATGCCCTCGGGAGGATGACCAAGGCCTTGTCAAATTGGAAGGCTCGGGTGAAGAATCTGATTTTCGAGGAGAAGCTAAGTTATCCAGAGCTCACAAGAAGGAGCCTCTGGTCAAGGAAGAAGACTACAATGTTTTCAAGGCCGATGTAACTCCGCCTTGGGCAAGGCCAGACCGAGAAGGGCAAGAATATGAGATCCCAAACATTGGTACCCACCATCTCGGCTCCGGTTATAGAGCCGCGAGGCCCAAATGGGATAAGGAGGACGCCGACGCCGTGCAAAGGGTTGACACGCCTTTGACGACATAAAGGAGGAGCAAAGAATTTCGTCGGGGCCGGTTTGCCCTTGAAGAAAGGGGGTTCTGATTATTCTTCGGAGCCCGCCGGCCCCTTTGCTCCGAGGGTGACGGACTTCATGCAAAAATATGTAAGTAGTTTGCATGCAAGTCGATTAATTGCATTCATGATTAATCAATGAAGTCCAGTTTTCTGATCAAATGCTTCGCGTTCCTTGTGCACAGGACGAGGAGTGTAGGAGCTCCTCATCCCAGGGGTCAGCGCCACCGCCTGTCGCCAAGTGGGACACCACTTTTAATAGGGCGCTGAACCGGACCAAGAGTGTCGATCCCCTGGCGGCCCCGTCGGCTGGTCGTGTGGTCGGCTTTGGCGGCATATCATGGTCCGAGTACTATGGCACCCCGGAGCGGAAGGGCAAGAAGGCCGAAAGCGCCGAGGTAAAACTCCTAAGGGAACAGGTGGAAGCCTTTCCAAATATAGTCCAAGATGCCGTGAACAAGGCTGTGTCAGCTGCCGAGACAAAGTTCCAAGAACAAGTCCAGACACAAGTCCAGTCACAAGTCCATTCACAAGTGAACGAGAAGCTCAACACCATCCTTCCCGTCTACATGGAAAAGTACAACAAGTGGCAGAAGGGTGGTAAACGGGGGCCGCCACCGGTTCCCAACCTCAACAGCGCCTAATCGGACAATGTGGCGCTGCCGAGGCGTGAGACTCCTCCAAGAGGGGCCGGTGGTGGAGACTCCTCTAGCTCCGAGCTTAACTTGCCCATCACGGCGCCGCCCGCACCACCGTGCCATCAGCAGCCACTCCGCCACTTGCGTGCTCAAGCTCTGCTGCCGTCGGTGCCTCGACATTGGCCGAATTTGACGCCTCAAGGTAACTAACTAATTAAAGAGAGAGTTGGGAGGATCAACCACACCGATGACTTGATATCTGTTTTTCTAACGCTCGGCCTACATGTCGATCTTTCGCAGGGAGACACTCCTTGCACTCTAATGCATTGGGTGGGCGGCCAGTTGATGGATGTTTCCAAGGGTACTATTGTTCAACCAGAGAACCGCAAAATGCACAATGTCACAATGCCACCTGACATGATGAGGGTCAAATACAATATGGTGCTTCCGGCTACGAGCAAGTGGAACCTCCTCTCAACCTCAAGGATGGGATGATGAGGACACGGCGGTCCTCAATACCGGCTTCGCCACTTGTACCTATGGTCAAGAGCGATCCGTTGGGGACAGAGGACCAGCTCAACATCACCCTAGAGGCAAGACAACCAAAGACATGATGAAGACTTCGACATGGGAGACTTGGACAACATGGCATGTAATCCCGATGATGATGAAGAAATTGACCGAACTACGGTGACCAGTTTGTTAACACAAGGTTTTCGATTTGTATGAGGGACCATCGTGCACACATCAAGTTGCCGAGACCCAACCAGCACCAAATAACCCCCTTGCAAGGTGCGTCTCTTCCCAACTAGTCAGGAGACGCCGCCACCTGTCCCCTTCACCGAGCCTCCAAGGCCAGTAGTTCCTTTGATCAGCCCTGGCACCCTCCATAAGACGGTCGGTGAGGTGAACGCAGTGGCCGAAGCCGTAAAGAGCAAGAAGGGTCGCAAAAGGAAGCCTAAGGGTGATCGGGGCCAGGATCCAAATCCTCTTTTCCGGGACGGCGCAAGCAAGCGTGAATCAGAACACGTGTCGTGTATCGATGATGTGTAAATCGATGCTCGAGGTCGCAGCTCGCATATGCGTAGTATTCATTATGGATGTCTCACAATTGAGCAGGCCGCATTCGCGACAACGATCACCGTACTCGTTTTCAAGGCTAAGGTGCCTTCTCACATGCCGTGCTTCACACGCACTTCGGGATATCTTCTACGCATGCATACCGACTGCTTGACATGTTGAACGGGTTTCGACTGCACAATACCCTGGTCCGGCTGTTCTCCCTCAATATGGCCATGGAGATCACCAGAGACAAGATCCCAGGCATCCAGATAGTGGATCCCTACTTCATGCATGACGCTGTCCTGAAAGATGCTGAGGCCATAGATCTGGCGACCGACTACCTCTCAAACTTCCTGCAAACATACTCGGACAAGGATGTGATTCTCCTTCCCTACCATCCCATCACGGATGATGATCGGACAGGCTGTGTGCTCATAAGATTGAATTTGAAACACTCAATAGCCTTGTACCTCGACTCAAACAGGTGATCCAAAAAACTACACCAATATCAAGAAAATTCTTGATGGCGCTCTCACCGGCTACGTCGCAGCGGGAGGCGTCAAACCGGCAAGGCCACATGTAAAGTTCGGCGCGCACGTGTTCCGCCACACGACGAAGTTTGCCTGCGTCAAGCAGCCGCCTGGCAGTGGGAAGGATGCCTTCTACGCCATTTACCACATGAAGGCGTTCTTCAATGACATGGAGACCAAAACGCTGCCATCTGACCTCGTGAAGTGGGCTGAAAAGCTTGCATGCATACAGGCTCGCAACCTCAGGCAACACTTCTTCAACATCCAGGAGGAGATCGCGACAATCGTGTACCAGGGAGTCATAAAAGCCGGAGGCACCTTCCACGGCGGCTATACACCGTCCAACAGGGAGATAGATTTAACGCTTAGCGCAAAGGGTGATAGGATGTTCATGCAAATGGCGAAAACTCGGTCGGGCTTCATCAATGCCCCCAAAGCTGACTCAAGAGCCAAGAAGACTTCATGATTGCATTGCCTGGGTACCTAGTCATAGTCCCGAACTCGTGTTGTAACCTCTTATCACTGTTAAACTTGCCTAGCAAAACCTCTAGAATATGTTTCACAACCGTTGAACTTGATTGTGAGAGACACTAGCTAGTTATTTGTGTTACGAACTATTTTAATTGCTTGTTGCTTTTCATTTGTCATTGCTTCCTACTTTCTTGTGGTTTGCTTTCTTTGTCTTTCTTCGAAATGCCGATGATTAGAACGTGTTGTGGTGTATGACTATGTCATTGTTTGATCTTGTGTGCCAAGTAGACTAGTAATTTGGGCATATACTCTACTTGCCGCACGAGATCAAACAATGAGCATTGTTATTTCCGTGCCCAATCTAAGTATGAGTCACTAATCCATGTCATTCTTGGTTTGCTTTCTTTTGGTCTTTCTTGAAATGCCGATGATTAGAACGTGTTGTGGTGTCACGTGTATGACTATGTCATTGCTCGATCTTGTGTGCCAAGTAGACTAGCAATTTGGGCATATACTCTACTTGCCGCATGAGATCGAACAATGAGCATTGTTATTTCCGTGCCCAATCTAAGTATGAGGCACTAATCCAAGTCATTCTTGGTTTGCTTTTTTTGGTATTTCTTGAAATGCCGATGATTCTATCTTTGTGAACTGCTAGCTATTGCTTTCCACGACATAAGTAATATCATCTTTATTATGTGTAGGAGATGCCGAGGTGTTATGTCGCACGTCGGGTTCCGTGTGTACGAGGAGTGGAAAGACTGCGAAGCAAGTGAACAACTTCTCGAACAATGCTACCAAGGCTATGAGAGTAGAGAGGTGGCGGAAGAGAAGTGGAGGAGGCATGGAAGGAAGAAATGGAGGAACTTCCTCGTGATCACCACCTTGTTGCTCTTCATTGTAGGTTGTGTTCTACTTCATCTAGGTAGAGCTACGTCGTTGGAGTTGTAATGTGAATTGTGAACTTGTACTCGAAGGTGTAATGTGATTGTGAACTTGTACCGATCGGAGGTGTGAACTTGTGGCACAAACACTTGATGTATGAACTTATATGTCATGATTGATGTGTAATGTATTGTATTCATGTTGGTTCTATTATGCTTTGGCAAAATGCAAGTTTCTGAAAAATTCTGTGGACTATATTGTATTTTTGAATATCTGTATATTATTTATATATAGTGGTCTGTAAAACTTGAATTTCGAAAATATTACCGTAGACGCATATAGGATACTATTGGAGGCGCATATACTATAAATACCCGAGGCGCATTCTGAAACATATGCGAGGCGCATATACTATAAATACCCGAGGCGCATTCTGAAACATATACGAGGCGCATATACTATAAATACTGAGATCGATATCGCCTCTATACTTCACATATGCGGCGATATCGATATGCCTCGCATATGTGAAGTATAGGAGGCGCATATCAGATGCGCCTCGCATAATAAATACACGAGGCTTGAAGCTAGAGGCACATGTGATATGCGCCTCGGATAGGCTTTTTGGTGCGCCTCGGATAGGCTTTTCTCTAGTAGTGTACTTTGAATAGACACGCGGGTCTTAACAGAATTTAAAGACAACCATATGGCTCCTGCCGGTTGCCAACTTACAATAAGGAACATTGCATACATCAAATATAATCACAATCATGGCCATATCACATCACAGCACACCCCTGCAAAACAAAGTTAGACGCCTCTAATTTTCTTTGCATGTTTTACGTGGTTTGGGGCTTTCAATAAGTGTCGCTCTAACTTACGAACAAGAACCACAACATTGATACTAGTATTGTCAATCACCCGTTGTAAATTGAATCTTAACTATGTTGGGAGAAACAGGCACCCGCAAATCCACTTATGCAATACAAGTTGCATGTCAAGCGTGGAGCAAGTCTCATGAACGATGTCATGTAAGGTTAGCCCGGGCCGCTTCATCCCACCATCCCGCAAGATGCAAAGTACACAAGAAGCAATCGACAACAAAAGCATCAACGCCCACAATGACCATTGTGTTCTACTCGTGCAACAGATCTACATATAGACACGACTCTGATACCACTGTAGGGGTTCGTAGCATGGAAAACAAAATTTTCTACCGCATGCACACAAACAAGCCAAGATCTATCTACTAGATTGTAGCAATGAGTCGATAGAGGAACTCACCCTCGAAGATTCCAAAGTGGTTAACGAGAGCAGATTCTCGTGGGTGATGTAGTCGTACACTTGCCGATCTCAAGATCGCGTAGACGATCCTTCCGGCGCTGCGTTCCGGCAGCTCTTCCGCAGTCGGTCACACGTTCGGTACTCGATGAAGACCTTCCTCTACCTTGTTCCAGCAGGTAGCGGAGGTTGTAGCACTCTCGTGATTCCAAAGACGACGGGCGTGGTACCTAAGTAGAGGTGAGATCTCGCAGGCTTCGCCTGGGAGCGAGTATGGTGGAGTATGAGAGAGCTCCTCGGCGATCTAGGTTTTAGACACACCAAGGAGGAGGTGCTAGAGCCGGCGGCTAGGGTTCCGGGACACCCCAAGTTGGCGGCTAGGGCAAAACCCTAAGGGGCCGGCGGCGGCTATGGTGGGCTGCAGCTTCTAGGGTTTGAGGTGAGGGACTTGTGTGTGCTAGGAGGGAGCCCTGCCCCTCCTTATATAGGTGGAGGGGCCGGCGGCCAAGGGGGAGGGAGGGGAGTCCCTCCCCAACTCGGCTTGGGTGGTGCGCCGGCTTGGGGAGGAGGACTCCCTCCCCAACTCGGTTTCACCTCCTCCTCCTCTTTTCCACTTTCCAAATTTAGCCGTTTGACTTTTCAATTTAGCTATTTGACTTTTCAAACTAGGATTTGAATTAATCCTTTATTTGGAACAGCGATGACACTTAGTACATGATGCAATCATACCAACTTGATATAACACATTCATGTACCCTTCCCCTCCGGAGTGCCGGACATTCCGGAACCTTCTAGAACATTCTTGATGAAAACACCGGAATCATTCCCCAACTCCGAAACAGGACTTTCCTTATATGAATCTTATTCTCCGGACCATTCCGGATCTCCTCGTGATATCCCGGATCCCATCCGAGACTCCGAACAACATTCGGTCTCTTACTCATCATTCCATAACCACTCAACAACATCGAATCTTTAAGTGTGTCTCCCTACGGTTCGTGAATTATGCGGACATGATCGAGACACTTCTCTGATCAATAACCAATAGAGGAATCTGGAAATTCATATGGCTCCCACATATTTCTACGATTACTTTGCGATCGAATGAACCACTTACATACGATACCAATTTCCCTTTGTCTCACGATAGTTTACTTATCCGAGGTTATGATCGTCGGTATCTCTGCATACCTAGTTCAACCTCACATCGATAAGTACTCTTTTCTCGTTCTCGTGATATGTGATCCCTTGTGAGCCAGTCACATGCTTGCAAGCTAATTGGATGACATTTCACCGAGAGGGCCCAGAGTATATCTATCCGTCATATGGATGGACAAATCCCACTCTTGATCCATGTGTTTCAACCAATACTTTCCGAACACTCAATGCCACCTTTATAGCCACCCAGTTACGGTGTGGTGTTTGATGTAATCAAAGCATCCATCTGGTAAAGGTGATATGCATGATCTCATGGTCTAAGGAATTAGGTTACTATGTATCAGAAAGCTTATAGCAAATGAACTATATTAAATGACTTGATCTTTATGCTACGCTTATCTATAGGATTATGTCCATCACATCATTCTCCTAATGATATGACCCTGTTGTTAATAACATATCTATGTTCATGATCAGGAAACCATGATCATATATTAACCAACAAGCTAGTTTAACAAGAGGCTTCACTAGGGACTCTTTTATGTTTACAAATCACACAAGTATTAATGTTTCGTATTAATACAATTATAGCATGGTATGTAAACATTTATTATAAGTATGAAGATATGATAATAACCACTTTATTATTGCCTCTTGGGCATATCTCCAACACGGAAATCCTGTCATGAATTTCATGGTTGATGAAAATGATGACCTTGCGACGTATGAAGAAGCGATGATGAGCCCGGATTCCAACAAATGGTTAGAAGCCATGAAATCCGAGATGGAATCCATGTATGAAAATCAAGTTTGGAACTTGGTGGAATTACCTCACGACCGAAAGGCCGTGGAGAACAAATGGATTTTCAAAAGGAAAACTGATGCTGATGGTAATGTGACCGTCTATAAAGCTCGACTTGTCGCAAAGGGGTTTCGACAAATTCAAGGAGTTGACTACGATGAGACTTTCTCTCCCGTAGCGATGCTAAATTCAGTTAGGATTATGTTAGCAATTGCATATTTCGATTATGAGATATGGCGGATGGATGTCAAAACCCCGCTTCTCAATGGTAATATTGAAGAAGAGTTGTATATGATACAACCAAAGGGTTTTGTCGATCCTAAGGATGCTAACAAGGTGTGCAAGCTTGAGGATCCATCTATGGATTGAAGCAAGCACGGTTGGAATCTCCGCTTTGATGAGGTGATCAAAGAGTTTGGATTTGTCCAAACTTATGGAGAAGCTTGTATTTACAAGAAAGTGAGTGGGAGCAATGTGGCATTTCTGATATTATATATGGATGACATATTATTGATCGGAAATGATATAGATCTTTTAAACAGTGTTAAAAGTTATCTAAACAGCAAATTTTCAATGAAGGACCTAGGTGAAGCGTCATACATATTAGGCATAAAGATCTATAGAGATAGATCTAGGCGCCTAATAGGGCTATCGCAAAGTACATACCTTGATAAGATTTTAAAGAAGTTTAAAATGGACGAAAGTAAGAAGGGGTTCTTACCTATGTTGCAAGGCAAGAAATTGAGTAAGACTCAAAGTACGGCTTCGGCGGAAGAAAGAGAGATAATGGACAAAGTCCCCTATGCTTCAGCCATAGGCTCTATAATGTACGCCATGCTATGTACAAGACCGGATGTGGCACATGCTATTAGTTTGACTAGTAGGTACCAATCGGATCCAGGTTCGGAACACTGGATAGCGGTCAAGAATATCCTTAAGTACTTACGAAGTACTAAGGATATGTTTCTTGTATACGGAGGTGAAGAAGAGCTCGTCGCTAAGTGTTATGTCGATGCTAGCTTTGACATCGATCCGGATGACTCTAAGTCTCAATCCGGATATGTAATTCTCATGAATGGCGGAGCGGTTAGTTGGAGGAGCTCCAAACAACCTGTGGTAGCGGGATCAACAACGGAGGCCGAATATGTTGCTGCTTCAGAAGCGGCTTAGGAAGCAGTTTGGATGAAGGAGTTCATATCCGAACTAGGAGTGGTGGCAAACGCGTTGGACCCAATGGTGATCTATTGTGACAACAATGGTGCCATTGCCAATGCCAAAGAGCCAAGATCTCACAAGCATTCCAAGCATATTAAGCGCCGGTTTCACTCCATCCGCGAGCATGTCAAGGATGGAGATATAAAGATTTGTAAAGTACATATGGATCTCAATGTAGTAGATCCGTTGACTAAAACTCTCCCTAGAGCAAAACATGATCAACACCAGAACTCAATGGGTGTTAGATTTATCACTATGTAACTAGATTATTGTCTCTAGTGCAAGTGGGAGACTGAAGGGAATATGCCCTGAGAGGCAATAATAAAGTGTTTATTATGTGTATCCCAAGTATATGATAGATGTTTATTTTGCATGCTATAATTGTATTAATACGGAAAAGTTAATACATGTGTGTTTAATAAACAAACAGAAAGTTCCTAGTTATGCCTCTCTCATAAACTAGCTCGTTGATTAACAAGATGATCAAGGTTTCCTGATCATGGACATTGGATGTTGTTAATAACGGGATCACAACATTAGTGTAATGGTGTGATGAACATTCATCCGAAGTATAGCACTACAATCAAAGTCATTGAGTTTATATTGCTATAACAACTTACGAAGTGATCCTAATCCTTAGACCATGAGATCATGTCAATCACTAACACCGGAAGAGTTTCTTGATAACATCAAACGTCACACCGTAACAGGGTGATTATAAAGATGGATTCAGAACTAATAAAGTGTTATGTTGAGGCTCATGGATCGAGAGTGGAATTTGTTCATCCCGATGACAGATAGATATACTCTGGGCCCTCTCGGTGATATCACATTGATTAGCTTGCAAGCAAGTGATTTGATCACTAGAATGTTATATCACAGGAACGAGAAAAGAGTGCGTGTCGGTAACGAGATCAAACTAGGTATGGAGATACCGATGATCGAATCTCGGACATGTAATATATCGTGAAACAAAGGGATTAAGATACTAGCGTAAAAGGTTCCGACGATCACAAGAAAGTCATCGTTGAATGTGTGGGATTCAGTATGGGTCTCTAGATCCCGCTTCTGATTATTGATCCGAGAGGGGTCTCGATCATGTCCGCATTATTCACGAACAGTAGGGTGACACACTTAAGAGACACCGACATCCAATTGGAGCAAATGTTTCATGCCGAAAGAATGAACAAGCGCAGGAATTTATTTCACTAGATACCGAAACAGGTTGTCGAGTGAAATTGCATAAAGTGGTTATGCATGTGAAATAGAATTCTAGCAAGGGGTTATTTGTGAATGTTTGTCATTAAAGTAATTGACAAAATTCTGAATAAAATAAAAGAGTTTTATTTAATGAGAGTTTGCATTAAATTTGGTGGAAATTTAATGGGAATTTGAGTGGACTTTTGAGTGGAGGGAATTTAAAGGAGATTTGTGAGTGGAGTGTCCACCCACATGAAGAGGGAGGGCAAGGGGCAGCCCCATGCGGCCACCCCTTGGGGTCCCCCTCCTCCTATAAAAGGAGCCCTCCTCACTTGTCTCTCACACCTCCTCGTGAAGGATCTCTCCCTCTAGAATTTATCCCCATGGTCTCGGACTAGCGAGATACATGTTCCCGTGGCTATTCGGCAAGAAAGAGTTGTGCTTCCGCTGCATCGCTGGAGCGAGGAGGCGGAGGTTGCTCGGTGCCTCGAACGTGTGCAGGAAACGATGCGCTGCTGATTTGCGGCGCTAGGACTTCCTCTCGATCTTGAGATCGGCAAGAGATCGTCTACATCAACCACGAGTTGAACTCGTTAAGCTTTGTCGGTCTTCAAGGGTATGTTCTCTATGGATATACATCCGCCCGTTGTTTGTATCTAGTAGATAGATCTTGGTATATAGTTCACATCGTAGGAAATTTTTTGTTTTCTATGCTGCGAACCCTACAAGCTCTACTCCCTCGATGGCGGCGTTGGGCGAAGCCGCGGCAAAGCCGGCGAGCTCCGTCGTCGTGCCCCTAGAGGGCCTGGTCATCCCCATATCCGCGGTGGTCGAGACCACCGGCGGCGACCACAATCCAGCGGCGCTAGAGCCGTTGGAGGAAGAGCTTGATTCTCACAAAGGCGATTGGCGCGGTTCGGACATCACGGACCGCGACATCAAGGAGCTGATCGTCGAGGGCTACCTCACTGCGACGGAGGGGCTCGTCTAGCGGGCGGTGCCGGCCGGCGAGGTCACACCTTCTCCCCAAGCCGGAGAAAAGGTTTACCTCAAAGCTCAATTGGTACGCGGCGTCTCCCTGCCCATCTCTAACTTCTTCCTTGCCATCTTGAACCACTACCCAGTACAGCCCCAAAAACTTTCTCCCAATAATATCCTAGCGCTTAGTAATTACGCGGCGCTTTGCGAGGGTTACCTATGTATTAGGCCTAGGCTAGATATCTTTGTGTATTTCTTCACCATCAAACGCGAAGCCGGAGCCAGCAAGGATGAACTTAGAAATTGTGGCACCATAAGCTTCAAGATCCGTCTTGGCCGGCGGTTCCCCGACATCGTCGGCCACGAGTCCTGCAAGAATTGCAGCGTACTTACTTCTACGGCCCAGATATCCCTCTGGCCAGCCGAGAAGTAACGTACCCGGACTTCATTGATGGAGCCGCTGCTGAAACTTCGACATGGAGATACCAGGCCTCCCTTCCCTCCGAAATCGACGCTTCCCGTGCCATAAGGCGGATAGAGTGGTTCGTAGAGACAGGTTTGACCGGCTTGGACCTAGCCATGTGCTAGTTCATCAGGCGAATCCAACCTCTGCAGCACCGCTCGAAGCTAATGCACGAGTATACCAGCGATAGAAGGGATAACCTCCGCATCTCCGTGGACAATTTCTCGAGCGACTCCGTCAAGCTCCGTCTTAAGGACATCGTCAAGGTGAAGGACAAGAAGCGTGGCTTCACCATCACCTACTACATGTTCGTAGACAACAAGTGCCCAAAGGTAACTATTTATTTTTCGTGTATGGCATATACTCCAGTTCTTCCGTCTAGACATTTCCATCTCATCTAACACGGTGACTTCTCACTTAACAGCTTAGCGATCTAGAGGAGGATAGCATGGCTGTCCAAATCTATGATCCAAAGATGAAGGAAGTCATGGTCATGTCCGACGACGATGTCCCGTTGTCGCGAAAGCGGAAGAGCTCCACCTCTGACGCTGGTGACGGAGGCAAGAAGAAGAAGACGGAGGGTGGAGCCTCAAAAAAGACTACCGCCGCCCTGGAGGCGGAGAAAAGAAAGATTACCGGGATCCCCTTTGCCAAAGCACCCCCACAGGCCCACTTGTGTAAGCTTCTTTCTCTCCGACATTGTCTATTTGTCTGTCTTATTCCTCTACTTATGCATTTTGCACGTTTCAGGAAGAAAGCCACGACCATCTTGAAGAAGACCTCCAAAACATCGGGGGCTTCTAGAACCATTAAGGACATGCTGCATAGCGACGCATCTCCCGCCATCGCCCCTGTCACTCCCACCATCAAGCCTTCCTCCGCTCCGACAAGCTCACAAGCTAAGGAAGCATCTGGCCCTTCTGCCATGGAAGTGGACTCAGGTGCCTCTACCGAGATTGCTGTCGTCGGCGATCAGGCGACGCAAGAGAGTGCCGCACACCAAATGGCTGAAGCTCCGGCTAATGATGCCATTGGTAGCGGTAAGACGGTGGTGGAAGCTGGTACTTCTGCCGAAGGCGGTGCCCCCGCGCCCAAGAAAACCATAGAGTATCCTAAGATAGTCTATCCGGTACTCACACCGGGTAGCACTGCTCTGGTTCCTGGTGCGGCGCCAACATCTCCGACGTGCGGTCTAGAGGAGCTCCTCCGACAAGCAGAGATCTTGCAAGGAAACAGCGTATCCTTTGGCAAGCTGCTGGCTGAGAGTGCTACCAACCTCAAGATCATTGCACTTGTAAGTTTATTTGCCTTTTGCATTTTATATGAGTATCCCACTGTAGCCCCAGAGGATTTAGACGGAAAACCATAGGTCTTTGCGTCTGAATGCTCTAAGAGTGACTAAAGTAGAAAACTTCTCACTGTAGCCCCCAAGCATATAGGTGCTAAATGCTTTAAGAGTGGCATACGCAGTGTTTATAAATTTCAATATTGTAGCCCCCAAGCCTCTAGTTGTAACTGAATTAGTTCCGACTAGATGCTTAAAGAAAAGCTAAGCATACATCCGAGTTAAAAACTTTATATTGTAGCCCCCAAGATTCTAATCGAGAACTGAATTAGTTCCGACTAGATGCTTAAATAAAGACTAAGCATATTGCTAAGTTAAAAACTCTCATTGTAGCCCTCGAGCGTCTAGGTGGAAAATTTCTGGCTAGATGCTCCAAGTAGACCAAACAATGTTTAATTCTTTTTTTCCATAGAACGAGAATGCTCGGAGGGGCATGGCCAACGACAAGTACCAGAATATGCGCGCGGACTTGGAAGCCTAAAAGGGTAAAACTGCCTTCTTGAAGGAACAGATCATGAAGAGCAAGCGTCTGTTTTTCCTTTCTTGTTCGTATTCTGACTTAAACTTGTGTATTCTCTGAGTACTCACTGTGTACTTTGCTTTCTCCGGCTTGCAGAAACCATTTCCAAGGCCAAGGATATTGTCGAGCAATACAAGCATATTCAAGAGCTGGATAGAGAGAACAAAATCCTTAAGCACGAGAGGAAGGACATGCTGAAAATGCATGAGGAGTCAATGAAAGTCCTGCAAGACTCTGCCACCGAGGAGATCAACCGCTTGAAGGAGGAGATCTCAATCTTAAGAGATCAGAAGAAAGCTGCCGACGAGCAGAATCAATACCATCATGAGGCGTACAAGCTCCTCCAACAAGAACGGGACTCCTTGGCGGATACCCTCTGGCAGGCTAAAGCTAGCATCTTCAGTAAGTAATTCTCCGTCTTGGATTTTTGTAAGTTGGATACTTTGAATTTTTGAACTCATGTGCTCCTTGTCGGAATTTTTGCATCTCCTATGGGTTTAATCCGGTCGCCTCCTCCAGCAAAGGAATGCATGGTTCTTGCCGGCAACTTCATCAACACCGCCATCGCGCAAGCCAAAGAGATTTCCAAGCCCCTCCAGATCAACATCAAGGCATCGGACTCTATGGCGAAGTACTCGGAGATCCTGCGCTGAGCCCCCGAGCGTATCACAAGCTAGAAAGCTTCATGTGCACGCGCTGATGCAAGGATGGCGCTGTCCATGGTCAAGGCACACTACGAGGATGCCGACATTGACACGGTAACCTCTGGCATTCCCGACATAGATGACGATGGCAAGGAGATAAACCATGAGTCCATCTTGTCGTCACTCGCGGGTTATGACACCAGAGTTGCCGAGTTAGTCGACGTCAACGTCTTCGTGCCGATGAATATCATCGATGGCGGCAACCCAAGCTCCTCCGAGTCTCTTCGCACTACCGACTTCGAGGGTGACTCTCCTGCCGTCGATGACGCTGCTTCCAAGTCGCCTGCACCAAAGGAAAGAAAAACAACTTGTAATATTTGTTTCATCTTTGATGCGTATGCGGAAAAAACTATGTATTAACTTAAGGCAGAAAACAATGATGTATGCCCTGCTTCTTAAGAACTAGTTCCATCATGTATATATTTTTTAAGCAAGTGTTGGCTTATCCATTACTTTCGTTCTCATCCTTGACTTTTCGTGAGTCGGAAGACTCGTTGTCAGAACCATGTGATCAGGTGATGATGCCCAATGGCACCGTCAATAACCTAAACATAAAATCGCCGACAATAAGTGCCGAAAGTCACTACTCCAGAATCCACATAAAAACGATAAAGAACGTGTAGACCAGAAAACTTAAGATAACGCCCGTAGGCGGAATTTTCACAAGTGCAATCGCAAAGCTTGTGCATAAAGGTTTTATATGATCCAAAAATGAACACTAAAGGAGGTAAAAGACTCGGAAATATGAGTGAACCAAAGAGCTTTATTTCATTGATCATATAAGAGGTACACAATTAGATATAAAATGCTAAGTGTAAAAAGGACGTAGTTGTGCTATGTTCCATGGCCGATCAAGCTCCGGGTAGTCATTATCCGGGTCACGTCGCTTACGCTTATGGTCCTCGTTGGGTCTATCCTTCAGTTCACGATTGTCAACGAGGTAGTAAGACCCATTGAGTAGCGCCTTGCTTATGATGATCGGTCCTTCCCATGGCGGGGATAATTTGTGTGACTTCTTCTGCTTAAGTCGGAGCACCAAATCCCCCTCTTTAAATGAGCGATGCCGAACGCGGCGACTATGGTAGCTGCGTAGCTTCTGCTGGTAGATGGCGGATCTTTGGCATGCCAAAATGCGCTCCTCCTCGAGAAGGTCCACATCTAGGCATCTGGATTCTTCAGCGTCATCTTCGTCGTAGGCGGCAACCCTTGGTGCATCGTGAAGTATGTCGGAAGGTAGGATGGCTTCTGCTCCATATACCATGAAAAGGGGTGTAGCCGGTGGATCTGTTGGGTGTAGTTCGTAAACTCCACAGCACAGATGGCAATTCTTCTGCCCAGGCTCCAGCTGCTCTATGTAGCGGTGCCTCAAGACGTGGCTTGATCCCCTGCAGAATTAATCCATTGGCTCGCTCAACCTGACCATTGGATTGTGGGTGTGCCACAAATGCAAGGTCAAGTCGGATGCCCTTCTCCCAACAATAAGCCTCCACTTCTCCGAGTGACAAGTTACTGTCGTTGTTGGTGATAATGCTATGTGGGAGACCAAATCTCACCACTAGATCCCGGACAAACCTGAGGGCAGTTGCCCCATCAAGCTTTCTAATGGGTTTAGCTTCTATCCATTTAGTGAATTTATCAACTGCTACTAGCAGATGCGTAAACCCACATGGTGTCGCTTGTAACGGTCCCACCATGTCTAGCCCCCAGACTGCAAACGACCAAGTTATTGTTATTGTTCGCAATTCTTCAGCAGGAACATGTGGTTGTCGGGCATAATACTGGCATCCCATGCATGTCTCAACCAGCTTGTCGGCCGTCGCCATGTCACCAAGAGAATCTTTGCTGGAAGGCTTTCGCGACCAACAATCGAGGAGCGGCGTGATGCCCGCAATCTTCGAGGTGGATTTCACGTAGGATTTCAATACCTTCTAGCTGGGAAAAACACTTTAGGTATACACCAGTAGTGCTCCTTTTGTAGAGTTGTCCATTGATTATGGTATAACCCTTTGCTCGTCGTACTATTTGCCGTCTTTCGACCTCGTCGTCGGGCAAAGTTCCGTGTTCGAGATATTCCATGAACAGTCTTGTCCAAGCCGGAGGGACCTTTGCCACCATGTGGACGAAAGAGTCAGCTCTATCCGGGTTGTCGATGTCGGCTCGCTTCACGGATGGTGTACGTATATGCTCTAGGAAAACTCCTAGCGGAATTCTTTTGCGCCCTGATCCAAGCTTAGATAGCATATCATCCGCCTCGTTTTTCTCCCTAGGCACATACTTGACTTCGTAGCCCAAGAAGCTCTTGGCTATCCCATCCACTTCGTCTCGATATGCCGCCATCATACGGTTCCGCGCATTCTAGGTGCCAGCCACCTGCTGGGCAACCAAGTCGGAATCTCCACAGCAAACTATGCGCTTGATGCCAATATCCTTGGCTACACGAAGTCTGTGAATGAGTGCTTCATACTCCGCCATGTTGTTCGTAGCCTCGAAGTGGATCTGCAGAACGCAGTGTAGCTTGTCTCCTGTTGGTGACTGTAGCAATACACCAGCCCCCGAGCCGTTGAGCAGCTTTGATCCGTCAAAGTGCATCACCCAGTACTCTGGTTCTGGAAACGGAGTAGCATCTGGCATCTCCGTCCAATCTGCGATAAAATCCACCAAGGCTTGTGATTTGATAGTGTCGCGTCTCTTGTAGGTGATCTCGAAGGCGGCAAGTTCAATGCCCCACTTCGCGACCCTTCCCATAGCGTCGCTGTTGTTGATAATGTCGGACAGTGGAGTCTTGCTCACCACTGTGATTGGGTGCTCCTGAAAGTAATGCCTCAGCTTCCGAGAAGCAAGGAATACTCCATAAGTTATCTTCTGGTAGTGCGGGTAACGCTGCTTGGACTCAGTCAAGACCTCTCTCACATAGTAAACTGGTCGTTGAACTCCGTGCTCATAGCCTGGTTCCTTCCGCTCTACCACGACGACGATGCTGATTACCCGGTTGGTTTCCGCCATGTAGATTAACAGGGGATCTCCAGGCTCGGGTGTTGCAAGGATGGGCGTTGAGGAAAGAATCTCCTTGAGCTGCTTCAATGCTGCATCTGCTTCGTCCATCCACGTGAATTTGTCCGCCTTCAAAGAATCTGCAATGGTGGCCTTCTCTCCAAGTCGGTGACGAACCGACTAATCACGCAACACAACCTGTTAGTCGTTGAATGTCCTTTAGGCATGTCGGACGGTTTATGTTTAATATGGCCTTGATTTTCTCCGGGTTGACCTCGATTCCATGCTGGGAAACGATGAAACCCAAAAATTTGCCGGCTGGAACCCCGAAGACGCACTTCTTAGGGTTGAGCATCATGTTGTATTTCCAGAGATTATCAAAGGTTTCTTTTAAGTCGGAGATTAAGTCATTTGACTTTTTAGACATCACCGCTATATCGTCCATGTAAGCGTGAACGTTCCGACCAATTTGGTCGTGAAGGCAATGTTGCATTGTCCGCTCGTACGTAGCACCTGCGTTTTTCAGCCCAAAGTGCATCGTAACATAGCAAAATGTGTCGTATGTTGGTCCGACTTCCTCATCTTGATCTGGTGGTATCCTGAGTATGCATCGAGAAAACACAAAAGTTCCGAGCCAGCCGTCGATTTAATGACTTGGTCAATGCGAGGCAAAGCAAACGGATCTTTGGGGCAAGCCTTGTTCAAGCCGGTATAATCACTGCATATTCTTAATTCTTTGGTTCCCTTTTTGGGGACAAGTACAGGATTGGCCATCCATCGGGTGTAAAGGACTTCTTGGATAAATCTAGCCTTAAGTAACCTAGCTATCTCTTTGCCAATGGCGCGTATATTCTTGTCTCCGAAGCGTCGTAGAGGTTGTTTCACTGGTTTGCATTTTGTATCAATGTTTAAGCTGTACTCGGCAAGTTCCCTAGGTACACCTTTCATGTCGGCAGGTTGCCAGGCAAAGATGTCCCTATTCTCACGGAGGAACTCGACGAGCGTGCTTTCCTATTTGGGATCCAGGTTCATCCCAATGGTGGTGGTCTTGGAGGCATCGCCTACCACAAGTTCCACCAGCTTGGTCTCGATGGCGGCCTTGAACGCATGAGCGGAGTCGGAGATCTGCTTCTTCGACGCGGGCATCTCTGAGTCATCGACCTTGCTCTGGATCTCTTTGAATTCTTTGCTGTAGAGGAAAACTTCCGCAAAGGCTGCTTCATTAATCTCGCAGTCCCTTGCCTTGGTAAAGCTTCCGGATACGGTGATGACACCGTTTGGTCCGGGTATCTTGAGTTTGTTGTAGACGAAGCATGGCTTGGCCATGAAGGTGTGGAATATGCCACAGCCTAATAAGACGTGGTACACGCCCTTGAAGGGGACTACCTCAAAGGTCATGCGCTCTTGGAGGTAATTATTAACATCGCCAAAGGCAACCTGAAGTGTGATGCACCCAAGGGACCGAGCCTCCCGACCAGGAACTACGCCATGGAAGATGGTGTTGGTCCGCCTTAGGTTTGCCTCCGTCAAGTTCATCTTCTGAAGTGTATCCAGGTACATGATGTTGATGCTGCTTCCACTATCCACCATACACTTGGTGAACTCCACGCTGTCAATGAAGGGGTTGATGACCATGGCGTATTGGTTATCCGTAGGAATAAGGTCTGGGTGGTCCGTCCTGTCCCAAGTAATTGGAACCTCCGACCAGCACATGTACTAGGGGACTGGGGGTAAAATAGCCATCAGGATCCTCATAGAGGTCTTCTGTTGTCGGACGGTGGGGGTACCAAGGAAAGTGTGGTAGACTGGCGCCTTCTTTACGAAGGGGTTCTTGCCCTTGTCTTCGCCCTTGGCGGCGTGCTTGGGTTCAACATCCTCGTCCATGTCACTTGAATCCTTGGACTCCTCCTCCTTCTTATTCCCCTTGCCCTTGCCTCGCGGTCTGTTCTTACGACTTTGCTTGTAGCCGGACTCCGGGTCTTCCTTTAGGTCGTTGACGAACTTTCAGTGTCGATTGGTATGGGTGGATTTTCCGTTGACATCGAGGTGTACGAGGCACGGCATATCGCGGTACTCTTCATATGTTTGGGGAACGCGGAGCGGTGCCGAGGTAGTTCCACTTCCTCGCTGCTGCGCACGACCAACTCCCCGTCCTCGGCCACGTTGTCCCCCATCACCTCATCCTGCAAAGGTCATGGCGACCATGTCGGGAGATTGCTTTTCTTCTGGAGCGGTTTTCCGCTTTGTGCTGCTGTTCCTTCGAGCTTAAGTTGGAACGGCCATTGACGGTAGAGAGCCGCGAGCATCGTCGTCGGCAGCTGCGAACTCACTAGCCAACTGAATCATCTGGTTCAAGTCAAGCTGGTGATTGTCCTGCAAGCGCTTCAGCTTATGTCGGAGCAATGTGCCCCTTTCTAACCCATCGATGAAGGCGGCCATGGCGGTCTGAGCGTGCACTCCTGCGCAGGAATTCTTCATATCCAGCCAGCGAGAGAGGTAGGCGCGAGATGTCTCGTCTTTTTCTTGCACGCACCGCTGTATATCGCCAATAGTGCAGGGACGATTGTACGTACCCTCTAAGTTCTTGGTGAATGCTTCTTGCATGTCCAACCAATTGCAGATGGATTTCTCCGGCAACTCGACAATCCATTGACGGGCCGTGCCTGCCAACATCAAAGGGAGGTACTTGACAACAACATTGGGGTTACCTCCGGCAATCTCCACTGCGTTGCCATAGTCCTGCAACCATGTGGCTGGCTTGGCGGTGTTGTCATAGGGCTTGATGGTCTTGTCAATCCAGAAACCTTTGGGATAAGTTGCGGACCATATCGCAGGTCCAAAGCAACGTGGTCCCAGGTATGGTCCTTCCCGGGCCTCGTGGATCTTATCGATCCACGAACGTGCATCGTACGGCTCCGGGTTCTTCTTCTTCTTGTCAACAGGGGATGGGCTGCGTGAACTATGCGGGCCTCCTCTGCCATGGTGACTGCTAGGTGGCGACGGAGGCGGAGGTGGCGGTGGGTTAGCCTTCTTGCTATTGACCTCCTACGACATCTCACGCTTGTCACGATTTCTTGCCGGACGCGGAGGGTCATGGCACGACCTGCTCTTGTGTCCTTGGTTGCGCTCTCCGTCATGATGGGTCTGCTCCGCGTTGTCGCGGATGACGATGCCGCCCTGCCTTGGCGGGGGCATATCCGCATGATGGTGAGCCTTGGGGTCTTCGCGATGTTGGGGGGATTGGGGCGGTGGCGATGGGCGACGAGGTTGGGCCTTTTCTCCGTGGTCGGAGGATATGGGATAGCATCCTTCCCATTGCGCGTATACATCCGTCTTTGTTCTGATGAACCCGTCTGCGACCCGACATCAAGAGGAGATCTGTCCCTCGGAGGCTTGTGCTGGCTAGATCGGCAAAACGCTGGGTCCGACTCCAGCCTCTGAGAGGTGGCCTTTTCCTGCTGTTTCACCGCCTTGGCTACTAGGTCATAGACCTGTTCCACTGCCTCGGGCGATCTATCCTGCTCCAGAAGGGTCTTGGCGACGGCGAGGTTGAGGAGTGGAGTGGGCATCACATGTCTGCCTTCACTATCAATGTATGGCTTGGCTTGTGCCGGCTTCGGGGGAGCCCATCCTAGGTTTCACCGTACACCAGGATCGTTGATGACGCGAGTCGGAGCTTTATTGGCCTTCTGCTGCAGCAGAGTCTTGTACTCGGCCTCCATTGCTATAGCTTTCTCTATGGATTTCTGCGCGTTGACCAGATCTCGATCTAGCTTAGCGCCTTTCTCCGTGATGGCCTACGCTTCCTCCAGCAGCAGCTGGCGCTTCTCGTCAAGCTGAGTCACGTTCCGGATATGAGCGACGGTCAGTGGCTCAACGAGGAGATTGGCGTACATCACTATCAGCTGGAGTAACTTGGGCAGCAACCGACGTAGATGCCGGAGGCGGCAAGTTCGCGATGTTGTTGTTGCTCGGACTGGTGCCGAGTTCCTGCGGCTGTTGCACTGAATCGGGCGGAGGAGGCATGACCTTTGCGCGATCATCGTCAGCAGTAGTAAGTGGCCCCTTCCCCTTTTCCAGCACTGTAGGCGGAGCTCGTCTGGGTTCTTCGTCCATCGCCGTCCCAATGGTGACGAACACCTCTCGAGACGTGACGGCATTGTTGGCTTGCTCGTCGCGCGTGTATTCCTCCTCCATCTCCTGCATGGCGGAGTCTAGTTCCTCTGGACTGAAATCTATCTCCTCTGAATATGCACTGAAGTCGGCATAAAGCGCGTCAATCACAGAGTCGGAGGGTGCCAGGACTTCCTCGATGACGGGGGGTGGAGGTGCGACAGGTGCGACGATGACTGGAGGTGGTGGTGCTGCTGCGGCGATGGCGGCTGGAGGCGGTGGTGGCGGCTGTTGAGGCGGCGGCGCTCCACCAATGAGCGCGAGATCCGCCTGAGCTGCCACTTCGGCCTCCGTGTAGCTGTTGACGGTGTTCACCATGCTTTCGAAGGTGAGACGCCCTGAAGCCTGCTTCCGCCTTAGAGAATGTCGGAGAAGCATTCCCTGGTCCATTCCTTCCATAAAGTGATACATAGCATCATCGTTGGGGTAGTGGGCCAGATCGGCTCGTATACGGAGCCACCTGTCAAGGTAGTCGCGGGGGTTTTCGCCCTCTCTCTGAACGCAACACGCCAGATCGAAGATGGTAACCACGCCGACGAACATGGATCTCTGTTGTCCAGACGCACGGGCGAAGCCGGCGGACTTGCAACGATCTTCCACCATCATATCCTGCATAGGGGCGGTTTGGGTGGGCCTTGAATTTTTCCGATCTTTGCCGGCAAACTCCGAAGAGAGATCCGACATCGATCCTTCCGCGAACGTATCCTGCCCGTAGGCGGTCCGTGCGGGCCTTGATGCTCCTCCGACTCCCAGGGAACTAGTGCCCGAGTGGGTTTCGCCGATGAAGAGGTGGACGTCTCCGATAGGAACGATCAAACACCGCGTAGGGTTCGTCTTCGCCGGGATCCAGAACTCGTCGGGAGGGACGATCGGAACGTTGCCGGAGAAGAGAACGCGACCGATGGCTACGGTTTCGCCGATTTCCGCGAAGATCTTGGTCCTCGCTCGCTGAAGAGCCTGAAGCGCCTCTTGCCCCACGGTGGGCGCCAACTGTCGTGATATTGCCGACGAGTACGCCATGGAAGGGTCCTCACAATGCGTGTTTAGAGACATGGGAGAAGGCGGACGGTTGACGGGTACGAGGTAACACAGCTTACCCAGGTTCAGATCCCACAACGGTGGCGGAATCCTACTCCTGCTATAAATCACTATAAGGGCAATACGCCGAGTTAGAGGGATTGGTTCGCTGTGCGAGGTTATGTGAAGTTGTCTAAGTTATCGTGCCCTAAAGGCTCCCATATGCCCGACTTATATAGTCGCCAGGTCCTAGGGTTACAGGGAAAAGTCTTAGCCGGACAGCTTACAGAGTCCTACACTGTCTATTACTAGTCTTGCGTGTCTTGCATTCCAAGGCTCCGGGTACGTCGGTGAGTCCAACCGTAGCCTTCATTTATCCGGCATGGGCCTCCCTTCTGGATCCATCTACTGGACCGTCCAGCAGGCCATGGGTCATGTTACCAACTGTGGGGCACCCGGGTTATCCGAATATGAGACATGCTATAAGGATATCCATATAGCATATCCCAAACAGTAGCCTCGAGTTTGACGGGAGAGCCAGGGCGGCGCAGGCACGCACGCACGCAGGGTTGCTCGGGATTTATTTTTCGACGTACAATTTTTTTTACTTGCTGGTGGCAGCCATCGATTCAGGAGTAATTTCAGAAGTAAAAAGAGACCTACCAAACCATCAAGACTGTAAGCCTGATGGCGCCGTCAAGCGTGGTTCGATCAGATGTCCTACAGTTTCGACCTTTGTTGCTCCGAGTCTTCCACCGTAAGAATATGACGCCGAAGCGGTGGTCCAGCAACTGGCATTGCAATGGGTATGTTATGAAACAAATGTTGCAGAGGAGATTAGGAGGGGCCTTGCCACCACCACGCCAAACATTATGTTACGAGCCAACAGATCCATTCCATGCTTAAACTTCTTTCTGGCATCTCAAGACGATAGGTGGTAGAGTGTGGCGTTTTGTAGCTCGCGACCTACATGTAGCTTGCATTTTTAAAAACGAAAATTTAAAGAGAGTCAGGGAAAAGAAATTCCTAGATGTAAAAGATGATGTATTCTATCAACATGCAAAATCTCAACACAAAAAATACCTAGGCTGTGTGAAAACGACAAAAGTTAGAATTTGAAGAAGCCAACACTTCCAAACCTCCACAATTTGTGTTTTTTCTAGGTTTCAAGTTGAAATTTCGTACCTCGGTAAAATACATCATTGTCAGCATCTAGGTTTTTCTTTTCAGAGATTTTAGAATGCGGTTTCCGAAAAGTTCAAGAAAAGAGCTACATGTAGCCCAGGCTACATTTGCAGTTTCCGCTAGGCTAGGTGGTATGCCTTTGAAAATGAAACCATTCCTTGTGTCCAAGGGACTAGCATCGCAGATTCCACGGAGAATGGTTGAGAGAGATTTCTGCCCTCAACTCAAGCTGGCAATGACATCTAGGATTGGGATCACAACTGAAAACTGGGGCAGCCCAAGCAGGGCAGAGAATCCTGCCCAAGACCTTACTCGGGCAGCAGGCTAGTGATGGTGACGCAGAGCAAGCGAAAGCGTCGGCACAGGTCAGGATAAACCGTGAGAGCCGAGCGCGGCAACAGAGTCAGACAGGAGTCTGATATCGGAATGTAGACACAGATACTAAATTCTCTAGTCAGAGACCATAACACATTTTGCACTTTGGTTCAGTTGTCCGATGTGTATGTAAGTTTTACACTTTCATTGCCTATATACTATACTACCGTATATACAGTTGTCGAAAAACAATACTACAGTTGTCGAAAAAACAATACTGTGCCATATATACTGCGGCTATACATAGTGAGCTTCGACGGGATTCATGCCTAGGGCTTCTGCCCGGAGAACATGATGAACGACCTCTGCACCTTGCTGCTGTAGTTGACCAGGCCGCAGGACCTGCACAGGTCCTCCAGCTCTCCTTCCGTGAAGAAATTGTAGCTACTGTTCACGGGTCCAACAATCTGCAGAGTAAAGCGGAAAAGGCGGATCACGGTAGGTAACCTCTCAGCTAGGCAGGAAATAAGAAGGGGCGCTAGGCAACAGATGACTTTTTTTTACCTGTCTTAGTGGCCTTAACGCCCCAGAAGAGAACGGGCCGCTGTTCGTGGGGGAGGATAGGAAGGTCGTCCCCACAAAGACACCGCCAGGCCTCAGCACTCGGCTGATTTCAGCTACCTGAATTTTAAAGAGCAGCATGAATGAGTTCGTATAACAAAAGGAATAATGGATCGTGTGCTGATTAGCAGGATGTAGTGCAAAGGATTAGTTTGTCAAGTTGGCCAAAGCATAGTAATTTGATATCTGCAATGCTTCAGAAGGACTAGTTACTCGATCTGCCGATGTTAACAGAAATGACATGTTCAGAAGAAAGATAAATTTAAAGCTTTTTAAAGGGTAAACAGTACTAGAAACATGTAGAAATCTTAAAGGCTAAACTACTTTTCAGATTAACAGGGTATCACGTGATGCCCCAGTTTCAAGTATACTGAAACCGAGACATGAAACACAATCTGCCCAAAGGTGTCCAAAGCATACTAAGTACAAAACTATTGCAGTAAAAAATTCAAAGAAATACAGGGCACTATTTTCATGTAATGCACAAAGTGGTTTACACACTATGCATTATTCAGAAAATCGGCCGATTAATCCCTGGGTACCCGATAAACTGATAAATCAGTCGATTTACTGGTCGATTACCCTATTAATCCCCTACTTCGCTAGCCAACCGAGCAGCTACCAGTTAACTATTTCCTCAACAATGGCACTACAGATTGGCTGCTTGTTCAGTTGACTTGTGGAATAAAATCATAATCCCGGAGACAACAGTTATGCTATATAAAGTTATGAACCATGTAACAATAACATAGTCATCTCTTGAATAAGAAGTGAAAACGAGCCGGGTACTATACCGCATTTGAAGGGGATGGCCAACAGTGGATAGCGGCCCCAGCATGAATAGCATCAATTGAACATGAAGCAAAAGGGAGCCTTGAAATATCAGCCCTTACAAGTGCAAGGTTCCTGCAGAACCAAAGGAAGAAAAAAGTAAGTATTTGTTTGAAGCATCAGAGAATTCTTCTGTTCAATGTTCATGATTACTGTACTGTACTTACAAAGAACAATGTATTGAAGTTGTACCAGATGGAAACAATAGAGTAGATTATCAAATACTGTTCAATTAAATGGAAATAATAGTCTTTCCTAGTATTGGACTAAAAAATCACTAGCTGCCACCAATAATTTAGGGGATGCTGCAACACGAAGACAATTTTCAAGGCATTCAGGAAAATTTCAAAAGGAACAAGAACGACAGCTCACGTGTTTAGGGGGGTATCTTCTTGCTTAATGTAATCATAGCACTGGCGGAGCATATTCTCAGAAAAGTCCAGAGCAATCACTGATGAGTATGCCCCAGAGGTTGCGAACTTCCTTGCAAACAAGCCACTGCCGCAGCTGACATCAACGAGTATACCACCAGCGACTGGTTCGAAATAATCTTGAGCCATTTGGAACTGATAAAGCCAACAGCAGCTCAATTATTATATACATACAAATATGAATATTTTCTCATCAACAAAGATGGTGATAATTTTTGTTGCGAAAGATGTATGATTTTGCAGGGCAGGTAAGTAAGAACTCACTAAGCAGTAAAGGCTTAATGCAAGGTACCTCTTCATCCCGACCAGGAAAGCCACTCTGGTTGAAGTTCTGACGCCATCCTCTCTCGTAAAGAAACGAGACAAGCGGGCTCCTGAACAGCTCAGTTCTAGCAGGCTTCAGCTCGCTGTATTCTTTTGTTCCTGAAGTGACAGTGAGATCCAAGAAGATATCTTTGCTGGTGAATGACTTTTTGCATTTCAAACACTTGAATCCGGACCTATAAATTGCGGACCTAGGACAAGCATAAAACCACAATAACATAAGTCTTAATCCAGCCAACACATATACATGAGAGATGAAGGTCATGGAACTTAGACATACAAGTTCATGCCTGGCGGCCCTTTCCTTATCAGTGGTTCATAGCAAACAGGGCATGCGAACACCTCGTATTTTGGAATGTCATTCTGCTCGGTTTTGATATCCTGAATCTTTTTACAAAACTAGCGTCAGTTTTACACAAAAGGAATAAAGCTCCACGTCAGACTCAGGATAACATCAAGCTGCTAGTACGCAAAACAATCCTTTACGCTTGGCGGAACCCTTTCAGTAACTATGCTCTTAAACAATCTGCTTCCTTTTAGAGAAAAAAAAACAAGCTGCTTCTTGTCCGAAGGATAAATGAGCGCCTTGTTATAGAGATAAGGTCTCGAGTGTGGGTACAGGCTAGATTGCGGAGATCAGGCATCAGCAGCTAACCATACACGAGGACCTTGTTAGCAAGTTTAGCTGTTGATTGCTAGTACAATCTGGCCCCCCAGTTTCCAGGCATCCTATACATGTATGGCAACAGAAATTCAGACATCAACAGCTAAGTAGCTAATCGTTTCATTAATCTACCATCCATGCGCAGATTCAGTCTTTACATCAGAGGTCTATAGGTCACCGCTGCAGACCATGGCTCACATCGAACTGAAGAGCGCTGCTAAACTTGGAGTAGCTCGAGTCCACTGATTACTCTACTGAATACACTAATCCTGGTTTCTGCCGGCCTCTCCCACCTTGGCATAACACCAAACACCTGGCGTGCAACAACCCGTTCTCCCCTTTTCTAGCAATCACAACCGGCTTAGGAAGCAGCTAGAGGGATACGTACCGGGTCGACGGCGATGGCCGCGGCGACGGCCACCCGGCGAGCCGGCAGCGGCGGCAGGCCTGGGCTACGACGGAGGCGGCGGGGAACGCCGGCGCGCTGGAGCGACGGGTAGGAGGAGCACGAAGCTGCGGCCGCTCTCACCGCGAGCTCCATGTGAGCTGCAATCGAAGCAGTAGCGCGCTGGGGCTGGAGCCTGGACGGGCGCGAGGGGGGAAATGATGGAAAGAAATGCTCTTTCGCAAGGTCCGGGCAGGGTGTGGTGGTGGTGCGCACAGGCGTGGCGCCACGCGCGTCCGTTCGCGCCAACTTGGCTCTTGCGCGTGGTTTGTCCTGGTCTCGGTTTGCAGTTTGAATTCGGGTCGGCCAGCACTTTACACCCACCCATGGATCACACGGACGAGTTTATCCCCAACCAAGTAGACAAGCAGAAACCGAAATAACTCCTAAGGTAATTGCTCGCCGTCGCCCGTCGCCGCCGCCTCTAGCTGATCTCTGCACCAAGGCCGCGGTACCCACCCATGGATCACATGAACACTTTACCAGAAGACGTGCTTGCCGACATCCTGCGCCGCCTTTCGCCGTGCGACCTCGCCGCATCCCGCTGCGTGCACAGGGCGTGGCTCGCCGTCGTCGACGCCCACCGGCTATTGCTCCCACACGTCCTCCCACACTCGGTGTGCGGCCTCTTCATCAACTACGTCGACTACGCATCCACGCGCCTATTTGTCTGCCCCACCGCACGGACCAAAAAGATCGATATCAACTTCCTGCCCCTCCACAACCTCGGGATCTACACAACCATGGATCACTGCAACGACCTCTTATTGTTCTCGGACTTCAGCAACACGATCCGCGTGGTCAACCCCGCCACGAGACAGTGGGAAGACGTCGCTTGGAAAGATAAGAATGCTAATGCATATCTTGTGTGTGACCCCGCCGCCGCCTCACCGCACTATGAGGTATTCTCAATTCCACGGGTGACTGAGAAAGTAGTTTCAAGCGAGCGAGACGCATCACATGATTTGATAGAATGTCCACCATCCCCGTGGACACTAAATGTATTCTCGTCCAACACAAGACAATGGAAGATGAGGTCGTTTATCCGTGAAGATGATAACGTGGTGGGGACAATGACTAATGTGCGACTAGATCCATCGGTGTCCATACATACATCTTGGCGACATCAAAGGGGGCCGAGGTGGCGCTACAGTGCCTATTGGAAAGGAGCACTCTACGTGCATCCCAATGATGCTTTTGTTGTGAGGTATGCATATCCTAGTTTGCAAAATCACTTTTCCAATTCTAACACTAGGTACCGGTGTTTCTCTTGCATGTGAATGTTTCTACTCTACAAGCATTGCACCACTTCAACATTGACAATGATGACCTTTTCTCTTGGATGAATTAGCATCTATGTTTGTGTAGGTTGTCTTTGTCAGAATGCAAATATCAATTAATAAAAGCGCCAAATCATACTGACAAAACCGAACATGCGCAGTTTCTTGGAAAATCTGAAAAGGGGTTGTACCTTGCTACAATACATGGTACATGTCTGCTTCGGGTTTGGATCCTCACCGAATCAAGAGGGCGGGTAGATTGGGTGTTGAAGCACAATATTGATCCTGAGCCATTATCAAAGGTTTGGTTACATGATCTATATTGTTTTGACAAAACTTGGACCATGGCGGAATATGATGTTTATTGTTATCATGATTATGATGATGATGAGGGGGAGGATGATGATGATGATGAATATGATTATGACGATAAGAAAGGGAAAGAGGAAGATGTAGAGGTAGAAGTGCAGGTGAAGGACCAAGATTGGGTACAGAAGGAAAACAACAAAATGGTAGCGAGTGAGGATTGTGAATGGAATTCCGACGATGACAATTTCCTAAATATTGATGATTATGATACTCGCTCCGACAGCATCACATTCCTTGGGTTTCACCCCTATAAAGAGGTTGTTTTCCTGGGATTACCTTCATTGGTAGGAGTGGCTTATCACTTGAAAAGCTCAAAAAATCAATATATAGGTGAAATGCGTCCAAAGGATTATGGCAAATTACCTACAAATGGAATATATGAATCATTTCCATACACCCCTTGCATGGTTGTGGAGCTTCTTGAGCATGCTTTGGAGCATCCTTGTGGACATTAGAATACTTTTGCAGCAGTTTAAGGAGCGGCACCCAGATGTTTGGGTCCTTGTTCTTATTTTTGGCCACCATCTCTTTGAAGTGTTACAAATTTGTTATGTGTATTTCATGTGTACAACTTTATCGACTATTGCTTGTCTTGGTGGGTTACTGCATCTGGTTTGCCAAAATGTTCTATAATATGGAAAAAAATAAAGTACTACACAAGTGCATCCATATATGTTCTGCTTGGCCTTTTACATTTCTCTTGTTATTCTTTGATACAGATAAAGATTACTCTTATTTATTCACTATTTTTGTCACTTGTCCACACTTGTAACTTGTAGAAGTAGGCACGTGCTTCGGAAGTCGAGTAAATATTTTGCACCCTTGTGATACTTGGGGACAATTCTGAGACAATCCAAAGAACAACATTTTCTTTTTTTGCGCATACGTGCGCAAGTTTAGCTGTTGAGTAATATAAGATGCTATACACAACAGGAATGGCCAGATGCGTCGACGGTCTCCTGCTACGCCGACGGCCAAATGTCGGGGCCGTCGGCGTAGGACCGGGCCAGGCCAGCCCAAGTCGCCAGCCCTCGGCGTAGGATAACCTACGCCGACGGTCACCCTCGGCATCGCGAGGCCCTCGGCGTAGCCAGGGGACGCGTGGCACATACCGTCCAGCGCGGACGGCGCGCTAATGGTACCGACCATTACGCCGAGGGCCACCCTCGGCATAGCGCCATCACTAGTACGCCGACGGTCACCCTCGGCGTAGCCCTCTGCATTTTTTCCTTTCTACTTGCAAACTTATTTTATATTTGTATCAATTATTTATGTTCTATTTTTATTAGTTAGATGATTTCATACCCTCTGAATAGCAGTCTCCACGCCCACATGAAATGTCGTTGCGAATCTTCTCACACCCCAGAAATTTCTATATGTTTGTAAGTGTTATTATCGCATGTGGTTCTGAATAGCAGTCTCCATGCCCACATGAAATGTGTGTAAATTTTATGTATCACACATTTTGGAGAAGCTGTTCAAAGATTAAATGTTTTTATCGCAAGTGCTTCTGTCAACCCTACTGAGAAGCGGACGATAGTTTCTCTTGTAGATATAGCATGTACCATGTTAGAGGAACGTCTAGGGGGTTAGACGATCCGAGTGTGCAGAGATCAGGGTTTCGTCGGAGGAAGACCACGAGAACATCGGAATCAGATGAAAACTTGCATGTGTCCCTAGCATATGTGTGTGAGTGTGGTGAAAGGTTGGTATATGTGCTTGCATGTGTCCCCCTCGCATGCATGCGCTCTAACCTAAAAGCGAAGGTTCTGGACCCGTATAAGGGGGAATCTTCACGTTTAGGTGAAATCGGATAGGATAGTGCCCCAACTTGTGAACCAACATGGTTTTACATCATCCTATGACCTAAACAAACACAAAACAAGAGAGAGCTACGTCGGACTACCCCTGTCACAGGAACGTCTAGGGGGTAGACGATCCGAGTGTGCACGGATCAGGGTTTCGCCGGAGGAAGACCACGAGAACATCGGAATCAGATGAAAACTTGCATGTGTCTCTAACATATGTGTGTGAGTGTGATGAAATATTGGTATAGGTTCTTGCATGTGTCCTGCCTCGCATGCATGCGCTCTAACCTAGAAGCGAAGGTTATGGACCCGTATAAGGGGGAATCTCCCCGTTTAGGTGAAACCGGGTAGGATAGTGCCCCAACTTGTGAACCAACATGGTTTTACATCATCCTATGACCTAAAAAAACACAAAATAAGAGAGAGCTACGCCGGGCTACCCCTGTCAGAGGAGCGTCTAGGGGGTAGACGATCCGAGTGTGTACAGATCAGGGTTTCGCCGGAGGAAGACTACGAGAACATCGGAATCAGATAAAAATTTGCATGTGTCCCTAGCATATATGTGTGAGTGTGTGAAAGATTGATATAGGTACTTGCATGTGTCCCTCCTCGCATGCATATTTGTCTTTCTCTGAACATGTCATTTGTGTTAACATCGGCACTGTATAATGGATCGAGTAACTAGTCCTTCTGAAGCATTGCAGATATCAAATTACTATGCTTTGGCCAACTTGACAAACTAATCCTTTGCACTACATCCTGCTAATCAGCACACGATCCATTATTCTTTTTGTTATACGAACTCATTCATGCTGCTCTTTAAAATTCAGGTAGCTGAAATCAGCCGAGTGCTGAGGCCTGGCGGCGTCTTTGTGGGGACGACCTTCCTATCCTCCCCCACGAACAGCGGCCCGTTCTCTTCTGGGGCGTTGAGGCCACCAAGACATGTAAAAAAAAAAAGTCGTCGATCGTCTAGCACCACTGCTTACTTCCTGCCTCGCTGAGAGGTTACCTACCGGGATTGTTGCAGATTGTTGGACCCGTGAACAGCAGCTACAATTTCTTCACGGAAGGAGAGCTGGAGGACCTGTGCAGATCCTGTGGCCTAGTTAACTACAGCAGCAAGGTGCAGAGATCGTTCATCATGTTCTCCGGGCAGAAGCCGTCGTAGCCCAAGAACCCCGTCCAGGCTCACTATGTATATAGCCGCATGCAGTATATATGGCCACAGCACTGTTTTCGACAACTGTATATACGGTAGTAGAGTATATAGGCGATGAAAGTGTAAAACTTAAATACACATGTTGGACAACTGAAACAAAATGTGTTATGGTCTCTGACTAGAGAATTCAGTATACATTCCGATATCAGACTCCTGTCCTGTCTGTCCCGGGCTGACTCCGTGGCATATGCCACGCCGACGGCTCGGCTCTCACGGTTTATCCTTACCTTGATCTACGTCACCATCGCCGGGCCGCTGCTGGAGTGAGGTCTTCGGCAGGATTCTCTGCCCTGCTTGGGCTGCACCAGTTTCAGTTGTGATCCCAATCCAATATGTCATTGCCAGCTTGAGTTGACGACAGAAATCTCTCAACCATTCTGTAAATGTTTCATTTTCAAAGGCATACCACCTAGCGGAAACTGCAAATGTAGCCTGTGCTACATGTAGCTCTTTTCTTGAATTTTTCGGAAACTGCATTCTAAAATCTCTGAAAAGAAAACCTAGATGCTGACAATGATGTATTTTACCAAGGTGCGGAATTTCAACTTGAAACCTAGAAAAATGATAAATTCTGACAAATTGTGGAGGTTTGGAAGTGTTGGCTACTTCAAGTTCCAACTTTTGTCATTTTCGCACAGCCTAGAATACTAGGTATTTTTTGCATGTTGATAGAATACATCATCTTTTACATCTAGGAATTTCTTTTCCTGACTTTTTTAAATTTTCGTTTTCAAAAATACAAGCTACATGTATTTTTTTGCAGCAGTTTAAGGAGCGGCACCCAGATGTTTGGGTCCTTGTTCTTATTTTTTGCCACCGTCTCTTTGGAAGTGTTCCAGATTTGTAATGTGGATTTCATGTGCGCAACTTTATCGACTGTTGCTTGTCTTGGTGGGTTACTACATCTGGTTTGCCAAAACGTTCTATAATATGGAAAAAATTAAGTACTACACAAGTGCCAACAAGTGCATCCATATATATTCTGCTTGTCATTCCTCTTCTTATTTATTCAAGTAAAAATAAGAACAAGGACCCAAACACAGGGCCGGCCCTGAGATTTTGGGGCCCGGGACGAAACTGAAATTTGGGGCCCTTTTATTAATTTGTTTTCTTGAAATACATGTATAAAATGATGGAAAATAAATACTTCAAGAATATCATCCAATTGCAGCGTTCATATAAAAATAACAATGTTTACATATTAACTTAAAATGTTCTCCGTGAATTCCTAGATGCGAAGTAAGTGACAATGGAATCAATATCAATATCGTCTGATAACTTCTTCTCGATGCATAAAGTTGTCAAACCATTTAACCTCTCTCGAGACATTATAGATCTCAAATAGTTTTTCAATAGTTTCAACTTTGAGAAGCTTCTTTCAGCTGATGCATCAGTCACATGCATAGTAAATAAGATCCGATAAGCAATAGAAATATTAGGATAACAATCTGCTTTTTACACAAACTCGAACATCTCCATAGCAGTCATTGGTGTGTCTAGTAAAATAAACTTCATAACACTTAATTCGGAAATAAGATCATTTAACTCAATATCAAATGACCCATATTTACCAGATGAACCAGATTCACTGGAATCAGCCGCCATAACCAAATAACCACACTGAAAAAAAGAACTACTAATCAGAACTAGAATTAGGGATTTAGAGCATAAACTTGTTAGAAATAATGGGGCTAATCCATTTAGGCCCATGAGTATTTCAGATTTTCCCTAAATCTCAAAGCCCAAATTTGTGGCAGCCCATATGTGTTTGGGCCCATGTTTGTGGCAGCTCACATGGGAGTGGAGTGGGAGCTAAAGTTTAGTCCCACATGGAAAGTTGGAGGAGAGTTGCACCACCTTATAAGGTGGAGTGTTGCACCACTTTGTAAGTGAGTGGGAATAAGAGAGATACACACGCGCGCTCCTCCTCCGACGCCGCCCGCTTCATGACGCAAGACGCCTCGTCACGACAGCAGCCGCTGGTTGCGGAATCTCGCCGAGCCGAGCTTCGCTCCCGGATCGTGGGCTACTGTAACCGACCCGAACGTTAGGGTTTCCTGAGCCGCTCTATATAAAGTCCCGTGCGGCTACCGCCACAACACCACCGAAAACCAATCTAGGGTTTTGCCTTCCTCTCTACTTGCGCCGTCACCGTAGTCTACTCCATCCCGCTTGCCGGCGTGCACCGGCGGACGGGAGAGCAGGTCTCCGGAACCACTCGCCCTTGTGATCCTGTACGGGAGAGGGCGAATAAGGTTTTGGGAAGCGCTCTGATCGCCGAAGTTCTTCATCACGGGCCGTCTTCCATCCAAGTCAGTGGTCGCCTACCGCCGTCTTCATCGCCATCTGCGATCCCTCTTCCCCAAAGTTTCTACTACGAACCGAGCAGTGCGTGCTCGTGATCTGTTTGGTTATTCATCATGTCTCTGGTACATGTTAGGCTGTTGTTTGTTTCCGATCATCCTGTTGTTTAGTACATCTAGTATGTTCGAGTTACATGAGCTAGTAGCTGGTTTTGTCATGATTTATATTCTGGAATTAATCGTGGAAATTATGCCTAATAATCCAACAATCCAAAAACCTTATTGTAGGCAATTTCCTGAATTAACAATGGCTGGTTTTACCGATGCACTGAGGCCGGATAAGTTTACCGGTGTGCACTTTAAGAGGTGGCAGTACAAGGCTGAGCTTTGGTGACCACGATGAAAGTGTTCCACATCGATAAAAGGCAAACCAGGAACTATATCGGCGAGGATCGGAAGAAGTTCGAGGATGCTATCTTGTCTTTGTGGGATGTATTCGAGCATTCTTGCGACCGTCATGTGATGTGTTTATGCACATAAAAGGACGGAAAGGAGCTCGGGATGCACTGGATGCCAAGTTTGGTGCTGCAGATCTTTGGCGATGAACTGTATATCATGGAGAGCTTTCATGATTTTAAGATGACTAAGGACCTTCTATGGTTCAACAAGCTCATGAGATACAGTGCATTGCCAAGGAGCTCGAACTCCTTAAGTGTACCTTACCCGACAAGTTTGTGGCGGGATGCATTATTGCTAAGTTGCCCCCTTCATGGAGGAACTTTGCCACAACTCTCAAACACAAGAGACAGGAGATATCAGTTGAAAATCTGATAGCGTCCCTTGATGTTGAGGAGAAGGCTCGCTAAGGACACTCGAGAAAGGAGAGGGTCTTGCTACTGCTAACTTTGTGCAGAAAGGCAAATCCGTAGGCAAGAACAAAGGGAACTTCAAACCCTCCTTTAACAAGCCTGTAAAGACTACAACCTTCAAGAAGAAGAAGACGAACAGAGACAAGAGTGAACTGTCTTGTTACACTTGTGGAGAGCCCAGCCATTTTTCCAAGGACTGTCCGAGCAGACATCGCAGAGGGAAAAGGCCAAGGCATCAACGTCGTGACCGCTAGCAATCTTGATGGGTATGGTAATTTATTTATCGTTCTTTCAGTATTTCAATCACCGTGTTGGTGGCTTGATACGGTGCTAATGTTCATGTGTGTCTTGACATCTCTATGTTCACTTCTTATCGTCGCTCGGGATTCATCCGTCCTAATGGGGAATGGATCACATGCTTCGCTCGTGGTGTTGGCAGTGGATCTGAAGTTTACTTCGGAAAGATCGTGCGGTGAGGAACGTGCAGCATGTCCCTACTATGAACAAAAATCTCGTTAGTGGCTCCTTCTTTGCGAGAGATGGGTTTAAGGTTGTCTTAGAGTCTAATAAAGTCGTTGTTTGAAACATGGACAATTTATTGGTAAAGGTTATGAGTTCGGAGGCTTGTTCGGTTTTCACTTTCGAGTTTTGTAATAAATCCGTGAATCATATTTGTGGTGGTGTTAATGATGATACCGGTGTTTGGCATTCGTTTATGTCACATTAATTTTGGTTTGATGTCTCGGATGTCCAGATGAGTTTAATCCGAATTTCACTATTGCCAAAGGTTCTAAGTGCCATAGTTGTGTGCAATCAAAGCAACCTCGAAAGCCTCACAAGGCTGCCGAGGAGAGAAACTTGGCACCTCTAGAACTCATACATTCTGATCTATGTGAGATGAATGGTGTGTTGACAAAAGGTGAAAAGAGATATTTCATGACGTTGATAGATGATGCTACTAAATTCTGCTATGTTTACTTGTTGCAAACTAAAGATGAGGCTTTAGACTACTTTAAAATCTATAAGGCCGAGGTTGAAAATCAACTAGAGAGCAAGATCAAGCGTCTTAGGTCGGATCGTGGTGGTGAGTATTTTCCCAAAATATTTGATGAATTCTGTCGAGAACACGGAATTATTCATGAGAGGGCCTCCCTACTCGCCCCAATCAAGCGGGTTGCGAGAGGAAAAACCGCCGATCGACTTGGTGAATTCCATGTTAGCCACTTCTGGTTTATCAAAGGCATGGTAGGGGGAGGCTTTGTTGACTTCATGTCATGTCCTGAATAGAGTTCCTAACAAGAATAAAGAAAAGACCCCTTATGAGGAGTGGGTTGGGAGAAAACCATCACTTTTGTATCTGCGTGCTTGGGGTGTTTGGCGAAGGTCAACATCGATTCCCAAGAAAGCAAGCTCGGACCCAAGGCAGTGGATTGTATCTTTCTAGGGTATGCTCCACGAGTGTAGGCTATAGATTTCTAGTGGTTAAATCTGAGGTAATTTGATATGCATGTTGATACTATAATGGAATCTCGTGATGCAACATTCTTTGAGAATATTTTTCCTATGAAAGATATGCATAGCATTGGTAGGATTTCTTCAAATACTTCCGAATCTAGTGCATCTATTGATAATTCTGAACAACCACATGAGGAATTTCTTGAGAAGGATGACGATGAACCTCTCACGAGGAGTAAGAGATGAGGGTTGCAAAATCCTTTGGCAATGATTTCATCGTGTACCTTGTGGATGATACTCCCAGATCCATTACTGAGGCATATGCATCTCCTGATGCAGATGATTGGAAAGAAGCTGTCCAAAATGAGATGGACTCGATTCTTTCTAATGGAACTTGGGAATTATCAGAACGACCCTATGGTTGTAAACCTGTGGGATGTAAGTGGGTGTTTAAGAAGAAGCTAAGGCCTGATGGTACTATTGAGAAGTACAAGGCACGGCTTGTAGCTAAGGGCTACACACAGAAAGAAGGCAAAGATTACTTTGACACCTATTCACCTGTCGCTAGACTGACCACCATTCGAGTACTACTGTCCCTGGCTGCCTCTTATGGTCTTCTCGTTCATCAAATGGACGTGAAGACAGCTTTCCTTAATGGAGAGTTGGAAGAGGAGATCTATATGGATCATCCGGATGGGTTTGTGGTAAAAGGTGAAGAGACAAAGGTGTGTAAGTTATTGAAATCTTTATATGGCCTGAAACAAGCACCTAAGCAATGGCATGAGAAGTTTGACAGAACTCTACTTTTCTTGGCTTTGTCATTAATGAGGCTGATAGGTGTGTTTACTATCGCCATGGTGGGCGATAGCGTTATATTATGTTTGTCGTGGATGACATTCGATCTTTGGTACAAACATGAAAGTGATAAATGAAGTCAAGTCTTTCCTGTCAAAGAGTTTTGATATGAAAGATCTGAGAGAGGCTGATGTCATTCTGAATATCAAGCTTATTAAGAACGAGAATGGGATTACTTTAACGCAATCTCATTATGTTGAGAAGGTCTTGAGCCGATTTGGCTTTAATGATGGCAAGACTTCTCCAACACCTTATGATCCCGATTTGACATTACGAAGAATAAGAAGGAACCAACAGATCAGCTGAAATATTCACAAGTTGTTGGTTCTCTCATGTACTTAGCAAGCGCTACAAGACCCGATATCTCTTTTCTTTGTGAGCAAGTTGAGTAGGTTCACGTCTAACCCGGTATTGATCATTGGCATGCACTTGAAAGGGTCATGCGCTATCTATGTGGTACAATGAGCTATGGGATTCACTATTCAGAAATCCTTTGTGCTTGAAGGATATAGTGATTCAATTGGATCTCGGCGTTGATGAACTCTACGCCACGGCGGGTATGTGTTTACCCTTGGAGGTGGCGCGCGATGTCATGGAGGTCTCGTAGACAAACCATATTGACGAGGTCAACTATGGAAGCGAACTTCGCTTTAGACACGACCTTTGTTGAGTCGAATGGCTGCGTGAGCTCTTGATGGACTTGCACTGTGGTTGAGAAAACTGCGGCAATCCTTCCGAATTGTGACAACCAAACTGTTATCGTCAAAGTGAACAATTCTAAGGATAACGCGAAGTCATCAAGACACGTGAAGAGACGTTTGAAATCTGTCGAAATTGAGAAACTCCGAGTAATAACTATACGTATATTCAAATGACAAAAAACTGCGGATCCTTTACAAAGGGACTATCACGAAATGTGATAGAAAGTGCATCGAGGAGATGGGGTTGAGACCCATGGATGTCACACATTAGTGGTAACCCAACCTATGTGATCGGAGATCCGTGAATTAGGACACAGGAAGAACAAGCTAGTGGTTTGGGAGGAGAGTATTTTGTAACCCTCTCTATGTGAAGATGCATGACTCTCATAATCTGAAGGCAGGTTGGCAACATGCCTTAATGTGTTTCTGTTGGCTTTAATTAGCAAAATGCCGTCCCTCTGTGGCATTCTTGAAAGAACACACCTATATGAGCTCATTTGTAGACGTCGCGGTCTATGAGATCTGGGTGATCTCTAGTAAACTCATGAAGAGACCAGGGAGTATGACGCATATGCTCCAACCCGCGGGGTAGGCTACTGACAGCCAAGTACTAGTTATGATTTTGAACGAAATCTATTGGCACCAAACTTGCAATTCAAGGTTCGTCCATTGTTCAAGTTGTTGATAGACGTAGTTCAAGATTCTAGGCGGAAGTTCAACTTAACAGTCTCTTTGAAACACTGGTATATAAACAAGTAGCAAGGATTGGCAAATCTTCAAATGGGCATTTGAGATCTGGTGGGGGATTGTTAGAAATAATGGGGCTAATCTATTTAGGCCCATGAGTATTTCAGATTTTCCCTAAATCTCAAAGCCCAAATTTGTGGCAGCCCATATGTGTTTGGGCCCATGTTTGTGGCAGCTCACATGGGAGTGGAGTGGGAGCTAAAGTTTAGTCCCACATGGAAAGTTGGAGGAGAGTTGCACCACCTTATAAGGTGGAGTGTTGCACCACTTTGTAAGTGAGTGGGAATAAGAGAGATACACACGCGCGCTCCTCCTCCGACGCCGCCGCTCGCACGCACGCTCGCCTCGTCTCGTCACGTCACGTCACGACGCGCGCGCGCGCGCCGCGGGTTGCGGGAATCTCGCCGAGCCGAGCTTTATTTTGCTGCTCAGGAAAATTGACAGACGTGTCAAACGGTTAGCTTATTCGGGTCTCTCCCGGATCGTGGGCTCGGCCCACGTTTGCCTCCGTTAGGGTTTCCTGAGCCGCTCTATATAAAGTCCCGCGCGGCTACCGCCACAACACAACCACAACGGAAAACCAATCTAGGGTTTTGCCTTCCTCTCTACTTGCGCCGTCACCGTAGTCTACTCCATCCCGCTTGCCGGCGTGCACCGGCGGACGGGAGAACAGGTCTCCGGAACCACTCGCCCTTGTGATCCTGTACGGGAGAGGGCGAATAAGGTTTTTGGAAAGCGCTCTGCGCGACTGCTCGAGTTCTTCATCACGGGCCGTCTTCCATCCAAGTCAGGCGGTGCTGCCTACCGCCGTCTTCATCGCCATCTGCTGCGATCCCTCTTCCCCAAAGTTTCTACTACGACAACCGAACGGTACGTGCTACGTGATCCTGTTTGGTTATTCATCATGTTCTGCGGGTACATGTTAGGCTGCTGTTTGTTTCCGATCATCCTGTTGTTTAGTACATCTAGTATGTTCGAGTTACATGAGCTAGTAGCTGGTTTTGTCATGATTTATATTCTGGAATTAATCGTGGAAATTATGCCTAATAATCCAACGAAACTAACCGATCCAAGTTTGATACCATCCGAGATCCGTGCAGGATGACCACCCACCCAAAGGACACCCAGAGGATGGAGTTCTCAATAGCTGACCACCCACCCAAAGGATGGAACACAGGAGATATAGGAATTGTCGAAGCAGGAGAAGACAAGCTTGGGATGTTTCGTATCGTTGCTGAAACTGCGGAAGCTGGCCTCCGTTATATCATTGGGGAAAACAAAAGTTTGAGTTCCACCCAGTGGCAGGCAGAGAAGACAATCTCACTAGATTCTGACTACCGGTATTGTGTCCGAGCTTCATCAGGGATATACTTGCTCCTAGACAGGAGAGAAGCCCGGTCGTATGACAACTATTCGCTGGATGGGCAACAGATGGAATATTTCTCAGTGGACGTCGAGACATTGCAGCTTGAGAGGGTTTGGGGTAAACCTATCTCTGGCTCATCATTGCCACGCTTATATATCAACTTCCCACCATCGTTGCTGTCTTCATCAACAGTATGAGATGGTAAACTATTATTACATCCTAGTTTTTTTCTTTGAACAGTCTCTTGCCTCGTACTTATGTCCTTACCTTCATAGTTACCATACAAATTGCTAATGCTTAACAACTCATTATTGCAATTGGACCTGTTTTACATGATTTTGAAGTGGTCATTTTTCTGGCTCTTGCTGGAGAGCTAACTCAGGAACATAATTGTGTTTCGTTGTCTTGTTTATATCAATGGTCGTTTATAAGATAACAAGGCGAGAAAAACTTTTATCATAGTCTTATGGTATTTAATTATTTGTAGAATCCCAATGCAATTTGATGTACAAGATGTATTTGACAATTAATTTTCTTGTTACATGTGCTATGATACCATATTATATTATGATACCACTACCATCTCTCTCTTTATTAATTATTGCGCTACATCATCATTCTGCCAAGGTGGCATGCATGATACATCTTAGAGCATGGCTAATAGAAGAGCCTGATGTCGGCTCTATATCAATGCCATGTCACCTAAAAGCCCACTCATACAATAGATTGGCTGTAGGTTAGCTATTAGATTGGCTATAGTAATAAATGCATGAAGTTGAACGAGGTAAATAATTAGTAGTTAGAAATAAGAGCTAGCTAAGGCTGGTCATAGTGCAAGTAACTTTAAGAGTAACTAAGGGTCCAACTCAGCGAAATTGCTTATGTGACAGTGAATTAATAAAGATAGAGGGGGATGGAGTAACATACTTAGTTACTGTAATATCACACATACCAATACAAGATGAGTCAACACCTAATAAATGATACTTTGCATGACATCACTTATATGTTACTCTCCACTATAAAGGTATAATATAGAGTAGTAACTTGTGCATGTTACTAGTCTATGTTACCGTCCACTATGATCAGCCTAAAAGCTCTCACTCGGCTGCATGCTGGCTCTTTGTCCTTGTTTTGTGTGTGCAGTCGGGTTGTAGACATAGAGTCCGCTTTATTCTCTTTCTTCCATTGCTAAGGTGGAGTATATTATAGCCAGCTGATTAAAATCTATTGTACTTGCTCTACCGCTAGGACCAGCGTGAGTAATAAAGGGATGTGTGGTCAATAGAGAGTTGTGGCAAAACTGACGTGTGGCCGGCGGGCTACTACCGGTTTTGTCAAAACAGGTGCTCATCTCCGAGTCGTCCTCACTGACAGTCAACTACCAGTTGCATCCATGTCATCACCGTATGGATATTAGGGACATACGCATATGTATTAAATATAGCATCATCTATTACTCAAGTCAATCTCGGCTTCCCTTTCTTGTAGCGCTATATGTACTCTTCTTGAAAGATCAATGCTCCCTCCAGGCGGATTATAAGGCTATTAGTCGTTTTGGAGACGGACCAAAATATGGGGCTAATTAGACATTAATTGTCATTAATAATATCTATAGTCTCACAACTTGTTCAACAGGTGCAAATTAGTCCTACAAGTTGTAAAGCGTAATCCTACGGTACATAAACTTGTTCTTCGTGAGCAAACTAGTCCAAATTTATTCAAAAGGTGACACATGGCATTGTAATTGCTGACAAAACCCTGGTGCTGTCTTACGGGTTGGTCCCACCAGTTAGTCAGCGAACGAATAATTAAAACTAAATGAGAAGAAGAGGAATTGAACTCACCACCTACTGTACACAATACGATGTGTTGCCAATTATGCATGAAACATTTGTTGGTTAAATTTAGTTTGTTACTTTATTATACAATATACTTGCACATGTACGTAGTTACCAAACACCTCGCCGGTCCAGTCTCTTGTCTAGCAGGTGAAGGATTTATGCACTAGCCAATTATTTCAAAAGACTGATCTGATGAAAAGAGGATCACCTCTAGGCTATTTTAGTCCTTAGCGTGGGATAGGATTGGCTACAGAATCGTTTTTTTCTTTTTTTTTAATTCTGCGTGAGCAGGGTCTTGAACTCAAGACCTCTTGGCTCTGGTACCATGAAGAATTTATGCACTAGCCTATTATTTCAAAAGACCGATCTGATGGAAAGAGGATAGGCAGTATATTTATATTCAACAACAGGGACACGGAGGCTGGCCTACGACGAGCTCTCGGTCATCCTCATCGCTGTTTCCGACATGTGTCCGACCGATAAGACGTCGTTGCGCCGACACTCGTTCCGCCTACTCGCGCTCCTCGTCGTTGCGCACCTCCGGTGCCTCTTGTGCCCAAGCTCGTCGATGGCACTGCTACTCGAGGTTTCGACTACCTCGGTCTAGCAGGCACACACGCCATGGAAGAGGCCGCCGCGGACTTTGCCGGTTTTGTGAACCCCGTCATGTACATTGTTTAGCACATCATGCCAGACCTCGCCGCGAAGACCGTCGCCCATGTTGTCACGCACACCATGCTAGACTTCGCCGCACAGCAAGTCGTAGACGTCGTGCTGGACCTTACCATGCAGAGCTTGGAGGGCAGGAACATAAACATCGTATGCAGCTCGAAGACAGCGACACATTCCATCGTATGCATCTCGGCAGCGCTCGATTTTTCCGTGATCGTAGAAGCTGGCCGATGTAATGGTCCCACAACTTTGAGCGCGTCGTGTCGGTGGTTCCGCCGCGGTGTGCTGCTTGACCGTGCTTCTTTACAGGCTGCAGCGTAACCTATGTTTTTGCGGGCAGTGTAGAGAAGAAGAGGCATCATCCAGCAAACTCTAGTGATAGGATAACGAGTTCAGACCGACGCGGCTGGAGTCGCTGGAACACGGCGAGCTCGTTGTTGCCACAACTTGCTTTTCCTGCGTGCGTCCCTTGAAAAAAGTATAAAGAAAGTGTGGCCTAGCTTAACACATTGATCTACGAAGGTTGTAGTGGTGTTGACGTGTTACTAAGAGCACTACGTTTTGTGTTCGAACTCCCACATCTTTTTAATTCTTTCTTTGCTGACTGATATGTGGGACCCACTCATGAGGCAAAACAAGGTTACTTGTATAGGAGAAAAATATACAGTGGTGTTACGACATATGTCAGCCCGTGGATGAATTTGGACTAGTTTGCTCACTCATGACAAGTTTATGTACAAGATCATACTTTGCAACTTATAGGACTAATTTGCACGTGGCCAACAAGCTGTGGGACTAAGGATGTTATTAGCTCTAATTTAAACAACTTCTACATAATCCTCTTGTTTCACACATAGAACTTACATTTTTTTTCCCAAATGGGGGACAAAAACACCCCGACCTCTGCATCAATAGGATGCAGGCAGTCTTTATTAACACATAGAACTCACAATTAATGCATACACAGAACTCAGCTTGCAGTTCGATATATATAGGAAATCAACAAAGGCACAGAAAATGAAGCACGTGCACGTGTGTCGATAAATTAAGAATATGGCCCATACAGTTGATAATTTCAGTTCTTCATGGTACTCCCTCTGTTTTTTAATAGATCACGTTCTAGGATTTAATAAGGTCAAACTTTGTCATCTTTGACCAAAAACATAGAAAAAAATATCAATGTTCATGATATCAAATAATGTATATATTATGAAAATATATTTTATGATGATTCCAATACCATAGGTTTTACATTTTAGATATTTTTATGTTTTGCTAAATATTTGATCATAATTTAAAAAGTTTGACTTTGACTAAACCTAGAACACGATCTAATTGTAAACGGAGAAAGTACCACTGAGGAGCCTATCCAGTAGTTTGGAGAAGGTCACGGACAGTCGTGGTCTCTCTGGAACTGGAACGGGGTTGAATGTCCCACCTGGAGATTTGTCCGCAATGGCTTTGAGACCCTAGCATTGACATAGGATAAGTTGAATTAATTAATAAGCAAATAACTAGGAGAGTAATTCTCACTTGATACATACATGGTTATATGCGTCTCCTCCCAGAGTAAACGTGTGGACAGGCACTTTGGAGACGAAGTTCTCGGTTCCATCAAAGAAGTCTCCCTCGTTTACCAATCCATCGGAGAAGAACAAAATGATGCCATTGCCGTGCCCGCGATAACCGATCATTTTATGGGCTTCGGCGAGGCCGGATGCCATGTTTTTAGTGCACTTAAACCTGTGCCTCGCAAACCCTGTGTACCCCGTTTCCCTTGTCTCTGTAGGGTCAACTAATTTCATGTCGGATGTGTATGTGTTAGGGGTCGACATGACCCATATGTAGCCCATGCAACTGTCAGGGAAGTGGGTGAGCTTCTCCTGCAGCAACCAAAAGACCTCATTGTTCACAGTGTGCCACGCCGGGGTCGAGTCCGTGCAGTCAAAAGCATATACAATCACCACGTCCAGTGGCCCTCTTCCTGCAAAACATTATAGACAGCTGGTCATCATGTTATGCATGTTGCTGTCTTGTTGATGATCACTCTTTAAATCAGGTTGGATTGGATGGACGTATATATATATACTCTCTCCGTTTAGAAATATAAAACATTTTAGCTTTGTAAATCGAATATATCTAGACCTGTTTTAGTGTATATATTTGTAGAGGTTTAAAATAAATCTATACACTAAAAAACGTCTAGATATATATATATTTAGTTCACAAAAATAAAATGTCTTATATTTCTGAATGAAGGAAGTATTATTATATACCTGAAATGGGACTATCAAGGATGTTATCTAGTAGCTTGGAGAAGGCTGTTGACAGAAGCGGTCTTTCAGGAACAGGGTTGGTGTGAAACTTCCCGCCCAGAGAATTTTCCGCAATCGAGTAGAGAACCTAGCATATATTATTCAACATATAGGAATACATTAAACTTATTAGCTAGTAAGAGGAGCATGCATGGTTCAGTAATGATTCGATGGATATAGTACACATACATGGTTATATGCGTCCCCGTCAAGGGTAAATGTGTGGACGGGCACTTTGGACTCGAAGTTCTCGGCCCCATCAAAGAAGTCTCCCTTATTTTCCAACCCATCGGAAAAGAGTAATATGATACCGTTCTCGTACCCCCGGTTGTTGATCATCTTATGCGCCTCTGAGAGGCCGGATGCCATATTCTTGTAGCAGGTGATCCTGCGCCTGTCGAAGGCCGTGTAGCCAGTTGCCCTTGTCTCAGCCGAGTCAACTATTTTCATGTCGCATGTGTACGTGTTATCGCTCAACATGACATAGATGTAACCCATGCAACTGTCGGTAAATTTGGTGAGCTTCTCCTGCACCAACCAGAATATCTCATTGTCCATTGTGTACCAGGCCGGGGTCCAGGTGGAGCAGTCGAATGCGTACACAATCACCACGTCCAGTGGCCCCCTTGCTGAACACAAAAAAATAACCATTAATCTGGTTTATAATTCGCCAGAAAAAATGATCATCAAAAGTATGATGTTTGGTAGGAGTAGCTAGCTAGCATGCATGTTCTTGGTGGTAATAATCACTCATGCATGGTTTACCGTTACCTGAACTAGAACAAGGGAGGGAGCTGAACCTCCTGCTCCTCGTCGAATTCACGGCCGTGAGGGCATTGAGACCCTGCCACATGTACAAGAATACAGAACATTCGCATAAGTTGACCAAACTTGTTACTCCCACCACGACAGGCTAAACCTCTTAAAGCAGCTGATAATAGATAGTGGAGTGACATAGTCCATTTGGAGACTGAAGCTACGTACTACTAGCAATCATTTAATAACGATTTACCTTACATAATGTATCACTTATTCTTAATAGTTTGTGTACCGTTTATGACCAAACGAAATACCAAGTCGGTCATGAGTAGTACCTGGTAAACATCTGCAAAGCCAACACTTCCAACTTTGTGCTCGTCGGAAAAATCGTTGGTAATTACATTCAGCGTATGTAATTTCATTTGTGTAGGCATGCTTGACATACATGTACAAACAAAATAAAACGTTATGCCAAGAACACCTTGGGAATAGCAAACATGTGTATCTTGTCCCTATGTCCCATAATATATGATCTTATTACAACCAATATACTCATATATTAGTTGTAATAACATTGTACATTATGGGACGCCGGAGGGAGTAGGAAACATGTCTTCGGGCCAATTTAAAATCCAATTCAACCTGGGTATAGTTTTTCTGAGCTGGCGCTAATGTTGTTAGTGTGTTTATATCATCATCCATGTGCCATCAATCAAGAGAAGGATTTTTGGCTCATATATGTTCTATTGAGGATGCAATCCCACGAAATTTTTTAGAAAAACAGGTCGGCTAAAAAATGTTTTTTGACAAGAAAAAACTAAGAAGTACATTTATATTTGGCAGAAAAAAGAACCTATGCAAAATAGAAGTTGTAATATTTGCCAAGCAGGTGCTTAAAATCAAGGATTAATCTGAAAGGGAGACATACCCCATGACGACTATATTTCGTGATTTCAATAGAGCGGCTGCATGCGTGGTTTTTTGGGTGTGGTACTTGGTCCACACGTGGCTTCTGGATGCGCTGGTCCACGCGTGTTTTTGTGTGAGCTTGTGCTAAACAAACCTGAGTTTCTTAGACTAGTGACATGAAAGTATCTATTATGTATATGATACTAATATACGATACCATTTCCATAATGCATAATATCATGTAGCAGTATCATAATCTTAGTGTATCTATTGTTTTATAGAATCTTAACGTAAAATTGTGTACAACATTTATTTGAGATGGCAGGGCGAGGATGGCGACGCGTCTTCGGCTTGCACTATTGTTTGTAGTCATCGCTAGGTGGTCCAATGATCTATTTGTATTTTTTTATTAATTTTGGTCCATTTATACTGATGTTGATGATTATTAAAGACCGGTGGAATTTTTTTAAAAAGGCAACAGTAAAAACCATTATGCCGAAAACATCTAGGGTACATAATACATACAGGTTTAGCTAGTAATAAGAACACACAATAGACATGCTAACCGCATAGATACTTGTACGTATACAACGATTTAACAGGAACAAAATGGACCCGCGTGGATAGCTACCCGGTTAGTAAATGCACTCATATTTTCCACCCAATTTTAAATTTCTGGTTCATCCTAGGTATAGTTTGTCGATTTCTGCAGCTGAGATTCTTTTTATGTTGGCAGCTCAGGTCCTTTGTGTGTTTATATCATCATGCATGTGTCGTCAATCAAGAGACTGAAGCAAGTGTGGTTTCTGATAGTCTTTTGTGTATGTTTGTTGCACACCAAATCCCACGAAAATGTAGAAAAACAATTCGAATGAAATAATCATTTTTCATAATAAAAACTAGAAATACATTTATATTTTTTGATATTTTTACAAAGGTGTTAACAGAAAAAACATGTGTTTTGAAAAATAGAAGTTATAGTATTTACCAAGCAGGTGCTTAAAATCAAACTATGAGACATGATAGAAGATCAAAGAACTAACCTCCTTGAATTATGGCTCGACACAGTCCCTCCAGCTGGTTCCTCGTGTGAACATATCTCATGAACAACCGTCAAATTAACCTCATCAACATATGTACCCTTATCAAACATTTCTTGACAAACATCCTTAGTTGCAAGGTTCTCATTAACTTTAGTGCTCCGCACGAGGAACTGCTCCTTGTTTTTCTGATAATGATGTTGTGTAGCTTCCGACAAAGTTATGTTCACACTAAGTTTTGATTTTGGTGGCACAATTTTATTGTTAGGATATATGTAGTATGGCAAAGGGTTGGTCTTTTCGATTTTGAAGGCAATAAAACCATTTGTGTTGTTGCTTAGCTCAACCGAACATGACAATGGTACAAGCTTATTGTTGTGATCAGAATTAGAAAATCGTAGCTCCAGAGGCTCAATACCAAGCATGTCATCCTCCCAAGAGTCATTTATCTACGCATGTGAGAAAATCACATATCAAAGAACATGTAAATAAAACAACTCCATTTAAACAAAAATCGATGGAGTATACTAGATTGTGCAAATAGGGCACTTGAATTTCTTGGGAGGACTATATGAGATTACCTGGTCAGTTGTAGGTTCATCACTATTCCTGGTGCAATTATTCGTTCTTTCCATTTCACCAATTTCTTTCATTATATCTTCTATAGAAGGCCGACTATAGGGGTCGATAGACTGGCACATTATCCCTATCTCAGTGCATTTAATTACTTGTTGTTGGTATGCTACCGGTGTTTCTGTTGCCGATTTATTCCATCGGTGCCTCCATCTTCTAAGTATCTGTCATTTAACAAAGGTGGTAGTCCGATAAATGTAAAAAATAGCATTTGAACACTATCAATACTCATGGTGCAGAAGCGCAACTATGTATCTCATTTCTAAAAACAAAATTAGTTTGTAAAGATCACAAGTAAAACATATTACGTAGAGGAAACCACATGTTCACTTGACAGTTCGTAGACACATGAGAAAATAAAAGAACTATATTATGTTGGTGTGGATAAATTCTCTATGAAGGCATAGATACATCCTAAATGTATCATTGAAATCCCAAGCAATGTTCCCTCTATGTGCTCTTAGTATAAATTTATTCGGTGACACCAACACTAATCCAATGCAACATATAGAAATATTTATGGGACTCTTGAAATATCATAGCCAATGAAAAATTTACTTTTGCCATCTCATGTTTTGTAGAGAATTTGTTCCGCCAGCAATGTGCAAAACTTCTAAAAGGCGCCACACTAAAATAGTGGCTTATGAGTGATTGGGCACCACCATTAACGTCAATGTGAATTTCATGAATGAGAGTCGGTTACTGGAACAAAATATTTAGGACGTGTTGGTGATTGGTCTGTAAATTTTTTGTTTCTCCCTATGTAAGCAACAGTGTCAGTCCAAGCCTATATATTTTTTCTAGGATATAGCTACAAGAAGAGCGGATTACCATTTATAACCATACATAAAAATGACCAATCGCTATAAAGCTGCAAATCTACACTACAGGAATATGTCAATTGATTAGGCGGCCATGCGGATACAGGTTGGTTTACTGGTGTTGTCGTATCTCAAACTTAATTTATAAGTAGATTATCCAAAAAATATAACTTTTATTTAGAGATGTTAAATATATAAAGGTCAAAACACCATGTGTCTTGGAATAAAAGGCCCAAATATAAGGAAGCAACATTAAAATAAAATACCGATACTTAATATTGTATTAACGATGCTAAAGATGATGCCCTCACATTTGCGAGGTCCATCTTGCTAGATAGGGAAAAAAGAACATGCAAAGGTAAAATTTTGAAAATATTATAACAAATGAACTTATGCATTGTGTTGACTCACTCTTACATTTATTTTATCACCATTGATGCTCTTACATCCTGATACAAGTTCGATGATTATTGTCCCCAAACTATATATGTCTGACTTTACAGATAACCTACCATGGCCAGATACGTTTTCTGGAGCGGCATACCCTCTGCATTATATATGATCCTATCAAAAATTCCATCTTAAACAATATATAAGAGGGTGAATGGATACTTGTTGTATTTATTTTCAGCTCACCGTGAGAAATAATGGTTTGCGGTGGTTCGTGAGTTTTCTTTATGTCTTGCTAGACCAAAGTCCGTAATCTTTGGAACCATTTGATTATCCAAAAGTATGTTGGCAGGCTTAAGATCCATATGAAGAATATGTTTTTCCATGTGTATGTAATACAAACCCGTGCATATACCTTTGATTACTTGGTATCGTGTATCCCATTCAAGTCCTCTTAGTTCATCTGTGAAAGGAAAAAAAAAGCCATGCATCAAAACAGGGCCCTACGTTAATTACTTTTTTGGCTGTAACTTTAAACTAGGAGCGAGGGAAACAAGATAATAACAAATAAGTAAAGGGGAGATAAGCTGCATGGATCACATGATGGAATATGGTCGTACCAGTAATATATTTATCCAGGCTTCCGTTACTTATATACTCAAAACAGATCAATCTTTCTCTTTTCTCGGCATAAATATATCCTCGAGATTCTGGGTTTTTCACTGCTGTTTCCTCTGTATGAGAACAGAAGCCAAGAAACTTAACTACATTTTGATGGTTCACCTCCATGAGACTGTTAACCTCTCCACGGAAGAACTTCTCATCGATTGTCATGCTGCTCGCAATCTTCTTCACAGCAACATCTCTGTTTTGGAGGACACCCTGCTTAACATTTTTTATGGGGTCATTTTACAGTACATCAAATGAACATGGGCCTTTTTATTTTAGTTGATCCGATGGTCCAGAATAGAAACACTAGTCCACATTTGCGGTAGTATATTTCAGGATGATGGCAGTATCGGTATTCCACTACTTTAAATCCCACACCCAGATTAAAAAGGAAAAGAAGAAGGCTACGGTTGAAATTTCCCATTAGTTCATCTTCAGCACGTTTAATCACAGTATACATTCACGTACGCCACATATGATATGAGATACCACCGCCCGCCGGCCGTCGCCCCCGCCCTGTCCTGCCTAACTCTGCAACCACACAGAAGCATCCCAATCAAATCCTCTCAAACTCTAACTCATACGTGCTCTAACCCAGAAACCGCGCACCTGCCCGGTCGTTGACAACACCCGTCTCCATTGAAGAAGCCAACATGCATGGCCAAACTATAACAAGGTTCAGACTCCCAGTGGAGTTGCACGTTTTAAGAAGGTTTCATGTCTAGAACTGAAAAAGGACAGTGAAATTGCGAGGGCGCACACAGGCCAAATGGAACTAAAGCAGAAAAACTAAGTTCGTCAAAGCTATAGCTACTGAAGCAACAGGTTTCCATCTTATTGTTCAGGAACTGTCGCCTCCATTTGCGCTATCTTTCTTCAGGTCGCAGCCTGTTCAGCTTCTTGCCCTCCTGCTGGAGTATGTGTTTCAGGTGTCATCCAGCCCGCTGCTTTCAGAGTAGATGTGGGGCTGCTGAAGGTCTGCGCAAACTCGGTGGCGTGTACGATGACCATGATCATGCAAGAAGCAGACAGCTGGGTCACCGCAGGTGGTCGCTCTGGTGCTAGTGTTCTGTTGTAGCTTAGTCTTTTTTTTCCCCTTTATTTCTACCTGTTTCCGCTTCGTTTTCGCTTCAGCGACCGGCCTACCCCTCTATCCAGGACAACAATCGAGAAGAAGCCGTCCGGCAAGGCGCCCATCATGGAGGAGGACGACGCCGAGGGCGAGGACCAGCGTCGTCGTTGGAGGAATCCGAGCTGCAACACCCCTGCCGCCACCGTCGTCCTGACCACCAGAACCAGAAGAACAGCCTCGCCTCCGCCACTACCAGCGCAACCGATCAGCGGCTGCTGGAGGCGTGGCCGACGGCGGACCACGATTACGACAACAGGCCTGGAAATTTCCGCCCCATCTCCCTTCAAAACGCATGCCTTAAGTTTCACTCAAAATGCCTCACATTCCGCCTCCGCGGCCTCATCCCCTACCTCGTCCACCTGGATCAAACTGGGTTTATCTCTGGTCGCTCCATTGCTGAGAATTTTGTCTATACGGCTGACCTTGTTCAAGCCTGCCACAGACGCTTCAAAATCGACTTCCGCAAAGCTTTTGACTCAATCAGTTGGGAGGCCCTTGATCGCATCCTTGAGGCCAAGGGGTTTCCCGAGCTTTGACGTTCCTAGATAAAAATGATGAACACCACTAGCCAAACCGCCGTTCTGCTTAATAGCGTCCCCGACCGTTGGATCCAATGTCTTAGAGGCCTCCGCCAAGGGGACCCCCTATCCCCCTTCCTTTTCAATATTGCGGTCGATGTCCTCCAGCAACTTCTTCTCCAAGCCTCTCGTGATAGCCTTCTTCTTCATCCTCTGGTTGACGACCTGCCTTGCCCCATCCTCCAATACGCGGATGATACCCTTATCATCATTCGCACCATTCCTCTGCATGTTGCTAACCTTAAAAAACTTCTTGACGATTTCTCAACCGCCACCGGCCTCGTTATCAACTAACATAAGAGCACCTTTATCCCCATCCAAACGGAATCTTTCGTTGCGGCTCATATGGCGGAGACCTTTGGCTGCGTTGTCTCCACCTTCCCTTAGACTTACCTGGGCCTCCCACTGTCCACCTATAAACTCTGGCTCAACGATTTCCGTCCCATCATTTTTAAATGTGATGTGCATCTCTCCGGTTGGTGAGGCCGCTCCCTTCCTATCGGTGGTCTCCTTCTCCTTGTCAACTCTGTTCTTACGACCATGCTTACTCACGCTATGAGCGTTGGCATCCTTCCCGGGGGAGTTGTGGAGGCCATTGATAAACGTCGCCATGCTTTCCTTTGGACTGGGGAAGAATCCTGCTCTGGTGGCCATTGCAAAGTTGCATGGACCGACGTCTGCACCCCTAAAGACATGGGAGGGCTTGGCGTTCTCTCGTTACCTGCCCAAAACTCCGCTCTCCTAAAAAAAATCCTTACCAAACTTCATGCTCCCACTGACGCCCCTTGGGCTGCCTGGTTCCATCGTAGATATGGATGGTCTGAATCCAGGGAGCTTGGTGATCGCCACCATCTCGACACCCCCGTCTGGAAGGAAATTGTTGCTGGCCTTGCCGGGTTCCGAGACTCCACCACTACCTCCCTTGGAGATGGATCGACTACTGCTTTCTGGCACGACCATTGGCTAGGCTCTGACACCCTGGCGGAACGTACGACCGCCTTGTTCTCTCACTCTTTTTGGCCCCATGCTTCTGTTCTCTTCATTACTCTTCACGGGCTTGGCTCCACCCTTACCCCCCACCTCACCACTGCCACATCTGCCGAACTTGCGGATATCAGCCTTGAACTCCAGCTCGTCAACCTCCATCCGAACACCCCAGGACTCCCGTCTTTGCTGATACACTAACAAAAAAACTTCAAACAAAGGTTTCTATGCCAACTCTTTCAGGCGTTTGCAAACTGACGAACAGGCCAGGGTGGTGTGGATCAATGCGGCGCCCCTCAAGTGCAAGATTTTTAACCGGCTCGCCCGTTGCCACCGGCTCCCTACCAACGATCGTCGACATCGCCACAACATGACGCAGTCTCCAGCGTTCCCTTCCTGCTCTCTAGATGAAGACGTTGATCACCTGCTTGTTAGCTGCTTCCGTGCCAGGGAGGTCTGGCGCTTCTTCTCCAATGGCGGTGCTAACCCCTCAAGTTTCTTGGACCTATGGAGCTCTTGCTGCCGCTCCCCCGCCGATACTACCTTCTGCACGGCCATCTTATGGAATATTTGGAAGAGGAGAAACGCCCTAGTCTTCAACGCCAAAGATGAGCCTCTGCTCGCTGTCACAAAAAAATGTCTTGAGGACATTCGTTTATGGTTCCATCGATGTAATAATCCCGTTACTATCTCCTCTCTAACCAATTGGTGTCACTCATTTGACCCTCCCTGAGCTCTAGGCTCACCAATCCTTCTCTCTACCTCTAAAACTTTGTAAGATAGCAACGTTGTTCGGAACTTTGTAAGATAACAATCCTTGGTAATACTATATGTTTAGGCTGGCGCAAGCCCGCCGTAGACTCCGGTAAAAAAAAAGATACTCTAGCTAAAAGTAGGATTAGATATTACCTTGTACACAGTTCCAAATCCACCTTCACCGATAATTCTATCACTTGAAAAATTGTCTGTGATATTCCGTAAAGTTTCGAAGGGCAGATCGTTTGGCTTCATGGTTCCGTCAAGTATCTGCTCCAGAATATTTTGTTCCATTCTTCTAACTACACAAAGCAATCAGACTCAATTTGGAGAAAGGGAATCAGTTGAAGTGCTTGGGAGTTGGGCTGATTAGTAAGGAAACGATGCCTACTTGGGACTTTGGCCTCCAGAGAGGTGGTTGATCTATGTAGCTAGAGAACTCCAAATGGATCCAGTGATGCGATCAAGCCTTTCGCAAGAGAAGAAGATGCAAAAAATTGTTGTAAGATCGATGCAGTCCACCAAAGTACTGCAGGTATATAAGATGTTAATAGAAAGAAATCTGAACATGGATGGAATTAATGGTAAGCAAGTTAAGGAAACTTAACAATGAGTACTACATACAGGAAAACAATAGGATCAATCAGAGACACATGCATGGAAGTGCGTACCTGCAGTAGTTCGCGATGGATGGGGCGCTGATCAGGTCAGTGGAGATATGACTGGAACTCTTTATCTATGAATGCAACAAAGTCTTAGCTTCTTTCTACTCCCTCCGATCCAAATTAGTCGACGTAATTTTGTCTAGATTTGGATATATCTAGCACTAAAACAAGTCTAGATACATCCGAATCTAGGCAAATTTAAGTCAAATAATTTAGGTCGTATTTAGTATGTTAATTATACTCCATATTGTATTTTTCGAAGACTTGACAAAGTTCTACACCTCGCATTGTCTTTTTTTTAAGTTAGCTGGACTCTAGCGACTAACAGCTAGCTAGGTTAGCATATACATTAGGTTTCCGACAGTGATTGCCGTCTCCTACCGAGAAAATAATAAATCTTAATAAGAAGCACATGTATATATCAAATTTAGCATTAGGAAGTACAACCACCGAAGTAATATATGGTTGGTTCTCCGGTGGTTAGAGAGATGTATAGGCAAGTACTTCCTCGGTTTTAAAATAACAATATTTTAATTTTATAAAGCAAATTTATGTAGACTTATTTTATATTTTTTTACAAATCTAAACATCTTATATTTTAAACCGGAGGAAGTAGATTACAGTAACCATCTCACAGACGGCACCAAATAAAATTTATAATTTTAGCTCGGCCGGCCGGGACAATGTATATCGTATACTGACTTTATTCACATACAACAGTCCAAGTCTCGGAGTAATACTCTACTAGTAGTAGTTGCTAGCTATTCATTCATCTGACGGAGAAAAGCTTTTAAACAACTTCCACTTGTTGCTTGTCCGTTCTGAAGCATTATTACCAATATGAAACGCTTTGGCCATCTTGGCAAGCTAAACGTTAGAGGCTACTAATTAATCAGCACTCACCAATCGGCCCATTATTCTTCTACAAGTAGGGCGTGTATTGTGATACTTTCGATAAATAGGGTGTCGATTCCAATGAGAATGTGACACCCTGGGATCAGGGCTAAACAAATTCCAGACCTTTGTCTGAAATAAACTTAACCTTGAACTCGAGGATATCCAGTGGAGAATTGGTAACACAACACTAACCCTACGACATAAAAATTATTACAGCAAACTCATAACTGAGCGAAGAACCAAATTATTACAAGCAGAGGTCACTGACCACAAACATCAAACAACGGAAGGCAAATTATGCTACTCCCTCCGTCCCAAAATAGATGTCTTAAATTTGTCAAAATTTGGATGAATCTAGACACTAGTTCGTATATAGATTCATCAAAAATTTAAAAAAGTTAAGACATCTATTCTTGGACGGAGGAAGTATTAAGTATAGTAAACTTAACAAATGGCCTAAGAGGCCTGAAGCATAACGGTGACATCCCAGCCCATAGATTCTACTCGTCGGTGTCGATGTAGTATCAAACTGATCTTCAGGGAACACTTACTCTGCCATAAGTGTCAACAAAGCAATGGTGGGTACAGGGTTTACTCCGCAAGACTTATGGCTGGTGGAGTTGTTTTGCATAAAGTCATCTTTGTTTTATAAATCAAGAGGGAGAAGAAGCTCGTCTAATCAGAGTATTTTAAAAGGGAATAAGAGAGCGACATCTCCAAAGTATTGATCATCACGTACGCGCCTATTATTAATTGAGAAGATCGCTCCGAATCCCCAACTATCGCCTAAAATCCCTCAAAGATACCAAGTCACAAGTCATTGCTCACAGCCGGCTCGTATTTGTTGTAGAGAGAGCAAGACCAGGTTTGGATTCTGCCTATGAGATGATGATGGTGTGTAGCGGGAAAGGAAGCCGAGATTTCAATCTTCTCTCTCGTTCGTTTGCTTGGTGAGAAAAGGATGGATGGATGGACGGATGAGATGCCGGCTGCCATCATGGATCACTGACGTGGCAAAGGGTGGACACTCCTCAAAGGAAACAAATCACATGCGTAAAAACGAGGTATTTGTTCCCATTTATTAGGCAGCCAAGCAAAACGGACGATCCGGCTTCCTAAGAGCAAGGGCAATAGTAGAGTTAACTGCTCGCTATAAGCCATGTCCATGTTATCTAGAGCAAATATAATAGCCAATATGTACAATAGTTAGAGATAAAAGTATCCTACTTTATTATGTATGGCTCACTTTACACTCTCACATAGTGCCTAGGAACACGTGCTGCAGCTGACTCTTAATTAAGAGTCCACTCATCGTCTCTCTCCTCTTATCTCTTATCCAACTAAGCATAAATATACTAATTTAAGTACTATAGCCTGCTGACTGGACCTTATTATACTTGCACTATACGTTCGCGCCCCCTCCAATAATATCTTGATGATGACCCTTGAGTTGATCCACGGGAATATAGGAGCGAAAATTGTTGTCCCTACGACCTTTCACATCCGATCATTTTTTTCCATCGTCAGTTATTAGTCACTGCACGGCCTGATTACTGTACCGTGCCCTTCAAAAGTCGGACGGAAAATGGTCGTATGTGTACTACTATGGAGGCTACTCGTTGCGCGCTCTCCGGCCAGATCCTCACCTATATATCAATCGCCCACGATCCCTCCGCGATAGGATACTCCACAGGAATATGCATGGTTGAATATTGTGTATACATGCTCTTATAAAATTTCTGCATGGCCTATCATATTTTATCAGCATCCATATACCACAGATAGGATAATATTGAGAATAAAAAAATAATAGTGTCTCACATAGTAATGTGGAATTCAACCCGATGACAAATTCTATTCACAGAGCATCGCAGGAGGTACAGACCAAAATACTCTTACAGAAATTATGCAAAGGACATGGTTACACAATTACAAGTTCTGTCTAGAATACAAATAGTGACGATGATACAACTCAGGCTACTCAAAATTACAACAACTGTCATCTAAAAAAAATATTTACAAGAACTGAACCATATGGCGGCCAACGAGGTCACGCCAGACCTGAAGCTAGCCAAAGGCACCGCCGCACGAGGCTGAGCCATGTTGCCCTCGCTTCACCGGACCAAGCTGATGGATATCACAAAGTAGAAGAAAAATCTACTCCCTCCGTCCTAAAATAGATGTCTTAGGTTTTTTAAAATTTGAATCAATCTATATACTAAATAGTGTCTAGATTTATTCAAATTTTGATAAATTTAAGACATTTATTTGGGGACAGAGGGAGTAGTCAATTCTTAGTCTTCTCCACAGATAGCATATCTGCAAAGCTGCTCCTCTCTCTCTCATGGATAGTAATAGTACAAGTGCAGAACCCACCAGATTCTAGTTCCAGCTCCACATCCTATTGTTGTTCGTCCGACATCAAGATCGCAAAGAAAAATAAAGAGCTCACCGGAGCTGGTTGTACCTGAGGCTAAACACGTCACCACCACCGGAGTTTTGAAAATGTCGATTTCATTGTAATTTTTTACAAGTGAATGTGAAGAATGGATATGTATATGTCTTGTTTGTGCTTTGCTAGTTTGCAATCTGGAGTCATGCACAGTGTGGAGCCTTACCTTGGTTTCGTGATGTGCAGGGTTCCACCTTGCGCTTGGGTCTGTAGGAGCTGGGGAGGGTGGGCACAGCAGAGGAAGACGACGTGGCCTGGGCTTAGTTAGTTACCTCGCCGACGAGCTGCTTCTTGTTGTGTGTGACCCGGCATGCTCTGGTGGCGCTATTTCTGCCACATGGTTGTGTCCTGTGTAGTAGTACTAGTCGTGTGTTGTCTGGAAGGAGCAGAAGTTGGAATGGTTGTTTCTATCCTGTGCAATAAAACTCCTTGGATGGATTCTTGTAGTAACATAAATTAATTAATTATTCTTGGATGGATTCTGGGTGTGTAAAAACTGGAAGAAGCAGAAGAAGTTGAAAATAACTTATGATTTACGCTTCTGCAGGCACATGAGTATTCGTGTACGGGGAGTATACGTCTAAGAGTAGGATCATATGGACTTCGGGTGGGTTCGTACGGTCCTCAAAACAATTGGTACGAGTTTTTGTTTGTTAAAGTTTGAAAAGAAGGAGGGAGGAGGGGGTGGGGGGGACCGAAGCAAAAGTGCCAAAGAAATGGTAGGGAAAAAAAGAAAAAATGGTAGGAGTACTTCCTCCGATCCAAATTAATTGTGATTTGTCTAGATTCAATTGTATCTAGACATGATTTTGTATTAGATACATCCGTATTTTTATATATTTAAGTCAACTAATTTGGATCGGAGAAGGAGGGAGTAGTACGAGTAGTTGTACAACTGGTTGGGGTTTTAGCTTGCAAGCTTAGGTAGTTTTGTAGAGAATTGTTGCACAGTACTAGTATTCATTGAGGCTCCAGATAGCAGTAGGTTGAAATTAAGAAAAGCTTCCACGCACGCTGAGGGAGCCAGCCGCCGGTCCACGTGACCAAACACACCCGCAGGCCTTACGTTCGCTACGTACGTGCTCTGGTTTTCGCTACGTGCGCTCTCGTCGAGGCGGTCGCCGTGAAAAAAAGAACGGAAAAGAAAAAGACGCTCGTCAACTTGGGATCGTCCACGCTGGCACCTGGCACGTACGCTGGAGGGTGGCTCTTGCGCGCGAGGTTTGTCTGTTGGTCTCGGTTTGCAGTTTGAGTATGGGTTTGGTACCCACCCAAGCCATGGATCACACGGACTCGAGTTTGCGCCTACTGTAAAACCCCAACCAAGTAGACAAGCAGAAGCCGAAATAACTCCTAAGGTAATCGCTCGCCGTCGCCGTCGCCGCCGCCTCTAGCTGATCTCTGCACCAAGGCCGCGGTACCCACCCATGGATCAGATGAACACTTTACCAGAGGACGTGCTCGCCGACATCCTGCGCTGCCTTTCGCCGTGCGACCTCGCCGCATCCCATTGCGTGAACAGGGCGTGGCTCGCCGTCGTCGACGCCCACCGGCTATTGCTCCCACACGTCGTCGACGCCCACCGGCTATTGCTCCCACACGTCGACTACACATCTACGCGCCTATTTGTCCGCCCCGCCGCACGGACCAAAAAGATCGATATCAACTTTTTGCCCCTCCACAACCTCGGGATCTACACAACCATGGATCACTGCAATGGCATCTTGTTGTTCTCGGACTTCAGCAACACGATCCGCGTGGTCAACCCTGCCACGAGACAGTGGGAAGACGTCGCTTGAAAAGATAAGAATGCTAATGCATATCTTGTGTGTGACCCCGCCGCCGCCTCACCGCACTATAAGGTATTCTCAATTCCACGGGTGACTGAGAAAGTAGTTTCAAGCGAGAGAGACGGCCCACATGATTTGTTTATTGAGTCTCCACAAGGGAGAGAGAAAAAGGAAAATATAGAAAAAAGGTATTTCCTTCAATCTAAATTAGTTGACTTAGATTTGTCTAGATTCGATTGTATCTAGACATAATTTTATATTAGATACATCCGTATCTTTATATAATATTTAAGTCAACTAATTTGAATCGGAGGAGTGAGTAGTACGAGTAGTAGTTATAGAACTGGTTGGGTACTCTTTAGCTTGCAGGTTAATTAGGTAGTTTTGAAGTGAATTGCTGCACAGTAGTACTCATTGAGGTTCCAGCTGGCAGTAGGTTGAAAGAGAAGCTTCCACGCACGCTGAGGGAGCCAGCCTGCAGCCCGCAGGCCTTAGAGCATCTCCAACATGCGCTGAAAAACTTGACGATGTAAAAGACCTTTCGCGCGCAGGGGCGAAGCTCCCCTTTGGGCAAGGTATGGCAAGGTATGGCGTCTGTCCTACCTTGAATTTGGGCAAAAAATCATATATATGTATGACTATATCGATATACAAACAGCCTCGTGTGTTTTAGTGTATTCTGAAGAAAAAACATAAAGAAAATGGCGAAATGGGCCGCATTTGGTGGAGTTAATTACTACCTTCAGAAATAGCTGCCGGACGTATCCTCTGTCTACCCCTTTGTCTTAGATCAATCCCAGGAGGCACAAGTTCTCTGGCTCTAGACGAAACTGCCTGTCTCTAGGACGCATGCACGACGACATTGCCTTAGCGCCAGCGCCACCACTGGCTGGGATCATCAACTCCATCTTTTCCCGCCCCTGGTCGTCCACAGCTCCACTCCTCCAGCCCTAGGCCTCTAACTGCAGTCCTGTCACATTTTTTACTTTGTTGTGTCGCTCTGATCAGGAACTCAGCTCTAATTTTGTGGTCATTGGTCAAGATTGAAGAACTAGGATAGATAAGAAAGGAAAGAAATCTGTAGCTTCAAAAGGGACAGGCATAGTTCTTTCATTTTATGGTCAGTTGTAAATTTCGAGCCAAATGCAAATTAAATAGACAAACTGCTCATCATGTCTTTAATGTTTTCAACCGCGGATTTGAAGAGATATTTTGTGCCACTTTTTTATTGATAGCTCTAAAGAAAGAACCCATAAGAAAACTATAAATGTTATGGCAAATAAAGATCAAGAGAAAGAAGTGGAAGGAGGGACCAGAAATAGCTCTAAAGAAAGCACACATGAAAGTGCGAATGTTGCACACCGTTGTACTAAGTGGTTATGCTACTACCATTGTGTCGAGATAATTTTAATTTTTTGCATCATTTTTTAATGATTTAGAGTTCGCCCGATCATAAAATTTTTTCGTCCTTCGCCACTGTTCGCGCGCCTTGTATAATGTTTACCGCGTCAAAAAGCTGTCGGCCAAACTCAGCGTAGAAAACTCTTTTTGCGCAACAGAAAACTCAGTTTCAGGCGTCAGATATTTGCAGCGCAAAGCGCCATCTAGCACAATTTTGACAAGATCACAAACACATGGTAAATATAGATGATTCACATATGAAATTCAACAAGTTTTTCAATAGCTTGCACAATTTAAACAAGTTCCTCATTCCCCTACACAAAAGATGCATATGACAAGTTCATCATTCACACAAAAGATGCACAAATTCTTCAAAAGCTTGCACAATGACAAACACATCAAACATCGGTGTTTGCCTCCTCCTCGAGCACCTCCGTGGCGTAGTTCGCCGACCGATGGTGATGGGTTTTATGGCATAGTAAATCAAAAATTTCTACGGATGCGAACAGGGAAAGCCAAGATCTAATCTAGGAGATGCAAACAACGAGAGATTGGATTAGATCTTCATACCCTTGAAGATTCGACAGTGAACGCTTCGTTAACGTGGGTGATGTAGTCGTACTCTCTTCTCCTCCTCGCGATCCGATCCGATCTAGCACCACAAGTGGCGGTGCCTCCGTGAGATGCACACGCAAAGACCTCGACGTCTCCTCCTTCCTCGGACCAGCAAGTATGATGGAGAGACGGATTGGATCTACAACACGGCGTGGTGTATATGGTGGAGAATTTCTGCAGGCTTCGCCTACAAGCGCGGGAGGAGAGAGGAAGGGCAGGCGGCTAGGGTTGGAGGGAAGGTGTGTGGGTGCGCCCAGCCCTCTTTATATAGAGGGTGGGAGCATCCTAGCCCCTCCCCAAGCCCAAACCGGCCCCAAAGGAGGAGAGTGGGGCAAGGAAACCCCTTCTAGAAGCTCTATCTAGGGTTTAAACCCTCTTTGGTCGGTGGGCCCTATGGGCCTTGTGCCTGGCCCAATGCGCCAGGCACTCCCTCATAGGCCCATGCCCCTCCCGGAAGGTGGGGCCACGTTGGTCCCCTTCGGAAGGTTCTAGAAGCTTCAATACACCGATTAACCTAACAATTCCAAACTCCAAAACTGCACTGCCTTATATGAATCTTATTCTCCGGACCACTCCGGAACCTCTCGTGATGTCCCGGATCCCATCCGAGACTCCGAACAAAAACTCATAAACCAATTATCCAACCTATCCTAGCGTCGAGACACGTTAAGTGTGTGACCCTACGGGTTCGAAAATATGCAGACATGATCTTCTATCAATAAATTGTCAGTTGTAAATTTCGAGCCAAATGCAAATTAAATAGACAAACTGCTCATCATGTCTTTAATGTTTTCAACCGCAGATTTGAAGAGATATTTTGTGCCACTTTTTTATTGATAGCTCTAAAGAAAGAACCCATAAGAAAACTATAAATGTTATGGCAAATAAAGATCAAGAGAAAGAAGTGGAAGGAGGGACCAGAAATAGCTCTAAAGAAAGCACACATGAAAGTGCGAATGTTGCACACCGTTGTACTAAGTGGTTATGCTACTACCATTGTGTCGAGATAATTTTAATTTTTTGCATCATTTTTTAATGATTTAGAGTTCGCCCGATCATAAAATTTTTTCGTCCTTCGCCACTGTCAAGGCTTTGTATAATGTTTACGCGTCACAAAAGCTGTCGGCCAAACTCGGTAGTAAAACTCTTTTGCGGCCACAATGAAAACTCAGTTTCAAGGCCAGATATTTGCAAGGCCAAAGCGCCATCTAGCACAATTTTGACAAGATCACAAACACATGGTAAATATAGATGATTCACATATGAAATTCAACAAGTTTTTCAATAGCTTGCACAATTTAAACAAGTTCCTCATTCCCCTACACAAAAGATGCATATGACAAGTTCATCATTCACACAAAAGATGCACAAATTCTTCAAAAGCTTGCACAATGACAAACACATCAAACATCGGTGTTTGCCTCCTCCTCGAGCACCTCCGGCGCGTAGTTCGCCGACGCCGATGGTGATGGGTTTTGCGGCATAGTAAATCAAAAATTTCTACGGATGCGAACAGAGGGAAAGCCAAGATCTAATCTAGGAGATGCAAACAACGAGAGAGATTGGATTAGATCTTCATACCCTTGAAGATTCGCACAGCGGAACGTTCGTCGGAACGTGGGTGATGTAGTCGTACTCTCTTCTCCTCCTCGCGATCCGATCCGATCTAGCACCACAAGTGGCGGTGCCTCCGTGAGATGCACACGTGCAGCACCTCGACGTCTCCTCCTTCCTCGGACCAGCAAGTATGATGGAGAGACGGATTGGATCTACAACACGACGGCGTGGTGTATATGGTGGAGAATTTCTGCAGCAGGGCTTCGCCTACAAGCAGTCGGGAGGGAGAGAGGAAGGGCAGCAGGGCGGCTAGGGTTGGAGGGGAAGGTGTGTGGGGTGGTGCGCCCCCAGCCCTCTTTATATAGAGGGGTGGGGAGCATCCCTAGCCCCTCCCCCAAGCCCAAACCGGCGGCCCCAAAGGAGGAGGAGTGGGGGGCAAGGAAACCCCCCCTTCTAGAAGCTCTATCTAGGGTTTAAACCCTCTTTGGTCGGCTGGGCCCTATGGGGCCTTGTGCCCCTGGCCCAATGCGGCCAGGGCACTCCCTCATAGGCCCATGCCCCCTCCCGGAAGGTGGGGCCACGTTGGTCCCCTTTCGGAAGGTTCTAGAAGCTTCCGGTACAATACCGATTAACCCGGAACAATTCCAAACTCCAAAACTGCACTGCCTTATATGAATCTTATTCTCCGGACCACTCCGGAACCTCTCGTGATGTCCCGGATCCCATCCGAGACTCCGAACAAAAACTCATAAACCAATTATCCAACCTATCCTAGCGTCGAGACACGTTAAGTGTGTGACCCTGCGGGTTCGAAAATATGCAGACATGATCTTCTATCAATAATCAACAGCGGGGTCTGGAAACCCATATTGACTCCCACACATTCATCGATGATCATACCGGATGAACCACGATGCCAGGATTCAATCAATCTCATATATATATTCCCTTCGTCTCGCGATATTTTACTTGCCCGAGATTCGATCGTCGGTACCGTCATACCTAGTTCAATCTCGTTCACAACAAGTACTTTACTCGTTCGGTAATTCGATATCACTTTGTGATTAACTCCTTAACTACATGCTTGCAAGCGGTGTTGATATCGATTACCGAGTGGGCCTGAAGTATATCTCTCCGACTTGGGAGGGACAAATCCCATCTCGATACATAGAACCCAACAGATACTTTCCGATCACCTGAGAGACACCTTTATGATCATCCTCTCATAGGATGACGTTTGATGACCTCAAAGATTTCTTCCGATACCAGGGAGTTGTATTATCTCATGGTCTAAGGAATACAATATTTGACATAAGAAAAGCTTCGCAAAGATGAACACGATGACACGATCTAATTGCTTCGCTTAGTTTGGGTCTGTCCACCATATCATTCTCCTAATGATATGATCTCATTATTAATTGACAACTCATGTTTATGGTTAGGAAACCTTAACCATCATTAATCAATGAGCTAGTCCTTAGAGGCGTACTAGGGACACAGTGTTGTTCATAAACCACACAAGTATTAAAGTTTCCGCTTAATACAATTCTAGCATGGAATATAAACATTATCATGAACAAGAATTATAATAATAACATCTTTATTATTGCCTCTAGGGCATAATTCCAACAGATGGCGCCTCGATTCTGCGTGGCGGAGGCGGCGCTTGGGGCTGGAAGTCAAAGTTCGCGGCCGGCGCGGTGTGCAGCGACTGTTGCTCGGCTTGGGCGGCGGCGACCTTCACCTTCTTCGCCTCGGCGGCGCCACCCTTCCCCTTCTTTTGCCCACCGGTGCCGGCAGATGCAGGGCGCTTGGCGACGCCCTTCTTCGGCTTCGGAATCAGCGCGGCGGTTAGCCGGGGCGCGACGAAGAGCCCACGCGCGATGCCCATGCTAGGGTTTTCGGCGGCGACGGCGGGATTCAGATGGATAGGTGGCCGTATCGCGGCAGCGCCGGCGGCGGAAGGCGCGCAGGTATAGGACGGAGTTGGGGGGTGGCGCTGTGACCTTCCATCGCCGGCGGCGGCACAGCGCGGGCGGAGGAGACGCACGCGGGAAGATTCAGCGAGGCGGTTGGCTCTTCGCGCGCGACGGTTTCGTTTCCAGCGCGCGGCAGCGGAAGCGGCAGATAAACAACGTACGATAGCGCAAAGTTCCGCGCCGAACTTTTTTTTACAGCGCGCACTATTTATCAGCGTCCGCTAAAACGCGGTTTTGCTCCCTCGTCACGGTAAATGAGCGGTTAGTTGGACGCACGACATAGATACAGCGTCTATTGGAGATGCTCTTACGTTACTTACGTGCTCTGATTCGCTACGTGCGCTTTCGTGGAGGCAGTCGTCGGGAAAAAAAGGACGAAAAAGAAAAATAGGCTCTTTCGCAAGCCTCCGGCAGCACTGGCCCTCAGCGGCGCCTTGAAGAAAGACAGGTTCATGTCTCGTCCAGACAATCGCTCCGCGGGACTCGATCGGGTCAGGGCCGGTCCATACTTATATGGAGCCCAAGTGCAAAATGACATTAAGAGCTCTTTATTCGTACACAATTTTTAAGACTCTATTAAGATTTTTTCCTTTTACTTTCTTTCTTGTTTCATTAACTCATAATTATTCCTTGTCGAGACCACGGTGGAGTATATTTGAGAGACTTGTCCTCCGTTTTGGGACCGATTCTTATAGTTTTACTCCTATAAAGGTTTTAGGGGTTGGCTAGGTCCACTTTGGCCTCCTAAACGAAAATTTCTCCTCTAAAGGTTTTTTCATCCAAATACTAGTTTTATGACAAATCTAAACGGTAACTTCTGAACATTGCAATCAGCTTTTGAGACGGCAAGAGAAAATGTGCAGACGAAAACATAAATTACTTCTGGTGTATATCAGCATACACTGCCACGCCAATGGCCATTGGCACCAAAAGTCATCATAAGCTGTCAGATAAGATGTTGCCTGCATTACCATGTCCATCAGGAATTCAGGATTGACACACAACAAAAGGCAACCAGCCAGAAGTGTCTTTTGTTTATCAGTTGGCATTACAAACATGTTTCACACTACGAATAAAATAATACAAGAAGCAGGCATTGCAGGGCCTTTACTGATTCAGCAAGCCAAATATGCAAACAAAAGAAACATCGACTAAAAGAGCAATGCAAGGAAAGCTAGCGGAAACAGGGCATTTTTTTTTTCTCAAGGTCCAGAAGCATCACTGTACGTCGATTGTGATTTCTTCCCCGGTGGCGCTGTTGTTTTCAGGGTCGATGGATCGGCAGCTTGTTGTTCCTCGCGACGGGTATTGATGATCCGCCCTGTGCAGCCTCTCCGCCAGTGTCTCCATCCCCATGTAGTACTGGAGGAGCCAGACATAGCTGAGGTACTCGATGCCCGCGCCCAGGCCCTTGGCGTGCAGGTACCCTCTGCATCTCGAAGCAGAGAAGCAGAGCATCTCCACCCAAACGCCTTCGATCACCGCCCACATCTTCTCTTCCGGCTAACCCATCACCACTTTGGCAATGTCCCATGCATCGTGGATAAATCCTTCATGAGACCCCTTCGGGTCTGCAGATGCTGTGCCATCCTCATTTCCTTCGCCAGAGCCCTCCGGGTCTGCAGATGCTGTGCCATTCACCATTGAGATTATCCTATGGGCAAGTTCTCTTTCCTCCAGCAGTTGCTTCTTGTCCTTGTTCACAATGTCCCTGTCCATAATGCCCTTCAGTTCGTCGTAGGCGGCCGTGAAAAGGTTCCGCCTACTGCCTGCCATAAGCATCTCAGGATTCACAAGCAGAAGGTGCATCATGTAGTTGGACATTTCTCTGCACAGGACGGCTCTCTCGTGATAATCCGATCCCTCACACCATGCCGGGCACCGCCAAACATGTGCATCGAAAACTTTGGTGCACTTGGACCCATGGCGAGACGGACCTGTGTAGTAGTAGCATAAATCCGTGGCGAGATGCCAGAGAACAACAGTCTCGTCGAATGCGCCGTCCAAGATCCACCCCAGGTCCTCGTAGCAACCTCCTTGCTTGAGAGCGCAATGGCCTCTGTTTTCATTAAACATCTTGTAGGAGGTAACATCTTGTATATGATCCTTCCACCCACCTCTCACATACTTGAGAACCAGAGCTGTAATGCTACGGGACGAGTAGCAGGATTTCATGCGCCAGTGTTGGTGAAGGAACTCCCTGCACTGCATCTTCCCCACGATGCTCATAGTCTTGGAATACTTTTGGTCGCGCACGAATAATGCCAAGACATTGCACTGAGAAACCATATCATTCAAGAAATTTTGATTGCTTCTCGGTTGGTATATATATTTTGCCATTTCCTTGTGGCTCAGTTGCTTTTCTCCTGCTATGTTTGGCTTGCTGTCCAGCTTTACTTTTGTATTTCGTCTCTTAATTATCAACTGCATTAGTTCTGCCCTCATCAAATTTGCGCTGTTTAGAAATCCCAAGGCTGCAAACTCTAATCCAGCTGTACAACATATGATGGTATATGTAACCTTGACATCGTAATGGTTATAAGCTTCTCTGTGACTATGATGGAATAGGGCTATGGCTGCAAATGGCAGGTAAGAACGTGCAGCACGAACCAATCCGCCACAATATTGTCTGAAAGATTGAGCAATAAGAAGTTTCTGGCGGTCACTCAAAAAGGTGAACATGTTTTGTTTTGTGTAGAGAAGATCGAAGGTGTTGTGGAGCTGTTCCCGAAGACTACAGTACGCCTTGAAGTCATCAAGTTCTGAGAAGTACTTCATCGTCTTAATCCGGGCATCAGAAGGAGGAGATGCAAGATCTACAAACAGCCTGCTGGGTTCCAAGTGCACTGTCTCTGCCTCTGCCTTTGCCCTTGCCTTTGCATTTGCCTCTGCCTTTGTCTCTGTTTGTGTGTCTATCTCTGTCTCTGTCTTGGCATTTCCACTCTCGTTCGACTCAGCAGCAAAACAATGTTTTGCCATCCGGACGAAATCTTCCAGCGGATCAATCTTGAATTTCCTGCTCGTCGTCCTCCGGACAGACCCTGGAGAGCCCACCAGGCTGTTAATGCTGGCCCCATGAAGAGCCAAAGGCTTCTCGAAGCATTTCAGGACACCGAGGACAAAGAGCAGTATTGCCGCCAGCAGCAGCCTCTGGTCGCCGCCCGGCCATGATTTCCAGAACACGTAGACGGCGACGGTGACCTGAGACACCGCGGTGAGGATGTGCCGTGTCCACAGCTCGTTATCCTCGATATTATAGGCGGTTATGGCGTCCTGTCCGCCGAGGTGCATCAGGAGGACAGGCGCCCACACCACTTCCAGGACCCTGTCCCGTACGCCGTCCGGCTCCTTGTGCCGGTTGAAGAGGGTTGCAAGACCGTATATTGCGATGGCATCGCTGCCGAGGTATGCTAACCAGGTAAAAGCCGGCCTAATGCCGGATCTGGAAGGGAGCTTACGCACGATGGCGGTGATGAAGAGGATGTACTGGACGACGAGGCTAGCCAGGACGAGCACGCGCAGCTGCCACTCCTCCCACCATTGCACCGCACTTGACACACCCATTGAGTCTCTTTGCTTCTCCTTCTTCTTCTCCCTCTCCCACTTCCTTTTCCTTTTCTTCTCCCTCGCTCCCAAGTTTCTTCTCTCCTCTCCCTCCGTGTAAGGCAGCACACTAGCACGCTCCAGAGATTTGATACCTTAGTCCTAGATCTATCCTTATGTGAACATGATAAAGCGACACTGATTCCTCCATACTCAACTGCATGTGTCATTGTTTCTTCTTTTTGAACCTGGCTGGCGTGCCTTGGTTAAATTTTACTAATCACGACCTGACCAAGAATGATGTGCGTATAGCTTTGAGCGCAAAGACCAAGAAACAGCCTATGCATATTCAGGGATGTTGGTGTGACAATTACTTCTATTGACTAATCACGACCATCTCTCTTTTCATTAATCATGACGCCACATCAGATTTTTGTCAAGTTCGCATGCATGATACACCTTATGATACTACCACTATGACCAGCCAAAGGCGCATGCAGTGGTGTAAGACGGTTGCATGCATAGAAAATTAGGAGGAAAGCTGCCACATTAATCAACAATTAATTCTTATGCGCCTAGAAACGTTGCAGTTTTGAAAAAACCCAAATTTGATTAGGCGTCCTGCAAACCGTGAAGGAGGGAGTACTAGGTATTTTCTAGTCTAGTACTAGTTGGACGGGGTTTATGTTTGCCCGTTCTAGCTAGCACTAGTACTAGGTATGTGTTTAGAGGTTGTGTCCGTGTGGTGTTAGTTTAGGTCAAGTTTATCCTAGTTTGGTCTGTCAGTGTTCTACTAGGATTAGTTCGGTTTAGAGTCTGGTCGTGTATTTATATACAAGCAGGTCGTGTCTATTTTCTAACCGTGAGTTGAGAAGAAGAAAATAAAGAAAAAGAACGGACACGACACGTGCCCTTGGCCATAAGATTTTTCGAGCATGCTTGTTTGTCTAGTTTGATGTAGTCGATGGACGAATTCCAACAATTGGTATCAGAGCGAGATTAAAGATTTGAAGCCACACTTTCCCCGGGGAGGCGACCCTAATAGCACCTCGGGGTGGGCGACTGGATGGAGATGACAAGCATGTCGTCATCGATGAGGCGGAGGGCGATCGTCGCTCAGAGGACCGACAAGGAGATGGCAAGGAGGTGTCGTCGGAAAGGTGGTGGTGGTGGATGGTCGTTGATGGGAGCGGTGGTGCCGAGGAGCGGTGCCGGAAGGCTCGTCAAGATCGTCATCTGGGAGAGTGTGACTCAAGGAGTCAAGTCTGTGCATGTTTTCAAGTGTAGTCAGCATCGTGTTGGTGTGTCGTGGTTGTGTCCAAGTGCTCGTCCCCGTAAGGATCCGTTGCAGCTGGAGCACGTCACAGTTAAGAGGTATGCACGGTGTTCCATGAGTTGTGTCCATGTCCTCGTGGAGCGTCATGGCTGTAGTCAGTGTGGATTTGGCAATGCCGAAGGCGGACGGTGCTAGGAGAAGGCACCGTAAAGCGAGGAGGTGTGCGAGCAGTAGAAGAAGAAGGAACTACAAGCAAGTACAAGAGGAGTATGGTGCAAACCGAGTGCGCGAATGCCAGCAATAGAAGTGGTACATAGGTGCGAACCGAGTGCAGCAGGGGCCAAGCAATGTCGGTGGCACAACATGGCAGAGCAAGAGAGGTGCAATGCATGTTGCCTGCGTGGTTATACTGACTATACATACATGATAATGAAGACGATGTAGAGGTGACGTGAAGTTGCAGGAGTCAAGATTGGGAGGAGCATGAGGAGACGGCAAGTCAAGATTAGAGAGAGATTGCTAGCAATAATCTTGCCCTAATGAGTTCGAGTCCTAATTAGGTATTTTCTAGTCTAGTACTAGTCGGATGAGGTTTATGTTTGCCGTTTCCAGCTAGCACTAGTACTAGGTATGTGTTTAGAGGTTCTGTCCGATGTGGTATTAGTTTAGGTCAAGTTTATCCTAGTTTGGTTTGTCTGTGTTCTACTAGGGTTAGTTCGGTTTAGAGTCTAGTCATGTATTTATGCACGAGCATGTCGCGTCAGTTTTGTAACCGTGAGTTGAGAAAAGAAAATAAGAAAATGAATGGGCACGATACTGCCCTTGGCCATAAGATTTTTCGAGCGTGCTTGTTTGTCTAGTTTGATGTAGTCGATCTATGGGCGAATTTCAACATGGGACGACCTGCACGGTAGACGTGGATCTCCCTAGAGACGATGGCTATGGCAAAGTTTGGGCTAGGGATGGCGGCACTGGCAGACCTTGTTGCAGCGTGGCGATGGCCTTTATGCGCCCGGCTGGAGCCATATGGGACTAGTATGCCCTACTACTGTGTCCAGTCGACTACTGCCAAAGGCGATGGTGGTTGTTTCCTACGGTGTCGCATCAGTGCTGCTGATCCCGACTCAAGCTACGTTGTTTGCCTCCGTCATGTAGGAACTAGTGGAAAGCAGGTCTCTAGTCCCGATTTCGCACCCGGGGCTGCGAATTCGGGACTAGAGGCCCCTATCTCTAGTCCCGGTTTGATACGAATCGGGACTAGAGGCCACCACGTGGCAGAGGCAACTCGGCGGAGGTTGGAGGACCTCTAGTCCCGGGCCGTAACATCACACGGGACTAAAGTTTTTCCTGCCACGTAGAGATTCATGTGTTCTGCCGTGGCAAAATTTTGCCTTTTCCTTTTCATTTTGTTCCTTTTTCAATTTGTGTATCATTATAATTTCAGACATGTTCCCGATATTCTATGCTACTATATACATAGTACACGCTGATTAATGTTCTCGCTTTTTATCAGTAACCTCCTTCATCAGAAATCCCGTCAATTCCTCTTGAATTGCTCGTATGCGCCGTCCTAGGTCAAGCTTCTCCCGCAAACAGTGAATATAAATTGAATCAACTCTCCGCTCATTGGTCAGCTCGCGAATATACTTCCAAACATAGAATCCACACAAATGAGTCCTTGGTGGCCGCTGCAAACCCTTCATTATTTTATAAGTTAGCTCATCTTTGAATGGACCTGGTATTTTGTTTTTAAACCGTGTCCAACACCTGCTCGGCAAAAAAATGAACAAAGGACTCATTAATTATTTGATATCAGAAAATGAATGAAAGAGGCCGATATAATGCGATAATGATTGAAATTTCTTCTAGAGCATTTCTTTCATGTCGCTCCACTTCTCTTGGTCCCAAATTAATGAGTCGTTGACTTCAAGTTGGGACTTGTCAACTTGAATGTTTAGTAGAATCCAGCGAAATTTGCGAACGTTTACATAAGCAGATATGCATAACTCGTCAACTACACTTAACATCGAGTAAGAAAAAAAAATATGTACAAGACAGAAACACTCACTTAAAGTTGTAAGGAAATAGTATTTACTTATAGTAATTATGCTCGATTAAGAAGGTGGACAGGTCATCCTCCACGTCGTTGGGGTGATTGTGTAAAGTATGTTCATTAACAATATATGGATCAATGAACCCAACGCCATATTTTCTAGCTCTTTTGCATTCATGCATCTTTATTCTGCACAATAGCGTACAAAAGGATATATAGTCAAGAAATGCAATGAACGAGCTAAGCTATAGACTTAATGAAGGGAATATGCCCGAGAGGCAATAATAAAGTGGTTATTATCGTATTCCTTATTTATGATAAATGTTTATTTTACATGCTATAATTGTATTAATACGGAAACGTTAATACATGTGTGTTTAATAAACAAAAAGGAAGTTCCTAGTTATGCCTCTCTTATAAACTAGCTCGTTGATTAACAAGATGATCAAGGTTTCCTGATCATAGACATTGGATGTTGTTAATAACGAGGTCACAACATTAGTGTAATGGTGTGATGAACATTCATCCGAAGTATAGCATTACGATCAAAGTCATTGAGTTTATATTGCTATAACAACTTACGAAGTGATCATAATCCTTAGACCATGAGATCATGTCAATCACTAATACCGGAAGAGTTTCTTGATAACATCAAACGTCACACCGTAACAGGGTGATTATAAAGATGGATTCAGAACTAATAAAGTGTTATGTTGAGGCCCATGGATCGAGAGTGGAATTTGTTCATCCCGATGACGGATAGATATGCTCTGGGCCCTCTCGGTGATATCACATTGATTAGCTTGCAAGCAAGTGATTTGATCACTAGAATGTTATATCACGGGAACGAGAAAAGAGTGCATGTCGGTAACGAGATCAAAATAGGTATGGAGATACCGATGATCGAATCTAGGACATGTAATATATCGCGAAACAAAAGGATTAAGATACTAGCATAAAAGGTTCCGACGATCACAAGAAAGTCATCGTTGAATGTGTGGGAGTCAGTAGGGGTCTCCAGATCCCGCTTCTGATTATTGATCCGAGAGGGGTCTCGATCATGTCCGCATTATTCACGAACCGTAGGGTGACACACTTAAGAGACACCGACATCGAATTGGAGCAAAAGTTTCATGCCGAAAGAATAAACAAGCGCAGGAATTTATTTCACTAGATACCGAAACAGGTTTTCGGGTGAAATTGCATAAAGTGGTTATGCATGTGAAATGGAATTCTAGCAAGGGGTTATTTGTGAATGTTTGTCATTAAAGTAATTGACAAAATTCTGAATAAAATAAAAGAGTTTTATTTAATGAGAGTTTGCATTAAATTTGGTGGAAATTTAATGGGAATTTGAGTGGACTTTTGAGTGGAGGGAATTTAAAGGGCATTTTGTGAGTGGAGTGTCCACCCACATGAATGAAGGAGGGAGGGCAGCCCCATGGCGGCCACCCCTTGGGTGCCCCCCTCTTCCTATAAAAGGAGCCCCCCTCCTCACTTGTCTCTCACACCTCCTCGTGAAGGATCTCTCTCCCCCTCTAGAATTTATCCCCCATGGTCTCGGACTAGCGAGATAAATGTTCCCGGTGGCTTTTCGGCAAGAAAGAGTTGTGCTTCCGCTGCATCGCTGGAGCGAGGAGGCGGAGGTTTCTCGGTGCCTCGGACGTGTGTGCGAGCACGGATGCGCTGCTGTTTTGCGGCGATAGGACTTCCTCTCGATCTTGAGATCGGCAAGAGATCGTCTACATCAACCACGAGTTTGGACTCGTTAAGCTTTGTCGGTCTTCAAGGGTATGTTCTCTACGGATATACATCCGCCCGTTGTTTGTATCTAGTAGATAGATCTTGGTACATAGTTGTTCCCATCGTAGGAAATTTTTTGTTTTCTATGCTGCGAACCCTACAATGGTATCAGAGCCGGATCTATGCGTAGATACTTTGCAGGTAGTACATATGAGTATGTGGGATGATGATCATTTTATTGCTTCTTAGTTGTACTTTGGATATTGGTGGCATAGTGGGATGAAGGCCGGACAAACTTTACATGTCCTCGCACATGAGACCTGTTCCACGCTTGACATGCAACTAGTTTTGCATAAGTGGCTAGCGGGTGTCTGTCTCTCCTACTATAGTCAATATCTAATTTGCAACGAGTTGTCAACAATTTGGTTATCCTCGTTGTGGTTCATGTTCGTAGGTAAGAACGGTTCTATCTTCGAAAGCCCTAAGCCACGTAAAACTTGCAATGGATAAATTAGAGGCGTCTAGTTTAGATTGTTGCTGGGCTAGTGTTATGATATGGTGATGTTGTAAGTAGAAGTATGAGATGATACTCTTACAACACACATAGCGTGTAAGTTCCATAGACCTTGGCCTTACACATAAAGGTATGATAGTGATCATACCACGGTGCACATGATGGAGATCATATGCGGGAACCATATCATTTCACTTATAAACATGTGATGTTTTGATTGCATCTTATATTGCTTGTTTGGCGTTTAATTAGCATAATAAGATGATCCCTCATTTAAATATCAAGATAAGAATGTGTTCTTCCTTTAGTATGCACCGATTATGTTCTCGTCGCTCCAAGACATCGCGTGATGATCGGGTGTTTTTGGATCCACGACCATATTTCGGGTGTAAGAAAGTTACACACGCGAATACTAAGGTTCTTACTTGGCGAGCCTAGCATGTACAGACATGGCCTCGGAACAAGGACCGAAAGGTTAAACATGAGTCATATAGTAGATATGATGCTCATTTGATGCTCGCCTTTGAAGCTACGCCGACTCACGTGATGATCGGACTTGGTGTAGTGGATTTGGTTCATGTAATCACCAAAAAGGCACGAGGGATGTCGTTTTTGAGTGGGAGTTCATTTCTAATTTGGATTAGTAGAACTCAATTTATCATAAATTAAATCAAAGTGAATTTGCATAATTTTTTGTATTCATTGGCATTCGTTCACCACCTTATGCATAGTTGTAATTGAGATAATAGAACTATAGAATTCTGGATATATACTTTACGAACTGGTATCGTATTGTGTTGAGTGTCAATATAAAGTTTAAAGTCCTATTGCAAACTTTCAGCAAACTCTATTTACTCCGTGAAATTTAATAGTTGGTATTAAATCAAGAGTTACAATTCCAGTGTTAGTATCTTAAGTATCATGTTTGCCTCCATGATTCTTGATTGTTTTAATATCAAGTTTATCTAGGAGCTGAAAGAATTGTTTCAGAAACCATCATGTGTGACAGATATAACGATATCTGAAACAATGTTTTGGTTGCAATATGATAGAGTATAATATATGTTCTCATATTGGATGAGAATTTGCGAAGGTTGGAGATGCTAGACATCCTAATCATCCAAAAGGGTTTTGGAAAGTAATGTTATACTCACGATTCACCTTTATAAGCTAGAGTAGCTTGATCATGAAAGTCGTCATGATAAGGATGAATAGAAGATGTATGTAAAGTGTTTACTACGCTAAAAGATTACTAAAGAATGGATTTTAAAAGAATACCGATCATTTTGATGATGGTGATCTACTTCAAAGTGCAAGTCCAAAGGTATTATTATTTGAATATACACGCTTTGGACTATGTGTCATGTATATGGCGCCACTTTTGATGTTGATAGATTCTTTTAAAACGGAAAAGGAAATGCTGAAAGAGAATCTATAAAATATATTTGGCAGAAAAGAAAAGATTGGAAATATCCAATTTTGGTATATGGATGATATACATGTTATGGTTGTATTCTTTGCTTGTTAAACAATGTGGTTCTTGGGTATTGGATACCGAATTGGTTGGTATGAAATTTCATACGGAACGACGCAATTCATGAACCACAATGGCCTAAGTAACTAGCAAGAGAATATGTGATAATGTTCATCGAAAACAAACAAACCGTTGTTTGTATTTCTCGTTGACATCAAAGCTTGACTTCAAGATTTGTTTTAATAATTGTTATTTGAATCAGGTATTATGAGAACAAAGGTTGTTCAAATAATTACCGTATTCCATATAAGATGGATGATTTACAAATCTAGTTGGATAAATCACATCCATAAAACCTAATGCTAAAATGTCGCAAGACAAATGATTGAAAGATCACTTACGAAGTGACATCGCTGTTTAAATTATATTGGAAAGAAAACATGAAGAATCTCCATATTCATGGATTTTTGGAGTCTTTGATTTGATCAAGTGACGCTTGTGAGACTTTTCTCGGGATAATTAAAACTTCGTTCAAAGGCCAAAGAAGAACGAACGACTAAAATATTGTAATTTATACATATCGATGTATGTAGTTCATTATGATGTATAGTCGTAAGCGATGGTTTCAACTTCATATACTTTCTCCGGAAATTTGAGTGAATATTCACTTAATGAGAAAGAAGTGTGAAATATTTGAAAATGTTCAAAGACTTTCAAGATGAAGTGAAAATCATTGTAACAAGAAAATAAATGATTTATGGTTTTATCATAAGGGATTTATTTGAGTTACAATTGTAACAAGAAAAATAAATGAATTATGATTTATCATAAAGGGATTTATTTGAGTTGCAAGTTTAGCAAAACACCTAGATTTACATTTCCATAAACACCATAGGAGTATGGAGTGTTTGAGATTTGTAATGAAACCTTGTTTGACAAGGTTGGATCAAAGGTGTTATTCATAAAACTGCCATTATGTTTTGAAAGATTAAAGCTTTAGAGACTACCGCTTTTACACTGAAAAGAGCTCCATCTTGATCCGTTGAAATGACACCATGGAAGTTATGGTTTGGGGTAAAACCCAAGTTGTAATTTCTGAAACTTTGGTATGCTAAACATAAGTAAGATGTTTACAACCGAAGTCGGATGAGCATCTCTTTGTAGGTTATTTCGAATAACAATTGGTTATTCCTCCATAACACCAAGGACAAAAGGGTTTGTCGCTTGAAACGTGAAGTTTCTTGAAGAAGGAATTTTTCGTAAAAGTTAAGTGGGAGGACAATAGAACTTTGATAAGGTTAACGAACCTTAGCTAAATGTGTTGAGTTGCGCAACGCGGAAAATGTTCCGGAGGCAGCCATAATGCTCATAGCTTATGTGCCTCAAAGGTTGCGGTCACGGAGGTCTTAAGTTCCTATTGAACCAAGTAGGTCGGTTAAACAATCAAATGCTAAGATTTGAGAGTAAATCATTATTGTTTGACAATGATGAACCGAATACATACAAAGAAGCGATGATGGGCCCTGACTCCGTCAAATGGCTTGAAGCCATAAAATCCGTGATAAGTCCATACACGATAAATCAAGTTTTGAACTTGGAAGACCCTCTGGAAAGGTGTAAAAACCTATCGGTCGTATTTGGATCTATAAAGAAACAGACATGGATGTTTCACATCTATGAAATAGTCGATATGTCGTAAAGTATCTTACGACAATGTTCAAGGAGTTGACTATGATAAGATTTGATCTTTCATAGCGATATTTAGTCTGGACGGATTAAAGTAGCAACCACTACATATAATTTGGTATATGGTAGATGAATAAACAAAGCAAAATTCTTCTAATAGAATGGTTACCTAGGACGTGTACAAGACACAGTCCAAAGGGTTTTGTTAAATTCAAAGGATGCTAAAAGGGCATGCAAACTTCAATGGTTGAAGTAAGCATCGCGGAGTTGGAATTTTCACCTTGATGAAAAAGGAGTTTTCATCTGGAGACGATGAAGATGCTTGCATTTGCAAGAAATTATGTGGGAGCGCTGAGACATATTTCTAATACATTATGTGAAGGACATCTTGTTGATTAGAAATGATGTATATTTTATTGACAAAGGTTAGGGATTTCATTTTGATGAAAAACTTAGGCAAAACCCGAATATTTAGCATGAATGTCTATACTGGATAGACTGTGAAGCTAATATGGTTGTGCCAAACGTACATATATGAGATATTGAAGGAGTTCAATATAGAAACAACAAGAAACGGTTCTTGTCGCATGGAAAGGAATTGAACCAAGATTCAAGTGTATCGACACTTGATAAGTGAAACAAGATTCAAGTGCTTTGACACTTGATGAGTGAAATCACGAGAATGTTTTGATCAATCATACCATGATATGTACACATTCAGATATGTCCTATGCTCTAATTGTTATGAGCATATACCAGAATGAATCAGAAAATGATCATTGGACGATAGTGAGGATATTCTTATGATATTTTTGAAAGAACTAAGAATATATTTGTGTAGAGGTGACAAACAATTACAAATAGTTCATTGTAAAGCGTTACATTGATACTAGTTTTGTCACAAGATACAAATTAAGTTCATCTCAATTTAAACTATGGGTGGCACAATGTAATGGAAAGGAGATTCCATGATGGATTTGGATGAATTCCAAAGTTAAGATATTGTGACGGATACTACAACAAAAGGCTAAGTATATGACTGCTATAGTAGCAGCAAAGGAGGGAATTTGTGTCAAGTAGTTTGTTATCAAACTAAGGTGTGGTTCGCAACGGGCTAACACTAAAGATATATTGTATGACAATAGTATCGACGTGTTTTAACCCCAAGGAACTAAAGGTCTCACCGAAAGACCAAATTTATACAATGCCATCTCATTGGAGAATGAGTGATTCGTGAAGACGCAAAGACATGCAAATACACACGGACCTGAAAGCGTCAGATCCGTAGATTATGTTAACCACTTGCAATTGCGTATATGGAACACCAGAAAGCCATAGGTGTTCAATACGCAAAGTTCTCAAACTATATTATTGTCTCTAGTGCAAGTGGGAGAGTGAAGGGAATATGCCCGAGAGGCAATAATAAAGTGGTTATTATCGTATTCCTTATTTATGATAAATGTTTATTTTACATGCTATAATTGTATTAATACGGAAACGTTAATACATGTGTGTTTAATAAACAAAAAGGAAGTTCCTAGTTATGCCTCTATTATAAATTAGCTCGTTGATTAACAAGATGATCAAGGTTTCCTAATCATAGACATTGGATGTTGTTAATAACAAGGTCACAACATTAGTGTAATGGTGTGATGAACATTCATCCGAAGTATAGCATTACGATCAAAGTCATTGAGTTTATATTGCTATAACAACTTACGAAGTGATCCTAATCCTTATACCATGAGATCATGCCAATCACTAACACCGGAAGAGTTTCTTGATAACATCAAACGTCACACCGTAACAGGGTGATTATAAAGATGGATTCAGAACTAATAAAGTGTTATGTTGAGGCCCATGGATCGAGAGTGGAATTTGTTCATCCCGATGACGGATAGATATGCTCGGCCTCTCGGTGATATCACATTGATTAGCTTGCAAGCAAGTGATTTGATCACTAGAATGTTATATCACGGGAACGAGAAAAGAGTGCATGTCGGTAACGAGATCAAACTAGGTATGGAGATACCGATGATCGAATCTCGGACATGTAATATATCGCGAAACAAAAGGATTAAGATACTAGCGTAAAAGGTTCCGACGATCACAAGAAAGTCATCGTTGAATGTGTGGAGTCGAGATGGGTCTCCAGATCCCGCTTCTGATTATTGATCTGAGAGGGGTCTCGATCATGTCCGTATTATTCACGAACCGTAGGGTGACACACTTAAGAGACACCGACATCCAATTGGAGCAAAAGTTTCATGCCGAAAGAATAAACAAGCGCAGGAATTTATTTCACTAGATACAAAAAAGTTTTCGTGAAATTGCATAAAGTGGTTATGCATGTGAAATGGAATTCTAGCAAGGGGTTATTTGTGAATGTTTGTCATTAAAGTAATTGACAAAATTCTGAATAAAATAAAAGAGTTTTATTTAATGAGAGTTTGCATTAAATTTGGTGGAAATTTAATGGGAATTTGAGTGGACTTTTGAGTGGAGGGAATTTAAAGGGCATTTTGTGAGTGGAGTGTCCACCCACATGAATGAAGGAGGGGAGGGGGCAGCCCCCATGGCCGGCGGCCACCCCTTGGGTGCCCCCCTCCTCCTATAAAAGGAGCACCCCTCCTTACTTGTCTCTCACACCTCCTCGTGAAGGATCTCTCTCCCATTATAGAATTTATCCCCCATGGTCTCGGACTAGCGAGATACATGTTCCCGGTGGCTTTTCGGAAAGAAAGAGTTGTGCTTCCGCTGCATCGCTGGAGCGAGGAGGCGGAGGTTGCTCGGTGCCTCGAACGTGTGTGCGAGCACGGATGCGCTGCTGTTTTGCGGCGCTAGGACTTCCTCTCGATCTTGAGATCGGCAAGAGATCGTCTACATCAACCACGAGTTTGGACTCGTTAAGCTTTGTCGGTCTTCAAGGGTATGTTCTCTACGGATATACATCCGCCCGTTGTTTGTATATAGTAGATAGATATTGGTACATAGTTTCTCCCATCGTAGGAAATTTTTTGTTTTCTATGTTGCGAACCCTACACTTAATTACATAAATACCACTTACAGACAATAACAACCGAGGATAGATTTGTCGAGGGCGAAATGATTGTATAACTGAAACAGTTTATTCATTTGAATTGAAGTGATGCTCCACTCTAACGTCCCCCAAAAACCATTCTTTCGAGTGCTGCTTTGATGCTTGCATAATGTACCAGTCGTGCGGATTTCGCATATGTGTTGATAGACGCGTGTACTTTTCATTTTTTTGGAAATGGGTGCTTTTATTACCATTGAGTAATGTTTACACTCGACCTCTGTATAACTAAGATGCACACATCCACACAAACCACACTAATAGAGCCTAAACTTGAGAAGTGGACAGTTATTACAAAAAGCACTAAATAAAATGGCATGAAGCTATGAAAGATCAATCCGCAAATCACGCGAACATCCATGTCGGAATAAAATATCCCTCACCGTGTCCTCCAACCGCGTACATCCCTCCACAAACAAGTCATAAAACTCCATATGTTAGAGAGTATTCCGCGATCAAAAAATAGCCTTGGAACGATAAATAACCTACAAGGAAGAAGCATTAATGTTATTAAAAATCTTGTCATTTCTACATAGCCATAGCGACCAAATAATGGAAAGTGCTCCCACCCTAAACAAAATCGTGTATTTGTCATCTATCCCATGTAGCCAGTTACCAAAAACATTGGCAACCGAATGTGAGGGAGATAAACCAGAAGCTATTTGGATGAATGACCATATAGAGCGAGCAAATTTACAATGAAATAACAAATGCCTAATTGTCTCATCATGATGACAAAAAACACACTGAGAACTTCCATACCAATTCCTATTCATAAGATTATCTTTAGTAAGAATTACTCTCTTACGAAAATATTATGTGAAAATCTTCGTTTTTAGGGGTATTTTCATTTTCGAAATTTTACTATTATCATCGACCGGAATATCAGGTTGAATAAATGCTCTCTACAATGAGTCCACTGAAAATTTACCACTTTCTGATAATTTTCATTTGAACTTGCCCATGTCGTTCGACAGTTGTATCGTGGATAATCGTAATAAAAGATTATTGTTCCAAGATACCAGTCTAGGACCTATGACACTTCTTCTGAAAGGCACGTTCAGGAGATTAGATTCCATTACCGTGGAAAGTGTACCCTCTTTGTGTCTAACAATCGAATATAGAGTCGGATATTGTTCACGAAGAGAAATTTGTCCAAACCACTTATTTTCCCAAAATCTAATCTGTGGTTTGTGTGTCTATCTCAGTTTATGTGTCTATCTCTATCTCTGTCTCCGTATTTCCACTCTCATTCGCCTCAGCAACAAAACAATGTTTTGCCATCCGGACGAAATCTTCCAGCGGATCAATCTTGAATTTCCTGCTCGTCGTCCTCCGGACAGACCCTGGAGAGCTCACCAGGCTGTTAATGCTGGCCCCATGAAGAGCCAAAGGCTTCTCGAAGCATTTCAGAACACCCGGGACAAAGAGCAGCAGCCTCAGATCGCCCCCGACCATGATTTCCAGAACACGTAGACAGCGACGGTGACCTAAGACACCGCCGTGAGGATATGCCATGTCCACAACTCATTAGACCATCTCCACTCGTTGGGCGAACCCAGGACGAAATCCGGACCAAACTTTGGCCGGACGACGCAAGTTTTCGGCCTGGGTACGCCTAGTTTCCCACTCGCCTATCCAGCCCGAGTTCCTGGGACGCCCGTTTCCGCTCAAATTCAGCTCAAGTTCGTCCAGATTTAGGCATAGTTCGGCATACAATGAATACAGAACATTTTACGACCAAAGTTCTGCGAAATTTTAAACATAGTTCGGCGTAAATGTAAACATAGTTCGGCCTACAGTGAAAATACAACATATTTCGGCCAAGTTCGGCCTAGTTCGTCCAGTTCATGCTGGGCATCTACGTCGTGTTGCCCCTGCATATCCATAGGTGCTCAACAAGATCATCCTACAGTTGTTGATGTATCGCCGAAACTCGGATTTCCTGACGCATGGCGATGAATGCAGCCCAGGTTGGAGGCACCTGATGATCAGGCTCGGCAAGAGGACCCTGTCTGTAGTATGGCTCGTTCTCCTCGAGCAAACTCACTGGATCCTTCCTCTCATCCTCAATGATCATGTTGTGCAAGTCCACACAACGGTTCATCACTTCCCACATCTGATCTTTCGACCAGGTCATAGCAGGGAACCGGACAACTGCAAAGCTCTGCTGGAGCACACGGAATGCCCGCTCCACGTCCTTCCTGCAAGCTTCCTGCTCCTTGGCGAAGTGAGAATGTTTGGGGAGAATTGGGTTTGAGATAGTCTTCATAAATGTTGGCCATCTTGGATAGATGTCATCTGCTAGATAGTATCCCTTGTTGTAGTGGTGCCCTCTGATCTCAAATTTCACAGGGGGAGCATGACCCTCAACAAGCTTGGAAAATACAGTTGAGGAGTTGAGTGAAGGGAATATGCCCTGAGAGGCAATAATAAAGTGTTTATATGTGTATTCCAAGTATATGATAGATGTTTATTTTGCATGCTATAATTGTATTAATACGGAAACGTCAATACATGTGTGTTTAATAAACAAACAGAAAGTTCCTAGTTATGCCTCTCTCATCAACTAGCTCGTTGATTAACAAGATGATCGAGATTTCCTGATCATGGACATTGGATGTTGTTAATAACGGGATCACAACATTAGTGTAATGGTGTGATGAACATTCATCCGAAGTATATCATTACGATCAAAGTCATTGAGTTTATATTGCTATAACAACTTACGAAGTAATCCTAATCCTTAGACCATGAGATCATGTCAATCACTAACACCGGAAGAGTTTCTTGATAACATCAAACGTCACACCATAACAGGGTGATTATAAAGATGGGTTCAGAACTAATAAAGTGTTATGTTGAGGCCCATGGATCGAGAGTGTAATATGTTCATCCCGATGACGGATAGATATACTCTGGGCCCTCTCGGTGATATCACATTGGTTAGCTTGCAAGCAAGTGATTTGATCACTAGAATGTTATATCACGGGAACGAGAAAAGAGTGCATGTAAGTAACGAGATCAAACTAGGTATGGTGATACCGATGATCGAATCTTGGACATGTAATATAACGCGAAACAAAGGGATTAAGATACTAGCATAAAAGGTTCCGACGATCACAAGAAAGTCATCGTTGAATGTGTGGGAGTCAGTATGGGTCTCCAGATCCCGCTTCTAATTATTGATCCGAGAGGGTCTCGATCATGTCCGCATTATTCACGAACCGTAGGGTGACACACTTAAGAGACACCTACATCCAATTGGAGCAAAAGTTTCATGCCGAAAAGAATAACAAGCGCAGGAATTTATTTCACTAGATACCGAAACAGGTTTTCGGGTGAAATTGCAGAAAGTGTTTTTGCATGTGAAATAGAATTCTAGCAAGGGGTTATATGTGAATGTTTGTCATTAAAGTAATTGTCAAAATTCTGAATAAATAAAAGGAGTTTTATTTATGAGAGTTTGCATTAAATTTGGTGGACATTTAATGGCAAGTTTGAGTGGGATTTTGAGTGGAGGGAAATGAAGAGGTTTTTGTGAGTGGAGTGTCCACCCACATGCATGAAGGAGGGGAGGGGGCAGCCCCCATGGCCGGCGGCCACCCCCTTGGGTCCCCCCTCCTCCTATAAAAGGCACCCCTCTCCCTCTGTCTCACTCACACCTCCTCGTGAAGAAGCTCTCTCCCCCTCTAGAATTTATTCCCCATGGTCTCGGACTAGCGAGATACATGTTCCCGGTGGCTATTCGGCAAGAAAGAGTTGTGCTTCCGCTGCATCGCTGGAGCGAGGAGGCGGAGGTTGCTCGGTGCCTCGGACGTGTGTGCGAGCACGGATGCGCTGCTGATTTGCGGCGATAGGACTTCCTCTCGATCTTGATATCAGCAAGAGATCGTCTACATCAACCACGAGTTTAACTCGTTAAGCTTTGTCGTTCTTCAAGGGTATGTTCTCTACGGATATACATCCGCCCATTGTTTGTATCTAGTAGATAGATCTTGGTACATAGTTGTTCCCATCGTAGGAAATTTTTTGTTTTCTATGCTGCGAACCCTACAGTGGTATCAGAGCCGGATCTATGCGTAGATGCTTTACACGGGTAGTACACATATGAGTATGTGGGCGATGATGATCATGTTGTTGCTCCTTAGTTGTAATTTTGGATATTGGTGGTATAGTGGGATGAAGCGGCCCAGACAAACTTTACATGTCCTCGCACATGAGACTTGTTCCACGCTTGACATGCAACTAGTTTGCATAAGTGGATAGCGGGTGTCTGTCTCTCCTACTATAGTCAATATCTATTTTGCAACGAGTTGTCATAAATTTGGTTATCCTCATTGTGGTTCATGTTCGTAGGTAAGAACGGTTCTATCTCGAAAGCCCTAAGCCACGTAAAACCTGCAATGGATAAATTAGAGGCTTCTAGTTTAGATTGTTGCTAGGCTAGTGTTATGATATGGTGATGTTGTAAGTAGAAGTATGAGATGATACTCTTATAACACACATAACGTGTAAGTTCCATAGACCTTGGCCTTACACATAAAGGTATGATAGTGATCATACCACGATGCACATGATAGAGATCATATGTGGGAAGCATACCATTCCACTAATAAACATGTGGTGTTTGATAGCATATTATATTGCTTGTTTGGCGTTTTATTAGCATAATAAGATGATCCCTCATTTAAATATCAAGATAAGAATGTGTTCTTCCTTTAGCATGCACCGATTATGTTTTCGTCGCTCCAAGACATCACGTGATGATCGGGTGTTCTTGGATCCACGACCATATTTCGGGTGTAAGACAGTTACACACACTACAAGGAATCTGGCTATATATGACCCTCAATTTTCGTCACAGAATCGTCATAGTAGTCCGTTTATGACGATTCTATGACGATTTTGAGATCGTCAAAAGCTGGGCGTCGCAAATGAACTATAACGACGTTTTTGATAAAATCGTCAGAAACGTCTATGACGATATTGAATCGTCATAACGTCTATGACGATCCAATATCGTCATGGACCTTCTAGCCAGGCCAGCTCAGATCCTACGTGGCTGATCCTACGTGGCAAAATTGTGACGAAATGAAATCGTCTTAAATCAAAATCAGCCCAGTCCATTTTAGTTGCTTACTTGGGCTAAGCCCAATAATTCTGGCTTTTCTTTTTCTAGTCGTCGGCCTTTTATGGTGTGTCTCTCTCAGGCCTTAGCCTTTTTATGGCCTCTTTTCTATTTTGGACCTCGGCCTTTTTATGGCCTCTTTTCTATTTTGGACCTCGGCCTTTTTACGCGAATACTAAGGTTCTTACTTGGCGAGCCTAGCATGTACAGACATGGCCTCGGAACACGGATCGAAAGGTTAAGCATGAGTCATATAGTAGATATGATGCCCATTTGATGCTCGCCTTTGAAGCTACACCGGCTCACGTGATCATCGGACTTGGTGTAGTGGATTTGGTTCATGTAATCACCAAAAGTACACGAGGGATGTCGTTTTTGAGTGGGAGTTCATTCGTAATGTGGATTAGTTGAACTCAATCTATCATAAACTTAATCTAAAATTTACAAATTCTGTTGTAGATGGCACCACCTGCTTTTAATTTCAATGTGTTCATGGAGAAAGTGAAACTTGCAATGAACGGTAGCAACTTTACCGAATGGGCCATGAATTTGAGGATTCTCCTCTCTGCTATACAAAAGCAATATGTGCTAGAAGCGCCGCTAGGCCCCCCACCTTTTGAGGATGCCCCTGATGAGGAGAAGAATGTCTATCAGACTCGTCAGGAGGACCACAACTTAGTTCTTGCGGCATATTGTATGGTCTAGAGCCGGAACTTCGAAAGCATTTCGAAAATGGCAATGCATTTGATAAAATGGGTGAGTTGAAAATGATTTTCGACACACATGCTGCTGTAGAGAGCTACAATGCTTCAGAAAAGTTCTTTAGCTACATGATGGAAGAGCACAGCTCCGTAAGTGAGCATGTACTCAAGATGTCGGGTTACACCGATAAGCTTGTGTCCTTGGGAATATCGATTCCCATTGAATTAGGCATCCATCGTGTTCTGCAGTCTCTGCCACCTAGCTATAAGAGCTTTGTGATGAACTATAATATGCAAGGCATGAAGAAGTCTCTCCCCGAGCTTCTGTCAATGCTTAAAACTACATAAGTGGAGATTAAAAAGGAACATCAAGTGTTGATGATCAATAGGAACACTGGTTTCAAGAAAGACAAGAAGGGAAAACGGAAGGGAAGTAAGGGCGGCAAGCCGGTTGCCGTGCCTGAAAATAAACCCCGAGTTGGACCTAACTCTGACACCGAGTGCTACTATTGTAAGGGGACTGGCCACTAGAAGCGCGACTGCCCCAAGTATTTGGCAGTCAAGAAGGCCGGCAAGGCAAACAAAGGTATATATGATATACATGTTATTGATGTGCACTTGACTAGTGCTCGCAGTAGCACCTGGGTATTTGATACCGGTTCAGTTGCTAATATTTGTAACTCGAATCAGTGGCTACAGAACAAGCGACCGCTAGCAAGGGGTGAGGTCAAGATGCGTGTCGGCAATGGATCAAGCGTTGATGTGATCGCCGTTGGAATGCTACCTCTCCACTTGCCGTCGGGATTAGTAATAAACTTGAATAATTGTTATCTGGTGCCTGCACTGAGCATGAAAATTGTATCTGGATCGTGTTTGATGCGAAGTGGTTATTCATTTAAATCCGAGAACAATTGTTGTTCTATTTATATGAATGAAATCTTTTATGGTCATGCACCGATGATGAATGGTTTATTTCTATTGGATCTCGATAATAATGTTACACACATTCATAATGCTGATGCTAAAAAGGATTAAACTTAATGATGATATATTTGCATATATGTGGCACTGCCGTCTAGGTCATATTGGCGTTAAACGCATGAAGAAGCTCCATTCAGATGGACTTTTGGAATCGCTTGATTTTGAATCATTTGATACATGTGATCCATGCCTTATGGGCAAGATGACTAGAACGTCGTTTTCCGGTTCAATGGAACGGGCGGCAGATTTATTGGAAATCATACATTCTGATGTATGTGGTCCAATGAGTGTGTCGGCGCGAGGTGGATATCGTTATTTTGTTACTTTCACGGATGATTTGAATAGATACGGTTATATCTACTTGATGAAACACAAGTCTTAAACCTTTGAAAAGTTCAAGGAATTTCAGAATAAAGTGGAAAATCATCATAATAGAAAGATCAAATTTCTACGGTCCGACCGTGGAGGTGAGTATCTAAGTTACGAGTTTAGCACTCACATGAAAGAGTGTGGAATTGTTTCACAACTTACGCCTGCCGGAACACTACAGCGAAATGGTGTGTCGGAACATCGTAATCGTACTTTATTGGATATGGTTCGATCTATGATGTCTCTGACGGACTTGTTGTTGTCATTTTGGGGTTATGCACTAGAAACTGCTGCATTCACTTTAAATCAAGCACCATCTAAATTCGTTGAAAAGACACCATATGAATTGTGGTTTGGAAACAAACCTAAGCTGTCATTTCTTAAAGTTTGGGGATGCGATGTTTATGTGAAGAAACTTCAACCGGATAAACTCGAACCCAAAGCGGAAAAATGCGTCTTCATAGGATACCCTAAGGAAACAATTGGGTATTCCTTCTATCACAGATCCGAGGGCAAGGTTTTTGTTGCCAAGAATGGATCCTTTCTAGAGAAAGAGTTTCTCGCGAAAGGTGTGAGTAGTCGGAAGGTAGAACTCGAAGAGGTTACTGAACCTTCTCTTAAAAGTATGGCGAGTAGCGCAGCGCCGGAATTTTTTCTGGAGTTGGCTTCACCTGTTGAAGAGGGAATTAATGATAATGATCATGAAACTCCAAAAGAGAGTTCTACCGAACCTCGCAGGTCTAGCAGGACGCGTGCAGCTCTCGAGCTGTACGGAAACCCTGTTATGAATTTCATGGTTGATAAAATTGATGACCCTGCGACGTATGAAGAAGCGATGATGAGCCCGGATTCCAACAAATGGTTGGAAGCCATGAAATCCGAGATGGAATCCATGTATGAAAATCAAGTTTGGAACTTGGTGGAATTACCTCACGACCGAAAGGCCGTGGAGAACAAATGGATTTTTAAAAGGAAAACTGATGCTGATGGTAATGTGACTGTCTATAAAGCTCGACTTGTCGCAAAGGGGTTTCGACAAATTCAAGGAGTTGACTACGATGAGACATTCTCTCCCGTAGCGATGCTTAAGTCAGTTAGGATTATGTTAGCAATTGCTGCATATTTCGATTATGAGATATGGCAGATGGATGTCAAAACCGCGTTTCTCAATGGTAATATTGAAGAAGAGTTGTATATGATACAACCAAAGGGTTTTGTCGATCCTAAGGATGCTAACAAGGTGTGAAAGATTTAGCGATCCATCTATGGATTGAAGCAAGCATCACGAAGTTGGAATCTCCGCTTTGATGAGGTGATCAAAGAGTTTGGATTTGTCCAAACTTATGGAGAAGCTTGTATTTACAAGAAAATGAGTGGGAGCAATGTAACATTTCTTATATTATACGTGGATGACATATTATTGATCGAAAATGATATAGATCTTTTAAACAGTGTTAAAAGTTATCTAAACAGCAAATTTTTAATGAAGGACCTAGGTGAAGCGTCATACATATTAGACATAAAGATCTATAGTGATAGATCTAGACGCCTAATAGGGCTATCACAAAGTACATACCTTGATAAGATTTTAAAGAAGTTTAAAATGGACGGAAGTAAGAAGGGGTTCTTACCTATGTTGCAAGGCAAGACATTGAGTAAGACTCAAAGTCCGGCTACGGCGGAAGAGAGATAATGGACAAAGTCCCCTATGCTTCAGCCATAGGCTATATAATGTACGCCATGCTATGTACACGACCGGATGTGGCACATGCTATTAGTTTGACTAGTAGGTACCAATCGGATCCAGGTTCGGAACACTGGATAGCGGTCAAGAATATCCTTAAGTACTTACGAAGAACTAAGGATATGTTTCTTGTGTACGGAGGTGAAGAAGAGCTCGTCGCTAAGTGTTATGTCGATGCAAGCTTTGACACCGACCCGGATGACTCTAAGTCTCAATCCGGATACGTATTTATCATGAATGGCGGAGCGGTTAGTTGGAGGAGTTCCAAACAACCTGTGGTGGCAGGATCAACAACGGAGGCCGAATATGTTCTTTGCTTGAGCGGCTCGAGCGGTTTGGATGAAGGAGTTCATATCCGAACTAGGTGTGGTTGCAAGCGCGTTGGACCCAATGGTGATCTATTGTGACAACAATGGTGCCATTTCCAATGCCAAAGAACCAAGGTCTCACAAGAATTCCAAGCATATTAAGCGCCGGTTTCACTCCATCCGCGAGCATGTCAAGGATGGACATATAAAGATTTGTAAAGTACACACGGATCTCAATGTAGCAGATCCGTTGACTAAAACTCTCCCTAAAGCAAAACATGATCAACACCAGAACTCCATGGGTGTTAGATTCATCACTATGTAACTAGATTATTGTCTCTAGTGCAAGTGGGAGACTGAAGGGAATATGTCCTGGGAGGCAATAATAAAGTGTTTATTATGTGTATTCCAAGTATATGATAGATGTTTATTTTGCATGCTATAATTGTATTAATACGGAAACGTTAATACATGTGTGTTTAATAAACAAACAGAAAGTTCCTAGTTATGCCTATCTCATCAACTAGCTCGTTGATTAACAAGATGATAAAGGTTTCCTGATCATGGACATTGGATGTTGTTAATAATGGGATCACAACATTAGTGTAATGGTGTGATGAACATTCACCCGAAATATATCATTACGATCAAAGTTTTTGAGTTTATATTGCTATAACAACTTACGAAGTAATCCTAATTCTTAGACCATGAGATCATGCCAATCACTAACACCGGAAGAGTTTCTTGATAACATCAAACATCACACCGTAACAGGGTGATTATAAAGATTGGTTCAGAACTAATAAAGTGTTATGTTGAGGCCCATGTATCGAGAGTGGAATTTGTTCATCCCGATGACGGATATATATACTCTGGGCCCTCTCGATGATATCACATTGGTTAGCTTGCAAGCAAGTGATTTGATCACTAGAATGTTATATCACGGGAACGAGAAAAGAGTGCATGTCAGTAACGAGATCAAACTAGGTATGGAGATACCGATGATCTAATCTCGGACATGTAATATATCGCGAAACAAATGGATTAAGATACTAGCGTAAAAGGTTCCGACGATCACAAGAAAGTCATCATTGAATGTGTGGGAGTCAGTATGGGTCTCCAGATCCCGCTTCTGATTATTGATCCGAGAAGGGTCTCGATCATGTCCGCATTATTCATGAACCGTAGGGTGACACACTTAAGAGACACCGACATCCAATTGGAGCAAAAGTTTCATGCCGGAAAGAATAACAAGCGCAGGAATTTATTTCACTAGATACCGAAACAGGTTTTTAGGTGAAATTGCAGAAAGTGTTTTTGCATGTGAAATAGAATTCTAGCAAGGGGTTATATGTGAATGTTTGTCATTAAAGTAATTGACAAAATTCTGAATAAATAAAAGGAGTTTTATTTATGAGAGTTTGCATTAAATTTGGTGGACATTTAATGGCAAGTTTGAGTGGGATTTTGAGTGGAGGGAAATGAAGAGGTTTTTATGAATGGAGTGTCCACCCACATGAATGAAGGAGGGGATGGGGCAGCCCCCATGGCCGGCGGCCACCCCCTTGGGTGCCCCCCTCCTCCTATAAAAGGCACCCCTCTCCCTCTGTCTCACTCACACCTCCTCGTGAAGGATCTCTCTCCCTCTCTAGAATTTATTCCCCATGGTCTCGGACTAGCGAGATACATGTTCTCGGTGGATATTCGGCAATAAAGAGTTGTGCTTCCACTTCATCGCTGGAGCAAGGAGGCGGAGGTTGATCGGTGCCTCGGACGTGTGTGCGAGCACGGATGCGCTGCTGATTTGCGGCGCTAGGACTTACTCTCGATCTTGAGATCGGCAAGAGATCGTCTACATCAACCACGAGTTTAACTCGTTAAGCTTTGTCGGTCTTCAAGGGTATGTTCTCTACGGATATACATCCGCCCGTTGTTTGTATCTAGTAGATAGATCTTTGTACATAGTTGTTCCCATCGTAGGAAATTTTTTGTTTTCTATGCTGCGAACACTACATTGAGGACGTTGATGTCGTTGTTCGATCCTGCCATGCCAAAGAAGGAGTGCCAGATACAAAGATCATATGTAGCAACTGCCTCAAGTATCACAGTGCAACCTCCTTGGTGACCTTTGTACACTCCTTGCTATGCAAATGGACAGTTCTTCCACTCCCAATGAATGAAATCTATGCTTCTAAGCATACCAGGAAATCCTCTACTTTCATTGACTGCAACGCGAGGATCTCCAAGTGCTCTTCACCTTCGGCGACCGCGACGTTCTCCTCCTCCAGCAGTACGGCCAGGATCTCCTCGTCGTCGGAGTCCATGGCGAGTATCTCGTTATTGTCGGAGTCCATGGCCGACCGGGCCAAATGCCGAACACTTGGCGGGCGCGGTGGTGGGAGCACGCAGCGAAGCAGAGCTGCGACGAAGTTCTATCAGCGAAAGCGGCGGCGGGACGGGCGGCGAAGTGGGTGGCTACTACGACGAGCATATCTAGAGGCGTGGGCATGTCTCAGCATGGAGCAGCTCCGCCGGCGAAGTCATGGAAAAAAAGGCGCTGGGAGCTCTTCGCCGCAGTCTGGGCGAGTGGAGTGGGTGAGAATGGGACTGTCTTGCTGACAGAGCTGGCCCACGCCTATTTTTGCTGCATCCGGCTTTCCCAGGGCGTACCCGGGAACCTGGGTTCGGCCTGGGAAGGCCGTACCAAAGTTCGCCAAATCCGAACGAAAACAGGTTCCTGGGTACGCGACTGGGCCGATTTTCGGCATTCGGACCAAATTTTGGCGTCTGGATCGGCGTCCCGGGTAGGCGAGTGGAGATGTTCTTATCCTCGTTATTATAGGCGGTTATGGCGTCCTATTCGCCGACGTGCATCAGGAGGAAAGGCGCCCACACCACCTCCAGGACCCTGTCCCATACACCGTCCGTCTTCTTGTGCCGGTTGAAGAGGGTTGCAAGACCGTATATTGCAATGGCATCGCTGCCGAGGTATGCTAACCAGGTAAAAGCGGGCCTAATGCCGGATCTAGAAGGGAGCTTACGCACGATGGCGGTGATGAAGAGGATGTAGTGGACGACAAGGCTAGCCAGGACGAGCACGCGCAGCTGCCACTCCTCCCACCACTGCACCGCCCTTGACACACCCATTGAGTCTCTTTGCTTCTCCTCCTTCTCCCTCTCCCACTTCCCTTTACCTCTTCTTCTCCCTCGCTCCCAAGTTTCTTCTCTCCTCTCCTTCCGTGTAAGGCATCAGCACACTAGCACGCTCCAGAGATTTGATACTCGCTCGTTAGAGAATCTCCACTCGCGTACCCAGGACGCCGAAATTCGGTCCGGACGCCGAAAATCGGTCCGAACACCGAAAATCGGCCCAGTCGCGTATCCAGGAACCCGTTTTCGTCCAGATTTGGGCAAAGTTTGGTCCAGCCTACCCAGGCCGTACCCAGGAACCCGGGTACACCCTGGGAACGCCGGACGCAGCAAAAACAGGCGTGGGCCAGCTCTATTGGCGAGAGAAGGCTGAGCTCCCGCCACTTCGCTGAGCTCCCGCCCTTTTCTTCCCCCTCCCGCCTTTCTCCCCCATTCCCCTCCCGCCACTCCGCCGAGCTCCCCGCCCAACATGCCGCCCAAGAGCTTCGTCTAACCCAGATCGATCCTCGGCGAGGGTCCGGCGGAGAAGAAGGCAAGGAAGCCGAGAGCGCCGCCGATGAAGCCGGAGATCATGTCCTTCGTCGAGTGAGAGAAGAGGGAGCACGCCAGGAAGATCGCATCGGACGACCGGAAGGGCAGAAAGGAGAGGGGTAAGCTCCGGCAACAGCAAGCGGCGGAGGAGGAGAAGGCGGCGGCGAAAGAGCATGCGAACCTGAAGGTGACGCAGGCGGCGGCGATGAGGTCGGCGATGATGTCAGCGCCATACCCACCACACTGGGGAAGCCAGGCAAGCGTCGGCTCGCCCGCCGGATTCTCGCCGATCTCTCCGGCCGGCTTTCAGGAGAGCCAGTCGACTACTCGATAGAGGTACTAGATCTGTCCTTGTATTGAACATCATAAAGCGACGACTTCTACTTCCATAGTCAACTACGTGTGTCAGTAATTGTTTGTTCTTTCTGAAACTATCTATGGCTGGCTGGCATGCCTTGGCTAAATTATATTATACTAGTACTAATACTAATCACGGCCTGACCAAGAATCATGTGCGCATAGCTTTGAGCGCAAACACCAAGAAACAGCCTATGCTCATTCGGCGGATGTTTGATTGAGTTTTCTTTCTTTGCTTCTTTGCTCATAATAATAAGTAAAAAACACACAACCAAATGACAATCTCTTGTTTGTTCTAGCGAAGAGAACTTTGTTTTCTATTGCTTTTTCTAGTGCAGTTTCAAAAGCATGTCTTTTGGAGATACTTTTGCTTTCTTGAGCAAACTTGCAAAAAATTATACTCAAATTCCCATGCCCCGACACTAAAACTTCTCCTTTACCTACCACGTGTCGCCCTCCTCTGGCGAGACAGGGGAACCACACCGCCGACGTCGCCCCTACAGACACCTCTCGACCTTCCATGTATTGCTACCGTCGGAGGAGATGTCGGCAAAGATTACGCACGCCCCATGGAGGGTGGCAGTAGGGCGATTCTTCTTGCTGCTCGGCTCCCCATAGAGCTTGTTCATGGGGGCAGATACCTTGGAATGGAATGTCGTTCCCATGGAAACTAGGGGTGCACGGTTCTCTAGGCAGGGACCGGGCTATCCACGGGTCCAGAAGGGAGAAGCCTGACCGCTCTCCGGGCGGTCAGGGCTTCGGGTTCCTCCAAAGGCCGAGAACATCCAAGCATTGTTCATGGCGAGTACAATCCCGAGAGACAAAGCCCGAGGAGGGAGGGACATATGGCATAAAATGCTTGGCCTAGAAGCTCAGGTCACCTATGCACACGCACCTGCTGGACCACGCCAACCACTAACATAGCAGCGTCGCCACATCGTGGCCATGCACGCACCGGCCCGCCGCGTGGTATCTCTGAAGGAAATATGCCCTAGAGGCAAATAATAAATGGTTATTATTGTCATATCTCAATTAGTTTGTAATAGTTTTATATTGTGCTATAACTGTATCAAGTGGAAATATTGATACAGGCGTGATATGAAACAGAAGTCCCTATTAGCCTTTATTCATACTAGTTCATTGGGCAATCAATGATCAAGGGTTTTCTGATCATGGATGATAGTGCCAGTTGACAATTGACGAGGATTAATCTCGTCAATGCCCATTGTTATGAGCTTGGGTTTTGAAGAAGATGGGGATGCTGGAGATCGCGAAACGGTTAGCAAACAAGCAACACGGGGACACGGGGTTTACCCAGGTTCAGGCCCCCGGAGGGAAAACCCTACTCCTTCTTGTCTGCTCTTGATTACGGCGGAACCGAAGGTTACAGGGGTGCGCAGATGCAATCTGGCGTGGAGGTGTGTATACGGTGGTATGAGATTGTAAGAGAGCCTTTTCGTCGTGCCCTCCTGGCCTTTATATAGAGATAGGCAGGTCTCGAGCACAGATCGAGTCGGTTACAGGTTTTAGGGTTTGCCCCTTTAAATATTCTATCTATTCTAGTCTTGCTCTCCAAGGATCCGAAAGCATCATGGGCCTGGGCCACCCGAAAGTCTTCATGGGCTGGAGCATATTCTCGTGGGCCTTCCTTGGGCTAGACCAGGTATGCTAAGGTCGTGTACCCGTAGGGTATAACCATGTCAATAGCCCCCGAGTGTTCAGTCAAATCGTAGATTCGGCCGAGGAGTCTTCAATCTTTCGGGTGCAGCTATCTCTGTTTGCTAGAGAATGATTTGAGTGTGTAGGGATTGTTGATGCGTGTGCCTGACTCTCTCGACGGATCAGGGTCAGTTAACTATCTTAGGACAAAAAACATGATCTTCTTCAGATTCGAGTCCCTCGACTCAAATCCGGAACATATGCTGGCGTAATTTGACTCAGGCCGCTGCGGACTTATAGGAGTGGAATTCCAGTAAACTTTTAAATGATGTACCCAACGCGTCCATCGGGATTTTTTACGCACCTCCTGGAACGGGTATTTACTAGCAGAGCACAGTCGTGTGCGTTGCCAGGCCATCAGATGATATCTGTAGGTCTTATCTTTGTGTCACGTACACAACATCCGAACGTTTATCACCGCGGAGGTGTTTCGGGTGGCCAAGGATGATACTGCTCACTTAGCGTTTAATTGGGGCAGAGTTGCCGAAAAAACTTTTGCGTGCTGATCCGAAGGATCGCAGTCGAAGAATTCATAGGGTGCGCGACCAGCGCTCCCTATGGGAGTAGCCCCCGAGTGTCTGTTCGAGTCGTAGACTCGAGCGGAGACTTTAGTTCAGTTGTTGCTTACTTCAGGTCCGTAGGACACAATTTTTTCGGATGCTTGAATCAGTCCTCCCCGTGGGAGTAGCCCCCGAGTCCATAGTGGAATCGTAGATTCAACGTAGGACTCGAAGAAATAGTTTAGCGGTGTAATGCCTTAATCATACCTCAGGTGCACGATCAGCGCTCCTGATAGGAGTAGCCCCCGAGTAGTTACTCGAATCGTAGATTCGGGTGAATACTTTAGCTATATAGCCGAAGATTTGTAACTGTTGCTAGTATAGCCTTGATGACGTCAGTGCTGACGATCGATGACCTCAAGCGTCTGTTGCGCCAGAGGTGATGTGACTGGACGAACATGGGTCCCACCTTCTGACTTTGAATTGACTGGTCACGCGTGGCGTGGAGATAATTACGGCGTCTCCAAGGTTTCCGTGCGTAGTGGACGGCGTGTGAGTGACGATTCGCTGCTGTGCTGACACGTGGATGGTTGTATTTGGATGTTGGCTTGGTATCTGGGAACACATTAAGTGCATGCTCGGCGAATTCCCTGGGAAATCCTGGCATGTCCGCAGGACACCAGGCGATGATTTCCTAGCGCTCACGGAGGAATTCGACGAGCGCGCTTTCCTATGTGGGGCTGTGGTCGTTGGCGATCAACGCCGTCTTGGAGGCATCCGTCGGGTGGACTTGCACATTCTTTGTGTTGACTGTGGAGTCGAACGACATGTCGGGTGCGTTTTGCCTCGAGACTGGGGGTGCCCCGTTGTCCGTCATTTCTCGGAGCCTTGTGAGTTCCTCCTGCATGCTGAAAGACTGGGAAATTCTGTTGAAGTCCCTGTCGCAGTGACCCGATCGGGTGAAGCTCCCGTGGACAGTGATGACGCCCCTGGGTCCTGGCATCTTGAGTAGCAGGTAGGCATAATGTGATACTGCCAGGAACCTTGCGAACGCCACACGTTCGAGGATAGCGTGGTATTGTGATGACCAGTCCACCACTTCGAACTCGAGCCGCTCGCACTGGAAGTTGTCAGGCTGGCCAAAGATGACGTCGAGCCATATCTTTCCTAGGGGAAATATGCCCTTCCCTGGGACGATGTCGTGGAACGTTGTGTCGGATTGTTCCAGGATGCATAGCGGGATCCACATTGCTGCTAAGGTGCTAGCGAACATCAGGTTGATGCCGCTGCCTCCATACATGAAGACGCGACTCATATCAAATCCTCCGATCTGTGCCTCGAGCACCAGGGCAGCATGACCTGGGCGAGGGTGATCCGAGCGGCTGAACGTGATGCAGGACTATGAACCGTTGAGGTACTCAGGGATGGCTGGTGGAGCAGTCACGACCAAGCTGACTTGGCGGGTGATTTTCTTTTGCACCCTGTTTGTTGGGCGCCCCTTTTGGATCATCAGTGATCCCTTCGGCGCGGGGTACCCGAGCCCACCATTATTCTGCGCGGGTGCGATTGGGTGATTCAAGGGTCCCGTAGGTGGTGGTGGAGGAGCTTCGTGTGCGATCTCTCCTGGTGCAGGTGCGTTCCCGTATCTAGGGTTCGGGGCTTGTTGACTCATCTGAGACATGCTCTCGCTTAGTTTCTGGAACTCACGGTAGTCCTTGAGCATGTGGCTTGCCTTATTTTTACCATCCTTCTTGTCGATGTAGAAGTGGATGGTGCATGGACCCGATAGTTTGTCGTATGCTGAGGGTCCGTCGTCGCGGCCACGACGTTGCCATGACTGCACTGGGCGTCGTTCTTCGCGGAAGTTATTTTCACGGTATCCACTGCTACTGCGGTTGCCTTCGTTGCGGAGGTCGGCGTAGCCGGCCGCGACCATGTAGGGTCCGTCGCGATCGTCGTAGACGCGCGACCTTCTCTTGCTACGGCGTTCACGTCGACGACCGTAGTCATCTTCCTCCTCCGAGTGCGCTCGGTGGACGGAGTCCTCACCATCTGCCCACCTGTTGGCGATGTCCATGAGGTGGTCGAGTGTCTTGGGCTTGACGCGCCCAAGTTCTTCCTTGAAGTCCTGGCGCTTGACACCATCCTTGAAGGCGTCGATCGCTCTCTTCTCAGAGATGTGCGCCGCGGAGTTCTTGGTGTTGGACCAGCATAGTATGTATGAGCAAATGGATTTGCCTGTTCGTTGGGTGCAGGCCCGTAGCTCCTCGATCGAGGCTGGCCTCTTGCTGGTGCCCTTGAAGTTTCGGATGAAACTATACGCTAGCTCCTCCCAGCTTCGGATGGATCCCGATGATAGGCTGCTGAGCCATATCCGGGCTGAGCCTATCAGCTGCAGCTGAAGGTATTGCAGGGCGGTGTTCTTGTTTCCGCCATGTAGCTTTACGGACGACAGGTGGTCGCTGAGCCACGCCTTAGGGTCCTGCGTGTCGTCGAACTTCGGAGTATCCGAAGGGAGCTTGAAGTTCCACGGCACCTGCATCCGTCTAACGGATCTGCTGAAGCATCGGGCTCCGCAGAGTTCTCCTTCATCGTCTTCCTCCTCGGATTCAGATGCGTAGGCACGCTTGGCGCGCGCCTTGTCGATCTTGCGTTGGGTGAGCTCGCTTCTGGCATCGTAGTCGCGGCTGCGATGCCGTGAGCTCTTGTGCCGTAGGGGTAGGTCGTGCTCTTCCTCATCGGATGAGGATGTTGGGCTGCGGTTGAATTTGACCGTAGCCTTTTTCTTCAGCTCCTCTGGAACTTCTCCGTGGAGCGCAGCTCCCACGAGTCCAAGTCCGGCGAGTGCGGAATTGTGCATGGCCCTCTTCGGGTCCCCCACCGGAGGTGGATGGGACGCGAGGTATGTGGTGGCCGCCATGATCGCGGCTTGCAGCGTCTTCGGGATGACATTGCCATCGGCATCCATCTCCATGAAGGATGTGTTGAGGGTCTGAGTCACCTCGCGACGTTCCTTGGGGGTCCATGTTCTCCGTGCGAGAACGGTGCTTGTTGCCTTGGTTGCCGTGGGAGCTGGATCCACTGATGTCGGAGAGTGCAGCTCGCCGCGCGCTAGACTCCGAGGCCGCTTTCTTGCGTTTGTCGAGCACATCCTACATCTTCACCTATTTTTTGTGCTCTTCGATGAGGAGCAGGTGGTATGCCATTAGTGAAGGGTTTCGCAGCATAGTAAATCAAAAAAATTCTACGGATGCAAACAGGAAAGCCAAGATCTAATCGAGGAGATGCAATCAACGAGAGGGATAGATGAGATCTTCATACCCTTGAAGAAATCGCACAACGTAACGTTCAACAGAACGTGCTTGATGTAGTCGTACTAGCCTTCTCCTCCTCGCGATCCGATCCGATCCAACGCCGCAAGTGGCGACGCCTCCGAGAGATGCACAAGTACGGCACCGCGACGTCTCCTCCTTCCTCGGTCCAGCAAGTGGGGTGGAGAGATAGATTGGATCTACAGCACGACGGCGTGGTGCAAAGGTAGAGAGTTTCTGCGGCAGGGCTTTGCCTACGCGCAGTCGGGAGAGAGAGAGAGAGAGAGAGAGAGAGAGAGAGAGAGAGAGAGAGAGAGAGAGAGAGAGAGAGAGAGAGAGAGAGAGAGAGGAGGGCAGCTGTATGGCGGCTAGGGTTTTGGGGTGTGGGATGAGGGGTGCACCCCTGCCCTCTTTTTATAGAGGGCTGGCCGGCTGCCCTTGCCCCTCCTCCAAGCCATAGGTCCGGCGGCCACAAAGGGTGGAGTGGGGGGCAAGTCTCCCCCCTTTCTAGAAGATCCCCTAGGGTTTCCCCTAGGGTTTGGCCATCTGGGCCTATGGGGCCTTGTGCCCCTGGCCCAATGCGGCCAGGGCACTCCCTCATAGGCCCACGCCCCCTCCAACAAGTGGGGCCACGTTGGTCCCACTCCGGAAGCTTCTAGAACCTTCCGGTACAATACCGAACATTCCGAAACAATTCTGAAATCCAAAAACTGCTTTCCTTTATATGAACCTTATTCTCCAGACCATTTCGGAAGCTCTCGTGATGTCCTGGATCTCATCCGAGACTCCGAACAAAAACTCATAAACCAATTATCCATTCTGTCCTAGCTTCGAGACACGTTAAGTGTGTGACCCTACGGGTTCGAGAATATGCAGACATGATCTTCTATCAATAATCAATAGCGGGATCTGGAAACCCATATTGACTCCCACATATTCATCGATGATCATATCGGATGAACCATGATGCCAGGATTCAATTCATCTCATATATATATTCCCTTCATCACGCGATATTTTACTTGCCCGAAATTCGACCGTTGGTATCGGCATACCTAGTTCAATCTCGTTCACAGCAAGTACTTTACTCGTTATGTAATCCGATATCACTTTGTGATTAACTCCTTAACCACGTGCTTGCAAGCGGTGTTGATATCGATTACCGCGTGGGCCCGAAGTATATCTCTCCAACTTGGGAGGGACAAATCCCATCTCGATACATACAACCCAACAAGTACTTTCCGATCACCTGAGAGACACCTTTATGATCACCCTCTCATAGGATGACGTTTGATGACCTCAAAGCTTTCTTCCGATACCAGGGAGTTGCATTATCTCATGGTCTAAGGAATACAATATTTGACATAAGAAAAAGCTTCGCAAAGATGAACACGATGACACGATCTAATTGCTCTGCTTGATTTGCGTTTGTCCATCATATCATTCTCCCAATGATATGATCTCATTATTAATCGACAACTCATGTCTATGGTTAGGAAACCTTAACCATCATTAATCAATGAGCTAGTCCATAGAGGCGTACTAGGGACACGGTGTTGCTCATAAACCACACAAGTATCAAAGTTTGTGCTTAATACAATTCTAGCATGGAATATAAACTTTATCATGAACAAGAATTATAATAATAACATATTTATTATTGCCTCTAGGGCGTAATTCCAACACTCTACCACTTGCACTAGAGTCAATAATCTAGTTTACATATGGCAACAATCTAACACCCATGGCACTAAGGTGCTGATCATGTTTTGCTCATGGAAGAGGTCTAGTCAACGGATCTGTGACATTCAGATCCGTATGTACTTTGCTAATCTTCAGATCTCCATATGTTATATAATCTCGAATTATATGAAACTTGCGGTTGATGTGCTTGGTCTTTGGATGATATCTTGGTTCCTTAGCCAGTGATATGGCGCCAGTGTTGTCACACAATATCTCTAGTGGGTCCAAGGCACTTGGAACCACACCAAGCTCAGTGATGAAGTTCCTGATCCACACTCCTTCACTTGACGCTTCTACAGCGGCCATGTATTCCGCTTCTACTGTAGATCCCGCGATCACGCTTTGCTTGCAGCTTCTCCAGCTCACAGCTCCTCCATTCAAAATATAAACGTATCATGTCTGAGATTTAGAATCATCCTTGTCGGTGTCGAAACTAGCGTCGACGTAACCTTTTACGACAAGATTCTCATCACCTCCATAGACCAAGAACATTTCTTTAGTCCTATTTAAATACTTTAGGATGTTCTGCACGGCTGTCCAGTGTTCCACTCCTGGATCACTTTGGTATCTGCTTGTCAAACTAAGAGCATTGGACACATCCGGTCTAGTACACAGCATGGCATACATGATAGAACCTATGGCCGAGGCATAAGGCACTTTGCTCATAGCTTCTCTATCGTTTACCGTAGCTGGACACTGAGCCTTGCTCAATATCTTACCTGACAACATAGGCATTGAACCTTTCTTTGCCTTATCCATTCTGAACTTTTTCAGAACTTTGTCTAGGTATGTACTTTGTCTTAAAGCTATTAGGTGTTTTTGTCTATCTCTATAGATTTTGATGCCTAATATATAAGCAGCTTCTCCTAGGTCTTTCATTGAAAAACATTTGTTCAAATAACTCTTCACATCGTTAAGCATATAAATGTCATTTCCAATAATCAATATTTCATCCACATATAGTACTAAAAATGTCACTGAGCTCCCACTCACTTTCTTGTAGATACAAGCTTCGTAGCAATTTGGAACAAATCCAAAGCTCTTGATCACTTGATCAAAACGAAGGTTCCAACTCCGAGATGCTTGCTTCAGTCCATAAATGGAACGCTGAAGTTTGCACACCTTATCAGCATCCTTAGGATCGACAAAACCTTCGGGTTGCATCATATACAACTCTTCATCAATGTTGCCATTGAGGAACGCAGTCTTGACATCCATCTGCCATATTTCATAATCATGAAACGCAGCAATTGCTAATAAAATCTGAATGGACTTAAACATCGCTACGGGAGAGAAAGTCTCATCGTAGTCAACACCTTGAACTTGTCGAAAACCTTTCGTGACAAGCCGTGCTTTATAGACAGTAACATTACCATCCGCGTCTGTCTTCTTCTTGAAAATCCATTTGCACTCAACGGCCTTTCTGTCGCTAGGAGGGTCCACCAATGTCCATACTTGGTTTTTGCTCATGGATCCCAATTCGGATTTCATGGCCTCTAGCCATTTCTCAGAGTCTGGGCTCATCATCGCTTCTTCATAGTTCGCAGGTTCACTGTTGTCTACCAACAAGACAGTTAAGACAAGATTGCCGTACCACTCAGGAGGGGCACGTGACCTTGTCGACCTGCGACGTTCAGTAGTAGCATCGTCCGAAGCTTCATGATCATCGTCATTAGCTTCCTCTATTGTTGGTGCAGACGGCACTGGAACAATTTCAGGTGTTGCGCTACTCTCCAACTCAAGAGAAGGTTCAATAACCTCGTCTAGCTCTACTTTCCTCCCACTCACTTCTTTCGAGAGAAACTCCTTCTCAAGAAAGGATCCGTTCTTAGCAACAAACAATTTGCCTTCGGATCTGTGATAGAAGGTATACCCAATAGTTTCCTTAAGGTATCCTATGAAGACGCATTTCTCCGCTTTGGGTTCGAACTTGTCCGGCATCAACTTCTTGACGTAAGCTTCACATCCCCAAACTTTAAGAAACGACAACTTAGGTTTAGCACCAAACCACAGTTCATACGGTGTCGTCTCAACAGATTTAGATGGTGCCCTATTTAAAGTGAATGCAGTGGTTTCTAATGCATAACCTCAAAATGATAACGGCAAATCTGTAAGAGACATCATCGATCGCATCATATCTAATAAAGTTCGATTCCGGTGTTCAGGCACACCATTGCGATGTGGTGTTCCGGGTGGCGTGAGTTGCGAAACAATTCCGCTTGCTTTAAGATGCGTGAGAAAATCATAACTCAAATATTCACCTCCACGATCGGATCGTAGAAATTTAATTTTCCTGTTACGATGGTTTTCCACTTTGTTCTGAAATTCTTTGAACTTTTCAAACGTTTCAGATTTATGCTTCATTAAATAGATATACTCATATCTACTTAAGTCATCAGTAAAAGTGATAAAATAGCGATATCCACCACGCGTCGAAACACTCATTGGTCCGCATACATCGGTATGTATGATTTCCAATAAGTCCGTTGCTCGCTCCATTATTCCGGAGAACGGGGTTTTGATCATCTTGCCCATGAGGCACGGCTCACACGTGTCAAATGATTCAAAATCAAGAGACTCCAAAAGTCCATCAGAATGAAGTTTCTTCATGCGTTTTACACCAATATGACCTAGACGGTAGTGCCACAAATAAGTTGAATTATCACTATCCACTTTGCATCTCTTAGCCTCAATGTTATGGATGTGTGTTTCATTGCTTTTGATATTCAGAAGAAATAAACTATTTACAGCAGGTGCATGACCATAAAAGATGTTACGCATATAAATAGAACAACCATTATTATCTGATTTAAATGAATAACCGTCTTGCAATAAACACAATCTAGTTATAATGTTCATGCTCAACGCAGGCACATAATAACATTTATTATGGTTTAAAACTAATCCCGAAGGTAAAACTAAGGAGAGCGTGCTGACGGCGATCACATCAACTCTTGATCCGCGCATCGTCACCTCATCCCTTGCTATCCGCCGTCTATTCCGTAGCTCCTGTTTCGAGTTACAAATATTAGCAACTGAACCAGTATCAAACACCCAGGCACTACAACGAGCGCTAGTAAGGTAAACATCAATAACATGTATATCAAATATACCTTTAATGGTGTCAGCCTTCTTGTCCACTAAGTACTTCGGACAGTTGTGCTTCCAGTGACCCTTGTCCTTGCAATAGAAGCACTCAGTGTCCGGCTTAGGTCCAGACTTGAGCTTCTTCTCAGCGGGGGCAACGCGCTTGCCGCTGCCTTTCTTGAAGGACTTCTTTGCACCCTTACCTTTCTTAAAGCTAGGGGGCTTGTTGACCATCAACACATGATTATATTTCTTGATGTCCACCTCCACAGCTTTCAGCTTAGCGAAGAGCTCAGTGATCATATAAGTGGAACCAATCTGATTGTGAGTAACTACAAAACCTTTGTAGCTAGGAGGGAGTGATTGCAGAACTTTGTCAATCTTGAGCTCTTCTGGAATCTTGCAGTCCAGTTGCTCAAGACGTTGAGTGTAGCCCGACATCTTAATGGCGTGCTCACTAACGGAACTCCCTTCCTCCATCTTGCAGTTAAAGAATTTCTCAGAGATCTCATATCTCTCAGAACGGGCCTGAGTCTGAAACATGGTTTTCAGTTCCTCAAGAATCTCGAAGGGCCCGGCGAACTCCTCAAAATGATTTTGAAGGTCCGATTCCATAGCAAACAACATGGTTCTCTTAATCACACCATAATCATCTTTGCGCGAGTGATAAACAACTTTTTTATCAACCGGCGCATCTACAGCAGGGGCGTCACCTAGCGCTTTCTCAAGGACATAGTCCTTTTGTCCGCCAGCGAGAATGATTCTCAGATTGCAGAACCAGTTGGTGAAGTTAGACCCATTGTTCTTAAGCTTTTTCTCAAAGAAAACGTTGAAGTTGAAGTTGGACTTAGCCATTTGATCTACAAAATTTGCAAGTACAATTTAGACTATGTTCATGATAACTAGTTCAACTTAATCAAATTACAAGATGAACTCCCACTAAATTCAACATCCCTGAAGTTGTTTAGTGAACATGATCCAAATTCACCACACCTAATCCGATCTTCACGAGAAGAGATGTGGTTTCAATGGTAGACAACAAAGTGTCGATCATATCATTCATATGAATCATGCTTAACCTTTCGGTTCGTGTGTTCCGAGGCCATGTTTGTACATGCTAGGCTCGTCAAGTCAAACCCAAGTATTTCCACGTGTGCAAAACTGGCTTGCACCCGTTGTATGTGAACGTAGAGTTTATAGCACCCGATCATCACGTGGTGCTTGAACACGACGAACTTTCGCAACGGTGCATACATGGGGAGAACACAATTTTATCTTGATCTTTAAGTGAGGAATCATCTTATAATGCTACCGTCGCGATCTAAGCATAATAAGATACATAAAAAGGGATAAACATCACATGCATATAATTTTATGTGACATGGTATAGCCAATTTCCGCGCAATGATCTTGTAACACCCTCAGAATCGGCCCTATGCAAGTTTTGGCGAAACTCGCCAAACCCGCATAGAAACGATTCGAAGGTGCCCACCAGGCACTTTCGTGCGGGTGGAAAGCAAAGTAATAACATTACACAACAGTCCTCGATGGGACCCACGTAATATATATATACAACATGACTCAAAGAGTCAAGAATACAAATATACGGTACAAAGATCCAAATCACCTTGAAAGCGATGGGCGTCCGACTACGGACAAGATGCAAATGGGGCTAAGAGCCACGAAGAATAACCAATGGCGTCCATAACCCCTGCCTGGCCAAGCCGGAAGGGTAACCACGCTAACGGCGTCGATCTCAAAACCTGCTTAAACAAAAAGGGGTGCCGAAAGGGCAAAGGAAAAGAGGAGCGTCGATCTTGAGGCCAAGATACCAGCGAGGCTAGAATTCGGCGGTCCTCGCCTACATAGGTATGGTGGACTGAGCGGCAGCAGCAGCATGCACTAAACAACCTATAGAGACTCGATACAACTGGCGGATATCAGAGAGGGATAAGAATGACCTAACCGGATCCAACCTGAAGCTATCACCAAACAAACCCATCCTGGTGTTTCCCCCTCGAGACCAAACGAGGAAGTCCACCGAGGAACTCACACAGTTGGCAGTTTTACTTAATCAGTTGTAGTTGTGGCACTTTACTAGTCAGGTTTAGATATTCGTCCTGGTAAAGTAAGCAGTGGGCAATTTTAGTTAACCATTCCATGATAGTTGCAACACTTACTAGTCAGATACAATTGGCATGAGATAACCCCAAAACCCAGCAGTTGTTGGTACTTTTATTAGCCTTTCCGTTGTAGTGAAGCTGATTACTAATCATATCAGAAACAAGTCAATTTAAAACAGTAAACTTTAGTTACAGTTGTCTATGATCAGACACTGTGCTCCAAGTCGTCCATAACCGCGGACACGGCTTCTCGAAAAGATTTAACCCTGCAGGGGTGCACCAAAGTATCCACAGGCACTTCGACCCTTTTGCGGATCGTTAACACACCCATCTCAGATGTCGGCGGGGCCTAAGTCACGACGTTCCCTGCACAAAGCAAGCACGGGGCCACCCACCGAGTCGACACCGCAACGGAGTCGGCCGGTCTCGAGACGGACTCGGGGTTTGCGTCGGTGGCGATATGACGAGATGCCCCCAAACGGGGACCCCATACCGCGAAATCACTCCGCCTTCCTAAAAGATGCGAGTGCGAGACTGCACAATTTAAATAAAGCAAGAAAGCATGGCATAAGTACAGGATAGTAAAACACCTCAAACTAGTTGTGGCCCCAGACAATACTTTGAAATTAGGTAATTATCAATGGGGCCCATATCTCCCCAATGGTTAGCGCTCGATCTCGGAACAGGTGTCAAGAACTCGGGTCCTACGGGACACAAGTGGGCGGTCGGAAACCAAATCTTACCTATCACCCACCGATGCCTCTGCTTAATTCAATTTTAGTTGTTAAACAGGAATTAAAGTGAACAATAAGTAAATCTATGATCATCTCCAACATCAACATGCGGCAATTCCTCCAACAATTGTGGTACTTGTCGACAGCAAAACACTTGAGCAAGCGACTACAACACGCGGGTCCAACTATCTACCAAACAACAGGTAATAGGATGTGTCCAAGGCTATATATGGCTGCAAGGGATATCACGGGTTCGAAACTAGAGCAACGCAACACAGATAGCAATAGATCAACAGGAGGGAAGTAAATACTATAAAAGTAAGATAGGTAGAAAGGGGGAGATGCTCGCCTGAAAACATTGTCGAAGGTTCCATCGAAGATCGGGGCGAAGCTCACATCAACTCAACGGCCTTATCCGCGAAGAAGCAAAAACACTAGAAGAAACACCGGATGCAATATTTAATACAACGGCAGAAGATCGGCATGATGCATGTATGATGCATGGCAAGTCGCGATGCAATTAGGTCGATTAGGCAACCGGTCCCGACAATTAATTAGGTGGTGCATGTTGTTTAGAACCCCGCAGTTTAAATGTTGTTTAACAAGGCGAATATATCACCGGTCTACACAAGTTTAAATGAGGCCAATATAAGGCTAGGTTTGCCCGCATATGGGCCCCATATTTAATTATTAGGTGAATCGGCATAAGGCCCCCAAACCACAGATATGCATGCGAGTATGACAATTTAAATATGCAACAAGTTGTTATGTTATAAAATAGGGTTCGAGGAAAAAGGGGTCACACATCAGAGGGGACTCGACGATCTTGGGTTCCGGGGTTCGGGGTTCGGGGTCGGTCTCGGGGTTCAGGGTTCGACGGATTGGTCTCGGCGGGAACGTTCTCGGTAGCGGGGGAGTTCTGGTCGCATCCGGGGTCTTCGGTCATGTTGTCGGTCATGGAATTCGGGGTGAAGCACTTGTCGTATCCGCATCGGCGTTCTTGGCGTTCGGGATAAAGAGCTTGGCGTTCGGCGTCGGTGTCCTCGGTTCTGCTTCAATCGGGTCCATGACGGAGTACTTGTCGCACATATGGTCTTGGATCCAGCTCGGGTTCGGTCTCACGGGTTCCGACTATCGGACAATGCCCGTGTAGTAGATCTTGACGCTAGGGTGTCGAGTCCAAGGGCCTTGTGCAAATTGTCGGGCGTCCTTGGGGTGGATCTTGGCGTGTCGAGGTTCGGTCTTGAGTCCGTGAACGCATCGGATCCGCATCTATGTCGAAGATCTTGGCGTGACTTGGCGCGTTGTCGTTCTTGTCGAGGGGAACATCAAGCCATCCTCCTAACTCCTCTTTGCGGCATCAACACATCTACAAGCGCCAGACGGCCGGTACCGCAGGAGGGAACGCAACCGCGAGGAGCTCATGGCGGAAGAGAGGCGCGGCCGACGAGGCGGCCCGCGCTCCGGCAGGCGGAGGAGGCGGACAAGCTCGGAAGGCGCAGATGGCGGGCGGAGCGGTCTGGCAGCCTCTCCGGCGAGGCACTGAGCCGGGCGACAGAGGGTCGGCGGCTCCGCGGCTCGAGTGCTGGCGCCGTGCGAGCAGCGGAGGCGGCGAGCACCAGGGACAGCGGGGCGAAGCTTGAGGTTCTGCGAAGGTCGCGGGCGGCGCGGCCGGGCGACGGCGAGAGAGGGCGCTGAGCGCGCGAGGAGAGGAGGCGGGCAGGGCGGAGAGGGCCGGCGAGGTAGGCGGCGCGGCCGCGGCGGGGCGGCTTGATGTGGTGGGGACGGGCCGACGAGCGGGCAGGCCCAGGGGACGGGCGCCATGAGGCGTGTGGCAGACGCGCTGAGGAGAGGAGGGAGGAGCCGGAAGTGAGCTTGGGAGGAACGGCGAGCTGGCGTTGGCGGAGGCGCCACTGAGGAGGCCGCTGGCTTGGGAGAGAAGCAGGAGCAGGGGGCGACAGGGCCGGGGTTGGTGGATAGGATCCAAAGGGGACCGGGGGCAAGGGGCAAGTGGCCAAAGGTGGGAAGCATGACAGTGGGGCGGGGGGTCCACGGGAGAGGCGAGGCGGGTGCGTGCACAGGCTTGTGGGGTCTTGTGGCGTGTGGGTCCCAGTGGTGGTGGGGCTGGGTTGAGATGAGAGAGAGAGGTGGAGAGAGGGATTGGGGTGAGGGTGCGTGGCACCGTGTGAGTGGTTGAGGGAGAGGAGGAGGTGAGGTGGCGGGAGATGATTGGGTGAGGTGATGTGGAGGCTGGGTTGGGGTAGACTAGTTGGTGCACTTAGGATTTTGTTGGGGTGTCCAGTGGACCGTTTATTATTTCTGGGGTGGTCGATCAATCGCCCGTTCGACGCCTATTAAAATAAATTAAATATTTTATTTATTTCAAACAAAGTTTTTGCAAACCGATATCGGGCAAACCAAAATATTCCGGGGACCCGGTTTTGAGGTTTGAATAAAGAGGGGCGTTTAGAAAACAACACGGGCTTTGCAAACATAGTTTAGGGCAAACAATGCATGATGATGACGATGCAATGCACAAATTCAACGCGATTTTCTAGTAGTGGTTTTGCGGGATGCCACAGATCTCCATCTTGTGCGTGCCAGCATGATCTCCATCACTCCACCATGATTGCCTCCACCACGAATGGCAACTACAACTATTGCTAACTACTTAGCGAAAAAGTAAAGCTATTACATGGCATATAAGAAGTTGACACACAGGTCATACACAATTATAAAGACAACCATATGGCTCCTGCCGGTTGTGTACTCATCGACATGCAAGTCGTGAAGTATTACAAAACATGATCATTGCATACAACATACACATCATATCTTGGGCCATACCATATCACAAAGCACTCCCTGCAAAAACAAGTTAGACGCCTCTACTTTGTTGTTGCATGTTTTCCGTGGCTTATGGGAGTAACAAGCTAAGAACGATCTTACCTACGAAAGCAACAACGGTGATATTATGGTTGCCAACATCCGGTGTAAATCCCATGACAACTATAGTGAGAGAAAATGGCATCCACCAGCCGCATGTGTGGAACAAGCCACACGTCAAGTGCGGAGCCGGTCTCGTGAACGAGGTCGCGTAAAGTTGGACTGGACCGCTTCGATCTCACTATCCCGCGTCATAAGAAGTACACAACAAGAGGCTTGCAACAGAAAACATCAACGCCCGCTACAAGCATGTTGCGTTCTACTTGTGAAACACATCTACGCATAGATCTAGCTCTGATACCACTGAAGGGTTTCGCAGCATAGTAAATCAAAAAAATTCTACGGATGCGAATGGGAAAGCCAAGATCTAATCTAGGAGATGCAATCAACGAGAGGGATAGATGAGATCTTCATACCCTTGAAGAAATCGCACAGCGGAACGTTCAACAGAACGTGGTTGATGTATTCGTACTAGCCTTCTCCTCCTCGCGATCCGATCCGATTCAACGTCGCAAGTGGAGACTCCTCCGAGAGATGCACACGTATGGCACCACGATTTCTCCTCCTTCCTCGGTCCAGCAAGTGGGGTGGACAGATAGATTGGATCTACAGCACGACGGCGTGGTGCAAAGGTGGAGAGTTTCTGCGGCAGGGCTTCGCCTACGCGCAGTCGGGAGAGAGAGATAGAGAGGAGGGCAGCAGTATGGTGGCTAGGGTTTTGGGGTGTAGGAGGAGGGTGCGCCCCTGCCCTCTTTATATAGAGGGCTGGCCGGCTGCCCTTGCCCCTCCTCCAAGCCCCAGGTCCGGCGGCCACAAAGGGTGGAGTGGGGGGCAAGTCTCCCCCCTTTCTAGAAGATCCCCTAGGGTTTGGCCGGCTGGGCCTATGGGTAGTTGTGCCCCTGGCCCAATGCGGCCAGGGCACTCCCTCGTAGACCCATGCCCCCCTCCGACAAGTGGGGCCACGTTGGTCCCACTCCGGAAGCTTCTAGAACCTTCCGGTACAATACCGAACATTCTGAAACAATTCCGAAATCCAAAAACTGCTTTCCTTTATATGAATCTTATTCTCCGGACCATTCCGGAACCTCTCGTGATCTCCTAGATCTCATCCGAGACTCCGAACAAAAACTCATAAACCAATTATCCATTCTATCCTAGCGTCGAGACACGTTAAGTGTGTGACCCTACGGGTTTGAGAATATGCAGACATGATCTTCAATCAAGAATCAACAGCGGGATCTGGAAACCCATATTGACTCCCACATATTCATCGATGATCATATCGGATGAACCACGATGCCAGGATTCAATTAATCCCATATATATATTCCCTTCGTCACGCGATATTTTACTTGCCCGAGATTCGATCGTTGGTATCGGCATACCTAGTTCAATCTCGTTCACAGAAAGTACTTTACTTGTTCCGTAATCTGATATCACTTTGTGATTAACTCCTTAACCACGTGCTTGCAAGCGGTGTTGATATCGATTACCGAGTGGGTCCGAAGTATATCTCTCCGACTTGGGAGGGACAAATCCCATCTCGATACATACAACCCAACAAGTACTTTCCGATCACCTGGGAGACACCTTTATGATCACCCTCTCATAGGATGACGTTTGATGACCTCAAAGCTTTCTTCCGATACCAGGGAGTTGCATTATCTCATGGTCTAAGGAATACAATATTTGACATAAGAAAAAGCTTCGCAAAGATGAACACGATGACACGATCTAATTGCTCTGCTTGATTTGGGTCTGTCCATCATATCATTCTCCCAATGATATGATATCATTATTAATCGACAACTCATGTCTATGGTTAGGAAACCTTAACCATCATTAATCAATGAGCTAGTCCATAGAGGCATACTAGGGACACGGTGTTGCTCATAAACCACACAAGTATCAAAGTTTCCGCTTAATACAATTCTAGCATGGAATATAAACTTTATCATGAACAAGAATTATAATAATAACATCTTTATTATTGCCTCTAGGGCATAATTCCAACAATTATTAGGTCCCGCGAGGCACCCACAGGCAGGATCTTGTTGCTTGCTATGGCTTCGCGTGCTTGAGCCCATCCTTCCTTGCTGAGGTGGATTACCCGACTGGCGTTGGTGTCGCCCGCATTGGGTGGGGGGACGATTGTCTCCTGTTTTCCCCGTTCCTACCCTGCGGGTTGGGTGGCGGGTTGGGTGCGTGTTGGTCCACGTCGCTCTGGATGACCACGGCGCATTGGTAGCATCCGTAAGGTGGATCGCTGCTGCCGCAGCTTTCGGATCCGGAACCGTAAGTTCCTTTCTCCGACGGTGGATCGCATAGATCTGAGTTGCAGCTGCTGTTGTCATATGACTCATATGTCGATGGTGATGTGTGTAGCACGGGATGCGGGGCCCATGAGGCTGGCCTGATCGATGGCATGGGCACCCGCTCTGGGAGGCGGAGAGTGCCGGTCTGCCCCACCTGGAAGCAGAAGCTCCCGAATAAGATCTCGAGCCCGTCGCCAACGGGCTCGAAGTCCTTCAGAGTGGCTGGTGAGTGGGCGGTGAAGTCAAAAGCTCCAATGAGGAGATGGCTCTCCGTCGCCAAGGAGTTGTATATTGCTTTGGTTGGGACCGTCACGATCACACAATCAGCGCCCCCAGTTCCCACAGACGGCGCCAATTGACGAGGATTAATCTCGTCAATGCCCATTGTTATGAGCTTGGGTTTTGGAGAAGATGGGGATGCTGGAGATCGCGGAACGGTTAGCAAACAAGCAACACGGGGACACGAGGTTTACCCAGGTTCAGGCCCCCGGAGGGAAAACCCTACTCCTGCTTGTCTGCTCTTGATTACGGCGGAATCGAAGGTTACAGGGGTGCGCAGATGCAATCAGGCGTGGAGGTGTGTATGCGGTGGTATGAGAGATTGTAAGAGATCCTCCTCGTCGTGCCCTCCTGGCCTTTATATAGAGATAGGCAGGTCTCGGGCATAGATCGAGTCGGTTACAGGTTTTAGGGTTTGCCCCTTTGAATATTCTATCTATTCTAGTCTTGCTCTCCAAGGATCCGAAGGAATCATGGGCCTGGGCCACCCAAAAGTCTTCATGGGCTGGCGCATATTCTCGTGGGCCTTCCTTGGGCTAGACCAGGTATGCTAAGGTCGTGTACCCATAGGGTATAACCATGTCAACAACGAGGTCATATCATTGGTGAATGATGTGATGGACATTATCCAAAGATTGCCTAATGATCAAATCATGAAGTTCATCATTGCAATAGTTAGAAATATAGTCTCCTCCTCCTTAGACCGTGAGATTATATTAATCACTGTCTTCTGAGGTTGCTTTGACTGCATCAAACGTCACTCGGTGAAAACAGTGATTATAAAGGTGTACATTGGGTATTCCGAAGGAACAGGTAGAGGCCTATGAAATCAAGACCGGGATTTGTTCACCCACGTGATGGGTAAGATACTTAAGGCCGACTTGGTAAGATTACATCCAAAATATTGCAACATGTGATTGGGTCACGGGATGTAATATCACAGCAACAAGTGAAACAATACTTGTCGGTAACGAGATTGAACAAGGTATGTGATACGAAATGATCGGATATCGAACAAGACATATCGAATAAACAAAAAGAATTGGACTCGACGTTTATGGTTCAAATGACATTGTCATCGTGGAATACACATGAATGAATATGGACATACCATTCCCATTATTGATCATTAATGGAGATCATGTTTGTGCCATTCCCGAGCCATGAGGAAATACGTTTAAGGGTACTATGAGCTAGAGATCCTCTATAAGTTGGAATCACCAGATAAAAGATAAATGGAAACCGTAAAATGTTTCGTGAGAGAACCGGAATCGTTCCGAGAAGTTCCGAAGTCGTTCGAGGGAAAATAAAAGGGAATCGAAAGGTGTTTCGGGTCCAATCAGATTTTGTAATATGTATCTGCATATTAATTAATGTAACTAATATTAAATATAATATTAAAATCTAATTTAAAAGGGTATTCCACTAATGGGCCAAACTTTCTAGAGAAAAATGGCCCATGAGGGAAACCGTAAGAGGGAAGGCCTCCCAGGTGAGACCTAAGGTCCGATGCGCCTGGAAAAACCCTAGGGTTAGGGTTTGGGGCGCCCTAGGGCTGCTCCCTTCCTCCCTTGTCCCTAGGCTAGGTGCCCTGGGGAAGGGGCGAGCCTGCCCCCCATCCCCTATATAAAGAGTCCCCCTTGGAGGAGGAGAGACACACCAAGGCCACGAGCTGGGAGCTCTCCTCCCTCCTCTATGCGCCTCCTCCTTCCCTCTCTCCTCTCCTCTCACCTCTCTCTCTAGTTGTCTCTTTGCACTAGTATGGTTCTATGAAAGGACTGTTCACGCAAGAGATGATGCACTAGCAGCATGTCGTTGCACTGCGGAGATTCTAAGCCGTAGATCTACTTTCACACTCCTGACAGGGATCAGGGATCTAGAGGTCGTCATCATATATCGTATGTGTACGAAACCACGAGGAGCCACACTTGGGGCATCTCGGATGTCGTGATCCAGGCTACTGCACGATGGAGCAGGAGGTGACTTGCGAGGAGCTTGACCTTGAGGTCAGCTACGAGTACGACTTCTTCACCCACGTTCCTCTTGGAATGTTAACCTCTTTCGGACTACAAGGGTATATATTCAAAACCTCGGTCGTTACTGTATTACTTCTAGATAGATCTTGGGAAGTTAGGGCATTCCAACGTAGGAATTTTTTTGTTTTCTGCCCCGGAACCCCAACAGTGGTATCAGAGCCGATCTATGCGTAGTAATGTTGTACGGCCAGTACGCACATGGTTTGTGCTGGCATTGATCCTCTAGTTGTTACCCTCCATCGTGTACATGTTTATATCATGATATTCTTTGATGAAACGGCCCAGACGAAACTTACGCGTATCCGTACGCGAGACTGGTTTCACGCTCGACATACGACTTGTTCCCTATAAGTGGCTATAGGGTGTTTGTCTCTCTTTCAATAATTGATATAACATTTATAATGGAGGGCCCCAAAAGGGATGTATTAGAGACAACTGTTGGATCCATGTTGTGGTTGGAAAGTTCGTAGATTAGAAACGGTTCTATTAGGAAAGCCTTAACAACCACGTTTAAATTGCAAAAAATAAAGATGTTTACGAAAGTGAGGATTAAATCCACGAAATGGAACCGTAGGTCGATGGGGAATAAGTTTCGTGTTTAATGCGAAGCGTTTAGATATCTAAAATAGATGGAATTTGAAGGACAAAGTATGTTCATGGCTGCAGTTCAGTTACACTTTGTCTATGAAGGAGTCATGGAAAAGGAAGACGACCGGTTATGAGTTAGATTGAACTAGGCCTTTTTTTTGTATGGTTCAACATTTTTTCTTTTCCTTTCTCTTTTTCTATCTTCATTTCTATACTAGGGTTTTGCTATTTGACACAAGTTTACAAATTCTTCAAACAAGAAAGCAGCAGTTTCAATAAAACAATATAGTCATATTGGACTATTAGGAATATATTTTCCTATCAATTTTTTTTTATAAAGTTATTTGTGGTAAATCCATTATGAACTTTAAAAATTCCCTAAATAAACTTTACGTTGTAAATTCCCATAACATTTGTATAGATCCAAAATGTATATGCAATACATTTATACCATTTCCAACTATATTATGAGAATTTCATATTATTCTCTCCTCTTTTATTTTATTTGTTATTTGTAAATTGATTTAAATATGTTTAAAATCCAAAATGCAAAAAAAGTCCAAAATGGAATATTTATCCAACATGTTTCTTAATAATGGAAAAGTTATATTATTCAGGATTGATGCCTTATGTGCTAATATGGTTATGCTATTGTTTTGCAGGAAACTAACACCACGGTGGTCGTTTCTTTTGGCATATCGAGTCCTGTATATTTGTGAATTTCACAAATTATATTTATATATATCTAACATAAGAAATATAAGAGTATGGTGAACCAACGCACGGACATTCAGCTAGTTGAGCTAGACTTCTAAGATCTTTCATCAGAGAAACTTAAAAATCTCACGTCGTAGTCAGCTGAAAATACTACAACGACTAGTTAGTACTATTGCTACCGTTGGTACCATGCATGACCCGTGCGCGACAGCTTGCACAATGCAAAGCGACCGAGCGTTACCATCGTCCAGCTTGCACTAGGAGTGACTGACAGTAAACGGCTTTTTCAGGAAATTTCCAGACTACCCTCGGACGTCTCCCCGCACGCGCGCACGACGACGGCCGCTGCTTGCTTCGCCATCCTCCGCGCCTCGTGCGCGTCTCTTCCCGTTCACGCCGCTGTCACTGTCCTTATCCGTCTTTTTCTTGCTCCCCTATTTAGCCCCGCCCGCCCACCCCCGTCTTCTCCACCAAGCTCACTCACAGTCGCACCCACCTCCACACCGCGACACCGCCAGTGCACCAGTTTCTTGTGCACCCCGCCTAAGCTACGCCATGGACGCGGAATCCTCCTCGGCGCAGTACTCGCCCCCGTCCCTGCGCCACAAGCTGCGCACCACCGTGTGCGGCTGCTTCGGCTCGCCGGACAGCGCCGCAGAGAGGCTCTCCTCGCAGAGCGGCGGCAGAGCCAAGTGGAGGAGAAGGGTGGCCGCCACGGGGGAGTTCAGGTACGACCCGCTCAGCTACGCGCTCAACTTCGACGAGGGCGCCGGTAGCGATGACAGCGACGAGGGCGCGGATGCCGCCGCGGCCTTCCGGTACCGGAACTTCAACTCGCGCCTCCCTCCCTCGCCGGCGCCGGCCGCCCGAAGGCTCACCACCGTCACCATCGCCTGAACTGGACAGCAATGGCCTTGTTTTTTTGCTGTAACTCTGATTCATCTCCCTGATTTAATTCCCTTCTCCAAGCGAGATTGAAGCCCTTACTTACGTCACACCTGCAACTGTAAGCAATTTATTTTACATAGTTCCAGGAGTATAGCGGTAGCAAGTCGGTGTATGGTTCCCCGGTGTAATCGACTACTGTAGTACGGAGGAAGATGAAGAATTGTTAGACCTTGACTGTCACGGAAATTTTGTCCCTGTTATGTCTGAATTTCTTGTCAATTGAAGCTCTTGATTAAATCTGTTGGGATTTGTAATTCGGGAGGCCCCGTGCGGTGCGGATTACAGTTCATTCAGATTCCAGACTCTCAGAGTTGAGCCAGCTGGGTATGGATTGCTCTGCATGAGGCTGGCGAAGCTGCAATTCACTCTGAACTCTGAACTTCAGAAGCAAACCACCACTCTGAAAATTCGTTTCTCGCGAAGGAATCGTTAGTCCTCGAATAAAAGCTAGGGAATTTGATCATCAGAGCAAACGCGCCACAAACAAATCGGCAGAAAAGGCGCCCGTGGTGTGGGGATCAGATGCCGGGGCGGCGACCAGGTGCGAGTGGAGCTAGCCGTTCTGCTCGGTCGCCGGCTCCAAACGGTCACCTCTGCACTAGCTGTCGGCAACGCACAGTCAAAGGGAGAGCACTCACCATACCAAGAGCTACATTCGTTGTTGACTGCACAGACTCCTGTACGCTTTTGTTACCGCCGAATTGTTTGTCTTCTACTCCATCTGTTTAAATAAAAATATAAAACTTTTTAGCAAACTGTTTTAGCAATCTAAAAGACTTATATATTATAAAATGGAGGTAGTACCTTTGTAACCCGTCGGTCGCGCGGGAAACTCAGCTTTCTCTTTTTCTTCCTGGGCAATCTTTCTTTCTCTTTGCGGTACATACCTGTATTACTCAAAAAACAACAGCAACTACAATCTCTATGCCATATGCCCCAGAGACCCTCTGGAACAGACGCAAGGCACACTGTTGTCTTAGACTCCGAGCATTAGTCCTATCATGATTAGCCATGAAATGACTACTACTATTGTTCTGTCATTTTTTAACGTGTGTACTACAAGTTTGAAGATCCTTCAACAAGGTCTTAATTTCGTCTACCGTTTGTCGTACAAACTGAAATGTCTATATGTGTCACTGTTTTTTAGTAGTATTTTGATGATCTCCAAACAGTTAATCTAAATGATTAGGCGTTGGCTACGACATTGTAAAGGAAGATATGCACCTTCTATGACTGCCTTTAACTCCGCAACTAGAGCATCCTTTGCAGGAGAATAGCTCACGACATGATGAAAAAAAATAATTGCAACAAACTCGGCTAGTCAACTCACGCATCGTCTGGCTAGATTTTCTTATGGTTCGAGTACCTGTTCTATAGATGGTGATGCAGCTAGCTTTACTATACCCTGTGTAATGAACGACGTATTTTTGTTTGTGATGAAATAAAGCGCGCTATGAAAACTTTCCCGCACAAAAAAGAATTTGCAGCCTTCTAATGGTTTGGGTCTGCAGACACACTACGGGCCCATACCAGGGAAGAGCTTTGGGCCTAATCAAGCTTACGGCAATATCATCAGGCCTCCTGTAGGTAAATAATACAATCGCCACCGGGAAGCCCGTTGGCCGGACCCAGGAGCCTTGTCCTGGCTACGTTTATACAAACCATGTTTCTTTTTTTTATTATCTCAGAAGGGTCCCAAAAATAAACCTTAGGCAAAGGAAAATTACAACAAGGCCCATGTATTTAGCATGTAGCACCCTACAAACTTACTCGAAAATGCGATCGAGTCCATGGTGAGCACCGCCGGAGTTCCATCTCCAACTGCAGTCATCTCTACTGTGTTGGGGACATGACGACTTCGGTCGACGGGGACGCCTTCATCGCGTGAAGGCAGGAGAAGATCCTCCCAAAATGGAGGAAGAAGAAGCTTGAGTGGCCGAAGCCCTGAAGCACGGCGAGGCCAAGCTTTTGGCCAAAGATATAGGTGGCCAGACATAGTGTCACATCCCAAATTTGAGATTTGGTCTTGCATAACATTCATATCATTGCATCATATCTTTCCATGCAAAACCGTCGAGTAGAAAGGTTCGGCGAAACGCTATCTTCAAAACCCTATTTTATTTCGCTACTAGGTTCCTGTGGAGAGCTTTAGAGGGACTTGCAACAACCACCCCTGTAGGTTCGAGTTTTCGCTCAAACTTCGACTGAAGGTTGTTCCCCTCAACGATACGAACCCGTAGGCGCGAGAATCGCTCCAATCGGAGTTCGTATGCAAAAGACTCGGACGTTTTAGTAAACCGCCGGAAAACGGTCCGAAAATATGGACCGATTTCCGAATCGGAGTCAATTTCTGGACCGATTCTGGGTACTACTTAAAGAGGACCCCACCTGGGCCCTCGATTCCCGTGCCCGCACTCCTGCCCCCACGCGCCGACCCCGCCGCCTCTCCTCCTCTCGCGCGCGCGGATCCCGAGGCCGCCTGTCCGCCACAGACGCTGCCCTCCGCCGCCGGACGCCACCGCCGCCAGTGTTCGCCGCCTCTCCGTTCCGCCATCACCGCCGCCAACCGCCGCCCCATTCATCGCCGCCGCCACACCGCGGCCGCCGCCCGCCATCATGCCGCCACTTGCTGCCATGCGATCGCCGCCATCGCGCGCGAAGGCGAGCTCAAGACGCCGCACCGCATCGCCGCCGCCAGCGCCGTCGCCGCCCGCCGCCGCTGCCTCGTTTCGCGTGCATCGCAGACATGCATCGCCAAGACGCTATCGCACGCGCACATGCATACATGCACACACGTACGCGCCGCCGCTGGCGTAATTTTCTCGACCCATAGTGACCGTGGTGCGTCCGTGCAGAAGGACCCCGACGCCGATCGTCGCCGCCGTCCCGAGCTCGCCGAGTCCGCTTTCGCCATCCGCTTGTAAGATAGCAGCCACCGCCGATCTCGATCAGCGGTTAGATCGTTCGTTGACTGGTCAGCATCCCAAGCGTTGACTAGTCAGACGCCCAGTCAGCAGCGTGACAGACGAGTCAACAGATACGCTTGATCGGGTCAATTTCGTTAATCCTTTTAGTTGGCAGATTTCGGTAGGATCTTGTAATTTGCGTAGAAATTAAACCGCTTGGCCAAAAATTGCAAATAAAATATGTAGGGATTCAGTGAGTCGAGTAGAATCTTGCTGTACCTTTGGTTCAGGCTTTTACAGCAAGGTTTAGTACAGTTTAATCAAACTAGTTAGTGGCCTTTTCGGAGTAATAAATTCGTAGAAAAAGATCCGTAGCTCCAAAAAACGCGTATGATATGTCCCTGAATTGGTTGGAACGAGGGGAATCTCATCGTGAATTAAAAAGGTAGGCTTACAGTAAAAACGTCTGCAGAAACTGTCTAATGGCTTTCTGCATTGTTTTAATTACTCGGGAAGTTTTATAACGCCTTTTTGAGTAATTCCAGTTGATACTGTTTCTAATCAGCGATGCCTATGCGGTAGAATTTTTTCCAAGATTTTACAAACAGTATACTACCGGTAGTGAATTATTTAAGTTCTAGCTCTAGTTTGGAGCATTACTTTTGTCTATTAGTTTTCCTAGCGCCAAATCTATTTTTCCATGCATGTATTCAGTAGTACTATGGATTAGGATTATGTGGTGCAGCTGTAGCACCAATTCACTTGTCGCTATTGCATTTCATGCATCATATTTGTTGCATATGTTGTGGATTGTTTGTTTATGAATGCAATTGTATCGTGTAGATTGTGACGAGTGCAACGCTTGCTCGTGTGTGGATTGTTCTTCCGACCGCTACAACCAAGGCAAGTAGATGCTACTTTGTTCATGATATCGTCCTACTATTTTTAATGCATTGTCGTGTATTTTGTAGTCGCATGTGTAGGATGATACTATCGCTATGCTATGTCCTATTATGTGGTAGGGCTTTCCTTGTAGATGAACCACCGTTGGTAGATGTGCTTAGCCATGCTATGTTGAACGAGGGCTGGGTTACATCATTGATACTTGTTTGTAAAAGTATTGGTTTGTGAAAACTAAAATAACTTAATCAATAAATCATCTGGGTGTGATGGTATTGATAATTTTTTGTGGTTTCATGGCGGAAAGGCACCCAGGTATCAAGAGAGAATGATTGGCTTCTTTATTGTGTAGCTTACGTGTACAACCATGTGTCAATAATGAAATGGGCGGTTGGTTGGACTTAGTAGGTTGTGGTAACTTGAACCCGCGTATCCAGAGATGTAGAATTTTGGTAGGTTGGACCGGTGCGCGTCGGGATTGAGGAGGTACTTCCCGAACAGTCTCTTCTTGGTCTTCTCCCTATCATCACCCAAAATGAGAGTGATGGTACGAGCTGGGCTGGCCAAGTCACATGGGTAAAATGTACTAACCTCTGCAGAGTGTGTAATCTAATCGATTAGCCGTGTCCCCGGTTATGGACAACTGAGTTGCCTGATATTGATTCCATGACATGTTTCTCGCTCATTCTAATTTCATAATTGTTTTAATATTGTTGGGTTAACTTAATTGGGATCTTTTCAAAGAAAATCAAAAATTGTTTATGAAAGTAGGACAAATGTATTTGCAAATGCAGGCCAGACACAGCTCCAATTGCCAAATATGCATGTAGATGTTAGTACTATTGTCTCCATTACTAGCTCTACTTGCCATACATTCCATGTATTGACCCTTCGGGGCTGCTACGTTTCATGTTGCAGGTTATTCCGATTCTGATTGATCGTTATAGGCCACGGTACTCCACTCGGCACATGTTCACTTGTGGGCAATTTGAAGAATGGAGGATTTACTTTATTTATGTTGCTACCTGAATAATTTGAGCTAGCTTTGTGCTAAGCTTTTATTGTAATAATGGTACTCTAGATCTTCGGTATTCATGATACACGGATATTTTGCTATGTTATCTACCTTACTCTATTGTGGGCCAATGAACCGATCCAGGGATTGGCATGTCACATAGAGGCCACGGTCTTTTCAGAACCGGGGTGTCACAGGATGGTATCAGAGCCCGTGTGTCGACTGTAGGATCTTGACCTAGGATTGGATTAGAAAGCCATAGAATTATTAAAGCCTATATTAACTTTGTCTTTCATCTTATGCCTTTCACACTCGTAAAATTATTATCATATGCTATTCTCACACTTTCCTCTTTTACTTGATAGATGGGAGACGTCAGGACTGAGTATGTCACCATGGAGTCACCAAGGCCCTTTGCAAGGCAGTTAGCACAGCTCTCGCAGTCATTGGGATTGCCACTGCCCATGTTCAAGGGAAGAAGGCTGTACACCTATGGATATGGAGAGGATGCATGGGAGATCACTACCTTCATATTCAGAGATGCCGCCTTGCCAAACCCCGTACACTTAATCTACACCAAGACATACTGCAACTGGGGACTTGGAATCAACTTGGTCGTACATGAAGCCCTGTCTCGCCAGTGCCATTATGTCCGACACCTACTGCCAACAGATTCACCCTACCGTGACTACGGGAGGCGTGATGAAGATGTAGGGGTTCGTAGCATGGAAAACAAAATTTTTCTATCGCATACAAACAAACAAGCCAAGATCTATCTACTAGATTGTAGCAACGAGTCGATGGTATAACTTACCCTCGAAGATTCCAAAGCGTTTAACGAGAGCGGATTCTCGTGGGTGATGTAGTCGTACTCTTTCCGATCTCAAGATCGTGTAGACGATCCTTCCGTACATCGCTCCGTTAGCGCCCCGCAATCGGTCACACGTTCGGTACTCGACGAAGACCTTCCTCTCCTTGTTCCAAGAAAATGGAGGTTGTAGCACTCTCCTCGCGATTCCGAGACAACCATGGTACCTAAGTAGAGGGGAAATCCCGCAGGGCTTCGCCTTAAGCCGGTGCGAGTATGGTGGAGCTTATGAGAGAGTCTATTAGTGGTCTAGTAATTAGACACACCAATTAGAAGGCTCTAAAGCAATTAGAAGCTCTAAACCAAAACGGCTCTAAACCGGAGATTTAGAGGTAGAAAGTTGTGTGTCTAGGAGGGGAGCCCTGCCCCTCCTTTTATGGGTGGGGAGGCGCTGTGGGAGGAGTCCTCCCAAGTCGGCCTTGGTGGCGCCGCTTGGGAGGAGACTCCTCCTCAAGTCGGTTTCAACTCCTCTTTCTTGTTTCCACGTTTCTTGTTTTAGCCGTTTGACTTTCAAACTGGACATTTGACTTTCTGCTTTAGGATTCAAATTAATCCTTTATTTGGGACAGCAAGAACACTTAGTACATGATGCAATCATTCCAATATGTAATGACACATTCATGTACCCTCCCCGAGTGCCGACAATCCGAACCTTCTAGAACATTCCCGATGAAAACACTAATCATTCCCGAACTCAAACGGACTTTCCTTATATGAATCTTATTCTCCGGACCATTCCGGATCACCTCGTGATATCCGGATCCCATCCGAGACTCGAACAACATTCGGTCTCTTTCTCATAATACCATAACTACTCAAACAACGTCGAATCCTTAAGTGTGTCTCTACGGTTCGTGAATTATGCGACATGATCGAGACACTTCTCGAACAATAACCAATAGAGGAATCGAAATTCATATGGCTCCACATATTTCTACGATTACTTTGCGATCGAATGAACCACTTACATACGATACCAATTTCCCTTTGTCTCACGATAGTTTACTTATCCGAGGTTATGATCGTCAGATCTCTGCATACCTAGTTCAACCTCATCGATAAGTACTCTTTTCTCGTTCCTGATATGTGATCCCTTGTGACCAAGTCACATGCTTGCAAGCCAATTGGATGACATTTCACCGAGAGGCCAGAGTATATCTATCCGTCATGTGGATGGACAAATCCCACTCTTGATCCATGTGTTTCAACCAATACTTTCCGAACACTTAATGCCACCTTTATAGCCACCCAGTTACGGTGTGGTGTTTGATGTCATCAAAGCATCCATCCGGTAAAGGTGATATGCATGATCTCATGGTCGGGAATTAGGTTACTATGTATCAAAAAGCATATAGCAATTGAACTATTGAAATGACTTGATCTTTATGCTACGCTTATCTATAGGAGTATGTCCACCATATCATTCTCCTAACGATATGATCTTGTTGTTGATAACATCTCAATGTTCATGATAGGGAAACCACAATCATTAATCAACCAACAAGCTAGTGAAGTATAGAGGCTATACTAGGGACTTCAAATTAAGTTTACAAATCACACAAGTATTAATGGTTTCCTTGTTAATACTATTATAGCATGAATGTAAACATTTATCATAAACACAAAGATATAATAATAACTACATTTATTATTGCCTCTAGGGCATATCTCCAACAGCCTCCCACTTGCACTAGAGTCATCTAATCTAGATTACATGGTAATATACCCAACACCCATGGCAGTTTGGTGTTGGTCATGTTTTGCCCTGGAGAGGTTTAGTCAATGGATCTGCGACATTCAGATCTGTGTGTACTTTGCAAATCTTTATATCCCCATCCTGGATATGTTCTCGAATAGCGTGAAAACGCAGCTTGAATTGCTTCAGCTTCTTGTGTGACCTTGGTTCTTGCGCATTGGCTATGGCGCCCATGTTATCACAAAGAGATAGACATTGGGTCCAACGACTTGGAACCACACCCACCTCTGTAATGAACTCTTTCATCCATATCGCTTCTTGTGAAGCCTCCGGCGACCATGTATTCCGATTCATTGAAGATCTCGCCACAACGCTTTGCTTTGCACTCCTCCTAATCGCCGCACCATTCAAAATAAATACGATCCGGATTGTGATTTAGAATCATCTGGATCGGTGTTCCAACTAGCATCGGTGTAACCATTAACAACGAGTGTTCATCACCTCCATAAGAAAGAACCATATCCTTAGTTCTTCTCAAGTACTTAAGGATGTTTTTGATCATCCAATGATCCACTCCTGGATCACTTTGATATCTGCTAGTTAAACTAACATCATATGCAATGTCGGGTCTAGTACATAGCATGGCATACATTAGAGATCCTATGGCTGAGGCATAGGGAGTCTTACTCATCCTTTCTCTATCTTCTGCCAATGTCGGACTTTGAGTTTTACTCAAGGTCGTATTGGGCAACATGGGCAAAAACCCTTTCTTGCTTTCTTCCATTCCAAATCTCTTTAAAACTTTGTCCAAATATGTACTCTGTGACAATGATATTTGGCGTTTTGATCTATCTCTATAAATCTTTATGCCTAATATGTAAGCTGCTTCGCCAAGATCCTTCATTGAAAAACTATTATTCAAATATTCCTTGACACTATTAAGAAGGTCTACATCATTCCCAATCAACAATATGTCATCCACATACAGTATTAAGAATGCTACAGAGCTCCCACTCACTTTCTTGTAAATACAAGCTTCTCCATAAGTTTGTATAAAACCAAAACTTTTGATTACCTTATCAAAACGTTGATTCCAACTTCGGGATGCCTGCTTCAATCCATAGATGGACCGTTGAAGTTTGCATACCTTGTTAGCATCTTTAGGATCGACAAAACCTTTGGGTTGCATCATATATAACTCTTCATCAATGTCTCCATTGAGGAATGCTGTTTTGACATCCATCTGCCATATCTCATAATCATAATATGCAGCGATTGCTAACATAATCCTCACAGACTTTAGCTTCGCTACCGGTGAGAAAGTCTCATCGTAGTCAACTCCTTGAATTTGTCGAACCCTTTTGCGACAAGTCGAGCTTTATAGACAGAACATTACCATCAAGATCTGCTTTCTTCTTGAAAATCCATTTGTTCTCGACAGCCTTCCGGCCATCCCAGTAAGTCCACCAAAGTCCATACTTGGTTTTCGTACATGGATCCAATCTCGGATTTCATGGCTTCTTGCCATTTATTGAACTGGGCTCATCATCGCTTCCTCATATGTCTCGGGGTCATCGGTTGTCCACCACCATGACATTCATAACGGAATCATACCAACTGGAGTGGTACGAGTTCTCGTTGACCTCCGAGGCTCAGAGCAACTTCAACCAAGTTTCATGATCATCATCATTAGCTTCCTCTCTTATTGGTGCAGCACCACAGAACTTCTTCCGGTCTTTGCGCTACTCGCAATTTCAAGAGAAGGTTCGACAACCTCGTCGAAGTTCTACTTTCCTTCCAAATACTTCTTTTCGAGAGAAATTCCTTCTCTAGAAAGGATCCATTCTGGCAACGAATGTTTTGCCTTCGGATCTATGATAGAAGGTATACCCAATAGTTTCCTTCGGTATCCTATGAAGACGATTTTTCCGCTTTGGGTTCAAGCTTGTCCTCAGAACTTCTTTACATAGGCTTCGACCCAAACTTTAAGGAACGACAATTTAGGTTTCTTCCCAAACCATAATTCATACGGTGTCGTTCAACGGATTTAGACGGTGCCCTATTTAAAGTGAATGCGGTCGCTTTCTAATGCATAACCCCAAAATGATAGCGGTAAATCTGTAAGTGACATCATGGAACGAACCATATCTAAGAGAGTTCGACACGACGTTCGACACACCATTACTGTGGTGTTCCCGGTGTCAATTGTGAAAGTATTCCGACTTCTTTAAATGCTCGCCAAACTCGTAACTTAGATATTCACCTCCACGATCGTAACGTAGAAATTTAATCTTCTTGTTACGTTGATTCTCTACCTCACTTTGAAACTCCTTAAACTTCTCGAAAGTTTCGGACTTATGTTTCATGAAATAGATATACCCATATCTACTCAAGTCATCCGTGAAGGTAAGAACATAACGATAACCATCACATGATGCTACACTCATTGGACCACACACATCGGTATGTATGATTTCCAATAAGTCCGTAGCTCGCTCCATCATACCGTAAAATGGAGTCTTAGTCATTTTACCCATCGACATGCTTCGCATCTTTCAAGTGATTCAAAATCAAGTGATTCAAGAAGTCCATCGGAATGGAGTTTCTTCATACGTTTCACTCGATGTGACCAAGACGACAAGCCACATATAGGTCGAATTATCGCTGATTTCAAACGCTTAGCCTCAATGTTGTTGATATGTGTATTTCCACTATCGAGATTCAATAAGAATAGACCATCTATCAAAGGTGCATGTGCATAAAACATATCACTCATATAAATAGAACAACCATTATTCTCAGATTTAAACAAGTAACCGCCTCGCAATAAACAAGATCCCGATATAATGTTCATGCTCAACGCAGCACCAAATAACAATTATTTAAGTATAAAACTAATCCCGATGGTAGATGAAGGGGTAGCGTGCCGATCGCGATCACATCAACCTTTGATCCGCTTCCCACGCCGCATCGTCACCTCGTTCTTCGCTAGCTTCCGCTTATTCGCAAAGACTGCTTCGAGTTACAAATATGAGCAACCGAACCAAGATCAAATACCCGCACACTACTACGAGTACTAGTGAGATACACATCAATAACATGTATATCGATATACCTTTCTTCTTGATGTTGCCGTTCTTCAAATCCGCCAAGTACTTTGGGCAATTCCGCTCAAAGGACCTTCTCCCTTGCAAGAAAAGCACTCAAGATCGTGCTTAGGTCCAGCCTTCGGTCTTCTTCGGCGTGGTAGCTTTCTTACCACCCTTCTTGAAGTGTCCCTTTGCTTAGACTTGCCTTTCTTGAATTTGGTGGTCTTATTGACCAACAACACTTGGTGCTCTTTCTTGATCTCCACTTCGCAGATTTCAACATGGCAAAGAGTTCGCAACGCCTTGTTCATGTTCGCATGTTGTAGTTCATCACAAAGTTCTTGTAACTTGGTGGTAGTGATTGGAGGACACGGTAAATCCCCAAAGCATTAGGAATCACTATACCCAAGCTTTGAAGTTTGTTTGCGTGCCAGACATCTTAAGCACATGCTCACCGACGAGCTGCCTCTTCCATCTTGCAGTTAAAGAACTTTTCGAAGCCTCATAGCTTTCAATTGCCGCATGAGTCTCAAAAATCAATTTGAGATCTTCGACAATATCATATGGGTCTCAATCCTCAAACCTTTTCAAGCTCCGATTCCAAACCATACAAGATAGCACAGAACTATGGAGTCTCGATTCTTCCGAGCGAGGTAAACATTCTTTACTTCATCGGGAGCATTGGTCGGTGGGTCACCCAATGTGCATCCAAAGACATAGGTCAAATTACCACCGTGAGGACAATCCTCAAATTGCGGAACCAATCCGCGAAGTTGCTTCCATTGTTTTTCAACTTTTCTTTCTCTAGGAACGCATTAAAATTGATGGTAGGGGCTGCCATTGATCTACAACATATTTGCAATAGTTTAGACTAAGTTTATGATAAATTGAGTTCAAATTAATAATAAAATTAAACTAGGTGAACTCCCACTCAAAACAATATCCCTCACATTGTTTTAGTGATCACACGAACCAAATCCACCATATCAACACCGATCATCACGAGAGTTGACATAGTTTCAATGGCGAACAATCGACATGTTCATCACATCTACTATATGATTCATGCTTTACCTTTCGGTGATCCGTGTTCCGAGACCATGTCTCGCATGCTAGGCTCACAAGATCAAACCTTAGTTTCTGCATGAGCAAATCTGGCTTGCTCATGTTGTATACACTTGCAGAATCTAACACACCCGATCATCACGTGGTGCTTCGAAACAACAAGCTTTAGCAACGGTGCTAACTAAGGGTGAACACTTTATGATTTGAAATTGATGTGCATGAGGGATCATCTTATAATGCTACCGCTGCCTACTAAGCAATACAAGATGCATAAAGGATTAACATCACATGCAATTCAATATATATGTGATATGATATGGCCTTTCTTCTTTGTGCCTCCGATCTCCATCTTCAAGCACGAACCTGATCTCCATCATCACCGCATTGCATCAAGGTCAATGACGCTTCTCCATGGTTGTCGCCCACCGGCTTCAACTATTACAACTACTTTGAATAGACACGGGTCTTAACATAAATTAAAGACAACCATATGGCTTCCCCGCTGCCGACTTACAATAAGGAACATTGCATACATCAAATATAATCACAATCATGGCCATATCACATCATCGACACCCCCGCAAAACAAAGTTAGACGCCTCTACTTTCTTTGCATATTTTACGTGGTTTGGGGCTTTCAATAAGTGTCGTTCTAACTTACGAACAAGAACCACAACATTGATACTAGCATTGTTGATCACCTGTAAATTGGATCTTAACTATGCTAGGAGAAACAGCACCCATAAAGCCACTTATGCAATACAAGTTGCATGTCAAGCGTGGAGCAAGTCTCATGAACGATGTCATGTAAGGTTAGCCCGGGCCGCTTCATCCCAACATACCGCAAGATGCAAAGTACACAAGAAGCAATCGACAATAAAAGCATCAACGCCCACAATGACCATTGTGTTCTACTCGTGCAACAGATCTACATATAGACACGGCTCTGATACCACTGTAGGGGTTCATAGCATGGAAAACAAATTTTTTCTATCGCATACAAACAAACAAGCCAAGATCTATCTACTAGATTGTAGCAACGAGTCGATGGTATAACTTACCCTCGAAGATTCCAAAGCGTTTAACGAGAGCGGATTCTCGTGGGTGATGTAGTCATTCTTCCGATCTCAAGATCGTGTAGACGATCCTTCCGGGCCATCGCTCCTGGCGCCCCAATGGTCACACGCTTGGTACTCGACGAAGACCTTCCTCTCCTTGTTCCAAAGAAAATGAGGTTGTAGCACTCTCCTCGCGATTCCTAAAAGACAACGGCAGTACCTAAGTAGAGGAAATCCAGGCTTCGCCTTAAGCCAAGTGCGAGTATGGTGGAGCTTATGAGAGAGGCTATTAGTGGTCTAGTAATTAGACACACCAATTATAAGGCTCTAAACCAATTATAAGGCTCTAAACCGCTGGCTAAAGCAATTAGAAGCTCTAAACCAAAACGGCTCTAAACCGGAGATTTAGAGGTAGAAAGTTGTGTGTCTAGGAGGGGAGCCCCGCCTCCTTTTATGGGTGGGGAGGCGGCCAGGGAGGGAGTCCTCCCAAGTCGGCCTTGGGCGCTGGCCCGGCTTGGGAGGAGACTCCTCCTCAAGTCGGTTTCAACTCCTCTTTCTTGTTTCCACAGTTTCTTGTTTTAGCCGCTTGACTTTCAAACTGACATTTGACTTTTCTGCTTTAGGATTCAAATTAATCCTTTATTTGGGACAGCAAGAACACTTAGTACATGATGCAATCATTCCAATATGTAATGACACATTCATGTACCCTCCCCGAGTGCCGGACAATCCGTAACCTTCTAGAACATTCGATGAAAACACCGAATCATTCCCGAACTCCAAACGGACTTTCCTTATATGAATCTTATTCTCCTGACCATTCCGGATCACCTCGTGATATCCGGATCCCATCCTAGACTCAACAACATTCGGTCTCTTTCTCATAATACCATAACTACTCAAACAATGTCGAATCCTTAAGTGTGTCTCCCTACGGTTCGTGAATTATGCGGACATGATCGAGACACTTCTCCGAACAATAACCAATAGAGGAATCTAGAAATTCATATGGCTCTACATATTTCTACGATTACTTTGCGATCGAATGAACCACTTACATACGATACCAATTTCCCTTTGTCTCACGATAGTTTACTTATCCGAGGTTATGATCGTCGGTATCTCTGCATACCTAGTTCAACCTCATTACCGATAAGTACTCTTTTCTCGTTCCCGTGATATGTGATCCCTTGTGACCAAGTCACATGCTTGCAAGCCAATTGGATGACATTTCACCGAGAGGGCCCAGAGTATATCTATCCGTCATGTGGATGGACAAATCCCACTCTTGATCCATGTGTTTCAACCAATACTTTCCGAACACTCAATGCCACTTTTATAGCCACCCGCCACGGTGTGGTGTTTGATGTCATCAAAGCATCCATCCGGTAAAGGTGATATGCATGATCTCATGGTCGAAGGAATTAGGTTACTATGTATCAGAAAGCATATAGCAATTGAATATTGAAATGACTTGATCTTTATGCTACGCTTATCTATAGGAGTATGTCCACCATATCATTCTCCTAACGATATTATCTTGTTGTTGATAACATCTCAATGTTCATGATAGGGAAACCACAATCATTAATCAACCAACAAGCTAGTGAAGTATAGAGGCTATACTAGGGACTTCAAATTAAGTTTACAAATCACACAAGTATTAATGGTTTCCTTGTTAATACTATTATAGCATGAATGTAAACATTTATCATAAACACAAAGATATAATAATAACTACATTTATTATTGCCTCTAGGGCATATCTCCAACAGAAGATGGGAACATTGTGGTTACCCCGGGCGACAGGAACAACATGCCGCCCCGTCGGAGGCACATAGAGGACATGGAAAAGGAGAATGGAGCTCTAGCAGAGAAGGTGAGGATGCTAAAGGAGATTGCAGATTTTACTAGCAATGGTATGGTGGTCCAAGGACAGGAGATTGACACTTTGCATGAAGCTGTGGGAGTTCTGGAGAATGCCCTGATAGCCAGAGATGCCACCATAACACATCTTCATGGTACCGTGCAGGAGAACACCCAGAACATACATCAACTGCAAGGGACAGTCCAGGAAAGGGATCAGACTATTGAAGTTATGACAGCCCGGATTGCCGCCCTCCAAGCACAGCTGAATCCACCCTCTGATGATGACAATGGAGATGATGGCAACAATGGGGATGATGATGACAGTGGAGATGATGATGATGAGGACGAGGATGATGATGATGGAGACGATGATGGTGGAGGAGATGAAGCTGTTGCAGTTGCAGCTGAGAGTGAAGCAGAAGAGGAGGATCTAGAAGAGGTGGAGTTTGAAGTCTCAAGTGATGGTTCAGGAGAGGTGTATACTCCGCCGCCATGGTTGTACCGCGATCCGAAGCGCCAACGCATGACCGCAAGGACCTACCTCAACCTCTTCAAGAAATAGATAGAAGTCCACCAATTAGTCCACGCTAGGCGAATTCGTTAGGATTAGTCTCGATCGTTGTGAAACTTAGTTCGTGTTAGTTTGAGAGTGTTTAGTTGCTTATTTGTGTACTCCAATATCCCAGGAATTATTTGTGTGAATTTTAATGAAAGAGTTATGGCAATTTGGTTACTATCTGTGTTATTTTTCGCTGCGTTTTCTCTCGATACAAGAAGATCATGCGATTTTTCATATTTTTCTGGTAACTCGGAAAAATCTGAAAAAAATTGGGCTGATGCGAAACTCTCTGTAATATATGTGAAAAATTGGCTTAATTTTCTGACGAGTTTAAGTCAGGCGGAAAAATTCGTGAACGCTGCTGGACTGTTCTGGCAGAATTGCTGTTTTGTTGATTAGTTGATCTATTGCTTAGTTAACCATTGCCAACTCTTGTAAAACTATTTCAGTAGGTATATACTGCTAGGATAACACTTGGGATGTTGCTGGACCGCTTGTTTGTTGATGTGTTGCTTGCTTGTGATTGTCTGCTATTGTTTGTTGTTGTTTGACCATATGCATGGGTAGAATCCTATTACCGTAGATGATTCTTTCTAAACTTACCTGTGCTAAACCGCAGATGCCTCCCCGTCGCCACCCCACTGAGATGGAGCAGCTCATGGCCTCAGCACAAATTGACCCAAGTGATGACTCAGTTCATGGCGAATCGTAACAACAACAATGGAAACAATCACTCGTGGAGATGCTCTCACTAGATTTCGAGGCTAAGGCCAGCTAAGTTCTCATCAGAATCGAACCAATGGTTGCTCTCGATCGTTGCGTTTAGTCAACAAGGATCTAGTAACTATTGGATGCACCGATGCTGAGAAGGTGAGGTTTGCCGCCACTCTGGAGGGACCACCGCTTCTTGGTGGGACACATTTCAAATCACCCACCATGGATACCGTGACTTGGGCTATGTTCGAAGAAGGTTTCAGGACCAACCACGTGTCTTCGGGAGTTCTGAGCCTGAAGAGGAAGGAGTTCCGCAATTTGCGCCAAACCAATCGCACCGTGGCCGAGTACATTGAGGAGTTCAACAACCTGTCCCGTTATGCACCTGAGGATGTTGACACTGATGCAAAAAGGAGGGAGAGATTCCTGGATGGCCTCAGTGATGAGCTTTCAGTACAGCTACTTGTGGTTTATTGCCCCACTTTCCAGGAGCTTATGGACAAGGCCAGGATCTTGGAAGGGAAGCACAAGCAGGTGGAGAACCACAAGAGAAAGAACAACAATCACCACTCTGGTTCACACCACAAGTCTCGCACCTCATATGATGGATACTCCAAGCATGGAGGGAGTGACCATGGGAGCCATGACTGCCACCACCATGGGGGCGATGGACATCGTCATGACAACCATAGGAGCAGCCACCACAACCACAAGGGAGGACACTCTCACCACTCTGGAGGACACAGTGGACATGACCGCAACCGTGATCGCAACTTCGTGAAGAAGGATCTGAGTGAGGTGACGTGCTTCAAGTGCAAACATAAGGGACACTATGCTGACAACTATCCGGAGAGGAAAGGACTCAAGCCAAACAACAATGAGAAGGCCACAGTGAACCACATGAATGTGGAGGAGATTCCAGATGAGCCTGACCTTGTGATTGGTAAGTTCCCAATCAACACTTACCCTGCACTTATACTTTTCGATACTGGTGCATTGCATTCATTCATATCAAGGGCATTTGTGGGTAAGTATAAGCTACCTACTGAGTCTATGAAGAGGTCTTTTAGAGTGAGTTCACCTGGAGGAGATATGATAGCTAGTGCGGGATGCCGCGATTTAACTGTGAGGATTGGAACACACAACTTCATTGCACATTTGGTAGTGTTGGATTCACAGGGATTAGACGTTATTCTGGGTATGGATTGGATGTCTATGCATGGGGGACACATAGATTGTGCACAGAAATGTTTCACTTAAAACCGGATGGTAAGAGGATTAGATTCAAGTCGGTTATGCACCCGTGAAGGTGTAAGTTGAATTCTCTTAAGGGGTTAGCATGGATACTGTGCTGATTAGGGATTACCCGATGTGTTTCGGAAGAACTGCCAGAATGCCACCGACAGGAAGTAGAGTTTCTTATCGACCGATGCCGAACAGACCTATAGCAAAGAAGCCATATAAGATGGATGTGGATGAGTCAAGGAATTGAGGAAGCAGCTGAAAGAGCAAATGGAAAAGGGATTCATTCAAATTTAGTGCGTCGTCATGGGGAGCACCTGCTTTGTGGAGAAGAAAGACAACACCAAGAGATTAGTGGTGGACTATCGTCATGAATGAAGTAACCATCAAGAACAAGTACCCTCCGCCGAACATAAACGCGATTTATTTGATCAACTGGAAGGTGCAAAGGTGTTCAGCAAGATCGATCTGCGATCTGGCTACTTTCAATTGAAGATCCGGAAGGAGGATGTACCAAAAACCGCCTTCACCACTAGGTATGGTTTATATGAGTATACAGTTATGTCTTTTGGACTAACGAATGCCCTGGCATATTTCATGACCATGATGAACAAGGTATTTATGGAGTATTTGGACAAGTTCGTGGTGGTGTTTATTGATGACATACTGATATATTCCAAGGATGATGCTGAGCATGAGAAATATCTGAGGATGATTATGGAGAAACTGAGGGAACATCAGTTGTATGCCAAATTCAGCAAGTGTGAATTCTGGCTTAACACCGTTGGGTTTCTTAGACACGTAGTGTCAGGAGAAGGAGTCGCTGTTGATCCAAGGAAAGTGACTGCAGTAACTGAGTGGGAAGCACCCAAGAATGCGGGAGAGATTCGAAGCTTTTTGGGACTTGCTGGATATTACAGGAGGTTCATTGAAATTTTTTCCAAGATTTCTAAGCCGATGACTGAACTTCTGAAGAAGGAGAGGAAGTTTGAGTGGTCAGATGTATGTGAAGCCAGCTTTCAGGAACTGAAGCGTCAACTAGTGACCGCGCCTGTTCTATGTTTACCAGATCTTCAGAAGGATTTCCAAGTGTACTGTGACGCTTCATGACAGGGACTTGGGAGTGTGCTGATGCAAGATGGGAGAGTAGTGTCATATGCCTCGCGACAACTCAAGCACCATGAGCGGAATTACCCCACACACGACTTGGAGTTAGCGTCAGTGGTTCATGCGCTCAAGGTATGGAGGCATTACTTAATGGGAAAACACTGTGATGTGTACACCGACCACAAGAGCCTGAAGTACATATTTACACAGAAGGAACTGAACATGAGACAAAGGAGATGGTTGGAGCTTATCAAGGATTATGATATGAATCTACAATACCATCCAGGAAAGGCCAATGTAGTAGCAGATGCTCTGAGCCGGAAGGTTTATGCCAATGGATTGACAATTGGTGAATTGCCTGAGGACTTGTGCAAGCAATTCAAGGACCTTAGACTGGAGGTAGTATCTGAAGGATACTTAGCAACAATGGAAGTCCAACCAACGCTACAGGACAGAATCAGGAAGGCTTAGATAGGAGACAAAGAGATAGATGAAGTTAAGGAGAAGATGAAGGAAGGTCGAGCAAGGGAATTCCGCGAGGATGAGCAGGGAACCCTGTGGTACGGAGATCGTTTTTGCGTTCCCAACGATCCCGAGATAAGGAAGTTGATTCTGCAGGAAGCTCATGACTCGCCATATTCCATACATCCGGGCAATACGAAGATGTATATGGACCTAAAGGATGATTCGTGGAACAACATGAAGGGAGACATCGCGAGCATATTGCCCTATGTGATGTATGTAGCGAGTGAAGGCGGAACACCGGTTAGCAGATCGCTGACCATTGCACATGCTTAGGAATGGAAGTGGGATAGAGTGGGAATGGACTTTATCACAGGATCGCCTGCCAAGTCAGATATGACTCCATTTGGGTAGTGGTCAATTTAACCAAGGTAGCCCACTTTATACCAAAGAAGACGACCTATACGAGTGCAAAGTTGGCCAAGATTTACATGGATGAATTGTGTGCCTACGGAGTTCCCAAGAGTATCGATCCGATAGAGGCACCCAATTTACCTCACACTTCCGGCGCTAGCTGCACGAGTCACTTGGTACTAGATTAGAGTTTATCACAAGCTTCACCCATCGATGGATGCACGAGAGGGTGAATCAGATTTTGGAAGACATGCTAAGAGCTTGCGCTTTGGCTCATGGTTCTAGTTGGGATGAGAATTTGCCGTATGCGGAGTTTTCCTACAACAACAGCTATCAAACCAGCATCAAGACGTCACCGTTCGATGTGCTGTATGGAAAATGATGCCGTACACCATTGCTATGGGATGGAGTAGGAGAACGCCAGTTGTTTGGACCTGATTTGATCAAGGACGCTGAGGAGAAGGTCGCCTTGATTAGGGACAGGCTGAAGGTAGCACAATCAAGGCAGAAGAGCTACGCTGACGCCAAGCGCAAGGAAGTGGTGTATGAGATAGGTGATAGAGCATACCTTAGAGTATCGCCACTTCGTGGAATTAAGGGTAAGCTGGCACCTCGATTTATTGGACCGTATCGAGTCTTAGCACGCAAAGGAGAAGTTGCTTATCAGTTGGAGTTGTCAGAGGCTCTGTCTGCTGTTCACAACGTGTTCCACGTATCCCAGCTGAAGAAGTGCCATCCGGAGATGGTGGATACACCATTGAGAGACACTGTACCACTAGAGGAGGTTCAACTTGAGAATGATTTGACCTATGAGGAGAAACCGGTCAAGATTTTGGAGACAACAGAAAGGACTACCCACACCTATTTGCTAGCCGCGCCGAATCTCGAGGACGAGATTCATCTTAAGGGGGTTAGTCTTGTCACATCCCAAATTTGAGATTTGGTCTTGCATAACATTCATATCATTGCATCATATCTTTCCATGCAAAACCGTCGAGTAGAAAGGTTCGGCGAAACGCTATCTTCAAAACCCTATTTTGTTTCGCTACTAGGTTCCTCCGGGGAGCTTTAGAAGGACTTGCAACAACGACCCCTGTAGGTTCGAGTTTTCACTCAAACTTCGACTGAAGGTTGTTCCCCTCGACGATACAAAACCGTAGGCGCGAGAATCGCTCCAATCGGAGTTCGTATGCAAAAGACTCAGACGTTTTAGTAAACCGCCGAAAAACGGTCCGAAAATCTGGATCAATTTTCGATTCGGAGTCAATTTCTGGACCGATTCTGAGTAGAATTCGCGCAGGGTACTACTTAAAGAGGACCCCACCTGGGCCATCGATTCCCGTGCCCGCACTCCTGCCCCCACGTGCCGACCCCGCCGCCTCTCCTCCTCTCGCGCGCGGATCCCGAGGCCGCCGCCGCCTCCTTGTCCGCCGCCGCACGCCGCCGTCCTCCGCCGCCACCGTCGCCAGGTTCGCGTCGCCACCCTCTATCCGTTCCCGGTCATCACCGCCGCAACCGCCGCCCCCATCTGCGCGCCTCCGCACCGCCGCCATGGCCTCGCTACGCCACCGCCACACCGCTGCCGCCGCCGCCGCCACGCGGCTGGCCATTGCCGCTGCATCGCGCCGCCATCGCCACAGCGCGCGAGCTCACAAGGCCGCCGCGCTGCGCCGCCGCCGCGCCGCCGCTGCCGTGTGCCGCTCGTTCGCGTGCTCGCATGCATCGCAGACATGCACGCCAAGACGCTGTTATCGCGCACATGCATACATGCACACACACGCACGTACGCGCCGCCTCGCGCGCGATGTAATTTTCTCGACCCGTAGTGACCGTGTGTGCGTCCGTGCAGGAAGGACCCCGACGCCGGAACCGATCGTCGCCGCCGTCCGGAGCTCGCCGGAGTCCGTTTCGCCGTCTGTTTCCGGTAAGACAGCAGCCACCGTCAGATCTCAGATCAGCGGCTTAGATCGTTCGTTGACTGGTCAGCATCCCAGGCGTTGACTAGTCAGACGCCCAGTCAGCGGCCAACAGACGAAGTTGACCATCAAATGTATACGCTTGATCGGGTCAATTTCGTTAATCCTTTTAGTTGGCAGATTTCGGTAGGATCTTGTAATTTGCGTAGAAATTAAACCGCTTGGCCAAAAATTGCAAATAAAATATGTACGGATTCAGTGAGTCGAGTAGAATCTTGCTGTACCTTTGGTTCAGGCTTTTACAGCAAGGTTTAGTACAGTTTAATCAAACTAGTTAGTGGCCTTTTCGGAGTAATAAATACGTAGAAAAAGATCCGTAGCTCCAAAAATCGCGTATGATATGTCCCTGAATTCGTTGGAACGAGGGGAATCTCATCGTGAATTAAAAAGGGTAGGCTTACAGTAAAAACTTCTGCAGAAACTGTCTAATGGCTTTCTGCAGTGTTTTAATTACTCGGGAAGTTTTATAACTCCTTTTTGAGTAATTCCAGTTGGTACTGTTTCTAATCAGCGATGCCTATGCGGTAGAATTTTTTCCAAGATTTTACAAACAGTATACTACCGGTAGTGAATTATTTAAGTTTTAGCTCTAGTTTGGAGCATTACTTGTGTCTATTAGTTTTCCTAGCGCCAAATCTATTTTTCCATGCATGTATTCAGTAGTACTATGGATTAGAATTATGTGGTGCAGCTGTAGCACCAATTCACTTGTCGCTCTTGCATTTCATGCATCATATTTGTTGCATATGTTGTGGATTGTTTGTTTATGAATGCAATTGTATCGTGTAGATTGTGACGAGTGCAACGCTTGCTCGTGTGTGGATTGTTCTTTCGACCGCTACAACCAAGGCAAGTAGATGCTACTTTGTTCATGATATCGTCCTACTATTTTCAATGCATTGTCGTGTATTTTGTAGTCGCATGTGTAGGATGATACTATCGCTATGCTATGTCCTATTATATGGTAGGGCTTTCCTTGTAGATGAACCACCATTGGTAGATGTGCTTAGCCATGCTATGTTGAACGAGGGCTGGGTTACATCATTGATACTTGTTTGTAAAAGTATTGGTTTGTGAAAACTAAAACAACTTAATCAATGAATCATCTGGGTGTGATGGTATTGATAATTTGTTGTGGTTTCATGGCGGAAAGGCACCCAGGTATCAAGAGAGAATGATTGGCTTCTTTATTGTGTAGCTTACGTGTACAACCATGTGCCAATAATGAAATGGGCGGTTGGTTGGACTTAGTAGGTTGTGGTAACTCGAACCCGCGTATCCAGAGATGTAGAATTTTGGTAGGTTGGACCGGTGCGCGTCGGGATTGAGGAGCTACTTCCCGAACAGTCTCTTCTTGGTCTTCTCCCTATCATCATCCAAAATGAGAGTGATGGTACGAGTTGGGCTGGCCAAGTCACATGGGTAAAGTGTACTAACCTCTGCAGAGTGTGTAATCTAATCGATTAGCCGTGTCCCCGGTTATGGACAACTGAGTTGCCTGATATTGATTCCATGACATGTTTCTCGCTCATTCTAATTTCATAATTGTTTTAATATTGTTGGGTTAACTTAATTAGGATCTTTTCAAAGAAAATCAAAAATTGTTTATGAAAGTAGGACAAATGTATTTGCAAATGCAAGCCAGACACAACTCCAATTGCCAAATATGCATGTAGATGTTAGTACTATTGTCTCCATTACTAGCTCTACTTGCCATACATTCCATGTATTGACCCTTCGGGGCTGCTACGTTTCATGTTGCAGGTTATTCCGATTCTGATTGATCGTTATAGGCCACGGTACTCCACTCGGCACGTGTTCACTTGTGGGCAATCTGAAGAATGGAGGATTTACTTTATTTATGTTGCTACCTGAATAATTTGAGCTAGCTTTGTGCTAAGCTTTTATTGTAATAATGGTACTCTGGATCTTCGGTATTCATGATACACGGATATTTTGCTATGTTATCTATCTTACTCTATCGTGGGCCAATGAACCGATCCAGGGATTGGCATGTCACATAGAGGCCACGGTCTTTTCAGAACCGGAGTGTCACACATAGGCACCGCTTGGAAGTCATAGCAAGCGCAGAATTAACGCCTGGACAAACCAGGCCTTCCCATCAGCATCCAATGTTAGCATCCACCAGTCCCCGTCCTTCTCCCCCTTGCCAGCATGGTCGACCAGGAGACGAAAAGGGTGCCATGTGCCGTGACTCCAGATCTAGCGACACTTATTGAGAGACCTTGGAACGGGGACTTCCAAGCAGTCGCCTTCTGCTGCATCAACATGCGGAGACAAAGGAGCTTGAAGCAGCATTATTGGCGGATATCCTCATCTTCTTCATCTGCTCCAACCACAGCTCCCGCCACCAGAGCCACGTCGCAACAAAGAAGAAGTTCGATACACACAAGATCTAGCCAGCAAGATCACGTTCTCTACTCCCAGATCGGGATAAAGCCCAAAACCCTAGACTCCTAGAAATCCTACTACTACCTACAAGATGGCCTCCTCCCTCTCTCTCGCCCCCTCCAGACGGTCAGGCCATTGGAGAAGGGAGGGATAAGAGCCGAAGATCATGGAGGGCGGTGCAAATCGGTGGAGAACAGACGTAGGCACCACTTGGCAGTCGCGACAAGAGTAGAATCAATGCTTGAACAAGCCATGCCTCCCATCAGCAGCCACCAGTCCTCCGTCCTCATTCACCTCGCCACCATGGTCGGCCAAGAGATGAAAAGGGAGCCGAGTGCCACAACTCCAGAGCTAGCAACGCTTATTCAGAGAGCTTGCAACGGGGACCTCCAAGCACATCTTCCCCCGAGAAGCTCGTCGAGACTTCCAGCCGCAACCGCCTTGCGCTACGTCCACATGCGAAGACAACGAAACTCGAAGTGGCCTTATTGGCGGAGATCCTCATCTTTCGCATCGCCACCAGCCACAACTCCCGCCACCGGAGTCACGCTGCAACAAAGAAGAAGACCGATATGCACAAAATTCGGCCAGCAAGATCACATTCTCTACTCCCAAACTAGGATAAAGTGTTGGAATTATGCCCTAGAGGAAATAATAAAGATGTTATTATTATAATTCTTGCTCATGATAAAGTTTATATTCCATGCTAGAATTGTATTAAGCGGAAACTTTAATACTTGTGTGGTTTGTGAACAACACCGTGTCCCTAGTATTCCTCTATGGACTAGCTCATTGATTAATGATGGTTAAGGTTTCCTAATCATAGACATGAGTTGTCGATTAATAATGAGATTATATCATTGGGAGAATGATGTGATGGACAGACCCAAACTAAGCGGAGCAATTAGATCGTGTCATCGTGTTCATCTTTGCGAAGCTTTTCTTATGTCAAATATTGTATTCCTTAGACCATGAGGTAATACAACTCCCTGGTATCGGAAGAAAGCTTTGAGGTCATCAAACGTCATCCTATGAGAGGGTGATCATACAGGTGTCTCTCAGGTGATCGGAAAGTACCTGTTGGGTTGTATGTATCGAGATGGGATTTGTCCCTCCCAAGTCGGAGAGATATACTTCGGGCCCACTCGGTAATCGATATCAACACCGCTTGCAAGCATGTGGTTAAGGAGTTAATCACAAAGTGATATCGGATTACGGAACGAGTAAAGTACTTGCTGTGAACGAGATTGAACTATGTATGAAGGTACCAACGATCAAATCTCAGGCAAGTAAAATATCGCGCGACGAAGGGAATATATATATATGGGATTGATTGAATCCTGGCATCGTGGTTCATCCGATATGATCATCGATGAATGTGTGGGAGTCAATATGGGTTTCCAGACCCCGCTGTTGATTATTGATATAAGATCATGTCTACATATTCTCGAACCCGAAGGGTCACACACTTAACGTGTCTCGACGGTAGGATAGATTGGATAATTGGTTTATGAGTTTTTTCGGAGTCTCGGATGAGATCCAGGACGTCATGAGAGGTTCCGGAATGGTCCGGAGAATAAGATTCATATAAGGCAATGCAGTTTTTGGAGTTCGGAATTGTTTCAGGTTAATCGGTATTGTACCGGAAGCTTCTAGAACCTTCCGGAGGGGGACCAATGTGGCCCCACCTGCCGGGAGGGGGCATGGGCCTATGAGGGAGTGCCCTGGCCGCATTGGGCCAGGGGCACAAGGCCCCATAGGGCCCAGCCGGCCAAACACCTAGGAAACCCTAGGGAAGCTTCTAGAAGGAAGGGGGAAACTTGCCCCCCACTCCTCCCTCCTTGGCCTCCGGCCTAGGGCTTGGGGAAGGGGCTAGGGCTGGCCGCCCACCCCTCTATATAAATAGGGCTGGGGGCGCACCCTCGCCTACACCTCCTCCGTAACCCTAGCCGCCCTGCTGCCGCTCCTCTCTCTCCCCCTCCCGACTGCGCGTAGGTGAAGCCCTACCGCAGAAACTCTCCACCGCTTGCACCGCGACGTCGCATTGTAGATCCAATCCATCTCTCCACCCTACTTGCTGGACCGAGGAAGAAGGAGACGTCGAGGTGCCGCACGTGTGCATCTCTCAGAGGCATCGCCACTTGCGGTGTTAGATCGGATCGGATCGCGAGGAGGAGAAGCGAGTACGACTACATCACCCACGTTCTGTCGAGCGTTTCGTTGTGCGAATCTTCAAGGGTATGAAGATCTCATCTATTCCCCCTCGTTGTTTGCATCTCCTAGATTAGATCTTGGCTTTCCTGTTCGCATTCGTAGATTTTTTTGATTTACTATGCTGCGAAACCCCTTCACTGGTATCAGAGCTAGATCTATGCGTAGATGTTTTCTATTGCAAGCCTCTTGTTTGTGTACTTCTTATTACGCGGGATAGTGAGATCGAAGCGGTCCAGGCCAACCTTAGCGACCTCGTTCGCGAGACCGGCTCCGCACTTGACGTGTGGCTTGTTCCACACATGCGGCTGATGGGTGCCATTTTCTCTCACTATAGTTGTCATGGGATTTACACCGGAGTTTGGCAACCATAATATCACCGTTGTGGATTTCCGTAGGTAAGAATCGTTCTTAGCTTGCTACTCCCATAAGCCACGTAGAACATGCAACAACAAAGTAGAGGCGTCTAACTTGTTTTTGCAGGAAGTGTTTTCTGTGATATGGTATGGCCCAAGATGTGATGTGTATGTTGTATGCGATGATCATGTTTTGTAATGTTTCACGACTTGCATGTTGATGAGTACACAACCGGCAGGAGACATATGGTTGTCTTTATAATTGTGTATGACCTGTGTGTAAACTTCTTATACGCCATGTAATAGCTTTACTTTATCGCTAAGTAGTTAGCAATAATTGTAGTTGTTATTCGTGGTGGAGGCAATCATGGTGGAGTGATGGAGATCATGCCGGCACGCACAAGATGGAGATCATTGCGCGAAGATTGGCTATACCATGTCGCATAAAGTTATATGCATGTGATGTTTATCCTTTTGTGTATCTTATTATGCTTAGATCGCGACGGTAGCATTATAAGATGATTCCTCACTTAAAGATCAAGATAAAACTGTGTTCTCCCCATGTATGCATCGTTGCGAAAGTTCATCGTGTTCAAGCATCACGTGATGATCGGGTCCTATAAACTCTACTTTCACATACAACGGGTGCAAGCCAGTTTTGCACACGCGGAAATACTTGGGTTTGACTTAACGAGCCTAGCATGTACAGACATGGCCTCAGAACACATGAACCAAAAGGTTAAGCATGAGTCATATGAATGATATGATCGACACTTTGTTGCCCACCATTGAAACCACATCTCTTCTCGTGAAGATCAGATTAGGTGTGGTGAATTTGGATCATGTTCACTAAACAACTTGAGGGATGTTGAATTTAGTGGGAGTTCATCTAGTAATTTGATTAAGTTGAACTAGTTATCATGAACATAGTCTAATTTGTACTTGCAAATATTGTAGATCAAATGGCTAAGTCCAACTTCAACTTCAACGTTTTTGCTGAGAAAAAAAAGGTTAAGAACAATGGGTCTAACTTCACCAACTGGTTCCGCAATCTGAGAATCATTCTCGCTGGCGGACAAAAGGACTATGTCCTTGAGAATGCGCTAGGTGACGCCCCTGTTGTAGATGCGCCGGCTGATGAGAAAGTTGTTTATCAGTCGCGCAAATATTATTATGGTGTGATTAAGAGCACCATGTTGTTTGCTATGGAATCGGACCTTCAAAATCGTTTTGAAGATTATCCCGGGCCCTTTGAGATTCTTGAGGAGCTGAAAACTATGTTTCAGACTCAGGCCCGTTCTGAGAGATATGAGATCTCTGAGAAATTCTTTAACTGCAAGATGGAGGAAGGGAGTTCCGTTAGTGAGCACGGCATAAAGATGTCGGGCTACACTCAACGCCTTGAGCAACTGGACTGCAAGATTCCAGAGGAGCTCAAGATTGACATGGTTCTGCAATCACTCCCTCCCAGCTAGAAAAGTTTTGTAGTGACTCATAATCAGATTGGTTCCACTGATACGATCACCGAGCTCTTCGCTAAGTCGAAGTCGCGAGGTGGACATCAAAAAGGATAATCATGTGTTGATGGTCAACAAGCCCCCCAGCTTTAAGAAAGGTAAGGGTGCAAAGAAGCCCTTCAAGAAAGGCGGCGGCAAGAGCGTTGCCCCTGCTGAGAAGAATCTCAAGTCTGGACCTAAGCCGGACACTGAGTGCTTCTATTGCAAGGACAAGGGTCATCGGAAGAATCGTCCAAGTACTTAGCGGACAAGAAGGCTGGCACCATCAAAGGTATATTTGATATACATGTTATTAATGTTTTCCTTACTATCCCTCGTTGTGGTGCATGGGTATTTGATACTGGTTCAGTTGCTAATATATGTAACTCGAAACAGGAGCTACGGAATAGACGACGGCTTGCGAGGGATGAGGTGACGATGCGCATTGGCAACGGATCAAGAGTTGATGTGATGGCCGTCGGCACACTCTCCTTAGTTTTACCTTCGGGATTAGTTTTAAACCTCAATAAATGTTATTATGTGCCTGCGTTGAGCATGAACATCATATCTGTATCGTGTTTATTGCAAGACGGTTATTCATTTAAAACTGAGAATAATGGTTGTTCTATTTATATGAGTAACATCTTTTATGGTCATGCACCTGTTGTGAATGGTTTATTTCTTCTGAATCTCGAAAGGGATGAAACACACATCCATAACATTGAGGCTAAGAGATGCAAGGTAGATAGTGATAATACTACTTATTTGTGGCACTGCCGTCTAGGTCATATTGGTGTAAAACGCATGAAGAAACTCCATTCTGATGGACTTTTGGAGTCTCTTGATTTTGAATCATTTGACACATGCGAACCATGCCTCATGCATGGGCAAGATGATCAAAACCCTGTTCTCCGGAATGATGGAGCGAGCAACAGACTTGTTGGAAATCATACATACCGATGTATGCGGACCGATGAGTGTTTCGACGTGCGGTGGATATTGCTACTTTCTCACTTTTACCGATGACTTAAGTAGATATGGGTATATCTATTTAATGAAACATAAATCTGAAACATTTGAAAAGTTCAAGAAATTTCAAAATGAAGTGGAGAACCATCGTAACAGAAAAATTAAGTTTCTACGATCCGATCGTGGAGGTGAATATTTGAGTTATGATTTTCTCACGCATCTTAAAGCAAGCGGAATCGTTTGAACTCCGCCAATTCAAACACCACAGCACAATGGTGTGTCTGAACGTCGGAATCGAACTCTATTAGATATGGTCCGATCAATGATGTCTCTTACTGATTTGCCGTTATCATTTTGGGGTTATGCATTAGAAACTGATGCATTCACTTTAAATAGGGCACCATCTAAATCCGTTGAGACGACACCGTATGAACTGTGGTTTGGTGCTAAACCTAAGTTGTCGTTTCTTAAAGTTTGGGGATGCGAAGCTTAGGTCAAGAAGTTGATGTCGGACAAGCTCGAACCCAAAGCGGATAAATGCATCTTCATAGGATACCCTAAGGAAACTATTGGGTATACCTTCTATCACAGAACTGAAGGCAAAATGTTTGTTGCAAAGAACAGATCCTTTCTTGAGAAGGAGTTTCTCTCGAAAGAAGTGAGTGAGAGGAAAGTAGAGCTAGACGAGGTTGTTGAACCTTCTCTTGAATTGGAGAGTAGCGCAGCACCTGAAATTGTTCCAGTGCCGCCTGCACCAACAATAGAGGAAGCTAATGACAAGGATCATGAAGCTTCAGACGATGCTACTACTGAACGTCATAGGTCAACAAGGTCGCGTGCCCCTCCTGAGTGGTACGGCAACCCTGTCTTAACTGTCTTGTTAGTAGACGACAATGAACCTGCGAACTATGAGGAAGCGATGAGCCTGACTGAGAAATGGCTAGAGGCCATGAAATCCAATTGGGATCCATGAGCGAAAACCAAGTATGGACTTTGGTGGACCCTCCTAGCGCAAAAAGGCCGTTGAGTGCAAATGGATATTCAAGAAGAAAGCAACGCGACGGTAATGTTATCGTCTACAAGCACGGCTTGCATAAAGGTTTTCGACAAGTTCAAGGTGTTGACTACGATGAGACTTTCTCTCCCATAGCGATGTTTAAGTCCATTCGGATTTTATTAGCAATTGTTGCGTTTCATGATTATGAAATATGGCAGATGGATGTCAAGATTGCGTTCCTCAATGACAACATTGATGAAGAGTTGTATATGATGCAACCCGAAGGTTTTGTCGATCCTAAGGATGCTGATAAAGTGTGCAAACTTCAGCGTTCCATTTACGGACTAAAGCAAGCATCTCGGAGTTAGAACCTTCGTTTTGATCAAGTGATCAAGAGCTTTAGATTTGTTTCAAATTGCTACGAAGCTTGTATCTACAAGAAAGTGAGTGGGAGCTCAGTGACATTTCTGGTACTATATGTGGATGACATATTGATTATTGGAAATGACATTAACATGCTTAACGATGTGAAGAGTTATTTGAACAAATGTTTTTCAATGAAAGACCTAGGGGAAGCTGCTTATATATTGGGCATCAAAATCTATAGAGATAGACAAAGACGCATGATAGCTTTAAGCCAGAGTACATACCTAGACAAAGTTCTGAAAAGGTTCAGAATGGATAAGGCAAAGAAAGGTTCAGTGCCTATGTTGTCAGGTAAGATATTGAGCAAGGCTCAGTGTCCAGCTACGGTAAATGATAGAGAAGCTATGAGCAAAGTGCCTTATGCCTCGGCCATAGGTTCTATCATGTATGTCATGCTGTGTACTAGACCGGATGTGTACAATGCTCTTAGTTTGACGAGCAGGTACCAAAGTGATCCAGGAGTGGAACACTGGACAGCCGTGAAGAACATCCTAAAGTACTTGAATAGGACTAAAGAAATGTTCTTAGTCTATGGAGGTGATGAACAACTCGTCGTAAAACGTTACGTCGACGCTAGTTTCGATACCGACAAGGATGATTCTAAATCTCAGACAGGATACATTTATATTTTGAATGGAGGAGTTGTGAGCTGGAGAAGTTGCAAGCAAAGCGTGATCGCGGGATCTACAGTAGAAGCGGAATACATGGCTGCTGCAGAAGCGTCAAGTGAAGGAGTTTGAATCAGGAACTTCATCACTGAGCTTGGCGTGGTTCCAAGTGCCTTGGATCCACTGGAGATATTGTGTGACAACACTGGCGCCATAGCACTAGCTAAGGAACCAAGATATCATCCAAAGACCAAGCATATCAATCGCAAGTTTCATATAATTCGAGATTATATAACAGATGGAGATCTGAAGATTAGCAAAGTACATACAGATCTGAATGTCAAAGATCCATTGACTAAACCTCTTCCACGTGCAAAACATGATCAGCACCTTAGTGCCATGGGTGTTAGATTGTTGCCAGATGTAAACTAGATTATTGACTCTAGTGCAAGTGGGAGACTGTTGGAATTATGCTCTAGAGGCAATAATAAAGATGTTATTATTATAATTCTTGTTCATGATAAAGTTTATATTCCATGATAGAATTGTATTAAGCGGAAACTTTAATACTTGTGTGGTTTATGAACAACACCGTGTCCCTAGTATGCCTCTATGGACTAGCTCATTGATTAATGATGGTTAAGGTTTCCTAACCATAGACATGAGTTGTCGATTAATAATGAGATCATATCATTGAGAGAATGATGTGATGGACAGACCCAAACTAAGCGGAGCAATTAGATCGTGTCATCGTGTTCATCTTTGCGAAACTTTTCTTATGTCAAATATTGTATTCCTTAGACCATGAGATAATACAACTCCCTGGTATCGGAAGAAATCTTTGAGGTCATCAAACGTCATCCTATGAGAGGGTGATCATAAAGGTGTCTCTCAGGTGATCGGAAAGTACCTGTTGGGTTGTATGTATCGAGATGGGATTTGTCCCTCCTAAGTCAGAGAGATATACTTCGGGCCCACTCGGTAATCGATATCAACACCGCTTGCAAGCATGTGGTTAAGTAGTTAATCACAAAGTGATATCGGATTACGGAACGAGTAAAGTACTTGCTGTGAACGAGATTGAACTAGGTATGACGGTACCGACGATCAAATCTCGGGCAAGTAAAATATCGCGCGATGAAGGGAATATATATGGGATTGATTGAATCCTGGCATCGTGGTTCATCCGATATGATCATCGATGAATGTGTGGGAGTTAATATGGGTTTCCAGACCCCGTTGTTGATTATTGATATAAGATCATGTCTGCATATTCTCGAACCCGAAGGGTCACACTTAACGTGTCTTGACGCTAGGATAGATTGGATAATTGGTTTATGAGTTTTTTTCCGGAGTCTCGGATGAGATCCAGGACGTCACGAGAGGTTCCGGAATGGTCCGGAGAATAAGATTCATATAAGGCAATGCGGTTTTTGGAGTTCGAAATTGTTTCGGGTTAATTAGTATTGTACCGGAAGCTTCTAGAACCTTCCGGAGGGGGACCAACGTGGCCCCACCTGCCGGGAGGGGGCATGGGCCTATGAGGGAGTGCCCTGGCCACATTGGGCCAGGGGCACAAGGCCCCATAGGGCCCAGCCGGCCAAACACCTAGGAAACCCTAGGGGAGCTTCTAGAAGGAAGGGGGGAAACTTGCCCCCCACTCCTCCCTCCTTGGCCGCCGGCCTAGGGCTTGGAGAAGGGGCTAGGGCTGGCCGCCCACCCCTCTATATAAAGAGGGCTGGGGGCGCACCCTCCCTACACCTCCTCCACAACCCTAGCCGCCCTGCTGCCCCTCCTCTCTCTCCCCTCCCTACTACGTGTAGGCGAAGCCCTGCCGCAGAAACTCTCCACCGCTTGCACCGCGCCATCGCATTGTAGATCTAATCCATCTCTCCACCCTACTTGCTGGACCGAGGAAGGAGGAGACGTCGAGGTGCCGCACGTGTGCATCTCTCGGAGGCATCGCCACTTGCGGTGTTAGATCGGATCGCGGCGAGGAGAAGCGACGACTACATCACCCACGTTCGTCGAACGCTCCGTCAGGCGAATCTTCAAGGGTATGAAGATCTCATCTATTCCCCCTCGTTGTTTGCATCTCCTAGATTAGATCTTGGCTTTCCCGTTCGCATCCGTAATTTTTTTTGATTTACTATGCTGCGAAACCCCTTCATAAATCCCCAAACCCTAGACTCCTGGAAATCCTACTACTACCTACAAGATGGCCTTCTCCCACTCCCTCGCTCCCTCCAGCCGGCCAGGTCGTCATAGAAGGGAGAGAGAGGAGCCGAAGATCATGGAGGGTGGCGCTATGAGAACCACATGAGGATGTGCGAGCAAAGGAACCTATGGAGCGTTTTTCTCTAGATCGTACGTAGAAGGAACAAATTATGAGAGAGATTACACGTGAAAGACCGTCCTTTTCTCTTATCTCGTTTTTATACGAGATGGGAGGGGCACGGGACATAACAATGAACATGACACCTCTACTTTTTTGCGAATAGGACCCTGACATTAAAAGAAACATCGAACATTACAGAACATCCAAGAAAAACAGAATTACAATGAGATCCTTAAGAAGCCCTTCATCTTCAACCTTCAAACCGTGTCGATGGCGTGCCGCCGCTGACACATCTTCCTATGTCGGACTAACGTTGTTGGTTGCAGACGGAAAGTGTCGGTAGTTTAGCACAAAGTTGTACTAAATCAATGATACTTTTATGGATAGGGGGAACAATTATTTCTAATTTGTCGTTAATTTAGTAGTATAAAATCGATTAGTAAAGATAACATGTGACAGAACATGGCAAGGTGTGCCAGTCGTTCATTCAGATCGGTCTTCTTGCCGTTCTTCAGATCCGGCGATATCAGTTTCTCGGTGTGTCGTCGGTGTTCGTCGTTCTCAGCGACAACGCCGGTGGCTAGGACGAGGTGGTTTATCTGGAGTGAGAATGTTGGTCCGGAGGTGGTGGATTGTCGTTCTTCTCCGACTTTGTCGATGAGAGACAACGGATCTTGGTTCAAGACAGCACGAGACATCCCCGATCGACGTGCCACAACGAATTATGCCTCGCAGACATGTTCATCGACTCACAAAGCCTCGTTGGCGATGATGCTTTTTTTAGATCTTGCAGTGTTAGAGGTTTGATGTCTATTTTAGCGTGTGTCTCGATGACGCTAGAGTTGGACGGCGGCCGCTAGCTTTAGTGGTTACGAGAAACCTAGGGATCGTTTTATATTTCTCGGTCTCTTAAAATTTTATTAGCATTGTTTTTTAGGTAATCATTTTATTCTAGTTTGTCTTTTAGATTTCACACATGTATTTCGATTAATGAAATATGTGGTGGCTTTAGAAGAAAAAAAAGGTGCCGTGCGGGTGTCAGAGATGAAGTGGATGACGATCCCTTGCGAGTTGCGATGCTTTGCTCGTGGCAGATGGGACAGAGCGCAGGTGGAAGGCGTGCTGCTTTCGTTTTATTTCGTGTCCCAACTTTAGCTTTGAGCGCATCCATCGGCATTCGGCATCAGACTACCAGAGCATCACCCTGATCCGGCCGCCGCTGACCCGCTGCTCCTCCCCGCCGCCGCCACCGTGCCCTCCCCGCCGTCCGTCCGTGCGCGCCTGATATAAAAACACCACCCGCGGCGAAGCTCACCCTCCACGATCTCCGACCAACCCCTACCGACCCCCCGCCACCTCACCCGCGGATGGAAGCCCTCGGCTCGACCAAGCCTAGGGCTTCCCCATTCCCTGCCGCCGCCGCCCGCTCCCCGCTGCCGCCGCAGGTCGTCGTCCCCGCCTCCTCCTCCGCCCCGGCGCCCTCCCGCCCTCTCCGCTCCGGCCCCAAGGTACTGCCGCCCTATCTGCTCTGTTTATTTCACCTGTCCACTGTTTTCAGAGGAAAAAAAGCTCTGCACTGCCTACCTGCTGGGATCTGCTTGATTTTGGCCTCCGTCCCTCCCACCTTTGCTTTGGACCAGCGATTTCCTAGACACGGATTCAGAGTTCGGGCCATTTGTTTCTAGGGCACCATTCAGGCGCTAGCGCGGAACGAGATGCTGAGTGTGGTGGAGCGCGAGGACTGCAGGTCGGTCAACGACGTCGCGGCCAGCCAGGGGATCCGCATCCGCCGGCACTGCCGCCCCACCGCCTCCATGGAGGAGATCGAGGAGGAGATGGGGGCGCCGCGCAACGTCCTCGAGAGGATCATCTGGGACAAGGAGATCGAAGTTGCCCAGGTATATAAATCCAGTCTTCTTAGTACTACATACATTTTATAAGAAACAAGGGTGCGTCACGTTGTTGAAGATTTTATCCCTCTTGTCATATTTATAGTTGGATTAAGTCTTTACTTAAGTACAGTGACGCCTACCCTCAAAAGAAAAATATGTAGTGATGGAAAATTCAGAATGTGTATTGTCAGATTTCGAAGACCTTGAAGGAAATCCATACACATGTATTTTGTCTGGTACTTTTGTGAAGAACCCATACAATAATATACAGACTTAACTGCAAACACTGACTATGTTACACCTATAACACTGATACGGAGTATGGATTTTCTTCACCAAATGGGTTACTAACCATAGGCTCCTCTAAAACCTGCATGTTGATCCTAAGAAAAGACACCTTTAGTAATTGTAGGCAATGACAAAGGAAGGCATGAACTTTTATTCATGTGCATTCAATATTCCCAGAAGCTTACAAGTTATACAAATCTATGGACTACACATGTTCACCACATGCTAAAAAAAGGAAATGCAGAGACATCATCATCGCAGATGCCTTAATGATTTGGATTCTCTTCACCTTACTCTCTTTGAATGGAAACCTGATATGACCATTGTTTCCGCCTCCATTGCTGGAAAGGATAACAATGGATCTTCAGCTAACTCATAGACACGAACTGTGGTTCTTCTATGTGGGGTATTACTCCTTTACTCCCTTAATTAACGTCGAGCTAAGTTTGATTTTTGGAATGGGATATTTATGGAATCCCCATGAATAGGATCAAACCTTTTTTCAAGATGGAGAACTAATTTTTAATATGGAAACATGTGTCCACTTGATACATGATGAGGTTTGAAGGACAAGAAGGCCAATTAAGTTATATGATGGCAACAGGATATTCCACAATCTGTGTAGTTCAACTCTGAAGCACCAAATGGCATACGCTTTTGAGGGGGAAATGGCATATACTTGTGTATGTTTCTTATAAATGTTATAGGGGGTATGGCGCCGTACATATATGATGAGTGCTAATGTTCTTGTACAGGGGCTTGCCAGGAATCCTCTGAAGGAGGTTACTGAGTCTGCAGGGAAGGCTCCTCCTACAAGAGACTTCTATGGTGCTTTGGCAGCGGCCTACAAGCGAAATGGGGTACCAGCATTGATTGCTGAGGTCAAGAAGGCATCACCAAGTAGGGGCGTAATCAGGGAGAACTTCGATGCTGTGAGTTCTGGTCTCCTTCATAGCTGCCATAAGCTCTGGTCATTTCAAAGATTGGTTAAATAACTAGCGCGAATAAATGTTGTAGGTTGAGATTGCTCAAGCTTATGAAAAGTATGGAGCTGCGTGCTTGAGCATCTTGACTGATGAGAAGTATTTTCAGGTTCGTCGTTTGGAACTGCTGAACTATATCTGATAGTAGATGTTGTATTCACTGAGCAAGCTAAAAATATATTTATTTCTACAGGGAAGTTTTGAGAATCTTCAGAAGGTGCGCAAAGCAGGAGTGAAGGTAATGATAGATGGATATAACTGTTCTTTAGATGTGAAGAGGATTTTCTGGGTTGCAATTTTTTCTCAACGTACGGTTGTATCTGTTGTAAATGCAGTGCCCCCTTCTGTGCAAAGAGTTTGTCATTGATGAATGGCAGATCTATTATGCCCGCTCAATCGGTGCTGATGCAATTCTGCTAATTGCTGCTGTGCTGACTGATGCAGACATAACATATTTCCTCCGGATATGCAAGGAGTTGGGATTGACAGCTCTTGTTGAGGTTTGACATATGCTTTATTTTTTCTTATTGAGGAAGTCCTTGCATGTGATTTGATCTTTATAGTCTGCAGAAAATTAACTTTTTGTTTGATTTTAGGTTCATGATGCAAGGGAGATGGAGCGTGTCCTGAGGATGGATGGTGTTCAGCTTATTGGCATCAATAACCGCAGCCTTGGTATGGGATTCTTTTGGTGCTCAATTTGTCTAGTAACTGAGTAAACATATTGTCATGTTAAGTAAGATGTTCTAATATTCTAGAAACTTTGGCACATCTTGATTCAAGAATTTTCCCTTTTATGGTGAATGAATCGTTTTTCTTATAACGTCAAAAAAATGTTTATGGTGCAGCTACATTTATAGTGGATACTTCAAACACGAAGAGGTTGCTTGAGAAGCATGGTGATGCCATCAGAGCGAAGGGAATATTGGTATCATCCCATGCTAATGCGCAGCTTTTTTCTAGTCTTGTATGCATGTAGGTGTTTAGCTGAAGAAAACCATTGGTGTTAGTCCCTTAATATTTGTGCTCTAATTGGAAGGCAATTGGTTCAATGGTTACAGGCATACAGTAATTAACTAGCTTATTCAAAAAACATTATATGACATGAAAGCCACATAATCTGTATGACCCATAAAACTACAGTCAATTTGTTTATTACTGTCTGAATGTATTTGAAAAGACATCTTTTACAGTAGAAGTAAAACATGGACAAATTATGCTACACAACGGAACTCTACACAGCTATCTTTTACATAGACCTTCCGGTCCATATTAATGGCCTCAACTTTATCTAGATTCGTATGTATCTAGTTAAATATTTAGACTAGATGCATTCGTATCTAGACAAAGTTGAGGACATTAATATGGACCGCAGGGAGTATTAAACTTTGCATAATCTGGAGGTTTATCATACTCCCTCCGACCCATATTAGTTGACTCAAATTTGTCTAGATTTGAATGAATCTAGACACTATTTAGTATATAGGTTCATCCAAATTTTGACAAATGCAAGTCAACTAATATGGGTCGGAGGGAGTAGTTACGATGATGAATGTTGCATGTACCTGAAACTTGGATGCCGCCTCCTTTGTTGGATTTGATTGCAAATTCCATGAATCGGCAAGGACCATTTGGTATTGTGATCTCAAATGCTTGTTGTTATTTTTTTGCTGATCTGTTTCCCCAACCTTTATGTAATTGTCAGGTTGTTGGTGAATCTGGGCTGTTCAGCCCAGCTGATGTTGCTTATGTGCAGAAGGCTGGTGTCTCTGCAGTAAGTTCATCCGATTGCTTTTGGATTGATCCGACACTTTCATATCTGATTTTAAAAAAGCACTTCTCTCGTTTTACATCATCTTCGGCCCACAAAAATATGTGCTTCTCCCTCTGTTTCATAATGTAAGGCGAGTAGAAGCTATGAAAATTCCTTGATGAATAATGTTGTCTTGTCGATGGTGTAGGTTTTGGTAGGAGAATCCTTGGTGAAGCAAGAAGACCCTGGACGAGCCATCGCTGGGCTCTTTGGGAAAGAACTGTTGCGTTGAGACGACTAGATCAGACTTCTTGGTGGTCTTTTTTCTGCGGGAAATAATTATATCACATTTTTTAGGCCTGGGAATAAACATATGATCTGCTGATTGTGTATCAGGTCAGGTGAGTGGCTGAGTGTCTTTACCTTTAGTTTAATGTTGTATCTGGAGAGAATATCTGTATTCTTCAGGCGACAGAAAATGTTTTTTCATTTGTTTTGGTTGGGGCGCACCGCCAGATCTGTAGTGCAACGCTCAGGTGATGCCTGAGGGCCCAGTGGCAAGCCACTAAGCCCTCTCCCATAAAAGATTAATTTAATATCATGGACCCGTGGGCCCACATATCAGATATTAAACTGATAAGAACAGATACTACGCTTGATCTTAGCCGGAGGCCGAGAAAGGTATGCTTTGGACGGAGCCCCTGCGTCCTGTTTTATTTCACCATGAACCGCCTCTAACGATCTGGGTGATCGATGTGGTACTATTCCAAACGACATGGCAGCAGAGCCATAGGGTCGGTGCGTAAAACCTGCCTCTGCGCCTCAAACCGTTTCGGACCTGCCTAGAAGGCCCACGAACAAGGTAGGTGTCGATGATGGCCCAGTTCGTTCAAAAGAAGAAGGTGCGGCAGTTCACATAGTAGCCTCTGTTTCCAAAGGATAAATTGAGATTAAAAAATCCAATTTATTTAAAAAACCCAGACTAAAACACTTAGTCCTTTATTTATAAAAATTACACCGATCTATTAATAATCAACTAGACCAGAGAGAGTTAAAAAGTAATATAAATTATAAATAAATCCATTGACCATCGATGAGTGCAAACATTAGCACGAGATGCGGTGCGCATCCATCCTTGCCCCTCCATCACCGGAGTTGGGGGCAAAGGTTATCGTTATAGAGTCGTTGCAACAGATAAACAAGAAGTCATCGTGCTATTCTAATGTAGACACCCGTAGGTCGGAGAAGACTAACCTAAAATCACACTAACGGATACGAAAACCGACTAGATCCCAGAAGATTCACTAGACACATCACTCCAGTGTCTTTCGTCGGCGCTAGACGCACTACCCTAGCGAGGATACATTGGAGTTACATATCCATGAGCCAAGAGAAACAAAATGATGTTAAGAGTAAGAACAAAGAGATCATGGAGTATCTCCTTCCATGCGGGTAGCATGGTCTGCTTAGAGTTACACATTAAACTAAGATTTAACGGGATAACTTCTTTGCCTGCGGAACATCCACGTAAGAAGGACGATAAGGAAACCCGCCTTCAAGTTTTGCTGATACTTCCATAGAGTCGTCAATGAGGCCGTTGCGTAGATACTGCTCCCTCTGTTTCAAAATATAAGATGTTTTAGTTTTGTGAAGCAAATGTATCTAGCCTATTTTTAGTATATAGGTTCACTTGTGTTTGGAGTAAATCTACACACTAAAAGATGTCTAGATACACTTTCTCCATAAATCTAAAACATCTTATATTTTGAAACCCTAAACCCTAAATCCTGAAGTGAATCTGCACACTAAAAATAGTCTAGATACACTTTATTCATAAATCTAAAACATCTTATATTTTAAAACGGAGGGAGTAGTACATCCACGATGGATGATACACCGCACCGGTGCTACGGAAATCAAGAAGAAGCACGTCCTTGTGTGGAACCCCAAGATAATACTGGAGTGCTAGTTCCAACCTCGGGACCCTCTTCTTCTTGTGCTCCATCATGGTCATCATGGTCGTTAAATAAGTTGATCACTCCTTTGCTGCATTGGATTTTTTTTTGAAAGGAACATCTATTAATAATATCGTAAGATACCAACTACACTTAGTCTTCACCGAGCTCAAGCCATACCTTCATCAGATTGGCGGCATAGTGATCGCCTTCACCGTATGAAGATATGGCTTGAGGTCGGCCTTGTAGCGTCCACCCTAGCTCTCCGTTCGCTCGATGCTACGAGCTCCGATGCATGGACCTTCAAATTGATCGAGCGATGCATAACGGACCACCCTCCCATGGCTGCCTAGGAACCTCTTAATCGGGTAGGGTTCCCCCAAGAACTCGACCATGTCGTATGTGATATGTCCCCGCCGAGCAGCGTAGGATCATGAGGATGTTGTTGTGGCAGTACACATACAAAGATCGTGCTGGTACTTTACCAAACACCGGACATGCAGTTCTTGCGAAAATAATGAAATATAGCATGCCACCGTGTGGGCAGGTCATCATGTTCGTAGAGGCGCAATGCTCTGGAACGACATGGATACTTGGTGGCGAGCTTTCCCTAGGAGTGTATCCTATCTTTATTTCCGGAAAGAAGAACACCTCGTAGTGCAGCGACACCGCTGAGTCGAAGGCAAGGAACACGTTCTCAACCTCGCGAAACCCCTGCACCGGCGCCCGCGGTAGGAGAGCGGATCGCACCGTCGTCGGGTTACACACACACGTAGGGCCTGTTTGGTTAGAGTGGGATCGACATGGATCGGGCGGTATTGACAAGGAATTGAACTGTATTCCATGCCATTCCATGCTGACCCCTTCCATCTTGGACGTAACCGAACAAGGCCGTAGCGGTACTGCAGCAGTTGTATGGACTGATGAGGTTGTGGTTGCCGTCTCCGAGGAGGTGCATGACTTGGAGTGGTCCTGCACGGCGAACCAGATGTGTAGGAAGATCGAGTATCGCAAGGAGCCACACTTGTCGTGGTTGCCGCGTGTTCGGCCCGAAAGCGTGATGAATAATTTTCGTACTCGGCCAGGAGGGGCGTGGTCCTAGGGCTGGCGCGGTAGTTTTGAGCGGTGACTCCAGTCTTTTGCCTCCGTCTGTTGCGTTGAGGTGTGGTGTCGATCTGGTTGGTCGACGACCCATGTGGAGTGCAGCATCATGACTGGCGTGTGGTGTTATGTTGTATCGGTTTTCGGCCAGTTTTTCTTATAAACGGATCAACTCTTTTCTACTATATATTTACTTGCTGGCGCGCGGGTGCTAGATTGTCATCCCTGGCGCACCTCTAAAAAGGCAAGTCTTTGTTGTCCCTGTCTTATACGGAATAGAAAAGTAAAGGACTCTATGCAATTACTGCACCCTCCACCTACCGCTGCGCCAGATTGCAGTCCTGAGCACACCAACAAACAAAAAAGAAAGTTTCGTGCATTAATTTTCTTTTTCTATAAATTGAAAATACTATAAGGTTTGAAGCACATGTCGAAATTAAGATCCGTTTGCACTTTTGGAACCCTCGCAACGAACTCTTCAAAACTAGACCCCATTTGTATATGTTTTGGCAAAAAAAACTTAACATGCAACTTTTGTGTGCGACCGACTAACTTTGATTCATGACAACGCAACTTTTGTGCGTCGAGGAAAAACTACATCAGAGCCCGATAAGGAAACTTTAGTGCCCGTCTGAGCAATATTCGTATCTTGACAATTTTGAGTCACCTAATGAGCCTGGCGAGACAACTTTTGTGCTCAGTAACCAACTTTTGTGCCTCAGTAAGCAAAGTTGTCTTGCCAGGCACCGAAAGTTTTCTCGCCGGGCAAAAGTGGCCTCTCCAAGTTTTAAAGTTGCCTCATCGGGCACCAAAGTTGCCTCGCCAGGAAAAATTTGCCTCGCCGGGCTCCGAAATTGCCTCGCTGGGCACCGAAGTTGTCTCGCCAGGCAAAAGTTTCCTCGCCGGGCTCCGAAGTTGCCTCATCGGGCTTCAAAGTTGCCTCGTCGGGCACCAAAGTTGCCTTGTCGGGAAAAGTTGCCTCGTGGGGCACCAAAGTTGCCTCTACGGGCACCGAAGTTGTCTCGCAGGGCAAAAGTTGCCTCGTCGGGCTTCAAAGTTAGCTCACCAGGAAAAGGTTGCCTCGTCAAGCACCGAAGTTGTCTCGCCCGGCAAAAGTTGCCTCGCCGGGCTCCGAAGTTGCCTCTCCGGGCACCGAAGTTGTCTCGACGGGCTTCAAAGTTCCATCACCGGGCTCCGAAGTTGCCTCGCGGGATCCGAAGTTGCCTCGCCGGGCACCGAAGTTGCCTCGCCGGATAAAAGTTGCCTCGTCAAGCTCCGAAGTTGCCTCTCCGGGCTTCAAAGTTTTTGGAAGTTGCTAAGTCGGGCACCAAAGTTGCCTCGCCGGGCTTCGAAGTTGCCTCCCCAAGCTCGAAGTTTCTCAACTGCAGAGCCCGACGGGGCAACTTCTGTGCCTGACAAATCAACTCCGGTAGTCCATTAGGATGGCGGTGTGGCAGCGGGTGGGGACGTCCCTTCTTCGGATAAGCCGCTGCCCGTCGAGGCAACTTCGAAGCCCGAAGTTGCTCAGTAGGGAACAAGTTGCCTTATAGGCTTCGAAGTTGCCTCGTCAGATACCAAAGTTTCTCAGTAGGTAACAAATTGCCTTCTCGGGCTTTGAAGTTGCCTCATCGGGCACCAAAGTTGCTCAGTAGGACACCCGAAGAAGGCATCATTTTTTGCGGACTAAAGTTGCTTTACCGCACACCAAAGTTGTTTGGTCGACACCAAAGTTGCTATGTGAGACACTAATTACTTTGTCGACACCAAAGTTGTTTCGCCGTATACAAAAGTTGCTCAGTCGTTACCAAAGTTGCTTCCCCGGACACCAAAGTTGCCCAGTCGGCAACAAACTTGCTATGTCGAACAACAAAGTTGCTTCGCTGGATACCAAAGTTGTTTTTATCGCGAAGTTGTCTCGTGCACAAAAGTTTCTTTTGTCGTGCACAAAAGTTTCTTTGTCGTGCATAAAATTTGCTTATTAAACAAGTTTATCGAAACATAGACACATATGATCTAGTTTTGAAGATTTCATCGCAAGGGTATCAAAAATAAAAACGGATCGTAATTTTGATGCGAGGTTTAAAAGCTATCGTGTTTAAAATTTCTCAAAAAAGAATTAATTGCATGACGACATCCTAGTTTCATGCATCTTGAAGAGCTGGTAATTAATGAACCACATGGACTTGTCGGTTTGGATTGCTCTTTATTTTTATTTGGTCAATGAAGAGAAAAAAACTTTGCAATGTGAAGCGCTCGGGACATTAATCCAGCGTCCGAGCGCCCGCTAGACTGGTCCATCAATAAAAGGCAAAGCTTTTGCCTCGTTTCGAAATTTTTTTTTCTCTTATTGATGATGTAGGTTTTGGTAGGAGAATCCTTGGTGAAGCAAGAAAACCCTGGACGTCAGGACGAGCCATTGCTGGGCTCTTCGGGAAAGAACCGTTACATAGAATTTGGGATGACCAGATCAGACTTGCCGATGGTATTGCTGCCTGGGTAATAAAACACATGATCATTTTTTTATGCGGGGAATAAAATATATAATTTCTTTTTGGTGACGAATAGACATGATCTGCTGGTTGAGTATCAGGTACAAAGTTTTTTTTTTGAACGGGGTACAAAGAAATATGAAGTGGTTGTTTTTGTTGTTGAGTACATCTAAGGAAAAGGATATGTATCCCGCGGGGATATGAAGTCTCCCATCCCGCGGGTGCGTGGTGTCGTGTCGCGGGTGGCCCCTCTGCGCATGTTATCCTTCGGTTTCTTTTGAGTTGAACGGGACGCCTCGCCGGGCCTCCATTGCCTCCACCATCGCCGCCACACGCACCTCCTCTGCCGCCGCCGCCATGCGCGCCTCCACCCTGAGCCACGCGCCCTCCCAGCTTGCGGCACGGATCTCGCCGCGTCGCAACTCGTTGTCAGCGCCACGGAGCTTGCCGCTACTCTCCTTTCCTCGCCGGAGAGCTCGTTCCATCGGAGTTCACCGGTCCTAGGAGAGGAACGACGGTACTGCTCCCTTGCATGGGCTCGTCTCTTACAAAGGCGTCGCCAGACGTTGCCCCGCTGCTCCGACTTCCGGCGAGGAACACTAGTTCGATGTAGCGGTCGTGCATGCTACCTACACAGGAGATTTTGTTACATACGTTTGGCGTTTTAGCTACCGACGGCCGACATATTTGTTACGGACGGAGCGACGGATTTTCATGTTGGGGATTTTTTGCTACGGCGGCGAGATTTGCTACATACATGTATATACTTTTTGCTCCAACTTTTGTATGTTTTTGCTATAATATTGTAAAAAGTTGCTACAAGATGACCGACGATAGTCGTCGGAGAAGTCGTTTTGCTAGGTAGATTTTTTTTGCTACAAGTTTTCCGGGATGTCTCCGGCGAAATCTATTTTTTGCTACATTACCACATTTTGTTTGCTACCGTCGTACATTTTTCGAAAAAATCGGTTTTGCTATATTAGAATATATATTTTTTGCTACAAGACCGTTGATCCAACCAGATCAGACGAAGTGTAGCACTGTCCTACATCTAAAGAGTTAAACTGTATTTTTCAGGGGCACAAAATGTTACTTTGGATTTGGTTGGGGTGCACCGCCAGAGCTGTAGTGCAACGCTCAGGTGATGCTCAAGGGTCCCAATGGCAAGCCACTAAACCCTCTCCCACAAAAGATTAATTTAATATCATAAACCCATAGGTCTACATATCAGATATTAAACTGATAAGAACAGATACTACACTTAATCTTAGCCATAGGCCGAGAAAGGTATGATTTGGACAGAGCCCGGGCGTCCAGTTTTATTTCACCCTAAACCGCCTCTACCGATCTGGGTGATCGATGTGGGACTATTCCAAGCGACACGGCAGCAGCCCATAAGGTCCGTGCGTAACCTGGCTCTGCTCCTCGTACCGTTTAGGACCTACCTAGAAGGCCCACGAACGAGATAGCAGCTCATAGGCATCCGTGATGTTGGCCCGGTTCGTTCAAAATAAGAAGGTGCGGCAGTTCACACTTCATCACAGAAGTAACCTCTGTTTCCAAAGGATAAACTGAGGTTCAAAATTCTTCCAAAGAATTTAAAAACTGAGACTCAAACGGTAGAATCTAGTGACTCTTGTGCGCCATGAGAGGAAGAAAAACCCGGAAACCTTAGAGCGTTCACTACGCGATGCTTATCACTCGGATTATAAACCAGGTCGATCGACAGTTGCAGCCTTTGATCTTGGGCGCCTGGCGTATAAAGTTCCCCGGCGCTAGTTTTGTTTCCCTAGCCCGTGGAGTGAAATTTGGGGGCGTATTGGCTCTAGAAACCTGCGGATTAAGCGCCGAGTGTTGTAACGAACGATGTCTTGGTGACAAAATGATTTCTTGAGAATTAATTTTATTATTTAAGCGCTTGTGTATAAGCATCCTCCCATTATGGATGCTTTTAGTACGTATGGATTGAGTCTAGTTCTGTTCAACTTAGTGCTTAGCAGGACAAACTCTTGAAAACATGAATTCTGAACCCTAAAAGCATCTTCAATCGCCCCTAGCCCTCAAATAGGCTATGGGGGCGCTAGAAAAAAAAAGGTGCCTAGTTTGTCCCCAATAGCCTAACTTTCATCAAGCCTACCCAATACCTATCATCTGGCACACCCAGTCCACAACCATCCCACAAGAGCTCTATCAAAAAGAAAAAACCAGCCCACAGGAGCAACCAGGGGTGCTGAATACAATTTTCACGTGTGGAAAAAGCAACAGATCCCACCACGAGCCTTCTAGTCCCCTCTCCCCTCTCTCTCCCCACTCGATATGTGCCCACTTACCGCCCACCTCCTGCATGAGCATGACGCTAGGCCACCACGCCCCCTCCCCTACCACCCGGAGGTTTACAATGTCACCCTGAGATCCAGGACATCGTTGTTCTCCTGGGCGTCCTTGCTCTCCTCACCTTCCCAGCGACCGAGATCCGAGAGACGGCTCCGACATCGCCTTCGACTCACCCCACTTCTCACGGTTCTTAGCGTTCTTGGAGGAGCAGTCACGCTGTCGTGCGCCCAACTTCTTGAGGAGAGGGCCAATGCGGAATAGGGAATGCGCTAATAGAGATGAGGTCGAAGACACAAGCTATTTGGGTATTGGGGGGCCACAATTGGGGAGTTTCTCCCCTAATACATGCACAAGTCTCCGACCCCTCCCAAATCGTGTCAGGCCGAGACATTGTCGGACGCCATATTGGGAGACGAGTGAAGATGCTCTCTAAAGTCACCAATCCTGGCCATCAAGGGACAAAATCGCTCCGTCAGCAAGCCACCTGGGATTTCTTTTTTGGTTTGACATGGCCAGATGGGAGATGGGACTTCTTGGTCCAAAAGAGAAAATGGCCAAACTCTCTGTTGTCTGTCGTCTCGAACCGTCCAGAGTGTTGGGCCCTGACCGATGGAGGAAGCGGAAGGGAAATGTGAGAGGGTAGGGTCCCTACCGGCGGTGCCGTCAGGAGGCCTAAGATAAAGCGAAACGGGAGGGCACCAAACCGTGGCGGGAGGGAAGAGGAGGCCGGTGGCGCCGGTAGGCAACGCTAGAGAAAGAGGAGATGGGGGTGGCCGGGCCCCAACAAGCGGAGGAAGGGAAAGAGGAGATGGACGGCGCTCGGGGTGCTCGTTGGCCTTAATTTGATGTCGGAGGCTACGAGGTGCGCTGTTCTCGGCCTTTCGATGGAGGAGGTAGGCGTCCATCGGACGATGCGCCTATGTATGCTGCCTGCGCGGCACTAATAGCGGCGACTGGGTCGCTTCAGCAAGATTTGTGAGTTTTGGGTCAGGGATTAGGAGTTCAGGATTTGGTTCAAACTACGTCTACAAGCCGAGGGTTTGAAATAGACTTTACTCAAAAAGATGCAGAAGTAATTCTTAAATATGGACAGGTATCGTGACGTCCATGTTATTAATGCTGAGGTATGCCAATGAAGTCACATGATCATACTATTTCTTCTGATGGCAACAGGATATTCTGCAATCTGTGTAGTTTGACTCTGAAGCGCCGAATGCGATACACAGGAAGAAATTATGCTACACACACCGAACTCTACACAAATATTTTTACATGTTATATCTGCGATGCTCCTCAAAGTCGGGCATATATTCGCTTCCTTTCTTGGACTTGATTGCCAATTCCATGAATCGACAGGATGATCAGGGCCATCTTATTTTCTCATCTCAAATGGTTTTGGTTAGTTTTATTTGCTGAATTCCCCAACCTCTGTATTTTCAGATTGTTGGTGAATCAGGGGTGTTCAGCCCAGATCGATGATGTTGCTTATGTGCAGAATTCTGGCGTCTCCGCTGTAAGTTATCCGACTGCTTGTGGACATACCAAAACTTTTCGCTGTGAGTTTTCCTTTGAGTGCACACCAGGTTTGGACTACAAAATATATGCTAGATACAACCAAGCAGCCACGAGTTTCTTTTTCCCATCTAATCATTCTAATCCTTTGAATGCCCTGAACCATGTCTGGTATAAGCGTGTGTGTGTGTGCGCGCGCGCGCGCGCGCGTTGGTGTTGTAGGTTTTGGTAGGAGAGTCCTTGGCGAAGCAGGAAGACCAACTACATCAGGCTTTTTGGTGGTAGGACTAGAAGTAGCAGCTGCGTGATGAATAATGTTCTCCAGTTTTCTTTTGGGTGAGCAATAAACATCTGGTCTTTTTCTTGAGGGAAGTAAACATATCATCTTTTTTGGTGGGGAATTTACATATGATGATCTGCTAATATTGCATGATCAGGTGATGAAGTTCATGTTTTGGTCACTAAAGCTCTGGCTGTGTTGTCAAGAACCTAAGATCCTCACCGTCTGACGAGCTCGCCTGTGAAATTGGCTTCAGCTGCAGATGTCAACGAAAGAACAAGTTTTACTCATTTGTTTTGGTTGCGTTGCGCCGTGCCAGAGCTATAGTGCAATGCTAAGACGACGCTTGAGGGTCCCAGCGGCAAGCCACCAAGCCCTCACCCCACAAAAGATTAATTCAATATCATGGACCCGTAGGCCACATATCAGATATTAAACTGATAAGAACAGATACTACACTTGATCTTAGCCTGAGGCCGAGAAAGGTATGATTTGATTGTAGCCCGGTCGTCCTCTTTTATTTTACCTTGAACCGCCTATTTTCAACTGCAGGAGCCATGTGGGACTATTCCAACACACGCAACCGGTTGAAGCTGCGTTCGCTCGCCCAGCTGGCAGCGATGCAGAGTCGGTTGTTGGAACACCCCTGCCGACTGGTCGGTCCCGGGGCTGTTCCACGCTGGAGAAGAAAACTAGAAGAAGGCACACACACAGTACAAAGTAGATGAAACATGGAACTTTATTAATAACTCTCTCGGTAAACTCACGTACAAAGGTTGTTCCTTTATTTATAGGCTAAAAGGGGATACGATATCCACATGGGCCAACCCTAGCCTGGTAGAGGCCACACCGAGTGGGCCTCTACCGGCCCAGTTTCCCAACACTCCCCCTGGGTATCTTATCTGTATAACCATGGCTTAAAACTCCGAAAAACCCAGTGGGAAAAATATGGAGAAATACACACGGTATACTTCTTGCTATGTTGCACGAATTGCCTCATTAAAAACCTCATGTGAGAAACTTCATAAAAACTCACTAAGGGAAAAAGAGTACAATTCACTTAATTATAAAGTTAAGTACTCAATCATCGGGATCAAGATTTCAGCGATGAGTTTGTGAAGATTCTCCCCCCGAACCTTGCATCTCCCTGAGTCTCATCATGCCGATCCCTCGGACACATCTCTTGAAAGAAGACGCTGACAATGATTTAGTGAACAAATCAGCGAGATTTTCACACGACTTAGTATGCAAGACTTTCACTTCGTTCATCTTTTGCAACTCATGTGCATAGAAGAACTTGGGGTTTATATGCTTTGTGAGATTGCTCTTCGCGTAACCCGTCTGGACTTGTGCAACACAAGCGGCATTATCTTCATAGATAATTGTTGGGGTTTGTACGGTGTTCAGTCCACATGACATCTGGATGTGATCGACTACTCATCAAGCCATACACATTCTCGTGATGCTTCATATAATGCTATGATTTCGAGTGGTTCGTCAAGTCGACACAAGAGTTTGCTTAGACGATTTCGTGAAATAGCTGTTCCACCATAAAGGAAAACATATTCGATCTGCGACTTGGATGTATGCGGTCCGAAGGTACCCAAAGATCTGCATAGCCTACAGATAGGTCTAGGTTCTTTTGGTAAAACAAGCCAAGGTCCTTTGTCCCTTGTATGTACCTAAAGATGTCTTTAACGCCTTTCCAATGCCTCTTGGTAGGCTCAGAACTGTACCTTGCAGCAAATTAACGGCGAATGCAATATCCGGTCGTGTACAATTTGCGAGGTACATAAGTGCGCCAACTGCACTTAAGTAGGGAATTCGGTCCCGCATTTCCTCCCTCTTCTTTAGGCCTGAACGGTCCTTGTCTTGCAAAAGATCTTCCGACCATCGGGATCTTAGAAGGATATGCCTTTTCAAACCCAAATCGTTCCAATACCTTCTGGGTGTAGGCCGACTGGTGAACTAGAATCCCAGCAGGGGAATGCTCAAGTTGCAGACCGAGGCAGAACTTGGTTTTGCCTAAGTCTTTCATCTCAATTCGACATCGGTAGGAACTCGCTTCCTCAATATCGTCAGTGTACCGATTATATTCAAATCGTCCACGACACCGAGATAATCAAAACCATCCCGGATCTCCGTATAAAAACACATGGGCAATCTTCATTGCTCGCGTAGCCCTTCTGATGAAGGAAATCACTTAAACGATTATACCACATCCTACCTGACTGTTTTAGTCTATACAATGACTTTTTAAGCTGGACACTGTATAAGCTCCTGTTTGCTCTATCCTGGTTCGGGACAGGGATACCTTCTGGTACTTTCATGTATATGTCCGAATCCAAGTTACCATATAGATAAGCGGTGACAACATCCATTAGTTTCATTTTTAAGTCCATGTTTACTACCATTGAGATCAAGTATCTAAAGGTAATTCCATCCATGACCGGGGAGTAAGTTTCCTCAAAGTCGACACCTGGTCGATGAGTGAAACCTTGAGCAACGAGCCTTGCTTTGTACCTTACTACTTCATTATTCTCGTTTCTCTTTCGAACAAAAATCCACTTATGGCCAACGGAGCGAATGTGGGGAGGAGTTAGACAAACATGTCCAAATACCTCTCTTTTGTTTAACGATAATAATTCAGCAGTAATTGCCTTCTGCCAATCTTTCCAATCCGACCTTTTCTTGCAATCAGTGAGCGTGTTAGGCTTAGGGTCAAGATCTATGATTGAGGCAATTTTCTTGGCAAAATTAACGTCGACATTTGACATGGCTCGGTTGTATGACTCGCCCGAATTAACATAGTTAATGGCCATTTCGTCATGGAGTGCATCAGGCACATCCTCTTGCTCCACCGGATTTCCCAATCCAGGAGCTAGGTCCTTTAGCTTTCCCGCTCCGATGTGTGCGCACACAATTTCGCTGGGTATTTCCGATATAGGAAAGTTCAAGTCCGGAATTTCGTGCACTGAAATATCCGTACTCGTGCCGTGTCTCAACTAGCTCCCTCAACAAAGGCATCGTAATAAATCTCCTTATTCTTTTCTTCAAAGCGTCCCGGTACTTGGGATTTGAGAAACCGGAATCCGTCCTCTTAGGCCTTGGAGCAGAGCGGGTATACCATCATTTTTCTTTGGTATTTCAACCCTTTCCGGTGCATTGCGTGCATGCGATGCGACTTTGTCACGATCTTTAAATCACTAAAATGATCGGGCAATTGATTCGCTAGGAGTGCAAATCTAGTATCTTTTGGACTTCTATTAGTCTCAACAGGCGCTGGTCATGAGCGTGGATCCCCGTGGCTTTCCACGTGATTTCGGACTTTTTCATCCAGGGTTGATTACCTCCCCAAAGTCGGAAAAGATCCTCGCCAAAATGAAGTCAAGAAAGCGGGCCGTGTGACGGTCTCATCAAGGGGTCCAAGAACGATCATGGACATCTCATAACCAACGATATCCCCGACTTACGGGCGGTCCCATTGTCGATCATTTGGTGGTGGTATAGGTACATATACCTGGCAGCCGAACCTACGTAGGTGGGAAATTTTCGGTGCCGACCCTTGCGCAAGTTGGATGGGAGAGTGGATGTTGTAGGCCGATGGTCGAAAGTTGATGAGATTAGCGGCGTGTAACACCGCGTGTCCCCAACATGTAGTTGGTAAATTACAACCCTGAAGGAGTGGTCTGGCAATGAATTTGATCATTTTAATCAATGCCTCCGCGAGTCCATTTTGAGTGTGGACATGCGGTACGGAGTGCTCAAGTTTGATTCCAGTTGCCATGTAATAATCATCGAATGCCTTTGAAGTAAATTCTGCGGCATTGTCTATTCGAATAGACTTTAAACGATAATGAGGGAATTTATTCCTTATTTGTATGATCTGGGAGATCAACTTTGCAAAAGCATGGTTCCTTGTTGACAGCAGGCAAACATTGGACCATTTAGAGGAAGCATCGATGAGCGCCATGAAGTACCGAAACGGCCCTGAGAGGGGCTGAATTGGACCACATATATCCCCTTGAATGCGTTCCAAGAACGCGGGGAGTTCATCCTTCACCTTTAGGGGGGACGGTCTAATGATCCTCGTAGCGCATGCGGAGCACACGAAATCATCAGGATTCGGGAAATTTTTCACATTAACATTATGACCGTTCGAGTTGTTAATTATATTTCTCATCATCCTAAGACCGGGGTGGCCTAACCTATCATGCCAAAGGCAGAATAGTTCGGAGCTTCTAAAGACAGTCTTAAGGGTAGTGTAAATAGGTGGTGCTACTATCTTAGTGTAGTACAACCAAGTAGCTAATGAAGGGAGTCTTTCGACAACATGTTTACCATTTTCGTCGCGCTTGGTAATGAGTAGGAACTCCTTTCCATTCTCATCATCATCGGTTTCGACATGGAAACCATTTGCGCGGATGTCTCTAAAACTTAAGAGAGTACGAGTCGACTCTGGATACAACAATGCCTCTTCAATGATCAGAGTTGTTCCATTTGGGAGTATGATAGTTGCTCTTCCGGAGCCAACTACATTCGGACCGCAGCCGGCGATCGTCATTATGTTACCAGGGTTTTTGGTAATGGACTCAAAATACTTTGTTTCTCTCAAGATGGTATTGGTGGTGCCGCTATCAGCAAGGCACGTTTCCTCCATTTGGGCGCCACACGCGTTCTATAATATAGTGCCTAATTAATATAATGGAGCGAGAAAGTTGCTACATCAAGTAAGTAAAACACATAGACATTTCAGAATATCACACAATCAAATAATGGAATAAATGGATAAAATAAATGTCATCCAATCGCCGAAAATAAGTGTTATGCTCTCATAGAGCTTACAACCATATCGAAAAAAATGTATCTGATTATTACGGAAGAAGGAATCATCACAACAAAAGGAGCTTAGGTGGATTCTGCGAGGAAATCACCAAGCTCAGCCAGTATCTTGAGATTAGTGGGCGGCTCTTTGTTGGTCATCATCATGGACAGGGGGCCTAGCTGAGGCGGCGGGGGCACAACGTGCTCAACCTCCATGGGCACAGCGGCGTCCGTGGGGACCGCCGAGGGTGCTGCCACTTGTGCTACGTCCTGCACCACTATGTGCGTGACGTTCTGCACAGGCGTCGCTCCGGGCGCCAGTGGTGCCTCAACCTGGACAAGATGCGCCTCGCGTGCCTTCTTGTTGGCCTTGAACGCGTTCACGACGTATTTAGGGGCCAAACACTGCTTGGAGAAGTGAGTCTTGGAGCCACAGCGGAAGCAGTCCTGGGGCCTCGCCTCCCCCTTGCCCGCCATGCGTTGCTTGGCCGGGTTGGAGGAGTTGGGGCCCTTCTTGCCCTTCTTGCCTCTCTTCTTGTGGATGGGCTTGCGCACCTTGTAGGCACCAGCATTGGCCTCATGACTTGGGCCCCCTGCGAAGGGTTGCGCGGAGAAGTTTTTTTTCAGAACATTATCCTGCGCTTCGGCCACCTGGAGAGCATCAATAAGCGCTGCATATTCCGTGAATCCTTCCTGGCGAAAGTTTCGCGAGGACTGGATGTTGTCCGGATGGAATGTGGAGAGGGTTTTGTCTATCTTCTGCTGATAGGTGGTACTGGTCCCACATGAAGAATAGTACAAATCCGTGCAACTGGAGTTGTGCTCTCCACCGTCTTGAAGTCCGCAAACCTCGGGCGTATCCAATCGCCTCACTGTGGCTGAATGGTGTACTTCAGCCTAGAGAACCGCTTGTTGAGGGCGGTCCAAAGGGCAGAAGCACTCCGTTCTGCCATGTACTCATTCTTGAGAGTCTCACACATGTGATGGCAGAGGAAGTGTAGGGCTTTGGCGTTATCCGTCGGGATGGTTTTGCTGGGGGCGTCGGGGTCCCCGCAATCAACGCATCCTTGATGCATCGGCCCTCAAGGACGATCTCAACGTCCGAGGCCCAAGTCAGGTAGTTAAGCCCATCCTGGGTCAACTCCGGGAACTCGCGGCTGACGATTCTGGTCATCTGCAATTTATGCAAAGTGTGTAAGATTACAACAGGTAATCGGTTGCATAAATGCGATAATCGATACAATAATTCAAATATGACGGCGTTCCAAAATTCAATTTAAAAACGGTGCAAGCTATCTATGAGATACAAAGTATTAAAGACATGCGGTAATTAATAACTATAGTAAAACATAGTGCAAAAGCTTGTATAAAATCGGGCCAAAAACAGAGCCGAAATGGTCCAACAGCCCCGCAATCGCGTGTTCCCATGCCCAAAATCGGCACAAAAATGGCCGAAAAACGCGGCGGTCATCCGTGTACCCCACCCGCCCCGCCCGCACGGGGCACGAGCATTGGTGTGCTCTCGAGTGGGGCGGCGGCGGCAGCAGGCCGCACCGGCGGCGGGACGAGGGCGAGTGGGGTGGGGTGGCATCTGTGGCGGCAGCGGCGGCGCAAAGCAGCGCGGCGGCGGCGGCAGCGACGGACGCTGGCAGCAGCGGCGGCGTATGGGCGTGGCAGCGAGGCAATGGCCAGCGGTGGCAACGGCAACCATACGAAGCGGCGGCGACCTCGCTCGGCGAAGCCTTGCCAGCGGCAACGGCAACCATAAGCGGCGCTGACCAGGCCAGCGGCGTAGCGGCGCAGGTGCCAAGCGGCGGCGCGAGCGCGTCTGATGGCCGTGGCGGCGGCATATGCACGCAGAAGCGGCGGCGCGCCGCAGACGTCTGGCCGCCAATATGGCCATGCGTGCAGCAGCGCGGCAACATGGCCAGCAGGGCCTGTATGCGGGCGGCGCATGCAATAGGTGATACGCTCTGGCGTCGTCTGCAGACGTCACGATCAACAGGCAGCGGCCGTCGTTGTTGACTAGTGTGCATGTAAAGTTTAAAGGAAGAAATCGATAGATCCGAACTTGTGTGTATGCACAGTGTAAAAAAATATATTTGTAGATCAATCGGATCTACTAGGAAAAAAACCAGATCGGCACAGCAGGTGCACGCATCGACGGTACAGTCAACAAAATTCTAATCCGGGAGTGATTAGATCGACATTATCGGCGATGAAGTCAGCCGACTCCGGAAAAAATCCGCACCTAAGATTGGATCTGATGTAAGATCTAAACGCAAATCTTGAAAGGAAAACGCGAGACGAATCCATTTTTGCGGTCAGATTTATGTTACCTTCAACGAAAGCCTGCGTGATGCAGGCTCGACGGTGGCTTGACGAAGGCTCGACGGAGAGACACGTGCTGATAACGTGTTGGAACACCCCCTGCCGACTGGCCGGTCCCGGGGCTGTTCCACGCCGGAGAAGAAGACTAGGAGAAGGCACACGCAGTACAAAGTAGATGAAACAGAGAACTTTATTGATAACTCTCTCGATAAACTCACGTACAAAGGTTGTTCATCTATTTATAGACGAAAAGGGGATACGATACCCACATGGGACAAACCTAGCCTGGTAGAAGCCACACCGAGTGGCCTCTACCGGCCCAGTTTTCCAACATCGGTAACCTGTATCTGCGCCTCCTACAGTTTGGAGCCTGCCAAGAAGCCCATTAACAAGGCAGCGGCCCACAGGCGTACCCCCACAATCTTCTATTTTTTGAACTCCTATGTTTAAAAAACTTACTACCATTCTTTTGATGCACCCGAACAAGCTAGGCGGCAGTTCCCGACAATACATATCTATCTTCCTTGTTACACTTCCTCCGACTCATATTATTTGACTTAAATTTATCTAAATTCAGATGTATCTAGACTTGTTTTAGTACTAGATACATTTGAATCTAGACAAAACCAAGTCAATTAATTGGGATCGGAGGGAGTAGCTTATATATGCATTGGATTCAACGTCAAAAACTTATTAACCAAAAATAAAGTACGAATATGTAAACGTGGGTTTAAACAAGTTTATTTTTCGAAACAATCTTTCGTCCTGCTTTAAAAATAAAACCACAATGACTGGACCAATACAAGGTGATGAGAAGACCTTATTACAAAACGGATTAAAGATACAGAATAAACATAGAAAATCAAAAGGTGTCATTGAAAACATTGGAACGATACCGACTAGTATCCAGGCTCCATGACAACGCCCCTAAGAGGGTAAAGACACACAGAGTCGCCACGTCAAGACCGCGAGGTTAAGGGTTTATTCAGTTTGTGGACTGTTAATCATGTGTCGACGACGATGCCGAAGACCATCAAGTCTGACATGAGAGTCCCATTTATTTACAAAGTGCTCTCTCACATGGATTGTGGTGAGTTCTGATCCAATACTTTCGCATTCCTCATGTGCAAAGTTAGGGATGCAAGTGGACGTCCGTCAGATTATCCACACGTGTCCATCATCTAATTCCCCTTCTAATCAAGCATACACATTAATACTCAGCAATTTGTTTCCTAAGCTTTGCATGGCATCTAGCGGACTGTCCGCCCGCTGGACAGTCCACTTGCATGCCTATGCAAAGTACACTTTGCCATGCAATTTTGTGAATTTGTCATTTCTCCATCGGTTTACTCAGTTTATGGACTGGTGCTGATATGCATTAGGGATATTAAAAGGGTTAATTAATTGGATAGATATCACTATAATTTCTTTCTATTTGAGAAACACCACTATAATATTTATCTTTTGAAAAATGCCACTATAATTCTCGATAAATTTCATAAATGCCATTGTGCCCACTTAAAAACATATACCGGCCACTATATACTTGTATTTTGTCGTACATACGTATACATGGTGGGCCTCGCCCGAATAAGCTAAGGAGAGTAAGTGTGATAGCCAACACCGACGACGCCCACGACTACGACAAGCCGGAACATTGTCGAAAACCTGTCGAGGCAGAGCAAGCAGCAGGGAGCGACTGCCCTTCAGTCTATTGGTCCGGCATGACCATGGATCTGGCCGCTGAAGACCGCCAGAGAGATGCTCCCGAATAGCTTCGCCGCTAGGAACCACTGCAGAGGCCGCCACCTGCGAGGCGATCCTCCAAGACTCGACAGCGGGCGAGCGACACCAAGTCACTCGAGATGAAGAAGCCAACGAACCCTCTCACACCGCTATAGAAGAAGTAGGGGAGTCTCCTCTCCTCCTCGCCACCACGGTCGGCCAGAGAGTCGACGCCCACTGCACACCACCCAACATACCGCACCTCCTCGCCACCACGGCCGGCCAGGTGCGGAGAACGCAGGGTCGCGAATCCACCGCAGAGGGAGGCCCGCGGCAACCTTATTCAAGAGGAGACGGTGGCTCTCTCCGGCGGCGAGCTCCTCCGGCCAGAGGAGAAACCAGCGACAACAAGAATCCTAAGACCTAGATTTGTCCACCAAGATCTATACCTCGCTCCAATACCGCGGGCAAAAAGCCCAAAAGCCTACCCTAAACTACTCTCGCGCCTCCCCTTCGCCATCTCCGGTCGGCAAAGCCGCCGGACAGGCTCGGATTTGGCCCGGCCCGATGGCGAGCTCTCCCGAATACTGTAGCGAAGAGAGAGAACACGGAGGGAAATGTGTGACTTACCATTCTTTCATGTATAAACTCCTATGTTAGGGTTCTTATATAGGTGCAAAACTCGTCAAATCAAAAAAACACGTTGTCCATGGCCCTCTCGAGCTCACACACCCGTTGCAGCCTGAGCCACCATTTGGCCTTTCATGGGATGTTTTCCCCTTTAGGCCTTGTTTACTTCTCCGGTATTTTTATCCGCAAAAGATGCGAGGATATGCGAGGATTTGGTGTCCATCTTATACTCTCCAATCCCCTCAAATACCTTTCCCCAAAAATACTCTACTATGATGGAGAGTTTTTAATCTAGCCAAAAATACACCAGTGTGGAGGGGATTTGTGGGGATATTCTGGGATTATCCTCTCCAAACCTGGCCGAGTAAACGACCTATCAAGGAAATTCCGGGATACAAAATAATCCTCTTCCATCCCCTCAAATGCCCTATAAAAGTAAAAAAAGACTTAGTATTTTTATCTTCAAAAGATGTGGGGATATGCAGGGATTTGGTGTCTACCCAGTACTCTTCAATTCTCTCAAATATCCTTCACTAAAAATACTCTACTATGATGGAGAGTTTTAATCTAGCCAAAAATACACTAGTACGGAGGAAATTTGTGAAGATATTTCAAAATTATTTCTCCCAAACCCGGCCTAGCAAACACCTATCAAAAAAATTCCATAATACAAAATAATCTCTATCTATACCCTTAAATGCCCTGGAAGTAAACAAGGCCTTAGTTGAGCTGCCACCGACCCACCGGAGCTCCTGCCAGCCATCCAAACGATACGAACCGCTCGCTCCGATTCTTCTTCCTCAGGCCTCGTCTAGATCGACCACAACCAGCCGCCGCCCACCGGCGTTCTGTACCACCCTTCTCTAGGCGTCCACCCGCTCGCCGTCGCTCCGCCATAGTATCTGCCGCGAAGCTGACCAAGTCCCACGGTCCCGCCGGCCGTCCCCCGCCCCGCTGCCTGTCGCCGGCCTCACCCCTGATGCCTCAGGCCACACCGACGCTGCGCAGGCCAAACTCGGCGGCGGAAGTTCCATCTGAATCCCGGAAGGCTCGGTGACGGCAGCGCTGCGGCACCATACGACAGCAGACAAGTAGCAGTTCGTCATGAAAAATCCACAATCCCTGAACCTGAATTCAGAAGTGATCAGTTCACTCACGGTAAGTGCTTCAGTTGTAGTTTTGGGTTTCCATTTTGATTTTCTCCAATTGAGGATCTCCTTAATTAGTTATAATACATTGTAGGTCTAGAAATTAAAGAATGAAAAGAAGCAAAGTGTAGCGATTTATATTCCTTAAACAGAAGTATAGTAGAGTTAAATAATACATTTCTTGTATTTGCAATGTAAGTTAATTGTGTAGACTATAGGCAATTCGTAGTGTCGTTCTTGACATTGCGAACCTACATATATTATATCAGTGTGCTGATTTTTTTTGATTCAGAATATCCAATATAAATATCCCGCTGGTCACACCAACATCCCTGAATATGCATAGGCTGTTTCTTGGTCTTTGCGCTCAAAGCTATACGCACATCATTCTTGGTCTGATCGTGATTAGTACGCCAGCCAGGCTCAAAAAGAAGAAACAATGACACATGCAGTTGAGTATGGAGGAATCAGTGTCGCTTTATCATGTTCACATAAGGATAGATCTAGGACTAAGGTATCAAATCTCTGGAGCGTGCTAGTGTGCTGCCTTACACGGAGGGAGAGGAGAGAAGAAACTTGGGAGCGAGGGAGAAGAAAAGGAAAAGGAAGTGGGAGAGGGAGAAGAAGAAGGAGAAGCAAAGAGACTCAATGGGTGTGTCAAGTGCGGTGCAATGGTGGGAGGAGTGGCAGCTGCGCGTGCTCGTCCTGGCTAGCCTCGTCGTCCAGTACATCCTCTTCATCACCGCCATCCTGCGTAAGCTCCCTTCCAGATCCGGGATTAGGCCCGCTTTTACTTGGTTAGCATACCTCGGCAGCGATGCCATCGCCATATACGGTCTTGCAACCCTTTTCAACCGGCACAAGGAGCCGGACGGCGTACGCGACAACGTCCTGGAGGTGGTGTGGGCGCCTGTCCTCTTGATGCACCTCGGCGGACAGGACGGAATAACGGCCTATAATATCGAGGATAACGAGCTGTGGACACGGCACATCCTCACCGCGGTGTCTCAGGTCACCGTCGCTGTCTACGTCTTCTGGAAATCATGGCCGGGCGGCGACCTGAGGCTGATGCAGGCGGCAATACTGCTCTTTGTCCCCGGTGTCCTGAAATGCTTCGAGAAGCCTTTGGCTCTTCATGGGGCCAGCATTAACAGCCTGGTGAACTCTCCAGGGTCTATTCAGAGGACGACGAACAAGAAAGTCAAGATTGATCCGCTGGAAGATTTCGTCCGGATGGCAAAACATTGTTTTGCTGCTGAGGCGAATGAGAGTGGAAATGCTGAAACAGATGCCAAGACAGAGACAGAGATAGACACACAAACAGAGACAAAGGAAGAGGCATGGGCAAAGGCAAAGGCAGAGAGAGTGCACTTGGAACCCAGCAGGCTGTTTGTAGATCTTGCATCTCCTCCTTCTGACGCCCGGGTTAAGACGATGAAGTACTTCTCAGAACTTGATGACTTCAAGGCATACTGTAGTCTTCGGGAACGGCTCCACGACACCTTCGATCTTCTCTACACAAAACAAAACATGTTCACCTTTTTTAGTGACGCCGGACTATTTCGTACTCAAAAATCGATATCTTTCAGAGAATATTGTGGTGGATTCATTCGCTATGCACGTCTTTATCTGCCATTTGCAGCCATAGCCCTATTCCATCATAGTCACAGAGAAGCTTATAACCATTACGATGTCAAGGTTACATATACCATCATATGTTGTACAGCTGGATTAGAGTCTGTAGCCATGGCATTTCTAAACAGCGCAAATTTGATGATAGCAGAACAAACACAGTTGACAATTAAATTATGCACTGCAAAAGTAAATCTGGACAGGAAGCCATACATAGCAGAAGAAAAGCAACCGAGCAGCAAGGAAATAAGAGCAAAAAATATAGCCCAACCGAGAAGCAATCCAGATTTCTTGAATGATTTGGTTTCTCAGTGCAATGTCTTGGCATTATTCGTGCGCGACCAAAAGTATTCCAAGACGATGAGCATCGTGGGGAAGATACAGTGCAGGGAGTTCCTTCACCAACACTGGCGCATGAAATCCTGCTACTCGTCCCGCAGCATTACAGCTCTGGTTCTTGAGTATGTGAAAGGTGGGTGGAAGGATCATATACAAGATGCTCCCACCTACAAGATGTTTAGTGAAAACAGAGGCCATTGTGCTCTCAAGCAAGAAGGTTGCTACGAGGACCTGGGGTGGATCTTGGACGGCGCATTCGACGAGAGTGTTATTCTCTGGCATCTCGCCACGGATTTATGCTACTACTACACAGGTCCATCTCGCCATGAGTCGAAGTGCACCAAAGTTTTCGATGCACATGTTTGCCGGTGCCCGGCATGGTGTGAGGGATCGGATTATCACGAGAGAGCCGTCCTGTGCAGAGAAATGTCCAACTACATGATGCACCTTCTGCTTGTGAATCCAGAGATGCTTATGGCAGGCAGCAGGCGGAACCTTTTCACGGCCGCCTACGAAGAACTGAAGGACATTGTGAACGAGGACAAGAAGCAATGGTTGGATGAAAGAGAACTTGCTCATAGGATAATCTCAATGGTGAATGGCAGAGCATCTTCAGATCTGGAGGGCTCTGACGAAGGAAATGTGAATGGCACAGCATCTGCAGACCTGGAGGGCTCTGGCGAAGGAAATGAGGATGGCACAGCATCTGCAGACTCGGAGGGCTCTGACGAAGGAAATGAGGATGGCACAGCATCTGCAGACCGGGAGGGCTCTCACGATGGATTTATCCGCGATGCTTGGGACATTGCCAAAGTGCTGATGGGTTTGCCGGAAGAGAAGATGTGGGCGGTGATCGAAGGCGTTTGGGTGGAGATGCTCTGCTTTTCTGCTTCCAGATGCAGAGGGTACCTGCACGCCAAGGGCCTGGGTGCGGGCATCGAGTACCTCAGCTACGTCTGGCTCCTCCAGTATTACATGGGGATGGAGACATTGGCGGAGAGGCTGCACAGGGCGGATCATCAATACCCATCGCCGCTAAATTTCCCGCGAGGAACAACAAGCTGCCGATCCATCGACCCCGAAAACAGCAGCGCCAACGGGGAAGAAATCACCATCGACGTACAGTGATGCTTCTGGACGTTGAAGAAAAATGCCTGTTTCCGGTAGCTTTCCTTGAATTGCTCTTTTGGTCGATGTTTCTTTTGTTTGCATATTTGGTTTGTTGAATCAGTAAAGGCTCTGCAATGCCTGCTTCTTGTATTATTCGTAGTGTGAAACATCTCTGTAATTCAAAGCTCCAGAAAAGACACTTCTGGTTGCCTTTTGTTGTGTGTCAATCCTGAATTCCTGATGGACATGGTAACGTATGCTACATACTGTCTGACAGCTTATGATGTCTTTTGGTGCCGATGGCCATTGGCATGGCAGTGTATGCTGATATACACCTGAAGTAATTTATGTTCTGTCTGCACATTTTCTCTTGCCGTTTGAAAAGCTGATTGCAATGTTCAGAAGTTACTGTTTAGATTTTGTCATAAAACTGGTATTTGGATGAACAAAACTTTAGAGGAGAAATTTTCATTTTGGAGGCCAAAGTGGACCCAAAGGCGCCACTTTATTACATTGAAAGCAAAAGATAAACTAACGCCTCCGGTGGCCAAAGGCGCTGCTCTCGCTAGGAGGGCGGCGACGACAGCGGCCCGCTGGCGACATCCCACGGGTCAAACATCGAGTTTTATTTCGCTAGCCGAGTGTCGTCCTGCTCCTTTGCTCGGTCGCGCCTAGCACGCAAGTCAACGTCGTCGGGCTCTCTGCGCGACACATAGAGGAAACGTCCGTGGACATCGTCGAGTTCTTGCAGCCGGCAGTGCTCCGATAGGAAAACTTCGTGGAAGATGTCCCGTCCGTAAGGCTCGTCGGTGGTCCGGTAAGCCGGTTCGTGCGGTATTGGCGGCCACGAAATCCCTCGTCTGTACTCACGTTGAATACGACGGTTGATCACCCGTTGTTCGAGTGGCACGTCGGACTCGTGGTCAGAACTAGCCCAACCAGCTCATCAGTGTTGGCTATGCCGGAGTCGTCGGAGTCGATCCACTCCATGTCGGAGCAATCCAATTCGGTGTGGTTGGGTCCTGGGAGAGGTGAAAACGGGTTCCACGACTCTCTTGCGAACGGTGGGTGAGGCGGGGAACCACGACGACCAGGCATGGTTGTGCGCTAGCCCTACTGGTGAAAGAAGCACCTCCTACCGCCGCCCTAGGTATTGCGGGAGAGGATGTGAGGTCTTGTCATGGTGTAGATCTGCAATGGCGATGGCCGTCACACCTACATATAGCGAGGAAAGGGTGGGATCCCGGGCGGAAAGCACTGGAAAAGGCGGGAAGGACATGGCGACTCCATCTAGCCCCCCCCCCCCCCCTCCCCGCGTGGGTTGGGTTTGGCCTGGGGGTTGGAACGAGATATTGGGGGTTGGAACCTGGAACCGATATTGGGACGAAATCAGATCGCAGCCGGGAAAGACATGGACTCGTCGCGTGGATCTTCGAACGGGAGGACAAAACCCTAGAGATACGAGTTTCACTAAGTTTTAAGATAAACCAATATGTGCACGAATAAGTAGTGGAAAATGTAGTGGTTAGGTTGTCTTTGCGAAACCAGAAACCCCATTGTTTGGTTAGGTAGTTTTTTTTTTCCTTTGCTGCATGTGACACGAGGAAACTGAACTGGTGAAGAAAGAAAAGAAAAAGATATGAAAACATGAAGCTGGAGGATTTCGCTCCGATTGGTTATTAATGTAGAAGACAAACAATGTGGCGCGAAAGCTTCACTCGACGTGATCCGTAACAAAGTACAGGAGCCTATGTAGTCAAAGAAGGTAGGTGTTGGGATGGTGAGGTTCTGTCCCTTTGACTGTTCGTTACCGACAGGTAGCAGTACAGAGGTGACCGTTTGGACTTTGGAGGAGGCGACCGGACAAAGCGGCTACTAGCTCCACTCGCTCTCGGGAATTCGCCTCTCCGGCATCCGATTCCCACACACGCGCCTTTTCCGCCGTTTTGTGGCGCGATTACTCTGATTATTTGAGTGGCTTTAATCTGAAAACTAACAATTTCTTTTCTTTGCGAGAACCAAATTGTGGCTACTAGCGGTTTGCTTCACAAGTTCAGAGTCAGCCTAGTGGAATTTGTTTCTCTGTCGCCGGCCGCCACACCGCATGCAGAGCAATCCAAACTCGGCTCGGCTGAACTGTAAACCGCACGGGCCTCCCGAATCAAAAAATCCCAACAGACTGAATCGAGAATTTCAATTAATCGAACAAGACAGAACAGAGACAAATAATCAGGGTCTCAGTTCTTCAACTTCTGTATATTAGCAGTCGATTACATGGGGAACCACATCGATTTGCTACTGTGTGTTGCTTGTAAAATAAATTGCTTACAGTTGTGAGTAAGGGCTTCAATCTCGCTTAGAGGAGAAAATCAAATCAGAGTTACAGCCAGAAAGGGAAAAGGGGGTCACTGCGGTCCAGTTCAGGCGATGGCGACGGTGGTGAGCCGCCGGGCAGCAGCCGGCACCGGCGAGGGCGGCAGGCGCGAGTTGAAGTTCCGGTACCGGAAGGCCGCGGCGGCATCCGCGCCCTCGTCGCTGTCGTCGCTGCCTGCGCCCTCGTCGAAGTTGAGCGCGTAGCTGAGCGGGTCGTACCTGAACTCCCCCGTGGCGGCCACCCGCCGTCTCCACTTGGTCCTGCCGCCGCTCTGCGGAGAGAGCCTCTCCCCGTCGCTGCTGGGCGAGCCGAAGCAGCCGCAGACCGTGGTCCGAAGCTTGTGGCGCAGGGATGGGGGCGAGTACGGCGACGTCGACTCCGCGTCCATGACGTATAATGGGGCAGAAGAAGCTGAAGCTGTGTGTGCGAGTGAGTGAGGTGGGCTTGGCTTGATGGAGACGAGGGCGTGGGTAGGCGGGACTAAATAGGGGAGGTGGAAAAAGACGGATAAGGACAGTGACGACGGCCTGAACTGGAAGAGACGCGCACGCGGCGCGGAGGATGGGTGGGCCCACGCGTGGGGACGCCTATGGCGATTGGCGAAGCAAGTAGCGCCGTCGTCGCGCGCGCGTGCCCGAGGGCAGTATCGGGATTTCGTTGATCGGGACAGGTGAGCCGTTAACGGTCGGTCCATGTGCAAGCAAGCTGGAGCGATGTTAACGGCAGGTCGCTGTGCAAAGCTGTCAACTGATGTAACGTTGGTACTAGTCGTTGTAAGAGCATCGGACCCCTAAACTCCGACCCGTAAAAAGAGAAGTACACCGCTCTGTACTCGGCAAAAATCACTGTTTTGTTGATCTCATAAATTGACCTATTTTTTTAAAGATATCTCGATCTGATCTGGCTTCACGGCGTTTACCAGAGGGTGCCATGGTCAGTAGCACGGCGCCCTCTACAAAAGCGTCATGCACCCATGGCGCTCCCTCAGAAAACGCCATGGCCCCGTCCGAGGTGGCGGCAGTCGTGGCACACGCGGGCCCGTTTTAATGTTTGGCGCTTTTCGCCGGGGCGCCATGCTACTAGGCACGTCGCTTTTGCGGAAAGCGCCATGGTCCTTAACCCTAGAAAAGGCTCGGGTGCCCTTCCCCTACCCCTCCCAGCGCCATACCCCCCTGCGCCATACCCCTCCCCGAGCAGACAGAGACAGCGGCGGCTCCCCGCAATCCCCCTCAAATCCACATGCTCCCCCCCTCATATCTGAGTCAATTTCCTGGTGGAATTTCTTCCTCTCCCCCCACTTGAGGTATTCTCCTTCGATTCTCCTTGTTGTATTGGTTGAAATCATCACATGGTCCTCTACCTCTTAACCCTAGTTCTTTGGCAATGAGGCATGTATATGGTATAATGTCGAATTTCTTTGTATTCATAAGTGTGGTAGAATGATAGTTTGTTAAAGTTAGTTAGTAAATCATTGAAATTGCTTAGTTAGGGTTAGTAGTTTATATTTGACATTTACATATGGGCATATGAATACAAAGATATGGAATGGTGTGTAGATGATATGAAATGCTTAGTTAGGGTTAGTAGCTTAGTTGAATGGTGTGTTCATATTGTGATTTGTGTAGATAATATGGAATGAATGTATTAATATATGGACTATTGTTGGGCTATTCACTACAAGGAATCTGGCTATATATGACCATCCATTTTCGTCACAAAATCGTCATAGTAGTTCGTTCATGACGATTCTATGACGATTTTGAGATCGTCGAAAGCTGGGCTTCGCAAATAAACTATAACGACGTTTTTTGCGAAATCGTCATAACCCTCTATGACGATATTGGATCGTCATAACCTCTATGACGATTCAATATCGTCACGGACCATCTAGCCAGGCTAGGTCAGATCCTACGTGGCTGATCCGACGTGGCAAAATTATGACGAAATGAGATCGTCGTAATACAATTTAGCCCAGTCCATTATAGTGATCTATATGGGCCAGCCCAATAATGTTGGACTTCTTTAGTTTTGGGCCTAGACCATTTGGAGAGCATTTCATTTTATGTCAGTGTCTATGGGGCGTGGCTTTTTTTAGGGTGTATTCCCTTTTGGGCCTTTGTTCTTTACAGCCGATTTCCTTATTTTCAACCTTTTTCCTGTTTTATTATTAATTCCACGTGGACTTTTTAGATCTAGTATGGACCCAAATTTACAAACCAGCCCAGCAACATTTCCAAATATATAGTTCACACAACACAACAATATATCATACATAATTTAAACATGATAGCCACAAGGCTAATAAGTAACGCTATCACATGACATGATAGCTAGATCATCATAACGGATATAGATATCTGATACAAGAGATATAAACATGACAGCAGATACAACAGCCAAATTTGAGACACAATAACTAAATAGACAGCAAATACAACAGATGTAAACATGACAGATTCTCTACTCGTTGTCAATGCCTGGAGCGGAGCTCCCTAATACTTATGGCGTCATTATTGCTGGCCTAGATATAACACATCCAAGAACTTCCAAATTCCTCCTTCGACTTTCTTATTTCTGTCAAACAGAAAAACTAGCATAAGTGTTATGAATTGGATAAATAAATAGAAGCATATTACCTATAGTAAGTCCATTTCTATAAAAGCTTGAAAGTACCAAAATCCAACAGACTACCGACTACATACTTTGAATTTCTACTTGTTTAATTGACTGACTCTTTACACATGATACAGTAACCAATACATGCATGTGTATCACTAGCTGATGCATGTCCTACTAGCAAGCTACAATATAGGCACTCCACGGATCAAATAGGCTAGTGGCAAGATAGGCTAGATCATTGATGACTTGCAATTCCACAAACTACTAAAACAACTAGATTGTTGTAAGCGAAGCATACCACACGGTATTGAACTGAACATCGACCAAACCTTGCAACCAACATAGTCATATCTTAATCTGAATCCTTCACATGCGAGCTCATAAGGGGACTAGGAAGATAAATAGATAGGCATGTTATACCTTGGAGGTGCGAGTGAGGCGATCTCTGCTGACACCGACTGAGATGTTGATGACGAGCTTCTACACCTTGATCTCCCACATGGGGTTTAACTGCTTCTACTCTGTCAACTGCAAGCGCCAAACAGAAAAGGTTCAGGTTCAAACATCTCAATGCAGCTTAACAAGTCTGATGATTCCATATACAGTACCAATAGGACATTTTAAGAAATAAAAAATGCATCTAGTGATGAATCAATAATACTATTGCTCTCCTATTAGTACCAATAGGACATGTTTCTCCTAGATCTAGTAAAAGTACCAGTACCAAACCATCCATGTAGTTGTACTCGAAAGAGGAAACAAGAAGTAAAAGTACCAGAACTGAACACTTGCAATGGAGACTCCAAATGGAATGTAACTCAAGCAAAGGGATTAACTAGATCCTAAGAAAAATCTATTCAGAAGTTTCATGGCAGTAAAACTTAAACAAGTATATCACAACACTCATTTGTCTTTGGGGTGTGAGGCGATGAAGTCCACCACAACTTTGATGGAGTCAATCTTGGTCAGCTTCATCATCAGGTATCTCGAAACCAAATCCCTCTTCCAAGGCCATCACAACCTCCATTGCATCCAGACTATCCAGGACAAGATCATCCTTGAAGTGGGCATCTGGTTTCACATATAGGACAATGTAAAGAGACCAATTACTGACATAGAAAACTGCAAAACTGAGCATGTTCGAAAGAATTCACAAGGTGTTAGACCACTGATCAGTTTGGTGCACCCCTAGTGAAACCCAAAAATTAAAATAAACCACCACATAGAGCTAAAATATGAACATTTAGCTCGACTGCTGTAGACTACAGTTGCATAGTTTGAAGATAATCAATATGTCCAAAACTCAGAATGAAGGATCACACATGAGAATACTTATTATATTTGGTAGAGGTCCTATACCTATATTGGCTATACATAAACCAGTTGCACTACTACTGGTACTAGACGAATACATGCTGCATAGTAGACCTCCAATGTATAAATCCAAGAATATGAGAATTTTAAGAACACACTAATCTAAGAATACACATCTTATTCTGATATGCATATTAACAAGGACACACGATCCCTTACATTCTATTAGAAAAAAAGTGAAGACAATTTAGGATATAAGCATATATATGAAGAAAGAAAAATGCATCATATGAGGGCAGTGGCTAGATTACACTAATCCCAAAGATGTATCATATGAGGGAAGTGAACACATTACAATCTAACCAAATTAAGTTGATTCAACAAAACAGGGTGCAACACACTAGTCTCAAACAAGGTGCAAAGGGATTAATCCTACCTCAGGAACGTGACACACTAGTCTCAAAACAGGGTGCAACACACTAGTCTCACCACTAGCCAGGAACAAGCAAGCATGTTCATGAATAGAGAAGAACAGGGATTCATCCTACCTCAGGAAGGCGACATCCCATCTACGCGGCATGCCCGTGACACGGATATAGTGCCGGTCCTCGGCGGCGGAGAGGTAGTAGAGCAGGCACGCGACGAGGAGAGCGGACATGAGGTTGTGGATTTGGTTCGCCCATACACGGTCGCGGGAGAGGGTGAGGACGCACCCGAAGAGGTCGGCCTCATCAGGGCCGCTGGGGTCCTCGAGATCCGCGGGCTTATTCTCCACCGTCGCTTGGTCCCGCGACTCGGCGATGGCCTTGAGGAGGGACTCGTCGGCGAGGAGGAAGAAGCAGATCTGCTTGGGGTCGGCCCGCACGAAGGAGGAGGAGATAGCGGCACCGGAGAGGATGATGTGGACCGCTCCGGTCTTGGAAACTCTGATCTGATCTCCGCCGCAGGGAAGCACGGCATGAGCGCTCCTCACCGGACAGCCAGGATCTGGGCTAGGTTTCATGAGGTGGCATGGAGAGAGGGGAGGAGGGAGATTCCAGGGGAGATGGTCGAAGCTTGGTCACCAGCGAGGAAGAGAAGCACGGTGTTGGAGATCTGGGGTGGTCGCCAATGTGGTGCCCGAGGAGGGGGTCGGATGTTGGGGAAGGCGGCGCGTGCGGATAGGTTAGAGAAGAGTTGGTGAGGATAGGGTTTGCAAAGGCCATGGGCACGACGGGGTGTAAGTTGTGCGTCTTTGGGTGAGCCACAGGGCGTTGGATCGGCACTGAACGGTCCAGATCGGTCCGATAAGGCTGATCCGTGAGAGGCTCTTTCCTGTGTTCTGATTGGTTCGTTCAGAAAACACCTCATTTTTTGCACTCTGAAAATCAGAAATGACTCGTTTTGCAACTAAAATGAAAATTCCCGATAACATTGTTCGTATTCCAAGATGCACATGTGAGCATCATGTTGTAGGAGGAAGTTTTCCTTTTTATCGCACGGAAAAATCATTTTCCATTTTCCGGGCGCAAAAAACGTGGCGTTTTGTGAAGCAACCACCAAATGACCGTTTTAAAATGCTACCACCCCATTTTTCAAAAATAGTATAGCACCTTACATGGACAATGTCTCAACGCAAATCCTTCGCGCGATGTCTTATTATGTGACCATAGTTTGAAACGGGCATAAAAAAAGAAAAAACGGTCCGATCAACGCAAATCCTTCGCACGGTGTCTTATTATGTGACATAATTGCAAGGAAAAATACCAAACTTGGTAAATTGAGTATGTCTCAAAAAACCCTTCACAAAATGACCTATCATGTTCGAGGTTTCATGGCTTTCGGGTCAAATGACCAATGTTATGGCTAGAATCAGCGCATAGTTTGTGATAATATACCCATATTATGCACACATATGTATCATGGCATGGCGAACAATGTTGCAGGAGAAAGTTTTCCTTTTCGACGCACGGAAAATCCATTTTCCATTTTCCGAGCACAAAAAACGGGGAGTTTTGTGAAGCAACCACCAAATGACAGTTTTAGAATGGTACCAACACATTTTGTAAAAATATTATACCACCTTACATGGACAATGTCCCAACCGAGGTATCTCAAACCTTTCCGTTCACCCCTGGTGAAAAAGACAAATTCCTCCCGAATCGGCAGGAAGTGGGTCTAGTTTGAACTACAGGTACATGATCCGATGCTCATTTTGGTAAAAATCATTTTAGACTCACAATATGCTGTTTCATCAGAGATACACCGAAACTTTTTAATAAGACTCAATCCCTAGACAAGAACAGTCACTCCCTAGTTTTAAACTCATATTTTAAATTATGGTATTATCCCTACTATGACTAATGTAGGATTAGTAAATCCACTATTTTTAATTAATCAAAGTATTTCTAATTAATACCCTACGATGTTCAACTGAATTTTATAAAAAATTAGAAAAAAACAATTATTTTAGACTTATTATGAAAAAACTACAAAAGAATTAAGAAAACAAAAAAAACTGAACAAGGCGAGCTGGCCGGGCCCTAATCTGCCGCTTCCCACTCCCTCATAGAGGCCCATCGCAGCCCACCCCCGTCCCACTGTGGCCTATCGTGGTAGAGAAACCAGCCCAGGCGAAACAGTTCAATAGATATAATGCGTCGTTGCAGTATTATAATAAGAAAGATTGGTTGGTGCAGTGGTATAGGTCGCTTGTTTAGGTTGGGAGGTCGCGGGTTCAAGTCCCTACTCATGCTTGTTAGAGTTTAACGTATATGTGTTAGAGTTTAACATATATGACAAGAAAGGTAGGTTGTTGTAGTGGTATGGGTCGCCGGATTAGTTAGGGAGGTCGCGGGTTCAAGTCCCCACTTGGATTTTTTTTGCAAATAACTCATCCTTGTTAGAGTTTAAGGCTTTTTTTTGCAAATAACTCATCCTTGTTAGAGTTTAACATATATGACACATAAGAAGCCACACGTAGACAAATTTATATTAACACATAGTAAAAAACTGACACATAGACACGACACATAGGCGCAATTGCTGATGTGGCCAACTATAAATTGTAACATATCTTAATTGGACCTCATGACGATTTTAAATCGTCGTAGTGAGGTTCAAATAACGTCGTAGGCTATATTCGTCAGATTATGACGATTTGAGCTAATGAAAATATGGCGATCCTGAGCAAAATCGTCATAATTTTGTAAGGTTTTAAACCTTCCAAACGGCTTTTGACCATCTGGTGCGAAATCGTCATAACTCTATGAAGATTTTGAACACGGTCACTATGATAAGGTCATAGAATAACACAATTCTTGTAGTGATTGTTGGCATATATGGCAATTGTTGGGCTATTGTTTATATGGAATGAATGGTATATGTCATGAATGTACTCATATATGTATTCATATGTGCATATTGTGGTGGATGGTGTATTCACTTGGATTTTTGCAACCACTTGTAGGATGGAAGGACAATCTATTTTGCATGGGCATTATGATCAACGACACCGTGGGCGGTACATCGCGGAGAATAAGCATGTCTTCAAGTGGTTGCACCTAAGATCCAAGGAGGTGCATAGCAAGAAGATGCCATATGATGAGCGCTACACTCCATATGTTGAGCGGACTGGACTTCTCCCTTTCATCCAGCTTGTCTCGCGTTCGACGCCGCATATTAACCCTTGTTTGGTCACAACGCTTGTTGATAGATGGAGACCGGAGACACACAGTTTTCATCTCCCTTGTGGTGAGATGACGGTCACTCTACAGGACGTCTCCATGATTTTTGCGCTTCCCATCAAAGGACAGCCCGTGTGTATGAGCTCAGATTCGGGTAAGTGGCGTGAAGTGATGATTGTCTTAATTGGTAAGGCTCCAACGCAAGAGAAGATGTCTGCCAGTGCTACTTACAAATGGATACGAGAAAATTTCAGCAAGTACCCCGAGGACGCCGATGAGGAGGTGATCCAGATGTATGCCCGTGCATACTTATGTTATGCCATTAGTAGGACACTTTTCTTAAATGGCACCGGAAGGAATGCTTCATTCATGTGGCTAACTCTATTTGCGGAATGGGGATATATGCACAACTGGGGTTCAGCGGCACTTACTTACTTGTATTGACAGGTAATAAACCATATATATTGCATGGTAGTAGTACATATGCTTGATCGAACAGATACTTATGTATGCTTGTTGTATGTGCAGCTGGATGAGGCGTGTTGTAGAACTGGAAAAGGAGCAAGTATTGGTGGACCTATGGTGCTACTGCCCATATGGACCTGGTTGCGCATACCAGTTGGTCAACCCATTCCGATGAAGGAAAAACCGTGGGATGATCATGGCAATAGCCGTCTCCGCGCTCCTACATGGGCGTACTTGTGGGATAATACCGAAGTATTCTACGGTGAATCCGAGGAATACTACTTGCGTTACACTAACCAAATCGACTTGCTAACCCCGGAGAAGGTAATAATTTGATTGTTCTCAAGAACTCATCTTTTCCACCATATATACTCTGAGTCGACATGCTAATATTGTGTTCCTCGCTCAGGCGGAATGAGAGCCAACTAGAGGGAGTGTGGGTACGGGTATTTGGTTCCAGGCGGACTTGAATCGAAATGTATGCAAGAAGTACATCTCTGGAGGATTCGTGCCCCGTTGATTTGTGTTTACGCTGTTGAGTTCCACCTTCCACAACGGGTGATGAGGCAATTTGGATTATTTTAGGAGACCCCGCCGCCATACAAGGACACTAGCATAGCTCTTCACGGGTGAGTGATCCTTATACACTCAGTATCTAATTTTTTGGGCGTCTCATGATAGTATTAAGTTGATGAATTTGATTGTAGATTGGACAAGATCAAGCAGAAGAGGGAAAAGATTGGGCTGCATATCATCACAAGTTTGTTCAGAAGTTCTATGCAAGGATTGAGGAGATCGAAAACCCGAATGCGGTCTCTCATCCTGAGGCGCCGCATGATGCTGCAACGTTCAATCGGTACCTTGTGTGGCTTGGGAAGGTGTCTCGTTTGTACCTGCAGTCGGCTTCGTTTGCATCTCATGACATAATGGAGGATCCTTATCCTGCTTTTGATGATCTGAGCCAGCTAGAGTACAATAGACTTGTCCGAGGCGGCAGGGGTGCAAATTCAGCGGGGGTTTTCCACTTTGTGGTAAGCATTGTACTGGGTACTATTATATGCGATTATAGCGACATAAAATTGACTTTTTGTTCTTTTGCTAGCGCGAGGAGATCTGGAAACACGTGGACGAGGCCGAGGAAGCACTTAAACATCCTCCTGGCAAGGAGTCTGAGTCAGCCCTTCGAGCATTTGTGGAGGTATGTGTTCATACCGTTCCTAGTTCTATTGTATTTTTATGTGTGTTGAAATGTTCTAACATATTCATCAATGTCATAGCGTACCAAGCATTGGGGCCATGGATTAGGTGTCTTGCTTGGTTGCCGCGCCGTCGACGCCGCATCGCCAGTTAGGTCTTCCTGTAGGGGTTCGTAGCATGGAAAACAAAAATTTTCTATCGCATGAACACACACAAGCCAATATATATCTACTAGATTGCAGCAACGAGTCGATAGAGTAATAACCCTCGAAGATCCAAAGCGGTTAACGAGAGCAGATTCTCGTGGATGATGTAGTCGTACACTTCCGATCTCAAGATCGCGTAGACGATCCTTCCTGCTGCGTTAAGCGTGCTTCCGATCGGTCACACGTTTGGTACTCGATGAAGACCTTCCTCTCCCTTGTTCCAGCAGGCAGCGGAGGTTGTAGCACTCTCCTCGTGATTCCGGCAACATGACGGCGTGATGTCGGAAGTAGAGGGGATATCCCGCAGGGCTTCGCCTAAGCCGGAGCGAGTATGGTGGAGTATGAGAGAGGGCCTTGGCGATCTAGGGTTTAGAGGCACCAAGGGGAGAGGTGCAGCCGGCGGCTAGGGTTTGGGATACCCAAACTCGGCGACTTGGGAGGAGATCCCTAGGTGGTGGCGGCAGCAGCACTTGGTGGTGGTGGCGCCTTAGGCTAGGGTTTGGAGGTGTAGGGAGAGGGGGCGCCCTACCCATCCTTATATAGGAGAGGAGAGGCGGTTTGGGCAGGAGGGAGTCCTCCTCCAACTCCTCCTCATGGCCGGCGGGTGGGAGGGAGTGGGACTTCCTCCCCAAGTAGGTTTCCTACTCTCCCTCCACCAAGCAAACTTCAGATTTGACTTTTCAAATTGGCGTTTGACTTTCAAACTTGGATTTGATTTTCTCTCCATATTGCCCAGACAAGTGACCTAGTACATGATGCAACCATTCCACATTGTCATGACACATCCATGTACCCTTCTCCTCTGGAGTGCCGGACCTTCCAGACCCTTCTAGAACATTTCATGAATTATGCGGACATGACCGAGACACTTCTCCGATCAATAACCAATAGAGGAATCTGGAAATTCGTATGGCTCCCACATATTTCTACGATTACTTTGAGATCGAATGAACCACTTACATACGATACCAATTTCCCTTTGTCTCACGATAGTTTACTTATCCGAGGTTTTGATCGTCGGTATCTCTGCATACCTAGTTCAACCTCGTTACCGATAAGTACTCTTTTCTCGTACCCGTGATATGTGATCCCTTGTGAGCAAGTCACATGCTTGCAAGCTAATTGGATGACATTCCACCGAGAGGGCCCAGAGTATATCTATCCGTCATATGGATGGACAAATCCCACTCTTGATCCATGTGCCTCAACCCATACTTTCCGAACACTCAATTCCACCTTTACAGCCACCCAGTTCCGGTGTGGTGTTTGATGTCATCAAAGCATCCTTCCGGTGATGGTGATTAACATGATCTCATGGTTGAAGGAATTAGGTTACTATGTATCATAAAGCATATAGCAAATGAACTATATTAAATGACTTGATCTTTATGCTACACTTAACTATAGGAGTATGTCCATCACATCATTCTCCTAATGATATGAACCTGTTGTTAATAACATCTTCTATGTTCATGATCAGGAAACCATGATCATATATTAACCAACAAGCTAGTTTAACAAGAGGCTTTACTAGGGACTGTTTTATGTTTACAAATCACACAAGTATTAATGTTTCCGATTAATACAATTATAGCATGGTATGTAAACATTTATCATAAGCATGAAGATATGATAAAAACCACTTTATTATTGCCTCTTGGGCATATCTCCAACAGTCTCCCACTTGCACTAGAGTCAATAATCTAGTTTCAAACCTTTGTGTATTCAACACCTATGGTTTTACGGTGTTGTATGTACACGATTGCTAGTGGTCAACTGATCTCCGGATCTGACACTTCCAGGTCCGTGTGCAATTGCATGACTTTGCGTCTCTACGCATCACTCATTCTATAATGAGATGGCTTTGTATAAATTTGGTCCTTTGGTGAGATCTTTAGTTTTTTGGGGTTAAAGCATGTTGATAATATTGTCATACAATATATCTTCATAGTATTATCCCACTGTGAACTACACCTAGTTTGATAACAAACTACTTGACACAAATGCCCTCTTTAGCTGCTATAATAGCAGTCATATACTTAGCATTTTGTTGTAGTATCTGTCACAATGTCTTAACTTTGGAACTCATCCAAATCCATTATGGAACTTACTTTCCATTATATTGTGCCACCCTTAGTTTAGATTGAGATAAACTTAATTTGTACTTTGTGACAAAACCACTGTTCAAAAAATAGGTCGAATCGGCGATTAATAGGCCGATTACTCGCTACTAGGGACCTAACCGTGTTGATTACCACTAATCCTTTGTGTTAATCGTTTAGCCCGATTAATAGTTCTGACACTCTGATTACTAGGTATGTTCCCGATTAACTACTACACTTGGTCAAAAAAGTTGCGAAATTATCAACACATATCGCCCATCCATCCACTAGCCCGTCCCAATGAAGTAGGTTTTGCGAAGCTCCCGATCGTTCCCTGCCTGCAGGATCTTGATTTCCGCCATCACCAACCAGTTCCTTGTCATTGTTGACCAGTTCCTCGTAGTTGCCGACCAGATCTTAGATACAAGAGCTCGAGCGCCTTAAGGATCTTATCCGAGAGCTTAAGGCTGCCTTTAATAGGGTAGATGGTTGAGGTGCAAGAGGATTCATACGTGTTTTAGGTGCTAATTTTTTTAGGCTACACCGACTAATAGCCGACCGATTAAATCAGTTAATCGTCCGAGTTCTGATTAGTCCCTACTCCCAAGCCAACCGAGCAGTTAACGATTACCGATTTCCTTACCATTGGACAAAACTAGTATCAATGTAGTACTTTTACAATGAACTAACCATCTATTTGCCACTTCTACAAAATATTATACTCTAAGTTCTTCCAAAATATCATAAGAATATCCTTACTATCGTCCAATGATCATCTTATGAATCATTCTGGTATATGCTCATAACATTTAGAGCATAGGACATATCTGGATTTGTACATATCACAGTATGATTGATATAAATACTCTTTGTGATTTCATACATCAAGTATCAATCTATACTTGAATCTTTGTTTCACTTACCAAGTGTCAACACACTTGAATATATCATCAATACTGAACTCATTCAATCCTTTATGTGCGACAAGAACCTTTCTTGTAGTTTCTATATTGAACTCATTCAATACATCATCTATGTACTTTCGGCACAACCATATTAGCGTCTATTGATGCCAAATATTTGGGTTTTTCCTAAGTCTTTCATCGGGATGAAATTCTTAATATGTGTTAATAAAAGATACATCATTTCCAATCAACAATATGTCTTCCTCATAATGTATTAGAAATATGTCTTAGCGCTCCCACTTAATTTTTTGCAAAGGCAAGCATCTTCATCGTCTCCGACGAATTTAAACTCCTTTAATAGTTTCATCATAGTGAAGATTCCAACTCCGCGATGCTTACTTCAACCATTGAAGTTTGCATATGCTTTTAGCATCCTTTGAATTAACAAAACCCTATGGACCGCGTTATGCACATGTCCTAGGTAACAATTCTATTAGAAGAACTTGTTTTGTTTATTCAACTACCACATAACAAAATTATATGTAGTGGTTGGTACATTAATCCGTCTAGACTAAATATCGCTATGAATGATCAAATCTTGTCATGGTCAACCTTTGAACATTGTTGTGAACTCTTTCCCAACACGTCGACTATTTCATAGATGTGAAACATCCATGTCTATTTCTTTATAGATCCAAACACAACTGTAAGGTCTTACACCTTTCTCGAGGGTCCTTCAAGTTAAAAGCTTAATTTCTCGTGTATGGAACTATCACGGATTTTATGGCTTCAAGCCATTTTACGGAGTCAGGGCCCATCATCGCTTCTTTGCATGTAGTCCGTTCATTATTCTCAAATAATGATTCAACCCTCAAATCTTGGTATTTGATTGTTTACCCGACCTACTTGGTTCAATAGAAACTTTGACCTTCGTAACCACAACCTTTGAGGCACGTGAGCCATGAGCATTGTTGCTGCCTCCGGAACACTTTTCGGTGCTGCGCAACTTTGCACATATAGCTAAGGTTCTTTTAACCTTATGAAAGTTCTATTGTCCTCCCACTTATCTTTTCATGAAAAGTCCTTCTCAAAGAAACTTGACGTTCTAATCGACAAACACTTTTGTCTCTGATTTTATGGAGGAATACTTAACAGTTATTCAAAATAACATACAAAGATAGGTTCATCCGACTTTGGTTGCAAACATCTTTCTTATGCATAGCATACCAATGTTTAAGAAAGGACAACTTGGGTTTTATCCCAAACCATAACTTTATATGGTGTCATTTCAACGGATTATGATGGAGCTCTTTTCAGTGGAAAAATGGTAGTCTCTAAAGCTTTTAATCTTTAAAATATAATGGCAGTTTTATGAATTACACCTTTGATCTTACCATGTCAAACAAGGTTTAGTTACATATCTCGAACGCTCCATACTCTTATGGTGTTTCGGGAAATGCAATCCACGGAACGATTCCTTAAATCTTAGGTATTATGCTAAACTTGTAATTCAAATATCTTCCTTTATGATCTTATCATAAACTACTTATATTATTGTTACAATGATTTTTCACTTCATCTTGAAAGTCTTTGAACTTTTCAAATGTTTCATACTTCATCCTTATTAAGTAAATATTCATATATTCACTCAAATTTTCGGAGAAAGCACATGAAGTTGAAATCCTTCGCTCTGGACTACACATAATGGACTTCATACAACAATATGTACAAGTTCCAATAAGCTAGTCATTCACTCCCTTTTGGCCTATGAACGAAGTTTTAATTATCTCTAGGAAAGTTTCACAAGCGTCATTTGATCAAAAATCAAAAGACTCCAAAATTCCATCCACATGGAATTTATTCATGCTTTCTTTCCAATATAATTTAAACGGCGATGTCACTTCCTAAGTGATCTTTCAATCAATTTGTCTTTCGACATTTTTAGCACTTAGTTTTATGGATGTGATTTCTCCAACGAGATTTGTAAATCATCCATATTTTATGGATTACGGCAATTAGTTGAACAACTCTTTTGTTCTCATAATACCCGATAAAACAAATCTTGAAGGCAAGCTTTGATGTTTAACGAGCAACACAATAACCCTTTATTTGTTCTCGATGAACATCATCACATATTCCTTTGCTAGTTACTTAGGCCATTGTAGTTCATGAATTTTGTTGTTTCGTATGACGATTCATACCAACAAATTCAGTATCCAATACTTAAGAACAACATTATTTAACAAGCAAAGAATACAACCATAACATGTATATCCTCTATATACTTAAGCTGAACAATTGTAGTCTTTATTTTCTGCCATATATTTATGAGATTCTCTTTCAGTATTTCCTTTTCTGTTTTGATAGAATCTATCAACATCAATAGTGGAGACATACACATGACTTATAGTCCAAAGCGTGTATAGTAAAATACCAATGTCTTTGGACTTGCACTTTGAAGTAGATCACCATCATCAAATGTTTGGTGTTCTTTCAAATTCCTTTCTTTAGTAATCTCTTGGTGTAGTAAACATTTTAATTACATCAAATATTCACCATTATCATGAAATTTATTCATGATCATGCTACTTTAGCTTACAACGGTGAATCGCGAGTATAATGTTGCTCTCCAAAACCTTTTGGAGGATTAGGACAACTAGTGTATCCAACCTTTTGTAAATTCTATTCAAATATGAGAACTTTAAACTTTGCCATATTATACTCTATCATGTTGTAAACAAAATATTGTTTCAGATATCACAATATCTCCCATACATGATGGTTTCTGAAACAACTCTTTCAACTCCTAGATTACCTTGATATTGAAACTATCTTTCGAATATCAAGAATCATGGAGATAAACATGATACTTATATACTAACACTGGAATTTTTACTCTTGATTTAATACCAACTATTAAACTTCACGAAGTAATCGAAACTTACTGAAAGTTTGCAATAGGACTTTTAAACTTTAGATTAACACTTCAAAACAATACGATACCAGTTCGTAAAGTAACTAATCAGAATTCTATAGTTCTATTATCTCAATAATAACTAAGCACAAGGTGGTAAACGGATGCCAATGACTACAACAACTATGCAAATTCACTTTGATTTAATTTATGATAAATAGTGTTCAAATTTTAATCATATTTCTATTGAACTCCCACTCAAAAAAATATCCCTCACATTGTTTTAGTGATCACACGAACCAAATCCACCACATCAAAACCGATCATCACGAGAGTTGATGTAGCTTCAATGGCGAACAATCAACATGTTCATCATATCTACTATATGACTCATGCTTTACCTTTCGGTGATACGTGTTCCGAGACCATGTCTGTACATGCTAGGCTCATCAAGATCAAACCTTAGCTTCCGCATGAGCAAATCTGGCTTGCTCACGTTGTATACACTCGCAGAATCTAACACACCGATAATCACGTGGTGCTTCGAAACAACAAGCTTTAGCAATGGTGCTCACTAAGGATGAACACTTTAAAACTTGAAATTTGTGTGCTTGAGGGATCATCTTATGATGCTAACGTCGTTAACTAAGCAATACAAGATGCATAAAAGGATTAACATCACATGCAATTCATAATATGTGATATGATATGGCCTTTCTTCTTGTGCTTCCGATCTCCATCTTCAAGCACGAACATGATCTCCATCATCACCGGTGTGGCGTCAAGGTCAATGGCGTCGCTTCATGGTTGTCTTACACTAGCATCGACTATTACAACTACTTTGAATAATAGACACGCAGGACTTAACGGGATTAAAAGACAACCATATGGCTCCTGTCGGTTGCCGACTTACAATAAGGAACATTGCATATATCATATATAATCACAATCATGGCCATATCACATCACAACACACCCCTGCAAAACAAAGTTAGACGCCACTAATTTTCTTTGCATATTTTACGTGGTTTGGGGCTTTCAATAAGTGTCGATCTAACTTACGAACAAGAACCACAACGTTGATGTTTGAACTATCAAGTGCCCATTGTAAATTGGATCTATACTATAATGGGAGAGACAGACACCCGCAAAGCTACTTATGCAATACAAGTTGCATGTTGAGCGTGGAGAAAGTCTCATGAACGATGTCATGTAAGGTTAGCACGGGCCGCTTCATCCCATCATATCGCAAGATGCAAAGTACATAAAAAGCAATTGATAATAAAAGCACCACCGCCCACAATGGCCATTGTGTTATACTCGTGCAACAGATCTACATATAGACACGGCTCTGATACCACTGTAGGGGTTCGTAGCATGGAAAACAAAAAATTTCTATCGCATGAACACACACAAGCCAATATCTATCTACTAGATTGCAGCAACGAGTCGATAGAGTACTAACCCTCGAAGATCCAAAGCAGTTAACGAGAGCAGATTCTCGTGGATGATATAGTCATACACTTCCGATCTCAAGATCGCGTAGACGATCCTTCCAGCGCTACGTTCCGGTAGTGCTTCCGCAGTCGGTCACACGTTCGGTACTCGATGAAGACCTTCCTCTCCCTTGTTCCAGCAGGCAGCGGATGTTGTAGCACTCTCCTCGTGATTCCGGCAGCACGATGGCGTGATGTCGGAAGTAGAGTGGAGATCCCGCAGGGCTTCGCCTAAGCCGGAGCGAGTATGGTGGAGTATGAGAGAGGGCCTTGGCGATATAGGGTTTAGAGGCACCAAGGGGAGAGGTGCAGCCGGCGGCTAGGGTTTGGGATACCCAAACTCGGCGACTTGGGAGGATATCCCTAGGTGGTGGCGGCAGCAGCACTTGGTGGTGGTGGTGGCGCCTTAGGCTAGGGTTTGGAGGTGTAGGGAGAGGGGGCGCCCTACCCCTCCTTATATAGGAGGGGAGAGGCAGTTTGGAGAGGAGAGAGTCCTCCTCCAACTCCTCCTCATGGCCGGCGGGTGGGAGGGAGTGGGACTTCCTCCCCAAGTAGGTTTCCTACTCTCCCTCCACCAAGCAAACTTCATATTTGACTTTTTAAATTGGCGTTTGACTTTCAAACTTGGATTTGATTTCTCTCTCCATATTGCCCAGCCAAGTGACCTAGTACATGATGCAACCATTCCACATTGTCATGACACATCCATGTACCCTTCCCCTACGGAGTGCAAACCTTCTAGACCCTTCTAGAACATTTCTGGTGAAAACACCGGAATCTTTTCCGAACTCCAAAACAGGACTTTCCTTATATGAATCTTATTCGCCGGACCATTTCGGATCTCCTCGTGATATCTCGGATCCCATCCGAGACTCCGAACAACATTCGGTCTCTTACTCATCATTCCATAACTACTAAACAACATCGAACCCTTAAGTGTGTCTCCCTACGGTTCATGAATTATGCGGACATGACCGAGACACTTCTCCGATCAATGACCAATAGAGGAATCTGGAAATTCATATGGCTACCACATATTTCTACGATTACTTTGCGATCGAATGAACCACTTACATACGATACCAATTTCCCTTTGTCTCACGATAGTTTACTTATCCGAGGTTTTGATCGTCGGTATCTCTGCATACCTAGTTCAACCTCGTTACCGATAAGTACTCTTTTCTCGTTCCTGTGATATGTGATCCCTTGTGAGCCAGTCACATGCTTGCAAGATAATTGGATGACATTCCACCGAGAGGGCCTAGAGTATATCTATTCGTCATATGGATGGACAAATCCCACTCTTGATCCATGTGCCTCAACCCATACTTTCCGAACACTCAATGCCACCTTTATAGCCACCCAGTTACGGTGTGGTGTTTGATGTCATCAAAGCATCCTTCCGCTGATGGTGATTAACATGATCTCATGGTCGAAGGAATTAGGTTACTATGTATCATAAAGCATATAGCAAATGAACTATATTAAATGACTTGATCTTTATGCTACGCTTAACTATAGGAGTATGTCCATCACATCATTATCCTAATGATATGACCCTGTTGTTAATAACATCTTCTATGTTCATGATCAGGAAACCATGATCATATATTAACCAACAAGCTAGTTTAACAAGAGGATTTACTAGGGACTCTTTTATGTTTACAAATCACACAAGTATTAATGTTTCCGATTAATAGAATTATAGCATGGTATGTAAACATTTATCATAAGCATGAAGATATGATAAAAACCACTTTATTATTGCCTCTTGGGCATATCTCCAACACTTCCAGCCTAGAAGATGATGCACAAGATGAACAGGAGGAAGAGGGCGAGTACGAGGAGGAGGAAGCTGGCCAGGATGAGGATGAGGAGGAAGATGGTGAGGACGAGGATGAACAGGAGGAGATAGGCATGTCTCAATTACACGATGCCCCGCAGTCTAGTCAACGGTCGCGGGTGAGGAGGAGGAGTCTACCGAGGAATCCATACATGCCAAGTGAATGGGAGAACAAGCGTCAGGCACATGTGTCACGCCGTGATCCTAGCTGAAGGAGGAAGACTCCGATCCTCCGCGGAGGGCTAGGAGGCAGGAGGGACGGAGCAAGGAGAATGAGGATCGAGTGGCCAAAAGGGGGTAAGGGAGAAAGTGAACTCGTAGCTTGAACTAGTGCTTGTGGTCATTATGAACTTGTAGTTTAAACTTGCTGTTTGGTGTCATCGTTTTGAACTTGTTGGTGTGTTGATGTGCTAAAAAACTGGATGCTTGTTGATGTTTGGATCTGTTGATGTGAGGAAAACTTGATCTGTTGATGTTGATGTTTGGATCTGTTGATGTTGATGTTTGGATCTGTTGATGTTGATGTTGATGTTTGGATCTGTAAAAAACTAAACTGGATGCTTGTTGATGTGTTTGGATCTGTTCATCTGCTAAAAACCGAATGTGCTAAAAAACATGGCATTTTTTAGCACAGCGCCATGCAACGTAGCATGGCGCCCTCCAGGAAAGCGCCATGCTTCCTAGCATGGCGTTTTTGGAGAGGGTGCCATGCACCTGACTTAGCAGATTTTCTGGTCTAGGTTTTCTTCGACCGCGCGCGGGCTCTATGTCCCAGCGCGCCAGAGATGGCTCAAAGCGCCATGGAAGCATAGCGCCCTCCAGGAAAGCGCCATGCTTCCTAGCATGGCGTTTTTGGAGAGGGCGCCATGCGCCTGACTTAGCAGATTTTCTGGTCTAGGTTTTCTTTGACCGCGTGGGCTCTGTGTCCCAGCGCGCCAGAGCTGGCTCAAAGCGCCATGGTAGCATGACGCCCTCTAGGAAAGCTCCATGCTTCCTAGCATGGCATTTTTGGAGAGGGCGCCATGCGCCTGCATTCTCATAAATTGGAGCTAGTTTATATGCTAGTGGCAACATTCCAGAAAATTTACAGTACACACAGGTCTATTGACACAAGAAACATTATAGGAAAGTGCAGTGAATGACACAAGAAACATTATAGCTAGTTTCTACCGCCTCCACGACCTCTACCGCCACGACCTCTACCACCATCACCACCTCCTTGGCTTGTGTTTGTACCACCATCACCACCTCCTTCGCTTGTGTTCACCTCCTTGGCTTGTGTTTGTACCACCATCACCACCTCCTTGGCCTGTGCTGCCAATAGGGGTGTTGGCCTCCTTTGATTTTTTCCTTTTGCTACATGATGTTTTATTATGGCCCTCAGCATTGCATTCTCCACAACGGGTTTTGTCACGAGGCTCCGCGAAATACTCGCTCCCCCATTCCCATCGGTATCCACCAGCCCAATCGTCCATGTCACCTCGGAAACGTTTGGTTTGTCTTCTTCCCCGACCAACAACCTTCATTGACGGATCAGGCCAAAGTTGGACACCATGATATTCTGGCCATTGAGATTGGTCAAGGTAAGGCTGAAATCTACCCGCCCATGTGTTCTTCACCGGTTGGATGGAATGATCATCCAACCTAACTGTATCCGGGTGATTAAGACCCACACTTCATTCAGATGCCTCCTTCATCACGTGTGACCAAGGGAGATGGTACAATGTCGGCCTCTCGCAGGAGCAATAACCATTGCGTAGCCACACCTTATAGGACAGTCCCCCATGTTGCACACCTTCCCTTGTGCTGCCTCCATGCTCATTCACTTGGTAAATCAGTTCTTGGTTGTCCAAACATTCAACCGTTTGTGTATCCCCTTTCTTTGATTGATATTCCAGCCAATTATCAACCAATGGTGGGTACTCATACTTCTTTTTTTTCTTGTTATCCCCAGCGATTTGCTTATCCGTTTCATCACTATACTTTAGAAAGTATTCATTCAACTTCTGAAATGTGTACTCCGCTATAGCAGTCACAGGCAATTGACGTACACCTTTAAGTACTTTATTGAAGCATTCAGCCATGTTACTGGTAGAATCACCGTATCTCTTGCCGCCATAATCATAAGCCCTTGCCCACTTTATCCGTTCATTAAGGTGCCTTCTAAGAAACTCTTTGACACCATCATCTGTGAGACAATACAATTTATCATATAGTTTTTGAAAATGCCGAGCGGTGAAGGCAAGACAACAATCTTGTAGATCGTCAGCACGTTCCTTGTTGCCACATGCTCTATAGAAGTTGGACACAAAATGCCTCATGCACCATCGATGGTGGATACGAGCACACCTAGGAATGTCCTTCTCGACTGCATTCAGTATTCCTTGATGGCGATCCGAGATGATGCAAACCTCTCTATCAGGTTCTATAACCTTGGTCCTCAATATATGGAAAAACCACTCCCAGTTGTCGTTGTTCTCCACCGAAACCAAGACAAAAGCCAAAGGTAAAACCCGGTTGTTTGCGTCATGGAATATGGCATTTAATAGTGTGCCCTTGAACGTGCCGGTCAAAAAGGTGCCATCCACGGACATAACATGCCAACAATGCTTGAATCCCCTGATGCATGGTCCAAATGTCCAAAATGCACGGCCAAATACTCGGACAGTGGCACCATTGTACAACCTAGTCACCGACCCAAGAGGCTCCACCACATAATACATTCCTGGGTTCCTTGCAGCCATTGCTCCCAACAACCTAGGGAGGCAGTTGTATGCTTCTTCCCAATCACCATACAACATCTTAAATGCGGCTTGTTTGGCCTTCCACGCCTTATCATACTTCACTTTATAACCGAATACTTCTTTAACCAAATCTATGACACCCTTAATAGTATATGTTGGGAGAGACCTTATGTTATTTGCAACTCTATACGCGATGAAATCGGAGGTCAGCTGCCGATGGTCCTCCTTCACAACTTTGGCATCCTTAATAAACTTGTCATCACACATATGAATGGACTGACAACTTACAATGATCCATTGTGGCCCGCCCCTCAATGGTCATACGTGAACAACCCATGGACACCCTTGCTTCTCACACTTGACTATGTAACGCACCTTAGTGTCCGAGTGAGCCACCTTGTACGGTCGGTGGTACTTCACCGCATAGTCCTTGATCCACATCTGAAATTCCAACAAGCTATCAAACTTCACCCCGGGATTTATCCTGTACTTTTTTGGCTTTAGGTCCTTTTTAGAAGGTGCTCGTGCCTCGAGCACTCGACTAATTCGACCGTCAACTTGGGCCTCATCCGCAAGACTAACATCACGGAACAATGAAGGTCGATGATCCCGACCTACTATTTTTTTGTGAGCTTCGGCGAATTTAACCGTTAGACCATCCTCATCCACATCTTCATCCGGTCCTTCATCCTCAGAGTCCGATGCATGACACCTCAAATAAGGGAGATCATGGTCCATGTCCTCCTCATGGCAATTTGCCTCCACATCTCCTACTTCATTGTCACGAAGCCCATACTCAACCTCATCACCCTCAAAGTCATCATACTCCATTTGAGGTGCTTCATAGTTGTCATTGCGAAAAGGGCTCATGGAAGGTTGCCTCGTTGTTGTATCATCGTAGGTTGGCTCTACGCGAACCGGGCTCAATGGAGGTTGGCTCATTGTTGTGTCATACACATGTGGCTCACCTCGAGTCGGGATCATGGAAACATGCCGGTTTAAGTCAATGTGCAACCGAGCCGCAACCTTTCTTGTGGCAAATATCTCGAGTGACTTATCTTCAGATTCCGCCACCATCTCCTTATACGCACTCCAATTCAACTCGGAGTTGATAGGCATTATCTTCAATCTATTGTGATGGCCAAACCCGGCGTTATACCTTCCAACCAACTCATACACATCACTAGGTTCAATCCATTTCAAATCATTCCTCACTCTTTCCACAACCTCGGCATATGTAGGACTTGTGCCAAACACCATGACTACCTCCTCCGGGTCACACTCGGTATTGCCTTTCAAGAATGCGGCCTTGTCCACATGATGAACATTAACGATTCTTGCCATCTAAAAAACAATGACACCAACCGTTACGCATCAAAGACAACTATATTACCACCACCAACCGTAGCTACCAACTAAAACAAGTCATGCCACTTATACAAATCCTAGCCATAAACTACCAATCTAATAACTAGAAGCAACTACATCAAGCCAAGATATAGCTAGGGTTAGGGTTAGGGTTCGGGTTCTACATTCTTTACCAAAATAGAACCAAATTTCACAAATCTATTTGGACAAAACCAAGGGGTTAGGGGGAGATTACCTCTTGAAGCAAGGGGAAGTCCAAATCCACGGAGAAAAGCAACCGATTCGAAGGGATTCGAGTAGGGGAAGATCTTGGGGCGAGAGAGAAAGGAGCTGGGAGAAACGAAGAGGTATGGCGCTGGGAGGGCGCCCGAGCCTTTTCTAGGGTTAAGGACCATGGCGCTTTCCGCAAAAGCGTCGTGCCTAGTAGCATGGCGCCCCGGCGGAAAGCGCCAAACATTAAAACGGGCCCGCGTGTGCCACGACTGCCGCCACGTCGGACGAGGCCATGGCGTTGAGGGAGCGCCATGGGTGCATGGCGCTTTTGCAGAGGGCGCCGTGCTACTGACCATGGCGCCCTCTGGTAAAACGCTATGAAAACAGGTCAGATCGAGATATCTTCGAAAAAGTAGGTCAATTTATGAGATTAATCGTTAATTAGGTCAAAACAGTGATTTTTGCCTCTGTACTCCGCGTTTACAGGTTAGAGTTCCTCCGCATAGAAGCAACACCCATATTTCGTTTCCTATTTTTAAAATCAAAACCCTGCGGAAAAATTACAGACGCGATCATAGATTTCGGATTGCAAAATTAGGTTCGATTGTTCACAAATTAACGTGATTATTGCAAATTTACATATCTTGCGGCGGCGGGACACACTAGGACCAAAATCAGCGCCGCCATAGATCTACGGGCACGCGACAACGCCGTTTAATCGACTGAGGACGACAACAGGGATTGCGACATCCTCCATCGCGCGGAGCTGGGCCAGCACCTGCTGCAGCTCCTCCTCGTCCCGCCGGAGCTCGACCACGCGAACCTCCGCCGACACCGCCATGGCGCGCTCCAGCAGCGAGCGCTCCTCGAGCTCATCGCGCGGGAAATTCTCGTCGGAGAGGGCGCACGTCTGCGAGCTCGAGTTCGAGCTCTTGTCGGCGTACCTGCGCGCTTGAGGCGGTGACGCCGGAGTCCGCGGAGCACGGACAGCTTCCCTGTCCGAGTCCGTCGAGTCGGAGACGTCCGCCTCGTAGTAGCGGTGGAGCTTGCGCGGCACCGGATTGTCGTGCTTGATGTAGTGGAGGCTCGCGCGCCTCGCCACTCCTACTGAGCAATCCGACGATGGCGCATGTCCTTGTCGAGCTCCTCGCGTGAGCTCCGGCGCCACCCGCCACCGCTTTCCCTGCCGCATCGGCAGGGCCACCCTCACTGCGACCTCCCACACGGCCAGATCCCCCATCCCTCGACGACATGGCGACGTCGGCGGCTCCGATCTACCTATGGGCGCTGCGGAAAGGCTGGAGCTATGGATGGCGACGGTGAGAAACTAGACATTTTTTTAAGATCAGAATTCCGAATATTCATCTCTGATAAGGATCGAATTTCGGTCGCTGGGATGCGCCAACTGCAATCCAACCATTAGTCTACCGCCCCGTTCTCACTTCTGTCGTGGCAATTGTTAACGATTTATCGGTCACGATGCTAGCACGGCAAAGACTTTGAGTTTCTCCTTGCGGAGAACTTACAAGTCCAGCACAACTAGATAGCCATAAAGTACAATGCATCCAACAAAATTGACATGTACCAACACAATTAGGTACAAAATCTGATATAATAAGAAAATTCAGTAGAGCCGAAAATATTCGTTATCCGACAAGTGGACAAAACCAGTGTAAACGAAACAATTACGTGAGGTTATTGACAGAGGCTACCGAGGTGGCTCGACTGTATCTAGATCAGAGAGTAACCACTCTTTGTTTGTTTCCATAATACTCCACATCATCTCCTTGAATGTAACCATGGTGCACAATATCGTGATGGCTCCTGTAGCGTGCGCATTAGATGTATGTTGAGGGCTAGGGTGATTTGGTGATTCCCCATGTATCGTGGCTGGTGGGGTGTTTTTTTCTAAGGGTGTTGTTTGTTTGTTTAGGGTATAAGAGCACCTCCATTCGTTTGAACGTGTCTAGGCCAAAATCCAGAGCTAAATAGCACTAGACAGATATAACTTTTGGCATATGAATGCTCGGTTTCCCACTCGTGTTAACAGGCCGAGTTCCCGAGTTTGACCAAATTTAACTTAAACTCGGCCAATTTTGAGCGAATATAGGCGGTTTTCATTAATAGTAGGCGAGTTCATACATATTACATCAAATTACTAAGAAATGATAAAAAACTAAAGAAAAGGCCGAGGCCAAGGCTGGTGCTGATGCTGATGCCGATGCCGCCGGACGCTGCTCACATGCCGAAGTGACGGTAGAACGACGCCCCGCCGCGTTGTTGCGCTTCAGCGGCGTGCCGGGCGGGCCTTCGTGGGCGGCGAGTTCCCGGAGCCGACGCTCGGCAAAGAACTGCTCCCAGTAAACTAAGTTACCGGGGTCTTCAGCGAGCTGTGGATCCTCCATCGCCGCGATGGCGGCCTGGATCTCCTCCACCATCTCGTCATCCTCCGGCACCGGCGGCATCGGCACGCCGCCGGCGCTGAGCTTTCAGCCGGGCGGGCACCGGAAGTCCGGCAGCGCCATGTACCCAGCGTCCTGAAGCATCCGGGCCTCCCAGGGCTGGAGCGTACACCGGCCAAAGCCGTTCGCCGCCGCAGGGTCACCGGGGTACCTCTTGGTCATGGCTTTCTACTCGCCGGAGTTGGAGTTCACTGTAGAGGGGGGTGGAGAGGCTGAGAATGTGTGTTGTGAGCCGGGTAGGGTGCCGGGTTTTATAGGCTGAAATGGGAGGCGAAGGCGGGAGGGGGTGTAGCTGCGTGGGCGGGCAAAGGGGAAACAGTGGGATGCCGAGGCGGTGGTGGCGCACTATTATGGCTAGGCGTGGCCGACGCGAAGGGCAGTCATTGCCCGTCGGTCCATTGCGGGAGCCGAGACGAAGGGATGACGACGACTCGACTTTCAATCGCTGACAGGGCGGGGCCACACGCCGAGCCATTTTTCTCCGCCGATTTTGTTTCGTTCGGCGTTCCCACGACGTTCCGAGCGACCCAGGATCGGCCTGGGATCTCCAGACAAAAGTTTTGCTGAAAACCCGAGTGGAGATGCTTTAACACCTTGCACTACAGGAAAAAAGATCTTTGCCATGTGGTAAATCCACACGGCAAAATAGATAATCCACATGGCAAAGGCTTTGCCATGTGCCAACACACGGCAAACGTCGCACGGCAAAGAAATGCATGGCAAAGAATCTTTGCCGTGTGCTTTCCGGAAAACGCACGGCAAAGGTCTTTGCCGTGTGTTTTTTCAAATACACGGTAAAGTAAAGTGCTTGACGGCTACAGCGACGAAGCGCCGCCTCGCCGTCATCGCTGTGGCATCGCTTTGCCGTGTGCTCTCCTGTCCTCTTTGCCGTGCTGTATTGAAACGCATGGCAAAATGTTCTTCTTCTCAGTGTGTTCTGGCTTTGCGGCGCTTTTCTCGCCTCTTTGCCATGTGTTTTCTTTCAACGCACGGCAAAATAATGTCCTGACTTGATCCGGGGCTTTTCCAGTGCATACTGAAATCTTTGCCGTATGCTTTTCTCAAAAACGCACGGCAAAGATCCTTTTGCCATGTGGGTTGCTGAGTAAACACACAGCAAAGGCCCAACATTTTCACATTTTATTTATTTTTGTTTCATCCACACAGTTTAAACACAAAAATATACATATATGATTACATAACAGCATATCTAGCACCACCAGATCAATATCCATGAAAACAAATACCATCATAAACAAGGATCTAGCACAAGATCCATAACAACATGAGTCCATGGTTCATACATAGCAACATAGAGTCAATAGTTCCATACATACAAGTTCCAAAATATAATCCATACAACATAGAGTCAATAGTTCCATACATGAAGTTCCAAAACACAATCCATACAACATAGAAATATAGAGTTCACATTGAGTCAAAAAGGTGAAGATCTCCGTCCTTCATGCATATCCTACACATTTGAAAGTAAGGACATGAGAATCACAAGAAACATGGTATAAAATTTCATAACTAAAGGAAACTAGACAACATAAGCTATGTAGCAATATGGAAAACATGTACGATGTAGAATTCTATAAGTGAATCATATGAGAGTAAATTCTACAAGTTCAAAAACAAAGACATGAGATTCTTGAAAAGTAAAGAAGCTATGTATGGAGACCTATGTTCGGAGTGATTCTACAAGTCATATAGTAAATTTTGGCAAGTTCATGAAACATAGCAAGTAAATTTTGCCAAGTAAAGGAACATAGCAAACCACAATTCATAGTTTTTAAACTTTGAGTAGATTTCCACACATGTTCTAGCTATGTATGGAGACCTATGCTCTATGGCTAGATTTCCAACGTGTGCTAGCTATAAGGATCATAGAGCCCTAACCTAGAGTCCAAGCCGGCGGATGACATGTTGGTTGTTGACGGTAGGCTGACTCGTCGCAAGAGTCGTCATCAGGGTGTCATCCTGACTTGCCGACCCACCGAGCTCCGCATTGTTGGATGCAGCTGATGGTTGTCCCTACAAGATGGTTTTGATTCTTAGTCAATAAGAAGTAGACGTAGATATGTAGAGATTGACACTTAATACGCAAGACAACTTACCCATGTGGGGAAGGTGAAAGGAGGAGCACCAAGATCTGGAAGAGTCACGCCACTTGGCTGAGAGGCCTGGAAATCAAGCATGCACAAAGGTGAATGGAGTTCGGATTCTCTTAGGTTCTATGAACAAGAACTCACCATAAAGGCTGACATGTTCTGTTCCATCCACTCCATCATCTTCTCATTCTTAGCCATCTGCTTTGCCGCCGAGTCAAGATCTCCTTTTGTTGTCTTATCTGCTCCTCCATCCGCCGAGAGTTGGCCTCGGCCTCCTCCCTTTGTCTCCTCTCAGCGGCCACCTCAGCCTACGTTTTGTCATCAGAATGTCATAAATGTTGCAATGGAAAGCATGTAATGAAGTGTGGATGACCGAGGAAGAAGAATATACCCGGATTTGGTCAATAGCTGTGGACGTAACCGTCGGGCGGGTCTCTACTTGAGGCATGTCGCTCGTCCTGCCACGACGGACCTGTCTCATAGATGGGACGATCAAAGGATCGACGGAGCCGTCTCCAATCCACAAGCGGCCGTGCTTCTTGCCTTGTCCCGCTAGCATGGCCACCTCGGGGTCAAAGGGAGCGGTGAGAGGGTCCACGTCCTTGCCATTTACCTCGGCATACTTGTCCCGGTACCCCTTATCCCGGATCTCGGCGCAAGAACTCACCCACTTCTTTGTCCCATCCTCTTTGTCCGTCACCATACGCTTATCGGTCCAAACATCGAACAAGCTGGGCTCCACGCCTGTCTCTCTTTTCTGCAAAAGAGAGCATGGAGATACATGCAGAGGAACACGGAGTAAGGAACCACATGATGACCAAGTTTAGAGAATGCATTTTTTCACCTTCTTCTGGATGCAGCAGGCGAGGGTGACGTTGCCTTGCGTGTGGGTTCCACCTTTCAACGCGGCTCGCTTTAGCACTCCAAGATCGTGCTTCTTCTTGAACCCGGTGCTAGTCCAATATCTTACCATGGCCCGAAAGACTTCCGGGCTAGCCTGACCTACGATCGAGGAGGGCAATCGTAGACAAAATACACATATTAGTGAAAACACATCTAACGGTCAACAAGTCGATAGTAAAAATAAACTACTGCAAGTATCGCCACGGCTCCATAAATATCTCCCAGCTTTGGCCTTTGTCATCCTAATCTTGCTTTCGGCGTACCAATTGCGGACGCAAGCCACACGCGCCACGTAGTGCATGTCTCGAATTTGCCTAGACGCACATCTGCTAGCCACGAGTACACAATTCCTTTGACGCACGTCCGGGTCCATGGTAAAGTATGTCTACAAGGACGCACATAGGTACTAAGACATTTGTTCAAATATTGTCAACCTAGGAGTTACTGAATGATGAGAAGTCAAAAAATCTTACCCAAAAATCGGACATCAGCCTCGCCTGGAGATTCGGGAGGGAAAACTCACTCGTGCCTTCCGGATCATCGGCGTACCTGTAGTGTCTCCAACTCCTGCTACCTCTTTGTGACCAAGGCATGGTCACAATGTGGAAGTGTTTTCGAAGGAGGCATCCAAGGATGCTCGAGTAGGCGCGTAGCTCCTTGGCCTCATCCTTATAAATGAAAGACCTGCACAATTAAAAGACAAAATTAGAATGATGATGAAAAGATCAACATTAAAATATCAAAAACTGATAAGTACACTCACTTATCCCCATAGGGTGTGAGCACTCTAACCCCACCCGACGAGATCCACACGCCGATATCCGGAGGTGTGCTGCACGCTGCACGGAGGAACGACCCCAGGCTCAAGAGGCATCCCCAGCTGAGTCTCAACATACTCGTCCGGAGGATCCCAGATCCTCGTGTCACCCTCCGCTGAGTCTGACAAGTACAGCTCGTCTGAGTCCTCCTCCTCGTGCTCCTCCTCGTGCTCCTCCTCATCCTCCTCGTCCTCCTCCGCCTCCTCGTGGTCCTCCTCCACCTTTGCCTCCTCGTTCTCCTCCTCATCCTCTGCCTCGTCCACCTCGGGTGGGGAAGGACTAGTTGGTCTTCTACCCCTCCCACGCCTCGAACGGGGTGGGGGAGGAGTAGGTGTCTGTGGTCGTCTCGAAGTGGATCCTGAAGCTCCCGCGTCACTAGTACCCAATATGCTGTTCAAGCCCCTAACCTTCTTATAGACTTTCTTGAGTGCTCCTCCTCGTCCTCCGCCTCCTCCTCGACCTCCTCCACGTCCTCCTCGTCCGCCTCCTCCTCCTCCTCCTTCTTCTCCTCCTCCTCGTCCTCCTCCACGTCCTCCTCGTCCGCCTCCTCCTCCTCCTCCTTCTTCTCCTCCTGCACGTCTCTTTCCTCCTGGCATTTTTAAATCGCCTGCATTCACAAAAAGAGTATCTCCATTAGTACTCGATGACATAAAATGACATAGATAAAAAATAATAAGTAAAGCAAATATTGAGAATGCACCAAAATACATACACAAGTCGAGCATACAAACATAGCATAGCGTTCGCATAAATAGGCTAGTTTTACAAATCACTATTACATAGAGTTCTCACAATTAGGCTAGTTACTATTACATAGAGTTCTCACAAGTAGGCTAGTTACTATTACATAGAGTTCTCACAAAATAGGCTAGTTTAACCAATCACTATTACATAGAGTTGCTACAAACTTCAGTAGCCCGTTTCGAGATCATTGCGAACGACCGACGGGCCACATGCTTTGTCATCGCTATCAGGCTCGCCCCACCAAGGATCCACGTAACCTGGAGGTGGTCCGGTTGGCTCATCGGTGTCAAGGCCTGCACGGAACCGCTCAAGCAAAGTCAAGTCTTGTTCATTCTGAACCTCCTCGACTTCATCTTGCGTATTGTCTTCTTCTCGGCGTTGCCTTCTTCGCCCTCTATGACCATGTCATCATCAGTCGGCAAGTTGATAGTGAAATTCCCCGGGAGCCCTTCTTCCTGAAAAAACTCGCCATCATATGTTGAGGGGTCAAGGCGTCGGTAATCTTCAGTATCAGGCTTAGGTGGCCTATTGTGCGTCGGCACCGTGATCACAACATCCCAGCCCTGTAGTCGTTTTTTCGGGTTTTTGCATGGGTACGGGAGATAGAATACTTGAAAGGCCTGGGTAGCCAAAATATATACATCATCACCCTCATAAACAGAGCTTCGTTCAACTTCAACCCACCCAATATCAGGTTTCCGTCTCACCCGGTGTGGGTCGAACCAATGGCACTTGAATACAACAGGATTTAACCCTTTGCCGAAACCATAATTCAGCTCGTATATACCCTCGACTCTACCATAGTAATTGAGCCCATCTGATCCTTCACACAAGACTCCGCTATTTGTTGTCTTTCGATTGGGCCGACGTTGTGTGTACTCATGGGTATGAAAGCGATACCCATTCACATCATAAGCATCGAATGAGTCGACAGAACAGTTAAATCCCTTGGCGATTTTTCTCAACTCGGTTTTCATATCTTTGTCCTTTTTTGCCTACAAGTTTAGTTGGAGAAGCTTAGTAGGAAAAGTGATAGAATAATATAGGCACTACAAGCAAAGTTATATAGAATGGTACCAAGGTCGAGAACCAGTTAATGAGCACTTACTCGATGTACGGCTTCACTTCGTCCATGCTTTTCAAGACATACGAGTGTATCAAGCCCCACTCGGGATTATTTATCTTGTGCTTCTTCGTGCCACTTGATTTGCCACCTAGCCCAATGAAGATGCCAAGCTTGGGTACATCTTCAGGGTTGGCGGCATTGTAACGAAGGATTGGATTGTGTCGAGTGGGAACGTTTTCATCATAGTACTTTGTCGTGAAGTTTGACACCTCCTTGTTAAGAGTGGCCTCGGCTATGGATGCCTCGATCTTGCATTTATTGCCGCATTGTTCACGAAGCTTCTTTGTTTCTCTCTCAGCCCCATACTGCCAACGGGTTTGCACAGTACCCCCTAGTAATGCCTCGTGCGCGAGATGCAAGATCATGTGTTGCATCGGATTGAAGAACCCTGGAGGAAGGAGCATCTCTAACTTGCAAAGCAATTCCGGTGCCTGTTTATCTAGCTTCTCGACCACTTTACGGTCTAACTCCTTAGCACAAAGTTGGCGAAAGAAAAAGCTCAACTCCGCCAGCACTAGCCAAGTCTCCTCATCGACATAGCCTCGAATCATCACCGGCATTATCCGCTCAAGCCATATGTGATAGTCATGACTCTTGAGCCCTCAGATCAAGAAGTTTGAAGATTTTCTCCCTCATCCAGTTTGTCGCATAGCCATCGTGGAAGAATAAGCAAATGACGATCCATTGGAATATTTCCTCCTTCAGCCTTGTAGGCGTAACCGGGCCTTTGGCTTAGACCACTTGGGGCCTTTGACTCCAGGAGGCTTCATGTCAAAGTCTGTCCTATCGCACCATTCTTGCTGATCGATTCTAGCCTTAATGTTATCCTTTGTCTTTTCGGTGTCCATGATTGTGCTCCAGAGGGCCTCACCGATATTCTTTTTAGTGTGCATTACATCAATGTTATGCGGAAGCTCGAGTTCATGGAAGTAAGGGAGCTTCCATAAGCATGGAATGTGTGTCCACTGGTGTGTCTCCCCGTATCCCACAAAACCTTTCCCATCGGGGTTAGGCTGAAGAGCTTCTAACTCAGCCTTAGTATCACTGCCGGTCGGCAGACGCGGTGGTGGAGTATGGACAACAACGCCTTTCTTGAAGTTTTTTTTGTCAAACCTGAATCTATGCTTAATGGGAAGGAACTTTCGAGTTTCATCAAAGCAGGAATACTTGCCTCCCTTCTTTAGCCAGAAGAAAGTTACAGCCTGCCTACACACTGGGCAAGGCCACTTCCCATGTGTACACCAACCGCAGAACAATGCACGTGCTGGTAGGTCATGTAGAGATGTGTGGTACCAGACATACATATCGAAGTGCTCCTTCGTTGCGGCGTCGTATGTTCGCACCCCGCGATCGCTCCATCCAACAAGTAAGTCATCGATTAGCGGCTCCAGGTACACGCTCATGTTCTTCCCTGGGTATTTCGGCCCTGGGATTATCATCGACACAAACATGTTCTCAGATCTCATGACGATGCCAGGAGGGAGGTTCAGGGGAATAACAAACACAGGCCAACAACTGTATGTTGCAGCTGACATACCATATGGATTGAACCCATCGGTTGATATCGCAATTGCTACGCTCCTCGGGTTGCCCGCTTTCTCAGGATATTTCTTTATGAATTTTTGCCATGCTTGACCATCTGATGGATGTATCATCTTATCTTTTCGGTATCTCTTACCCTCAACGGCCCATCGCATCTGTTGGGCAGATTCCTTGGTCATGAAAAGTCGTTGGAGCCTCGGTAGGAACGGAAGATATCGGAGGATCTTTTGCGGAACCCCAGTCTGCCTCTTCTGCCCATCACCGACGTCGACCTCAATGTACCTAGAGGATTTGCAATGGATGCAATATTTTCCTCCTAGATGTTCTTTTCTAAATAGCATGCATCCGTTTGGACAAGCGTGTATCTGTACGTATGTCATCTTTAGTGCTCGGAGGATTTTAGTTGACTCGTAAAAGTTCTTCGCCAGGAGGTGCCCTTGCGGCAGAATGCTGCCAACCACAGCCAGAAGATCGTCGAAGCGATCTCTAGACAAGTTACTCTCTCTCTTGAAGGCCATTAGGCGAGCCACGACATCCAGCGCGGTAACCTCTGTATGTGGATGAAGGGTTTCGCAAAGCAAACAAAGCCTCGTAGAACTTCTTTGTGCTTTGTTCTGGCTCCTCACTTGTCTCCGCCTCCCCAGGTGTCTCCTCTATGTTAGGATTTTCAGAAGCATTTGCATCAAGGAAGGCATCTAAGCAGTCCTCAAACCCAGCATCAAATCCTCTCGATGAATGACTCTGCGATTCGTTTCTAGCACGTTTTGATTGCTCACCATGGAAAACCCAACGATCGCCTAACGGTGTGAACCCGAAGTTTATCGGTGTTTACTCACATCGGCCTTCGATTGGCGTTTCCGCTCGCATTTCTTGCAGGCACAACACTTTGCGGGTTTTGTAGGAATGTCAAAGGCACTATCCACGAACTGCTCGGTCTTTTCTCTCCATTCATTGGTAAACTCCACCGACCGGTTCTGCCTCGTACATCCACTTACGAGCCGGATCCATCCTCTAATCAGTACAAAAACAAACATATAATGCTTTCACTTTAACATGTTATTTCATCCGGTATTACTTTGATTAATTATAACAAATACAAGTTTTACGCCATGCATCCACCTATCTCTCTAATAGGTAAAGGATTTCCTAATCCCACCCGAGGATGTGTAGATTTGGTACGTTCTCCATGCTCTACCCCGCTCCAAGACAGAATTTCGGCAGCACCTCCCCGTTGTTCTCCTGATACACGTCTCGGCCAAAAGCCGAGAGGATGTGCATCCAGAGAACAACGAGGAAGCGCCACCGAAATTCTATCTCGGAACGGAGCAAAGCATGGAAAACGTACCCAATCTACATATCTAGTTGAATCTAGAAAACAACAAGTCAACTAATTTCGATGGATTATGTTTTTCTAAATTTCCTTTATATTTATTTATATTTTTTCCCTAAATACTATGTCACATACAATAACACAACTGACTATCGCGCTAGTATTTGGCGACGGTGAGGAGCAAAAGTCTGAGTTGATGCATCACGAATGAGATTCAATCTTAATATTAATCTTACTTCTATTAAACGGAGATTCAAAAGATGAATTCTCATACAATGTGTCAACATGATGGCCACTACTTCTAGAGATAGACTCAATTCTGATCGATAACACCCGTCTGCGATCCCGGGAAGGTCTACCCCCTAGCTTTTGCCGCACGAGGTTCCACCGATGTACTTTTTTGTTGGTTAAGTTTTCTTTAGGCCATATATACAAGGAAAACCAAGTTTGGGACCATGTGGCACATTCTAACCCCCGGTATACCCGCAGCGGGACATTTCCCCCTATAGGTCAAGGAATCTGCTAAGTGTTATCACCTAAACGTGAAGAAGCTCACGCCGGGGAGATACGTCTTGCATATATGGGACTTCTACAACACTTTTACATGTATTCTAGGTCCACATGCAAGTATCCTAGCTCCACATGAAAGTTTGGGTGGGTTCCCGTGTCTCCGGGGGTCATTCTGCATCGATAACACCCGTCTACGGGCCGCGGGAAGGTCTACCCCCTAGCTTTTGCCGCACGAGGTTCCACCGATGTACTTTTTTGTTGGTTAAGTTTTCTTTAGGCCATATATACAAGGAAAACCAAGTTTGGGACCATGTGGCACATTCTAACCCCCGGTATACCCGCAGCGGGACATTTCCCCCTATAGGTCAAGGAATCTGCTAAGTGTTATCACCTAAACGTGAAGAAGCTCACGCCGGGGAGATATGTCTTGCATATATGGGACTTCTACAACACTTTTACATGTATTCTAGGTCCACATGCAAGTATCCTAGCTCCACATGAAAGTTTGGGTGGGTTCCCGTGTCTCCGGGGGTCATTCTCAGATCGATAACACCTGCCATGGGAAGGTCTACCCCGTAGATTTCTCCGCACGAGGTTCCACCAATGAACTTTTTTGTTGGTTAAGTTTTGTTTAGGCCATAGATACAATGAAAACCAAGTTTGGGACCATGTGGCACATTCTATCCCCTAATATACCCGCAGCGGGACATTTCCCCCTATAGTTCTAGGAATCTGCTAAGTGTTACCGCATAAATGTGAAGGAGCTCACATCTGGAAGCTATGTCTTGCATCTATGTGACTTCTACAACACTTTTACATGTATCCTAGGTCCACATGCAAGTTTGGGTGGGTTCCCGGGTCTTCGGGGGTAATTCTACATTGAAAACACCCGTCCGCGGGCCCCGGGAAGGTCTACCCCCTAGCTTTTGCCGCACGAGGTTCCACCGATGTATTTTTTTGTTGGTTAAGTTTTGTTTAGGCCATATATACAAGGAAAACCAAGTTTGGTACCATGTGGCACATTCTATCCCCCGGTATACCCGCAGCGGGACATTTCCCCCTATAGGTCAAGGAATCTGCTAAGTGTTATCGCCTAAACGTGAAGAAGCTCAAGCCGGGGAGATATGTCTTGCATATATGGGACTTCTACAACACTTTTGCATGTATTCTAGGTCCACATGCAAGTATCCTAGCTCCACATGAAAGTTTGGGTGGGTTCCCGGGTCTTCGGGGGTCATTCTGCATCGATAACACCCGTCTACGGGCCGCGGGAAGGTCTACCCCCTAGATTTCTCCGCACGAGGTTCCACCAATGAACTTTTTTGTTGGTTAAGTTTTGTTTAGGCCATAGATACAATGAAAACTAAGTTTGGTACCATGTGGCACATTCTATCCCCTAATATACCCTTGATGGACATTTCCCCCTATAGTTCTAGGAATCTGCTAAGTGTTATCGCATGAATGTGAAGGAGCTCACATCTGGAAGCTATGTATTGCATCTATGTGACTTCTACAACACTTTTACATGTATCCTAGGTCCACATGCAAGTTTGGGTGGGTTCCTGTCTCCGGGTCATTCTGATCGAAAACACCCGTCCGCGGGCCCCGGGAAGGTCTACCCCCTAGCTTTTTCCGCACGAGGTTCCACCAATGTACTTTTTTGTTGGTTAAGTTTTGTTTAGGCCATATATACAAGGAAAACCAAGTTTGGGACCATGTGGCACATTCTAGCCCCCGGTATACCCGCAGCGGGACATTTCCCCCTATAGGTCAAGGAATCTGCTAAGTGTTATCGCCTGAACGTGAAGAAGCTCACGCCGGAGAGATATGTCTTGCATATATGGGACTTCTACAAAAAAATTACATGTATTCTAGGTCCACATGCAAGTATCCTAGCTCCACATGAAAGTGTGGGTGGGTTCCCGGGTCTCCGGGGGTCATTCTGCATCGAAAACACCTGTGTCCGCAGGCCCCGGGAAGGTCTACCCCCTAGCTTTCACCGCACGAGGTTCCACCAATGTACTTTTTTGTTGGTTATGTTTTGTTTAGGCCATATATACAATGAAAACCAAGTTTGGGACCACGTGGCACATTCTAGCCCCTAATATACCCGCAGCGGGACATTTCCCCCTGTAGTTCCAGGAATCTGCAAAGTGTTATCGCATGAATGTGAAGAAGCTCACATCAGGAAGCTATGTCTTGCATCTATGTGACTTCTACAACACTTTTACATGTATCCTAGGTCCACATGCAAGTATCCTAGCTCCACATGAAAGTTTGGGTGGGTTTCCGGGTCTCCGGGGTCATTCTGCATCGAAAACACTCGTCCGCGGGCCCCGGGAAGGTCTACCCCTAGCTTTTTCCGCACGAGGTTGCACCAATGTACTTTTTTGTTGGTTAAGTTTTGTTTAGGCCATATATATAAGGAAAACCAAGGTTGCGACCATGTGGCACATTTTAGCCCCTAATATACCTGCAGCGTGATCTTTCCCCCTATAGTTCGAGGAATCTGCTAAGTGTTATCGCATGAATGTGAAGAAGCTCATACCGGGGAGCTATGTTTTGCATCTATGGGACTTGCACAACACTTTTGTAAGCGTAAAAATGTTTTTTGTAAAAAAATCATGAGTATCAGATAATGTACCTATAGTTTAAATTGGTCCCACTTTCTACCGATTCGGCGGGAACTTGTCTTTTCACCAAGGGTGGACGAAAATCTTTAAGATCCTTTGGTTGGGAATTTTATATGTAAGGCGGTCAAGTATTTTTGAATAATGTGATGAAAGCATTTTCAATGAGCCCTTTGATGGTTGGTCCGGAAAATGGACAAAAATAAAAAATGGCCTTTGCCATGTGACTATCCAGAACACATGGCAAATCTTTTTTCTTTGCCGTGTGCGTAGCCTGAATGCATGGCAAAGGTCTTTGCCGTGTGGTCTTGGCACCAAACACACGGCAAAGATATTTAAAATTTCGCGCGAAATAAATCCGCGCGCCCAAAGATCTACACGGTGCGAAAAACGCGCGGGCAAGCAAAATAAAAAATCGAAAATTTACCGTGCGCCTAACGGCGGTACACGGCAAAGGCCTGCCGTCAGGTCGGCAGCGTTAGCTTGGCGGAAATGTGGGCTCTCCTTGTCTGTTTGCCGTGCGTATTTTCTTTGCCGTGCGTTTATTTGCTGGTTTACCGTGCGCCGTTCTTTGCCGTGTACATTTCGCTATATTTGCCATGTGTTTTTTATCTACCGTGCGCCCCGCGCAGTTTTGCCATGCATTTTGTCTTCGCCGGGTGTTTTCCGTAAGCACGCACGGCAAACATTTCTTTGCCGTGCGCATACACACGGCAAAGGTGTGACGCACGGCAACGTCTTGTTTTCCCGTAGTGTTGATGGCATGATGTCCTCCGTTTGTCGGGTTTATAGGTGTTGGGTGGTGCACTTGGATTGTGTGATGTATGTTTCTTGCCAGACCTTACTAATAAAATTTAATAATGGCTGATGCATCTCTTCGATGTAGCGGTAGGAACCCAGCTTCATTTTCAAAAAAAATGCCACATAGAAACTTATGGATCGATTCGTGAAACACCACCCTCTATCAAGCTATCTAGCACAACCCTCTCCCTCCAGATTTTTTGGGAAAAAATGGGAAGCGGTATGTGCTCCCGACCCGCTCTCGCGAGGACGGGCCTAACACCGACGGCCCAGTACGCTTCTTCCTTCGTCCCTCTCCCCTCGCCGCCGCTAGAGGGAGCGCCAGGCGGCCGGCCCTTCCGACGGCGGGATCTCTACCTCGTGCGGCAGGATGGTGCGGGCCGCCCTGCTCAGGCACTACGAGGCGAGGGGCGCAGCAGCGCGGCCACGACTTTCCATGGAAACGTGGGTGGTGGCGGTGTTGTGGGCTGTGCGGTGGTGGTTCGTGCCTGCCTTGGCTGGCCGGGGAGGGTGGCGAGGGCCGGGAGTGGCCGGGTATGCGGGCGGCCGCCTCTGGTGGCTTGTATGGCCCAGGCCGGCGGCATGGTGGTGGGTGGACGAGCTCGGCCTGGTGGCGGTGGCGACTGTGACGGAGGGAGGTCGTGGTGTTGAGGCTCGGGCGGCAATGGGAAGCGGTGTGCACAGTTGTGGCTCGGTGACACGCTAGATCTGCGCTAGTGAGGGGCTGATCTGGGTCCCACATGCTAGATCTGGGCCAGTGAGGGCCCGATCCGGGCTTTGCAGGTCCCTGGCTGCCATGTCCAGGCTCTGGCCGGGAGGCTGCTGCACACCATCCTTGGCCGATGGCTGGGGCTAGACCCGGACCAAGTGGGCCTAGATCTGGAGGCTGTCTGCGGGCTTCGACTTGCAAGCAGTCCTGGCATGTCGGGATTGCATTGCTGGTCGTCCTTGTGCTGGTTCACGTGGACCCCCTTGTTCATGTCGTTGGTCCTGGTTCGGTGATTGTTACTGCCCCGCGGGCGTGAGATCATGGTTTTCCTCAGACCGACGATGGACCGGCAAGCGCGTGTGAACAAGGTGGCAACAGCGCTGCTCCTTGGTGGAAGGGATCTGTGGTGGTAGCAGATCCACTGATGGAGCGAAAGAGTAGGGACTGTCGCTAGGGTTGGCGTCGACGGTGACACCCTTGCTGCAGTGTGGCGGCAGGGCTTCACGAGTCCATTTGGGCTTGGCCCGGCCAAAGAGGGCTGGGTTTTCTCTTGCGGTTGCATCCAGTCGGCTATCGCCCTCCGGTGGTGGAGGTAGTTCCCTCCCGCGTGCTACTGTATCGCCAATTCCCGCCGAAGTATCTTCTTTTTCGGTCTTACCAGCCTCGCAATGTGGGTCATAGTGAGACGACGGTGATGACTGCAAGACAGTGGTGGCATGTGCAGGTGGGCGGCGAGCTAGGTGGAGCCATTCGAAGTGTCCGGGATTGGGTTTTTAAGGGACCGGGAAAAATCCTTGCCGTCTAGACACCGACATGGTGACACCTGCGGGTGTCGCCGGTCTTCCTGGAGGGCGTCAGGAGTATCTCTTCCCCACATCCCTAGGATACCGAGGAAAACCCTAGGACCAGTTCGGACAGCAGTGTTGTTGTCGTCGCTTACCTTCTTGGAGGTGTTGCTTGGTACGCGATGCTTTGGGGCACTAAGAGAGCGTGGTGGATCTTCTCCGGATGGCATAGCGATTGCGGGTCATCCTCGTTTTCGTCAAGCCAGTGTTGTCGGCTTTGTTTTCGCTTCTTTTTTCTTCTTCCTTTTCTTTGTTGTTTTTTTGGGCCCAGCAACGATCTCAAACGATTGCTATATTAATATTGCTAGATGAAAGTCTGATTCGAGGAGGAGGATTTCTCTTTGACTACTCAGCCAAGAGGATCATGAGACGGGCGCCGAACCACACTTTCATGATGCGGTAGAAGATCAGTTGCACTTGAGATTACCAATGTTCTTTTCAGTACAAAATGTACAGTAAAGTGAGAAGAAATACTAAATAACATCGATCGGATCTCTAATCTCTAACTAAATAAAGAGTAGATACATAGTAATAATAAAGCTGTTTAATTTCCTCCCCCTATACGGTGCCAGTACTGACGGATGGATTCCCAAAGCATGCCCCGGTCGGACTGGATCATTCTATCCGCGGTTCTCTCCCCCTCCGGATTGCCGTTGTACCACTCCATGACGAGCATGACGAAGATGACGGCGGCCCAGCCCGCAGGGAAGAGGGCCAGGAGCCCCACCAGGTTTGCCGTCACAGGGTATTCTTCGTAGAAGTCATAAGTGAGCTGCGAGATGGAGAAGAAGGCGAGGAAGAAGAAAACCATCAGGCACATGAGCATGCACCTGCTGCACTCGGTGGCCTCCGCTTCCACCATGCCCATGCCGCTGCCGATGGGATCCTCGACGTCGGCCATCTCCAGCTGCCCGGCGGTTTCGCTCCCGATTGATGATAAGAATAAGGTAGATCGCCTTGTCTAGCTAGCTAGGTTTGTGTCTAGATACCTCCGTGTGGCCCGCGTGGCGTGGCTAATTAACGGGAAGCCCGACCGGTGCCCTGATTGTGTTCGGATCGTTTTCCTTCCCATGCAGGACGCCCGATCGTATACAGATCCGAGTTTGATCGGTGACGAACTATTTCAATGCACGCTAGTCCTGTCCAAGATTTCTTTTTGAGACAAAGTCCTTGTTGAGATGTACTCCCTCCGTTTCAAAAATATAAGATGTTTTAGGTTTGTGAAAAAAATAAATCTAGACTTATTTTTAGCGTGAAGATTTATTCTAAAGTTGAGTGAACCTATGTACTAAGACAAGTTCTAGATTCATTTTCTTCACAAACCTAAAACATTTTATATTTTAAAATGGAGGGAGTAATTGTATTACAGTAGGTCTTCGTGTAACCGTTGGATTATACCCTGAATTGTATTACAGTAAGTCCTTTTTGAGAATTTTATACGTATCATACTTGGTGCCGGGTGCCCAGGCACCATACACAATACACGTATGTTCTGCTTTGTGTTAGCGATACAATATGTCACGGTAATTGTAACACGATTGTAACATGTAGAGGGATTAGGATAGAATCTGTTTTGCCTAGTTTCCTTGATGTACACGATTGGGTCCATGAGATAAGGATCCTACCGTTCTATCTCTTCCTCTACCGATGTAACCTCCTCTAGTCTTATCTCTCGATCACCTGATGTAAAGAACGGTATATAAACATGCAACCAATGGGAGGCCAACCATCGTTCCCAAAAACACCTCATACGATCATATGGTATCAGAGCCCCTTTCTTCGAAATAAACACATCTATGTGCCTCGCCTCTCCCCCTGCTTCCGCCATGACCAATCCCCTTGCCGGCATCATCATTGGAGAGAAGTTGACGAGGACCAACTATATCCTTTGGCAGTCTCAAGTTCTGCCTCCCCTCCGCGGCGCTCGGCTGACAAGCTTCCTCGACGAGAAGGCTACACCACCACCGGAAACCATCACCACTGAGAAGGATGGCAAGCCGGTCAAGGAGGAGAATCCCGCGTACCACGCGTGGGTAGCGACAGACCAGCAGGTACTGTCGCTTTTGTTGAGCTCTTTAACTCCTGATATCCTTGTCTCCATGATTGGCATGGACACGGCTACGGAGGTATGGGTGGCCATCAAGGCCATGTTCTCCGCTCAATCAAGGACGCGGGTGTCAAACCTGCGCGTTGCTCTCGCCAAGACGAGGAAGGAAGACATGACGATGGCGCAATTCTTCACCAAGATGAAGGGCCTCGCCGACGAACTCGCTGCATCAGGCCGGTCCATTGACGAGGAAGAACTGGTGGAGTATCTCCTCGCCGGCCTCGACGACACGTACAACCCCCTCTTCGCCGCCATTGGAGTTCACGGCGGCGAGGATGTGGCATCCCGCAAAACCACTACTAGAAAATCGCGTTGAATTTGTGCATTGCATCGTCATCATCATGCATTGTTTGCTAAAAATATGTTTGCAAAGCCCGTGTTGTTTTCAAAACGCCCCCTCTCGATTCAAACATCAAAACCGGGTCCCCGGAATATTTTGTTTTGGCCGCTATCGGTTTGCAGACGGCCCGTTTAAATCAAATAAAATATTTATTTATTTTAGTAGGGGCAGTCGAACGGGCCAACCCGACCCGAACGACCGCCCCAGGATTTTAAATCGGTCCACCAACCGCCCTTCCTAAAACCTAAATCTACCCAGAAATCTACCCACCCTACCTGGCCACATCACTCCCACCAATCCCACCACGCCACCTCATCTCTCTCCCTCTCCCCCTCCTATCCTATCCTGCCACTTGGCCCAGACCCACCCCCACTCTCTCTCTCCCTCACAGCCCAGCCCCTCTCCCAGCGCGCAGCGCACGCACGCACGCACGCAGAGCAAGCCGCCCCTGCCGCTGCCCCTGGGCCCCGCGCCCACCTACCCCACCCGTCTGCCCCACACACACCTGGCCGCCCCTGGCCCGCCTCCCAGTCACTCACCCCACCAACCCCAGAACCACACCCCCTGTCCCGTGGGACCCGCCCCGGGCCCCACCGAGCCAGACCCCCCGCTTCCCACGATCCCTTCCTCCCCCGTGTCTGTCTTCCTCCTCTAACTCTCTGCCCCGCGCCTCTCCCCTTCCCAAGCTCTCTCCTCCCTCCGCCATGGCCCGGCCGCCCCTTCCGCGCCACAACCCCTCCTCCGTGACGCATCATCGCGCCTCCGACAGCCGCCCGACCTCGCCCACCGCCCGCCCAGACCACGACCCAGCGCGCTGCCGCTCGCCTTGCCGGCTGCCGCCAGACCTCACCGCCCCTCCCGCTGAAGCCGGCTCCTTCGGCCGCCTCTGCCATGGTGCTCCTGCTGCTCGCCGCCTCCACCTCGCCCGTGCCCGCGCCGCCTCCCGCTGGCCCACGCCGGCGGCTCCCTGCTCACGGCCCGCATCCGCCGCCCCCTGCCCCGGCGCGCCGCCGTCGCGCCATCCTCCCCAGGCTCCTCCCGCCGGGAACCGCGTCTGCCTTCGCCTCGGCGTCGCTGGTCGTCGTGGCCGCCAACCGACACCGCCCCTACACGTCGAGCCAGCGAGCCGCCCCACCACGGCGTCGCCCGGCCCAGCGTCTAGGCTCCGCCGACCTCGCCAAGCCTCCCGGCCAAGCCTCCGGACGCCTCTGCCGCTCATGTCGCCTCCATGGTGTGTTTGTGACAGGTGGTTTCTCTTGTGTACCTTAAGGATGACTTGGAGCACCCCAAGTTCTCCCACAACCCCGACGCCGAGACCTTAACCCGTTGTCCATCTACAAGACCGCCGAGAACCTCGGGTGCACCAACAGGGAAGACCGAAGACCGATCCCGGAAGTCCGGACCGATGACGCCAAGAACGCCACCGGCTTAACGTCGCCCTCCGAATGCCAAGGACCCCGCGAGAGACGACAAGACCGACAGCATGATCCGATGCCCCCGGATGCCACAAGATCTTCTCCCCAGGATGCGACGTCGAGGCCCGGACGCCAAGACCGACCCGGTACACGGTCCCGACAAGATCCTCGTAACGGCAAGATCGACCGTGGGACCCGACAAGATCTGCGCGACGACAAGAACGGCACCGACCCGGAAGATCCGATGAACCCCGACACCGAACCAAGTCCGGTTCCCGGAACGCCAAGAACTACCCCCGTACCGAGAACGAGAGAACGATCCCGCCAGAAACGACCTCGCCGAACCCTGGACCCCGAGACCCGACCCCGAACCCCGAACCCCGGGAAAACAAGATCGTCGAGACCCCTAAATGTGTGACCCTTTTCCCTCGATACCCTATTTTATAAATGATATCAACTTGTTGCATTAAATCATTCATCTCGCATGCATATCTGTGGTTTGGGGGCCTTATGCCGATTCACCTAATAATTAAATATGGGGCCCATATGCGGGCAAATCTAGTCTCATCTCGGCCTCATTTAAACTTGTGTAGCGAACCGGTGATATCTTTTGCCTTGTTAAACAACATTTAAAAATGCGGGGTTTCTAAACAACTTGAACCACCTATCTAATTGTCGGGACCCCGGTTCCGCTTAATCTTGACCTAATTGCATCGCACCTTTGCCATGTCATCCATCATACATGCATCATGCCGATCTTCTGCCGTTTATTAAATCTTGCATCCGGTGTTCTTCTAGTGTTTTGCTTCTTCGCGGATAAGGCCGTTGAGTTGATGTGAGCTTCGCCCAGATCTTCGGATGAACCCTTCAACAATGTTTTCAGGCGAGCATCTCCCCCCCTTTCTACCTATCTTACTTTCATAGTATTTATTCCCTCCTGTTGATCTATTGCTATCTGTGTTGCGATGCTTTAGTTTCCGTACCTGTGATATACCGTGCAGCCCTATATTGCCTTGGCCACACCCTATTACCTGTTGTTTGGTAGATAGATGGACTTGCGCGTCGTAGTTGCTTGCTCAAGTGCTGATGTGTGTCATCATATGCCACGATTCTTTGATGTATTGCCGCATGTTGATGTTGGAGATGATTCTAGATTTACTTATCGTCACTTTAATTTCTGTTTAACAACTAAAATTGAATAAGCGAGGCATCGGTGGGTGATAGATAATATTTGGTTTCGAGCCCACTTGTGTCCCGTAAGACCCCGAGTACTTGATACACTGCCTTGATTTATCGCGCTATCCACATATGGGGAGTATGGGCCCCCTTAGCGAGCTTGATTCCGTCTTATTTCTTGGGGCCACAAACTAGTTTGAGGTGTTTTTACTATCCTGTACTTATGCCATGCTACCGCTTTATTTATTTACGATTGTGCGAGCACGCTGTCTGTTTAGGAGGGACACGATTCCGCGGTGTCGACAAGCCCAGCCACACTTTCGGGTTCCCAATCGTTCACAAGCCCACCCAAACCTTGAGGCCGTCTCGAGCTTGCTTACTCCGTTATGGTTCTACTTAAGGGTGGCCCTGAAATATTTCTGAATCTTGTGATTGCTCTGTCGTGAGACCTCGTTGGGTTTTGATTTGGTTTTTCCGAGGTTGATCGTGTGTGTGTTGCTATTTGTGCACCCCGGCCGGGTTAAATCTTTCAAAGCCGTGTCATGGTTATGGACGACTTGGAGCACAGTATCTCGATCATAGACAAGCATAACTAAAGTTTACTGCTATAAATTTGACTTATAATGACTAGTAATCAGCTTCACTATAATGGAATGGCTAATTAATACTGCCCACAATTGCTTGTTTGGTTGTCGCTTGCGACAATTGTATCTGACTAGTAAGTATTGCAACTACAACGAATTGGCTGAATAAAAGTACCAACAACTGCTGGGTTTCTGGTTTATCTCATGCCATCTGTATCTGATTAGTAATTGTTGCAACTATAACGGAATGATTAACTAAAAGTGCCCACTGCTTATTTTATCAGGATGATTATCTATACCTGACTAGTAATTACTGCAACGATAACTGAATAAATAAAACTGCCAACTGTGTGAGTTCCTCGGTGGACTTCCTCGTTTGGTCTCGAGGGGGAAACACCAGGATGGGTTTGTTTGGTGTTAGCTTCAGGTTGGATCCGGATAGGTCTATCTTACCCCTCTCTGATAATCGCCAGTTGTATCGAGTCTCTATAGGTTGTTTAGTGCATCTTTGCCGCCGCCATCCACCATACCTATGTAGGCGAGGACCGCCGAATTCTAGCCTCGCCGTGCACTGGCCTCAGTACTGACGCTCCTCTTTTTCCTTTGCCCTTTGTCGGCACCCCCTTTTGTTTAAGCAGGTTTGAGACCGACGCCGTTAGTGGTTACCCTTCCGCTTGGCTCGGCAGGTTATGGGCGCCATTGGTTATTCTTCGTGGCTCTTAGCCCCATTTGCTTCTTGTCCGTAGTCGGACGCTCTACTATTTTCAAGGTGATTTGGATCTTGTATATTCTATTCGTATTCTTGACTCTTGAGTCATTTTATATAAATCATGGGCCCCATCGAGGACTGTTGAGTAATGTTATTACTTCGTTTTCCACCCGCACGAAAGTTCCTGGTGGGCACCTTTGAATCGTTTCTATGCGGGTTTGGTGAATTTTGCCCAAACTTGCATAGGTCCGATTCTGAGGGTGTTACAGAGTGGTATCAGAGCTCGGCGATGATACCACAAGTCCAGCAATAGGATAACCTAGCTAACGGCCGAAGTAGAGTGTCAAAACTATTTTTGAAGATCGGTTGGATAGTTCTGATTAGGTCTGATTTTATTCCTTACCCCTCTGCTGTCCTCCTCTTACCTCTACGTGTTTTGAATCCGCTCTCGTCTCTTTCTTCGAGTCCAGGAATTCTCGTGGTTGGGTTTCCGTCGTACCTTCAGGGTTTCGCTTCCCCCTCCGATAACGGTGATGCTACATATGGTCTTCATGCTATCCGAGGAATCCTTCGTCTGTGGTGTCATTCTTTGTTCCTTGTGTGTTCCTTCCGGAGTTCTCTGACGTGACGACATCCTCTACGCCAGATCCGATGCAGAGTCTGCATCACTCCTTTGTTTTCGAACCTCGCTTGTCGAGATCTTCAGTCTGAATCCGATGGTTGGTTGCATAATCTGTCTATCCGTGTACAGAGTAATGCTTTGAGTGCGGGATGGAGTCGCGACCATACCACTACTCTTATCATTTGCTCGGTATATTGAATAGTGGATCGATGCAATTTTACTCCTTCCATGGAAGTTAGAGGTGGTCTTACCTTTAACTTCGTCCGTTGTTTATCCGGAGTGCTCTCTCGACGATCAGGGACAACGCCCCTTGTTAGTGGTGTCGCGAGGATCTACACGACGCGAGAAGATACAGATCGCCGACCTTCCTTCCGGTACAATGAGGCGGATCTCGAGGGCGAGATCCCTTGTTAGTGGTGTCGAATTGTGGCATCCCGCAAAACCACTACTAGAAAATCGCGTTGAATTTGTGCATTGCATCGTCATCATCATGCATTGTTTGCTAAAAATATGTTTGCAAAGCCCGTGTTGTTTTCAAAACGCCCCCTCTCGATTCAAACATCAAAACCGGGTCCCCGGAATATTTTGTTTTGGCCGCTATCGGTTTGCAGACGGCCCGTTTAAATCAAATAAAATATTTATTTATTTTAGTAGGGGCAGTCGAACGGGCCAACCCGACCCGAACGACCGCCCCAGGATTTTAAATCGGTCCACCAACCGCCCTTCCTAAAACCTAAATCTACCCAGAAATCTACCCACCCTACCTGGCCACATCACTCCCACCAATCCCACCACGCCACCTCATCTCTCTCCCTCTCCCCCTCCTATCCTATCCTGCCACTTGGCCTGCACCACCCCCACTCTCTCTCCCTCACAGCCCCCCCTCTCCCAGTAGACGACGCACGCACGCCTTGAGCAAGCCGCCCTGCCCTTGGGCCCGCGCCCACCTACCCCACCTGTCGCCCACACACACCTGGCCGCCCCTGGCCCGCCTTCCAGTCACTCACCCCACCAACCCCAGAACCACACCCCCTGTCCCCTGGGACCCCCCCCCGGCCCCACCGAGCCAGACCCCCCGCTTCCCATGATCACTTCCTCCCCCGTGTCTGTCTTCCTCCTCTAACTCTCGCCCGCCTCTCCCTTCCCAAGCTCTCTCTCTCCTCCGCCATGGCCGGCCTTCCCCAGGCCCGCGCCCTACAACCCCCTCCGGCCCGCATCACCGCGCCTCCAGGCCTCGACCGCTCCAAGTAGCCCCGCGCCACCCGCCCGCGCCGCCCGACCACGACCCACGCGCTGCCGCGACGCTTCGCCGCCGGCGGCCGCCAGACCTCACCGCCCCTCGCTGAAGCCGGCTCCTCTGCAGCGCCTCCCATGCCAGCTGCAGACGCCCACCTGCCTTAGCGCCAAGGCCCACGCCGCTGCTCCTGCTGCCCGGCCGCATCCGCCGCCGCTGCCCGGCCGCCCCATCCTCCCGAGCTCCTCCAGTTGCCCGCTGCCTTCGCCGCCTCGGCGTCGCCCATGCGCCGTCGTGGCGCTCAACCGACACCGTCCTACACGTCCGGAGCCCGCGCTGAAGCCGCACCAGCGTCGCCCGGCCGCGTCTAGGCTCCGCCGCCGACCTCGCCAAGCCTCCCCGGACCGCGTCTGCCGCTCCTGTCGCCTCCATGTGCGCGTCCGCGCGTGCTCGTGTGTTTGTGACAGGTGGTTTCTCTTGTGTACCTTAAGGATGACTTGGAGCACCCCAAGTTCTCCCACAACCCCGACGCCGAGACCTTAACCCGTTGTCCATCTACAAGACCGCCGAGAACCTCGGGTGCACCAACAGGGAAGACCGAAGACCGATCCCGGCGAAGTCCGGACCCGATGACCGCCAAGAACGCCACCGGCTTAACAAGTACGCCCTCCCGGAATGCCAAGGACCCCGCGAGAGACGACAAGACCGACAGCATGATCCGATGCCCCCGGATGCCACAAGATCTTCTCCCCAGGATGCGACGCCGAGGCCGGACGCCAAGACCGACCTTGCACACGGTCCCGACAAGATCCTCGTAACGGCAAGATCGACCGTGGGACCCGACAAGATCTCGTGACGACAAGAACGCAGACCGGAAGATCCGATGAACCCCGACACGAACCAAGTCCGGTTCCGGACGCCAAGAACTACCCGTCGAGAACGAGAACGATCCCGGAAACGACTCGCGAACCACGGACCCCGAGACGACCAACCCGAACCCCGGGAAAACAAGATCGTCGAGACCCCTAAATGTGTGACCCTTTTCCCTCGATACCCTATTTTATAAATGATATCAACTTGTTGCATTAAATCATTCATCTCGCATGCATATCTGTGGTTTGGGGGCCTTATATCGATTCACCTAATAATTAAATATGGGGCCCATATGCGGGCAAATCTAGTCTCATCTCGGCCTCATTTAAACTTGTGTAGCGAACCGGTGATATCTTTTGCCTTGTTAAACAACATTTAAAAATGCGGGGTTTCTAAACAACTTGAACCACCTATCTAATTGTCGGGACCCCGGTTCCGCTTAATCTTGACCTAATTGCATCGCACCTTTGCCATGTCATCCATCATACATGCATCATGCCGATCTTCTGCCGTTTATTAAATCTTGCATCCGGTGTTCTTCTAGTGTTTTGCTTCTTCGCGGATAAGGCCATTGAGTTGATGTGAGCTTCAGCCGGATCTTGGATGAACCCTTCAACAATGTTTTCAAAGCAGCATCTCCCCCTTTCTACCTATCTTACTTTCATAGTATTTATTCCTCCTGTTGATCTATTGCTATCGTATTTGCGATGCTTTAGTTTCCGCACTGTGATATACCGTGCAGCCCTATATTGCCTTGGCCACACCCTATTACCGTTGTTTGGTAGATAGATGGACTTATGCGTCGTAGTTGCTTGCTCAAGTCGATGTGTGTCATCATATGCCACAGTTGCTGATGTATTGCCGCATGTTGATGTTGGAGATGATTCTAGATTTACTTATCGTCACTTTAATTTCTGTTTAACAACTAAAATTGAATAAGCAGAGGCATCGGTGGGTGATAGATAATATTTGGTTTCCGAACGCCCACTTGTGTCCCGTAAGACCCCGAGTACTTGATACCTGTTCCTTGATTTATCGCGCTATCCACATATGGGGAGTATGGGCCCCCCTTAGCCAGAGCTTGATTCCGTCTTATTTCTTGGGGCCACAAACTAGTTTGAGGTGTTTTTACTATCCTGTACTTATGCCATGCTACTGCTTTATTTACGATTGTGCGAGGAGCACGCTGTACTGTTTAGGAGCGGGACACGATTCCGCGGTGTCGACAAGCCCAGCCACACTTTCGGGTTCCCAGTCGTTCACAGCCGTCCACCCAAACCTTGAGGCCGTCTGAGCTTGCTTACTCCGTTGGGTTCTACTTAAGGGTGGCCTGAAATATTTCTGAATCTTGTGATTGCTCATCGTGAGACCTCGTGGTTTTGATTTGGTTTTTCCGAGGTTGATCGTGTGTGTTGTTATTTGTGCACCCGGCGGGTTAAAACTTTCGAAAGCCGTGTCCGGTTATGGACGACTTGGAGCACAAGATCTCGATCATAGACAAGCATAACTAAAGTTTCTGCTATAAATTTGACTTATAATGACTAGTAATCAGCTTCACTATAATGGAATGGCTAATTAATACGCCCACAATTGCTTGTTTGGTTGTCGCTTACAATTGTATCGACTAGTAAGTATTGCAACTACAACGAATTGGTGAATAAAAGTACCAACAAGCTATTGGGTTTCGTTTATCTCATGCCATCTCATGTCGATTAGTAATTGTTGCAACTATAACGGAATGATTAACTAAAAGTGCCCATCGCTTATTTTATCGGGATGATTATCTATACGACTAGTAATACTGCAACGATAATCGAATAAATAAAGCGCCAACCGTGTGAGTTCCTCGGTGGACTTCTCGTTTGGTCTCGAGGGGAAACACGGGATGGGTTTGTTTGGTGTTAGCTTCGAGTTGGATCCGGATAGGTCTATCTTACCTCTCTCGATAATCGCCAGCTTGTATCGAGTCTCTATAGGTTGTTTAGTGCATGCTGCCGCCGATCCACCATACCTATGTAGGCGAGGACCGGAATTCTAGCCTCGCCGTGTCTTGGCCTCGATCGACGCCCTTTTTTTTTCTTTGCCCTTTGCGGCACCCCTTTGTTTAAGCAGGTTTGAGACCGACGCCGCGAAGGGTTACCCTTCCGCTTGGCTCAGGCAGGGTTATGGACGCCATTGGTTATTCTTCGTGGCTCTTAGCCCCATTTGCTTCTTGTCCGTCGGACGCCTACTATTTTCAAGGTGATTTGGATCTTGTATATTCTATTCGTATTCTTGACTCTTGAGTCATTGTTATATAAATCTGCCTGGGCCCCATCGAGGACTGTTGAGTAATGTTATTACTTCGTTTTCCACCCGCACGAAAGTGCCTGGTGGGCACCTTTGAATCGTTTCTATGCGGGTTTGGTGAATTTTGCCCAAACTTGCATAGGTCTGATTCTGAGGGTGTTACAGAGGATCTCACCGTGAGCGAGCTCTACGGGCACGTATGTGCCTACGACAACCGCATCGCCCTCCTCACCGATGGCATCGGTGGGGGATCCTCCATCAACTCTGCCCAGCGTGGTCAAGGAGGGCCACGAGGACGCGGCCACCGTGGAGGACGCCGTGGAGGTCGTGGTGGCTATGGCCACGGCAATCATGACCATGGGCGCCAAGAAGGCGCCGGCCGTCGAGGAGGAGGCAGAGGCGGCAAGGACCGCGACTACACCCCCTGCCAGATCTGTGGCAAGCTCGGGCATGAAGCTCGGAATCGCTGCACCGCTTCAAGAAGAAGAAGAGGAGGAGGAGAAGGGCGCAAACTCCGCGTCCTATGGAGTGGACACCAACTGGTATGGCGATACCGGTGCCACTGACCACATCACCGGTGAGCTCAACAAGCTCACCATGAAGGAAAAGTACAAGGGCCGTGAGCAAATCCATGCGGCCAATGGATAAGGTATGAGTATTAGACATGTTGGTCATGCAATTGTTGAGACCCCCTCAAAATCCTTACATCTAAACAATGTTCTTCATGTACCGCATGCAACAAAAAATCTTGTTTCCATCCATCACTTTACTAGAGACAATGATGTCTTTATTGAATTTCACCTGTGGTGTTTCTATGTCAAGGATCAGGAAACGAAGAAAGTTCTTCTTAAGGGAATATGCTCACGAGGCCTCTACCCCTTGGTATCCTCGACGTCCACCAAGAATAAACAAGTCTTCAGTGCCACCAAGCCTTCAGCTTCACTGTGGCACAGCCGCTTAGGCCACCCCTCTTTTCGTATTGTTCAACAAGTTATTAGCAATTATGAACTCCCTTTGTCGAATAAATCTAGTGTTGAGACAGTTTGTGACTCCTGTCAAAGAGCCAAAAGTCATCAACTCCCCTATATGAGGTCTACTAGTGTTTCTACTTCTCCCTTACAACTTGTGTTCTCTGATGTATGGGGACCAGCGCCTACTTCTGTAGCGAGATACACATACTATGTAAGCTTCATTGATGATTTTAGCAAGTTTTCATGGATTTATCTTCTAAAGAAAAAATCTGATGTCTTTCAAGTCTTTCATAACTTCCAACAACTTGTTGAACGCAAATTTGATAGGAAAATCCTAGCTATCCAATCTGATTGGGGTGGAGAATATGAAAAATTAAATTCCTTCTTTCAGAAAATAGGCATTGAGCATCATGTATCTTGTCCTCATGCTCATCAACAAAATGGCTCAGCTGAACGAAAACATCGTCACATTGTCGAAGTAGGTCTTTCTCTTCTTGCAAATGCATCTATGCCACTTAAATTCTGGGATGAAGCCTTTCTTACTGCCACACATCTTATTAATATGTTGCCTACTAAGGTTCTTGATCATGAAACACCTATTGAGCGGCTTCTTCAAACAACACCCGACTATGCATCACTCCGCATTTTTGGCTGTGCATGTTGGCCCAACCTTCGTCCTTATAATAAAAGGAAACCCGCCTTTAGATCTAAACAATGTGTATTTCTTGGCTATAGCCACATGCATAAGGGTGTCAAGTGTCTAGATGTCAACTCTGGTCGAGTCTACATCTCCCGTGATGTCGTCTTTGATGAGACAGTATTTCCTTTTGCCCATCTTCATCCCAATGCTGGTGCCCTACTTCGCCAAGAAATTCTTCTTCTACCTGAATCTCTCACAAATCAACCGGTGTCATGTCCAGAGGGGGAACAACATTGTACTGAGCTAACACCTAATGACTCTGTAATTCTTGTCTCAAGTGGTGCTACGCAGGTCCAGCAGCAAGTAGAAGAAAATTTGGAGGAAAACGGTGAAAATCCAAGGCTCAATGGCGCAACCAGGCAAAATAGCGTCACAGGCACGCGTCACGAGGCAAATCTGCCTCGGATCACGGAAACCTGGGACTGCAGGGGCGAATCCACGCCGGGATCGCCGCCTGGGTCACGTCGCACTACGCCCAGTCACATGTGCATCACGCCAAGTGGGCCACGCATCGCGTCAGACGGCCCACGCGTCTCCAGCCAATCGCCACCCAGCATCGCGCGCGACGTGTCCCACTCGAGCGGGATGGATTCCTCCCACCGGTATTCGGTGGAGTCCACCGATGACACGCGCCATTCTCCAACTTGCGGGACCACGCGCGCGCCCAGGAGCGTGTTCACACGCGAGACTTCCCCGACACGGTCTGCTGCGCCAGAGGAGTCGACTCGGATCTCTGCGACGACCAGGCGCGCCAGATCAGTGACGGATCTTCTGACAAATTCGAGAGCTCAACCTGCACCACAAACTGCAGGAACTTACATTACAAGGTCCAAAACTGGTAAAACTAAGCCCAAAATCTTTAAGGATGGAACTATCAGGTATAGTTTATCTTGTTCTATTGATGAGCCTGAAAATTTACAAGTAGCTCTTAAAAATAAAAATTGGAAAGAAGCTATGGATGATGAATACAAGGCTCTAGTAGAAAATAAAACATGGCATTTAGTACCATATGTCGTGGGAATGGTCACGACAGATGCTGCAATCGGCAGCGAGTAGTAGAACGAGGGGCAAGGGCGGCCAGCCATCTGCGGTGCGAGATGAGGCGAGACACGAGGTTTTACCGAGTTCGGCCCCGGAGGTAAAGACCTACTCTGCTAGATTGTATTATGGAGGTGGTACAATGGGCGAGCTCGGCGGCTAGGCGGCGAGTCACTTGGGTGTATGATGGAACGTATCTCTACTCACCCTATAGAGAGGTTTATATAGGCTCACCTCCCCTAGGGTTTACATATCTCAACCGATTCAGTTAAAGCTTCGGTACTCGTTTAACCTAATCCGACTGGGCCTATCTACTCGCCTAGGCCTTGACTTCGATCGCTCGGTTCGCTAGGCTTCAATCCATCGCCATCTTGCAGCCCACTGCGCCGGCTGGTCGGAACGCCCTGCTAGGTATACCCCGGTAGGCATATCCCCATCAAGATGTCGAGGCCGCCGTCGATTAGGCGTGGTGGGCTGGCAATCGAGTATACGGCTTCCGAGTGGACATCCAATCAATCGTCGGGCTCCGTATAAAGGAGAAACCAATCATCCGGTCGCAGCTTTGGCGTCGGTCGGCAAACACCGCCATAGTGAGAGGATCGGGCGAGTGGTCAAGTTGGACCGTTAACCGTGGTCAAACTAACCGCTAGGGTAATCGAGCGATAACTTTGGCGTAATCACCGGCGTAACGGCTCCCTGATTTGGCGGGTAACAACCGCTATATAAGAGGAATGGCAGGCGATCAGAGAACCACCTTCTCACCATTTCCTCCGACTGCGCGCACCTTTCGCCTCCCTTCGCATCGCGATCCAGCCGACCTGAAATCCCCTGACCCCCAGCAAATCTCTCTGCCATGGCCCTTTCCACCGAGCTGTGTGTCGAAGGAATGACCACGGCAGATGCTGCAATCGGCAGCGAGTAGTAGAACGAAGGGCAAGGGCGGCCAGCCATCTGCGGTGCGAGATGAGGGCAAAGACACAGGGGTTTACCCAGGTTCGGCCCCCCGGAGGGTAAAGACCTACTCCTGCTAGATTGTATTATGGAGGTGTTTACAATGGGCGAACTCGGCGACTAGGCGGCGAGTTGCTTGGGTGTATGAGGGAACGTATCTCTACTCACCCCATAGGGAGGTTTATATAAGCTCACCTCCCCTAGGGTTTACATATCTCAACCGATTTGGTTACAACTTCGGTAATCATTCAACCTAGTCCGACGCCTATCTCGCCGCCTGGGCCTTCAACTTCCAAATACTGGTACCTCATTGGCTTTGATCCACTTTCGCCGTTATGCGGGCCCACTCGACCCTTGGGCCGTCGGAACGTCCCGCCGAGCATACCCCAGAGGCGATCCCCATCAGAGTCCCCGAGGCCGTCGTTGATTAGGCGTGAGTGGCTGGCCGGCATGGAGTATACGGCTTCAAGTTGGCATCGATCAATAATCGTCGGGCTCCTGTATAAAGGGAAAGATCCGGTAAACCGAGTCGCGTCCCGGGCGAGTCGAGCCAACGGGACGCGGTTTAGCGAGTGACTTAACGAGCCGAGTGGCTAAAGTTGGACCGTCAGGCATGGTCAAACTAGCCGTTAAGGTAACTCAACGGTAACTTCTGGCGTAATCATCGCGCGGTAACGGCCCCCTGACTTGGCGGGGAGCTCCCATTATATAAGAGGAATGGTAGGCTATCCTAAAGCCAACCGCCCACCATTTTCTCCGAGTGCGCACATCTTCCTTCCTTTGATTCCGCGATCCAATCGACCCGCAATCTTCCGACCTCCGAACAGATCCTCAGCCATGGCCCTCTCCACCGAACCTTGGGGTAGATCCAAATGCACCAGTATGCAGGCCTCCTTCGAGGAGGCCGGAATCCACGGCGGCTGTGGCGCATCCCAGCCGGGAAACCACCCCAATCGCGAGAGAGAGTTCGTGCTTCACTAGCCACCTCGGCGGGGTTAGGGTTCCCACATCCTTGTTCTTCCGGCGCTTCTGCGCCTACTACGGGATCCAGCCCTCGGATCTGGGTCCCCATAGTATCGAGCAGCTCGCCATCTTCGTGGCGTTCTGCGAGTGCTATTTGGGTTGCCGGCCCTACTTTCCTCTGTGGCAAGATCTGCACAGACGGATCAACCGCGAGAGGGCGGCCCAATACTAGCTGAGCGGCTTAACCTTCAACTTAAGTCCAAAGCCTCCTTCTTGATCGATCTTGCCGCCAAGGCAGCGGCGATCGAAAAAGTCATGGTTCTATGTGACCGAGGCGACCCGGAGACGGCAGTGGCGATCCCGGATTTCGGCTAATCGCTCTGAGCCACGCCATCTCCAGTCGGTCGGCAGCTCCCGACGACCAGCGGATGGTCGTCGACGAGATGCTCCACCGTCCGAGGTCAAGAAGAAGGCTCAGACGGTGAACTTGTACAACTGTTGGCTTGGGCGGCGCTCCGCCGCCTAACGCGACCATTACATGTACCAATACACGGGCCGGGGAGACTCGACGAAAGCCTCCCTCGCCGAGTGGAAGCTGGAGGATTACCTCACGGTACTAAAGAAGATCACCCAAGCGACATACGTGGATGCGCAGGCTGGAGTACCTCCCTACACCGCGAAGCGTCCGGCTCCGACGGTAATCCTTTCGTCTTATTCGCAGCCGCGTGTGCGATCGGTAGCTCTAATTCTGTTTCGTGTCTGACGCAGCTGTTCCAAGTGGTGGAAGGGTGGTTACCACCCGCCGACGACGAGAGCCCCGAGCCATCCGCCCAGGACACAAGCGAATCGCCTCCCGCCAAGGGCAACGAGGACGATGAAGACGAGTCCGAAGAGGAGATTGCCCCACTAGCCCGAAAGACTCGCGGGCAACGTCAGCGCGAGATCGAGGCGAGCAGGAGCCTCGAGCGTCATGACGATGACGACGAACTCCCAGAGATCACCTCGCTCCGTCATGCCACTCCCGCGAAGAAGAAGAAGGAGAAGAAGGAGGCGAGGGCCCCCCTGCGAAGGAAGATGAAGCCGCCAAAGATGGCTTCACCGCCACACTCAACGAGCAGCTCTGAGGCTCAGAGCTCGGCCGGTGACGGCGCGGCTCCGGCGACAATCGCGCTAGATGCGCCCTCTACAGAAGCTCCACTGGCCTCACTACCTCCGCCATTCGCGTCGGTTTCCGAGCTAGGGAAGGCTCCGATCGTGGCGATTACCGCAAGGAGGTCCCGAGCGCGGTGGCCTCGCCCCGCAAGGAAGTTCCGGCCGCGGTGGCCCCAACACACGAGGAGGCCTCCGCCGAAGGCGCCCCGGAGGCGCCAACCGCTACGTCAACATCGAAGAAGCCGTCTGTATCCTGGGCCCCCGACGTCCTGAGCTGGGGCTCTCGCCGACAGGGGCCTGAATCGAAAAACGGCGGCCTTCGTACAGGGCTGCGCTTCATTCCAGTCGCCAAGTGAGTGCATTCGGCATTCGTTATTTTTCTTTGGTACTTTGATTGTCCTTTATTGATTTGACTCGATGTGCAGGACCGGAGTGAAGAAGATGGGTCACCCGACCGTGGCCAAGGTATCGTCCGCCGCTGGCGAGGAAGACCCTTCCCGCAAGAGGAAAAGTGGCATTCGCCGCCTCAACGGAAGGCAGCAAGAAGGCAAGGCGGCGACATCGTCGCCGTCTCGATGACGGCGCGGCGCCGGTGGACTTCAGCGAGGCAACGCGTCCACGGCGGCGTTCCTTGCCCGACCGGAGGAAGCGACCTCCTTTGGGCGGCGCCTCGGTTGCTACCTTCCCCGTTCGTGACCAAGGGCCACGGCGGTGGGCTGCGACCCCGAGCCCCGCTCCAGGGACCACCGACGCTGAACCCGACCAACGTCGCGCACACGCCGCCTATGCGTCGTGGACGCGTGCAACTTCACGGCATGCTTGGTGCGGCCATCCGGTACCTCCGGTCCCGAGGATCAGGTCGGTGGTTAGCGGCTTGATCCTTATACTTACTTGTTTTGTACTTTCAATCCAGTCCCGAGTGCATATGCGCTAAATTTTAGCGGTGCGCCGAGGAATTTTCGTGATCGCTTGTCCTCGAGTGCGCACCGCTAAATTTTAGCGGGTGGGCACTGAGAAATTTTGTGATCGCGTCCTCGAGTGCGCACCGCTAAATTTTAGCGGTGGGCACCGAGAAATTTTCATGTGCCGACTAGGAAGATGCGTGGTCTCACCGAGTCGGCAGAGCGATTGCCGCAGCGTGCTGAGAAGGAACTGGCCGCTCTCCAGAAAGCAAACAAGGAGCTTCAGGTTGTTGCTGCGCAAGCGGAGGTGGCTCGCCAGGAGCTTGTCCCTGCTGGAGAACTGGAGGCGGTGCGGTCTGCATTAGGCACCGCCGAGCAGAAGATCGCCGACCTCGAGCGCGAACTGCGGGAGGCGAAAGAAGAAGCAAGCTCGGCGAACGGGCGAGCGAAGGCCGCCATTGCGGCCGCGGAGGACGACCGTAAGGCGTCTGAAGCCCTCATCGTTGGGCTTCAGGACGACCATACATCGCTTCAAAGTTTCATCACGGGACTCGCCCGCCCATTGCTTGGTGAGTGCGTCTTCCCTGTCTTATGATTGTATTGTTTGTGGTTTCCATGGTACTCATACTTGTCTTCTTCTCGCAGGTCGTGTTATTGGCTGCCAAGAAGAAGCGAACTCTCTTGACGCGAGGGAGTGCGTAAGCATGCTCGTCGACTCGGCGACGCTGTCGGCGACCTGCATCCGCGCCTACCTCCAAGAGATGTCGCCCACCGAGGTTATTCCGGTGACCTCGTTGAGGTGTGGAGTACTTGGAGAAGGCGCCCGTCGTAGAGTTCATGACGCGGTCGGCGTTCCGTCATGAGCGCCGACAGCCTTGAGCCTTGACTCGCCCACTTCCCCGAGGACTTGATCTCGACGATGTGACAGTGGGTACCCTTCATCGACGCGCGTGGATCTGTCCGAGGTTCTCAAGCTGCAGGAGCGTGCCGCCGTACTCGGAGCGCTGCGGGCGATGGGCGACCTTCCTTACCAGAAGCGGTCGTCGCCGAACGACCCGAGCCGTGATCGCGACTTCAAGGTTGAGCAGCCTTTCCGCTCGGCGATGGCGAAGCTGACGACGTATCCGTCAAACCCGTACACCGTTCATCCGTGCGCCGGATCTTTGGTGCCTCGTCGTCGTGAAGCCTGCAGAGTAGTTTAGTTTGCCTAAATGTGTTAGCAGCGGATTCCCGAGTAGGCATATTTTGTAATGTAAGACAATGCGATATGCGATTGAATGGAGCGTTGTGTTCATTTTGCTATTTGTTTGCGTGTTTTGATTGATTTTGGGTGAGTCCGTCGAGCCCTTTTTGTGGGTTCACCTTATATATGATGTTTTGTTGTTTAACATGTGTGTTGTTGGTTTAGTCGACTCGCCCGGACTCGGAGAGCCAGCAAGGCGACTCCTTGAGTGCTCTGACTTTACTGCTTTTCCGTGCTGAACGGGCCGGGTGGCCGAGTCCCCGGCGTGGTACTTGGTAGTTCAAGGCGCGACTAGAGGGTGGTTGAGGATCGAGCGTTGGTGTGGCGCGTCACTCCTGCCTGGCCGGTGGGTCGATCGTGCAGTCCTAGGCATGCTCTCTTACTTGGCGTTTTCCCAGTCCGATCGAGACGACCTGGTATTCAGTCCCCGAGCTATGCAGAGGATGCGGAGGACCAGGGTCGCTGTGGGAAGCGAGGACAGATGTCTTGGTTCGTGAAACCAGTCGAGCTAGGCGACTCCGATGGGGCTCCGGATTGGCGTTTTTCGTGGACGATGCAAGACCTGAAATGACTCCGGTTTTACATCGACTACTTAGCGTGCGGTCGCTGTACCAAGGGTTGACTTCTGTATTTTAGCATGACGCTGTTGATTACGAGTGCGAGTGGCACAAGGCATGGAGAGTAGACGAATTTTGCGGCAACCGTTTCTTTTATTCATAGCGACTGGAGAGTACATATGTGGGGTTCTAGGAGTAGAACTTCCGGAGGAGATTTACATTCCATGGCCGCTTGACGTCGAGTTCGCGCCCCCGCGACGTCGGCGAGGTAGTAGGCGTCGTTGCTGTCTGCACGCCCGATAGCGAGCGGGCCTTCCACGGGGAGAGCTTGTGCATGCCCTTCTTGTCTGGATGAGGCGTAGCACCAGGTCGCCTTCTGAAGGTGCGGGTTTTCACCGTCGGCTGTGGTAGCGGCGGAGTCCTTGCTGATAGATGGTGGTGCGCGATCGGGCGAGGTCGCGTGCCTCGTCGAGTTGGTCGAGCCCGTCTTGGCGGGCCAGCTCGTTTTCTGCCTCCGTATAGTGGACGACCCGCGGCGAGTCGTGTTCGAGGTCGGTGGGCATGATGCTTGGCCAGTAGACCATGAAGAAGGGGAATCCGTCGACCTGTTGACCGAAGTGCGGATTCCCGTGATGACGGAGGAGCTCGTCAAAGATCCAGCAGCGCTCGAGTGGTACTTGGAGTCGCGGCTTCAGGCCGTGGAGGATGCTTTGGTTGGCCCGTTCGGCCTGGCCATTGGATTCCGGATGTGCGACCGATGCGAGGTCGAGCCGGATGTGGTGTTCTTCGCAAAATTCGGCCATTGCTCCTTGAAGTTTGTGCCGTTGTCCGTGATGATGTTGGGGAACCCGTAGCGGTATATGAGCTCGCGTAGGAACTTGGTGGCGGTCTTCCCGTCGCATTTCCGGACTGGCTTGGCCTCTATCCACTTTGTGAACTTGTCGACGGCGACCGCAGGTGGGTGTAACCAGAGGGGGCCTTCTTGAAGGGGCCGACCATGTCCATGCCCCACACAGCGAATGGCCAGGTGATGGGGAGTGTTTTGAGCGCCGAGCTCGACGCGCGTCGATTGGCGTGCCGGCATCCGCGCATCGCTGGACGATGTCGACAGCATCGGCGTGTGCGGTGGGCCAGTAGAAGCCGTGTCGCATGGCCTTGGCGACCAGGGAGCGAGCGGCGGCGTGATGGCCGCAGTCGCCTGAGTGGATGTCGTGGAGGATTTTGCGTCCTTCAGCTGGTTGGACGCAACGTTGGAACATTCGATGGCGCTTGTGTAGCTCGCCGTCGATGATGGTATAAGACTTGCATCGGCGAGCGATCATTCGAGCATTTGTTTCGTCTGCTGGCAGGGTGCCAGTTTCCAGGTAGGCGATGTAGGGCTTGGTCCAATCGTCAGGCTCGGTTATGAGTGCGACCAAGGCTGCCTCTGGTTGGAGCGGGACTCCGATGTCGATCTCCTTCGGAGGAGAGACTGATGGCGTGAAGATGGTGTCGAGGAACACGCCCGGCGGTGGTGCGGTCGAGCCGACCCGATGCGAGAGCGTCGGCCTCCTCGTTTTACTCTGTCGATCCACTCGGCCAGTAGCCGTGAAGGGGCCGCCCACCTTGTCCACCTCTTGGCGGTACGCCGCCATGGTAGGTGAGACGGCGTCGCAGGTGCCAGCGACTTGACCCGCAACGAGGTCGGAGTCTCCGTAGCATCGAAGGCGATTGACGCTCATATCCTTTGCGGCTCGCATGCCGTGGAGTAGGGCCTCGTATTCGGCCATGTTGTTGGTGCAGGGCGTGAATTCGAGGCGGAGGATGTAGCGGAGCTTGTCGCCTTTTGGTGAGGTCAGCACTATCCCCGCTCTGTCAGTCTGCGTTCTTGGACCCGTCGAAGTCTGCTCCGAATGGAGGTGCGGCGGCTTCTCACTCTTTGGGCCTCCTCCCGATCGGCGAGGAAGTCTGCGATTGCTGCGACTTAATCGCCTGGCTCAGATTTAATGTTGTGGATGCCGATCTCGATGGCCCACTTGGCGACCGCCCGGTCGCCTCGCGATTGCGGATGATATCTTGTAGTGGTTACGAGGAGACGACCGTGATCGGGTGCTCACGGAAGTAGTCGGCGGCGCCCGAGCTCAAGACCGCGTATACTAGTTTTTGGTATCAGGTATCGCTGGCGCGACTCGGTGAGGACCTCGCTGATGTAGTACACCGGCCTGGACGGCGCTCCTTTCCTTCCTCTCGGTCGACGACCATTACGGCCGACGACGCTCGGACGCCGCGACGTAAACCAGCATGGGCTCTTTGTCAGCTGGTGCGGCGAGTAGTGGTGCGGCGAGTAGCACCTTTTTGAGGTCGCGGAGCGCCTCGTCCGCCTCCTTGTCCCACTGGAAGGTGGGGTTCTTGCGCATTAGGCAGTATAGGGGCATCGCCTTTACCAGGCGGATGAAGCGGCGAGAGCCGCTACGCCCGCCAGCTCGACGCCGCGCAGCACTCGGGTTTGCCGAGCCGGGCGATCGTGTCGATCTTCGTTGGGTTCGCCTCGATCCCTCGCTTGGAGACGATGTATCCCAAGAGTTGCCGCGGTACACCAAGGTGCACTTGCTTGATTGAGCTTTATTTTGTACCTTCGCAGATTGGCGAAGGTCTCGCGAGGTCGGCGGTAGGTCGCCTTGGCGGCGGATTTCACGACCACGTCGTCGATGTAGACGTGGATGTTGCCAATTTGGCTCGCGAGGCATTCTTGCATGCACCTGGTAGGTTGCTCCGGCGTTCTTGAGGCGAAGGTCATGGCGGTGTAGCGAAGGCTCGAATGGCGTGATGAACGCCGTCTTCTCCTCGCCTCGACAGCCATTTTGATCTGGTTATACCCGAGTAGGCGTCGAGGAAACAACGACTCGAACCCGCGGTGGAGTCGATTATCCGATCGATCCATGGAGGACGAATCTCCTTTGGGCGCGCTGCTCGTGTTTGTGTAGTCGATGCACATTCTCCGGTCCCGTTCTTCTTCTCGACCAGACTGGGTTTGCCAGCCACTTGGAGTACTTAATTGGCGGATGAAGCCAGCGAGTAGACGCCGCACTTCTCGGCTATTGCCCGGGCGTTCTTCGTTGAAGGGCCGTGGCATCGCTATGACTGTCGCGCTTTGGGGTCGGCGTTAATTTGTGCTCAGAGCTCCCTAGGGACACCGGGCATGTCGGAGGGTTTCCATGCGAAGATGTCCCTGTTCTCACGGAGGAACTCGATGGCGCGCCTTCCTATGCCGGGCTCATGCCTGTCCGTCACCGTCTGGGCCGGAGTCGCTGGGACCAGCTCAACGGCGGCGAAAAGGCCGTAGCCTCGAATGTTGAGGTGTTTGCGCCCGAGTTTGGCTTCTTGAGTATCGTGGGGTCGTCGTTGTTGACCCCGCCAGATTTGGCGAGCTCGGGCGTGATTAGTTTCGCCGATGATGACGGCGTCGGCGAGTTCGCCTTTGGCCTCGCATTCGCGCCATGTCGGGTCGCTGATGGTGATGACTCCGCATGGCCCGGGAGCTTCATCGCGTTATGCAGCGTAGTGGGCGCCGCCATGAATTTGGCGAACGCGCCCAGGACGCAGCGATGGTAAGCTGTCGAATGGCACCAGCGAAGACGATCCGCCGGTGCGGAAGTTCGCTGGAGTACCGAAGGTGACGGGTAGCGTGACCTTGCCGATCGGGTCGCCTTCCGACCGGGGCGATGCCGTGGAACGTGGTGTGGGTGGTCTCGATCATCGCGGGAGCCGCAGCCATGAAGGTGTCGAGGTAGAGGATGTTGATGGAGCCGCCGCCGCCATCGTCTTGGGGAGCCAGAGTCGCCAACCTTGGGCTTGACCACCAAGGCGACTCGTCCCGGTACTGGCGCGTGGCGGTGGTCTTGCCGGCTCGGTGATGGGCTGTTCCGACCAGTTGAGGAACCGGGGACGTCTGTTTGGGCCACCGCTGACGGCGACGGCGGGCGATGACCTTCTTCGCTTCGTGTTGAAGCCTGTGAAGGTATGGAGTGAGCCGGCTGCTTTGCCGAATTTTCCGCCGTTCGGCGGGTCGTTGTCGGTGTCTTCCCGCGCGTGCCGTGCCTTCTCGATCTCCCTGAGGGTGTGGCAGTCGGCGGTGGTGTGCGTGGAGGGCATTCCTTCCCGCCGTGAAACGCACATGGTTGGTTAAGGAGGGCCGGATCGAACCTTGGCTTGTTCTTGTAATTCCGCCATCGGCTGTTGCCCTCCGTCACGGGCGGTAGCTCTTGGGGTCGCGTATGCGTGCCCGGCGTTGGCGAAGTCGACTCGCCCGTCGTTGCGCGCTTGCCTGTGGCGAGTGCCGCTGTAGCGGGTCGATTCGGCGCCGTCGTTGCCGCCGTCTTGGCGTTGCCCTCCGGACTCGTCGTCGACGTCTTGGTTGGGATCTTCCTCGGCGTCGTTTGGCGATCTCGAGGAGGTCGGGGATGTTGTCGAGTGCGGGCGTGTCGCTTGAGCTTGGCGACTAGAGGCTCGTAGCGGCACGAGGTCTTGAAGCAATGGATCGCGGTGTCCGGGTGGATGCCGACCGCGTTGTACCAGAGCTCTTGCCACCGTTGGACCCAGCTATGGTCGACTGGGTCCCTGGGCGCATCGTTCAGTCCTCGATGGTGGTGGCGCGGGTGTAGGAGCACTCGAAGTGCTCGACGGCGTCTCGCATTTCCTCCTGGAGTCGACATCACGGGGAGCGTGTTGATCCATTGCCTGCGTCCCTCCATCATCGAGGGAGGTAACGGGCGGTAGTAGGTCACAGACGATCCCCATTGCCATGAGGTATGTGTCGAGCTGCATCGGGGTCGTCACAGTCGTATTTTCGATCTCCTTGGCGCCTTGAAGTTGGGTGGGTACTTTTCGGATCATTGGTCCGCACTTAGGCCCTAGTCGATCGGCGACCCCATAGGCTCGCCATCGCGCGAGTAGTTAGGTGTGCCGCAGTCGTCGGGCTGGCGTGCGCGCCGCTTTTGGTTGTTGATGATGTGAGTGCGCGTCGATTGGCTCTCCATTAGCGGCGACGAAGTTGGTCGCCGCCCGGGTCACAGGAGAGTGCGCATTCGCGGTCGTCGTTGGAGTTGCAGGCTCGCGGCGGGCAATTGAGGGTGTTTGCCACCGGGCGGCCGCTTGAGGCCGCCGCTTCCCGAGGAGCGCGAGTATACTCGCCGCGGTCGGCGCCCGCTTTTTGCTGTTCCACGGCCTTCGCGAGTAGGGCCTGACGTCGGATTTGTAAGCGGCGCCACGCGGTGGCCGTGATGCTATCGGCTGCTCGGCTCGCCACGAGGTTGTCCATCGGGTGGAGAATGTGGAGGCGTTAGCGTCTCGCTCCCGCGAGGAGACGACTATCCGCGCTGGTCCACAGGAGGGTGCGGTTGGGTGGTGGTGGGGCACCCATCGCCGTCGATCTGGCCGGCGGTTGCTTCTCCGGTGGCGCTTCTCGCAGATCGCGCCGCTGGCGCGCCGGTCGCTTTCATCGTCGAAGTTCGTGGCACGCCTGAACGGTGGGGTTCAGGCGTGACGATCCGGCTGGTGGTAGCGTGATGCCTCGCATCACCGCCGAGGCGAAATTTTTCGCGCTGCACGCTTCGCGTCTTGCCTCCGCCAATTTCAAAGGAGTTCCTCGACCTCCGTCGCCGTGGCGTTAGGAGGATCGAGTGGAGAAAGGGTCCTCCGGCGGATCGGTGCCGGTGGCCATGTAGGTCGCGCGGCGACTGGCACCGTGGAGGTCGGCGGAATTTTCCGACCCGAGTCGAATCAAGATCCCGAGGATGGAGGGGTCTCGAAATCTCCCGTTGGAGACACGACGATGGAGCCCGCGACGAGGCCGCGGTGATGGATCCGGCGAGTGACGCCGGGTCGCCGGTCGGCGTCGTCGGTGAGGCAGCCTCGCTGCCGATGAGTTCTCGCCACGTTGTGGGCGAGTTGTACTCGGGCGGGCGGTGGATCGCGGATCCGCTCGGAGAGCCGATCGGCGTGGTGGCGACTTCGCGGATGCGAGCCGAGTCCTCCGAGGTGATGGCGTCGGTGAAGCCGGCGAAGAGGCTGATCGTGCCGACGGCGGATCACGCGTGTGACGGTCGCGCCGGGCGTAGCCGCTCGGCAAGATCCGGAGCATCTCGCCGATCGCTATCATGCGCGGTGGCGACCGTCTCGTTGATGGGCAGATTGGATCTCGCCATGAACACCGCCAGACCGGCCAGGCCCCACGGTGGGCGCCACTGTCGTAGGAATGACCACGGCAGATGCTGCAATCGGCAGCAAGTAGTAGAACGAGGGGCAAGGGCGGCCAGCCATCTGCGGTGCGAGATGAGGGCAAAGACTCAGGGGTTTACCAGTTCGTCCTGAGGGTAAAGACCTACTCGCTAGATTGTATTATGGAGGTGTTTATAGCAGGCGAACTCGGCGGCGAGTTGCTTGGGTGTATGAGGGAACGTGTCTCTACTCACCCCATAGGGAGGTTTATATAAGCTCACCTCCCTAGGGTTTACATATCTCAACCGATTTGGTTACAACTGTAATCATTCAACCTAGTCCGCTGGCCTATCCGCACTTTGGGCCTTCAACTTCGATGCTTTGTTACCTCGGGCTTTGATCCACTCGCCGTTATGCAGGCCCACTCGCCACCCTTGGGCTCGGAACGCCCACCGAGCATACCCGAGGGCGTATCCCCATCATCGTGGGTAGATCTAAGTGCACGCGTGGCGAATCGCTTCCTTCGAGGAGGCCGGGATCTTGAGCCAGCTGTTGGCGCATTCCGCAGCCGGAGACGACCACTGAATCCACGAGAGGAGTTCATCCGCTTCATCACCATCTTGAGCGGGGCTAGGATTCCCACGCCGTTTCTTCGGCGCTCGCGCTTACCACGGATCCACCTTCGGATCTGGGTCCCACAAGATCGGCAGCTCGCCATCTTAGTGGCGTTCTGCGAATGCTACTTGGGCTGCAGACCCTACTTCCCCTTGTGGCAAGATCTGTTCCACGGACGGATCAGCCGCGAGGAAGCAGGCGGCCCAATGCTAGCCGCGGGTGGCCTAACCTTCCAGCTCAAGTCAAAGGCTTCATTCTTCGACCTGATGCTGCCCGCCAAGGCAGCGAGCGACTGGAAGAAATCATGGTTTTACGTAGCCGAGGCGACCCCGGAGGGCGAGGCGGCGATCCCGCGGTACTCCGCCAATCGGTCCGAACCGCGCCGTCTCCAAGTCGGCAAGCTCCCCAACGATCAGCGGATGGTCGTCGACGAGATGCTACAGACCATCCGCGGTCTGAAGAAGAAGGGCCTCCAGACGATAAACCTGTACAACTGCTGGCTCGGGCAGCGGCTCGTTCCGCTCGCTCGGCGCGAGCACTACATGTACCAGTACACGGGCCGGGGAGACTCGACGAAGGCCTGCCTCGACGAGTGGTAGCTGGAGGACTACATCCAAGCACTGAAGAAAATCACCCAGGCGGTGTACACGGACGCCTTAGCTGGGTCGCCTATACCGCAAAGCGCCCAAATTTAACGGTAATCGCTTCACTTCGCTCGCAGTCGCAGTTTATGTAGTCGCGGTAATTCTAATTTCATCTTGTATTCATTGCAGCTATTCCAAGTGGTGGAAGGATGGCTCCCACCTTCGGACGATGAGAACTCGAGCTCGTCCGTCCAGGACGTGGGTGAGTTGCCTCCCGCCAAGGGCAATGCCGGGAGCGACGAGGGCGACAGCGACGACGAATCCGAAGAGGAAGTCGCCCCACTGCTCCGCAAGACCCGTGGGCAGCGTCAACGAGATCTTGAGGCAAGTAAAAGCCTCGAGCGTCACGATGACGACGACGAGCTTCCAAAAACCACCTCGCGCCAAAGTCGACTCCATCGAAAAGAAGAAGAAGGAAAAGGAGGTGAAGGCGCCCGAGGAAGACGAAGACTAAACCGACGAGGCCGCCTCGCCGCCACATTCAGAAAGCTCGACGCCCCAGCCCGGCCAAGGACGAGGCGCCGCCAACGACAGCCGCGTTGGATACGGCCACCATCGAGGTGCCACTGGCGTCGATGCCTCCGCCATTCGCCCCAGTCTCTGGGATGGGGGACGCCTCGGTCGCAGCGGCTTCGCATCACAAGGAAGCTCATGTTGAAGACGTTCCGGAGGCTCCGGTTGCTGCCTCAACAACGAAGAAACCGTCCGTGTCTTGGGCAAGCGACGTTCTGGAAATGGGGCTTAGCCGCTGACTGGGCCCCGAACTAGAGAAGCCAGCCGGCCTCCGTACGGGGCTGCGCTTCATTCCAGTCGCCAAGTAAGTACACTCTCCCTCCTTTATCTTTCATAGCAGCTCGAATTATATTTCTTACATGATTGTTGAACAGGACCGGGGTGAAGAGGATGGGCCACCCAACCGTGGCTAAGGTGCCACCCGTCGTTAGCGAGGAGGATCCTTCCCGCAAGAGGAAGGCGGACGAGGTCGTCGTCTCTGCGGATGGCGGCAAGAAGGCCAAAGGTGATGACGTCGTCACGATTTCTGATGACACGGCGGTCGCGCCAGCTGGACCCGTAACGGAGGCAGCGTCACGGCGAGGGCGCCTTGCAGGAACGCCGAGCCAACCTCCTTTGGGCGGGTGCCTCTATCGCCACCTTCCCACGTTTCATGACCAAGGCGGCCGCCGGGTGGGACTTCGCCTCAAGCCACGCTCACAGGACCGCCGATGCTGAAGTCGACCAACGTCGTGGGCATACGCCGGCTCTCCTGCGTGGGACGCGACACAACTCCACGGCATGCTTGGCGCAGCCATCCGTACATCCGGTCCCGAGGATCGGTCGGTGCTTTGCGGCTGATTCTTTTAATGTCTTATCTTTATTTTTCGCATCCGGTCCCGAGCCTGGCGCTGAATTTCAGCGGGTGGGCACTTAGGAATTTCTTTGAGTACCAGTCCCCGAGTGCGCACTCGCTGAATTTCAGCGGGTGGGCGCTTTAGGAATTTTTTGATTGCCAGTCCCCTTGTGCGCACTCGCTGAATTTCAGCGGGTGGGCACTTAGGAATTTTGCTTGGATTAACCTCTTTGGTCTTTGTGCGAGTGCGCATTTGAATCGGCTGCCCGGCAGCGTGGCAGCGGAGAAGGCGGCCATCGTCCGAAGCGAACAACAAAGAGTTTCGGGCTGCCGCAAGGCGAGGAAGCTCGCCAGGCGTGTCCCTTGGTGAATTGGCGGCGCAATCGGCTTCGGTTCAGGTGAATGGATCGCCGACCTCGAGCGCGAGCTACGGGAAGCGAAGGAAGAAGCGAGCTCGGCTGATGGGCGAGCCAAGGCCGCCATTACAGCCGCCGAAGAGGATCGCAAAGTGTCGGATGCCCTTGTTGCTGGGTTTCAGGACGACCATACGTCGCTTCAATGCTTCATCACGGATCTGGCCCGCCCGTTGATTGGTAAGTGTGGCTGCCTCTTCCAGTAGTTGTGCCAGTTGTGGTGTCCGCTGTATTCATTATTGTCTTGTACTCACAGGTCGCATCATCGATAGTGCGGAAGAGGCGAGCTCGTTCGACGCGCGGCAGTGTGTAAGCATGCTTGTCGACTCGGCAACGTTGTCGGCGACGTGCATCCGTGCCTATCTTCAAGAGATATCGCCCACGGAAGTGATTCCCAGCGACCTCGTTGAGGTGTGGAGGTATTTGGAGAAGGCGCCCGCGGTCGTTGAGTTCATGACGCGGTCGGCGTTTCGCGCCGGGCGACGAACAGTCTTGGGCTTGCCCACTTGCCCGAGGACTTCGACATCGACGACGTGACGAGTGGCTACCCATCGTCGACTGGCGCGGTGGAGCTTTCCGAAGTCCTCAAGTTGCAGGATCGCGCCGCCGCATACCGGGCGATGTCGGCAATGGGCGACCTCCTTCCGTACCGAGAGGCGGTCGTCGTGCGAACGACCAGCCGCGCATCGTGATTTCAAGGTCGAGCAACCTTTCGCGGCGATGGCGGGTGAACCGGCGGTATCCGTCGAACCCGTACCACGCCGTTCATCCGCAATCGCCGAGGTGTTGGCGAGTCATCAACGCTGCGAGTAGAATAGTTTGCCTTGTGGCGTTAGCGGCAGTCCATGCGGGCATATTTTGTAACATGAGACAATGCGACATGCAATCGAATGAGACATCGTGTCTATTTTGGTATTTGTCATGTGTTTGTGATTGATGTTTGAACGAGTCCCCGAGCGTCCGCCTTTGTGGGTTTACCTCGTATGTGATATGTTTTTGTTTTATGTGTTTTGTCATTGTGGTCGACTCGCCGGGCTCGAGAGCCGAGCTAAGCGACTTCCTTGAGTGCTCTGTGCTTTGCTTTTCTTACGCGAATGAGGTCGGGAGGCCGAGTCCCGGCGTGGTACTTGGTTGTTCAAGGCGCGACTCGAGGTGGTTGAGGACTTAGCGTTAGTTTGAGCGCGTCTCCTGCTGGCCCGTGGGGGTCAGCGGCGAGTCTCAGGCATGCTCTCCTACTTGGCGTTTTCCCGGACCGCCATGATGAATCGGTCTTCGTCCCGAGCTTGGTACTTAGCCGTTCGAGTCACTATGCCAAGGATGCGGAGGACCATGGTCGCTGTAAGAAGTGAAGGCATTTGTCTTGGTTCGTAGAACCAGTCGAGCTAGGCGACTCCGATGGGGCTCTGGGTAGGCGTTTTTCATGGACGATGCAAGACCTGAGGTGACTCAGTGCTCTGGCACCGCACTACTTAGCCGTGCCGATCGCTGTACCAAAGGTTGACTTCTGCGGTTAGCGTGACGCTGTTATTACGAGTGCGGGTGGCACAAGACATGGAGAGTAGGCGCAATTTGCGGTAACCGTTTATTTTTATTTCATAGCGACTGGAGAGTACATGTGTGGGGTTCTAGGAGTAGAACTTCCGTAGTAGGTTTACATTCCATGGTCGCTTGACGTCGAGTTCGCCGTCCCCACGGACGTCGATGAGGTAGTAGGCATCGTTGCCGAGTACTCGCCCGATGGCGAATGGCCCTTCCCACGGGGGGAGAGCTTATGCATGCCCTTCTTGTCCTGGATGAGGCGTAACACCAGGTCGCCCTCTTGGAAGGTGCGAGTCTTCACCCGCCGGATGTGGTAGCGGCGGAGTCCTTGCTGGTAGATAGCGGTGCGTGACCGAGCGAGGTCACGTGCCTCGTCGAGTTGATCGACCCCGTCTTGGCGGGCGAGCTCGTTTGCGGCCTCCGTGTAGTGGACGAACCGCGGAGAGTCGTGCTCGAGGTCGGTGGGCATGACTGCCTCGGCGTCGTAGACCATGAAGAAGGGGGTGAACCCTGTCGACACATTGTTGAGGTGCGGATCCCCGGATGATGAGGCAGCCTCGACCCGGCACCCGTGCGCCGAGTGGTACTTTGAGTCGCGGCTTTAGGCCGTGGAGGATGCTTTGGTTGGCCCGCTCGCCTGGCCGTTGGATTCGGTGGGCGACCAACGCGGTCGAGCGGATGTGGTGCTCTTCAGACGGCCATGGCTCCTTTGGCGAAGTTGGTGCCATTGTCCGTGATGATGCTGTTTGGGAACCCGTAGCGATATATGAGCTCGCCTAGGAATTTGGTGGCGGTCTTCCCGTCGCATTTCCGAACTGGCTTGGCCTCCACCCACTTTGTGAATTTGTCGACCACGACTAGCAGGTGGGTGTAGCCGGAGGGGGCCTTATTGAAGGGGCCTACCATATCCATGCCCCACAATGAATGGCGGTGATGGGGATTGTTTGAGCGCCGAGCTCGCACGCGCGTCTGGTTGGCACCGCACCCGCGCATTGGACAATGTCGGCAACGGCGTGTGCGGTGGGGCCAATAGAAGCCATGTCGCATAGCCTTGGCTACGAGAGAGCGGGCGCCGGCGTGGCGCGATCACGGAGTGGATGTCGTGGAGGATCTTGCGTCCTTGGCGGGTTGGGCCAGCGTTGGAACACGCCGGTGACATCGCCAGGAGCTCGCCGTCGATGATGGCGTAAGATTTGCATCGACGGCGATCATCCGAAGCTTCCGTCTCGTTTGCGGCAAGGTGCCGCCCTGTAAGCGATGTAGGGCTTGGTCGGTCTGCAGCTCGTTGACGAGTGCGACCAGGGCTGCCTCTGGTTGGAGCGGGACTCCGATGTCGATCTCCCTCGGGGGAGAGACTGATGGCTGCGTGATCGTGTCGAGGAAGACGCCGGCGGGTGGTGCGAGTCGAGCCGACCCGATGCGAGAGAGTGCGTCGGCCTCCTTGTTCTTCCGCCTGTCGATCCACTCGACGGAGTAGCCGGTGAAGTGTCCGCCCAGCTTGTCCACTGCTTGGCGGTACGCCGCCATGGTGGGGGAGACGGTGTCGCAGGTGCCAGCGACTTGCCCCGCGACGAGGTCGGAATCTCCGTAGCAGCGTACACTACAAGAAATCTGGCAATATATGACCCTCCATTTTCGTCACAAAATCGTCATAGTAGTCCATTTATGACGATTCTATGACGATTTTGAGATCGTCGAAAGCTGGGCGTCGCAAATGAACTATAACGATGATTTTGATAAAATCGTCATAACCATCTATGACGATATTAGATCGTCATAGCCGTTATGACGATCCAATATCGTCATGGCCCATCTCGCCTGGACAGATCAGATCCTACGTGGCTGATCCGATGTGGCAAAATTATGACGAAATAATATCGTCGTAGTGTGAAATCAGCCCGGTCCATTTTGGCGGTCTATATGGGCCAAGCCCAAAAAATTCAGCCTTTTATTGAATTGGGCGTGGCCTTCTCCGTGTCATTTTTCTTTTAGGGCTAGTGTTTTTATTATCCATTTCAATGTTGGGCTTTGGCCTTTTTGGTCCATTCAATCTTCCCTTTTCACAGTACAATACTTATTCTATTTTAACCTTTTTATTCTTTTATTCTGAATTGTACACAGTTGTGAATCAGGTTTTTTGTTGGATTGTGGCCTGCTTAGAGCCCAGATGTGATCCATATCACTAGTACAGGAACCAAGCAAAACAAATAATCCACAGATAAATCAAATTTCAATCTCAACATTTAACAAAACATCAAAGTCTCATCTGTTGATAATCAGAACACTTAAAATCTATTTCAAACACCAATCACACATAGAAAGTAGAATAGATAGCTCCTGACTAAGAAGCGACAAAGTCATTTCTCAAAAAGAGAATCCAGCTGATCAACTTCTGCCACCTTGGTCTTCAGAGCATCAGGTGAACCATAGTCTGGTCCATCTCAAGAAGCATTCCAAGAATAGATGACCGATCATACTCCGATTGATCGATAAGTGGTACAAGATTTCACCAAGCATCTTAAAAATTATAGAAGTTAGTTATGTCCTGATTTGTACGGGCACAACTATAAGAACCCACCACATAATTAGTTTTAGTTCCAATACAATTAAGATGCAAAATCAACTAGAAGACATGCTAAGGCCAGCGGATAGATTGCCTCCATTGTCAAAAGTAAACTAGATAGTATAGCGACAAGCAATAGAGCAAGTTCCACAAGCCACATGACAAAGAATAGAAAATATTCAATAGAATATATATGCAAGTACCACACTACACATGTTTCTATCACCGTTAATGACAAAGACAAAGTTAAGGAAATCAATAGCACACTACACCAAATAATTCTTCTTTTCATCTTGATTCAAAAGTTTAATCGAGAGATTAATTTCCCAAATATATCAATGAACCAACAAGAATACAATACAATACAAACAGCTGGAAGCTTTTCTATCAGGAGAGATCTATAGAGAGCAGACCTTGCAAGAACGGCCCTTGCATACGGCCTGTTGCGGGTAGTTCCTGGAGGATCCAAAGTCAGCCTTGGAAAGTGGCAACCACTAGTGTACGACATCACTGATGATCCTGGAGTCTCTCCACAACAAAGAGCAAAAACAAAAAGGTCAAGGACAAGATGACTAATCAAAGTCCATTGGATACTTCCATGGATCTGTACTAAGAGAGGTGAAAAATAGATAGCGTGGGGAACAGAGGCGCTTACTATGGGACCATATTTTTGTTGGGGCTGCTTCTCCGTTAGTCTCCCGGCATAGACACAAAACACACCAAAACTCTATCAAAATGCAAGTTAAAGCAGCATAAAGTTTTCATTAGACTTAGGAAAGTAACTGCCCAAACAATTTAGACAAAAGAGAAGCATTGGCCATGCATATCTTTTTTGGTGTGGACCAAAGTAAATGAGCCAATGCAAAACAGACCAATATACTGACTACTACACTTCATCTATTTATTATAAAACTGACATGGGTAATCATACACCCAATAAAGCATCAAAATGGACATTTCAACTTAAACCTGAAACTTTTGTGCTAACTAAACTAACGATGAATTTAGCAGTGCTTACATATCCGGTGCAACCAACGCTATAAGAATAGTAGCCGCACATCAGAGGCTATAACAACATGCAAGCATTACCACAAGCACCTAGCATGCACGAGAATAGTATATTATAGTCATTACACAGTTCAATCAAAACATCTAGATATTGTTAGAAGGATAAATAACTATAGTGGGAAGAAAAACTACAGATTTAGATGCACAAATAAGAACTTCAATCATCACATTCAAGTAAATGCTAAACAAAAGCACAACAAGCTGCAGGTATTGTTTGCAAAATAAAGACAGTCTATACATACATTATAACCTGTAGTGATGCAATCTCAACTATCTAAAAATATGGTACTCATCCAAAGCATCTGAAAAAGCAAGAGAAGGAGAAGGTTTAGAAGCCCTGGAAGACTCCATTAGAGGCTATCCATCAGAGGCTGGCCAGCGTGTCTCGAGCCCAGCGAATTCCTCCGCTCGCGACCTCACGCCGCAGCAGAACTAGGTCAACCTGTGAGAACAACCAAACAAAGTAGCTGTCAGTAAGCATCAAGGATGTTGTTGCTTCAGCATCAAATAGGAAATCAAGTAATGTACATAGTTATATCATGATAGTACTATCAATGATCACAACAGATTCATGAATGTATAACTCATTTCTAGGTCAGTAGGTGATATAATTTCCCCCTTTAATTTTGTAAGAGAAACATTAAGCTTTGCGTCCATTCTGATTTTTTTAGTTTCATGAAAAATATGACCAATCAAGCATCTATACACAGGGACATATACAAGACAAGGAGTCTATGAAACTGTTCCTACAAAACAAGGACCATGTTTTCCTGTTCAAATAGAAACCAATTATGCGCATTCATGAAATTGTTCTAGTGTAAAGCTTTTTAGTTATAACATCCTATAGTAGAATGCATTATATACTTACTGATTATCACTTAATAAAGTCAACTGTATAGTGGAATGGTGAATGCATCTGATCAATAAGGGCTTGTACATGCACACAAACAATATCACCCATACAGTTGATGCTGAAGCAACAACATCCATACAGTTGATATCACCCATACAGTTGATATCAATCTATGAATAAATTAATTTCTTGCTGTTACAGCTCAAGCACAAAGTTAAAGAACACACTTAGATAACACACTTAAAGAACACACTTAAAGAACACTACTCTGCATAGTCCAACAGAATATAAAAAGAACCTGTACAATTTTCATCCCCTCCCTCTAATTTAAGCACATCATATATGTATCAGTAAAACCACAGAAGAATGCACAAGCCACTAGCTATGCCACGAACATGAACAAGCCACTAGCTAGGGTTTGCTAGGGATTTTGGGGAGATGGGAGAGGAAGGGACTCACAGGTTGATGGCGTATCGGTTCTGGATCTGGACCTTGCACAAAGTCATGGACGCGGCCAGACTTTCTAGCACCATTTGCCTTCCGCCGTTGTGACCAAGAAAGTCTTGAGATCCGCATCCGCCTATGGAGCTTCCCTTGGCCGGAGAACGAGGAGGAAGGATGGCGACGGCGCCACGACGGCATCCTCCTGCTAGCTGCGGGGATGTCGTGGTGGTGAGAGGGAGGAACGGGCCGCCCTGTGCTGAGCTCCCTCGTCGATGAAACCTAAAAAGAGGGGACACAGAGGGCAATGAGGGGGAGGGAATCAGCGAGACACGACAGTTGTTGGGAAGATTGGATCAGCGCAGAGGTGGGTTCTAGTACATAGTTCATACCTGCTTCGACTCCTCATCGGTGGATGTCTGGCCTCGTCTGGCCATCATTCGACTCCACTTGCATCGTATATGAACTCGTCATCATGCTTTTTGGCTGGAGGCGGCTCTTTGCTTGCGGAGGAGGTGGACACGGAGGCGGATGAAGCGGGAGTAGCCACCGCCCGTGGATCTGGGTCGACGAGCTCGACCTTGGTGTCCATGGGAAGAACTTCCGCTTCCTCGAAGTCGTTGGTGTCGCCAGCGTCCCAGATGGCGGTGATGTTCTAGTCGGTCACCGTGACGACCCACCACCACCCATCGACGTGGGGCAGCCTCCATGCATGGATGGAATGGTCGAAATCCTACCTCCTACTATTCTCTGTAGATCCGGGTCTTGGCCTAGGGTTTCGATTGGAGGTAAGGATTGGTGGTTCCATGCGGTGGAATAGAGAGGGGACGAGGGGATTCGCGGGATGTGTTCGGCGGAGCAGGGGAAATGGCCGGGATTTTAGCCGGCGGCGGAGGTGGGGAGGGGAACCATGGAGGAGTAAAGGCGTTGGGAGTCTGGGAGGGTAGGGTTCGCTAACTTGGTTCATCTCACGCTCGCGCCTATTGGACCCAAAATTTTGCTGGGCCGCGCGCGATGGGTGGTGCCAGGTCATCGATCCACGGCATGTTCCCAGGACACAGATCACATCTCAGCCGTCCATCCTATTGAGATCCAACGGCTGTTATTTCCCTCCGCTTATATTTTGTCCTTCCTAGCACTATGACGATTTTACCTAATAAAACTATGACGTTTTCGGACCAAATCGTCTTAATTTTCTGGGTTTTTACGCCTACAAACCACTTGAGTCCATCAGTTGTGAAATCAGAATGGATATATGACGATTTCTTCCATGGTCACTATCAAAAGGTCATAGATGAACACATTTCTTGTAGTGGTAGGCGGTTGACATTCATCTCCTTGGCAGCTCGCATGCCATGGAGTAGGGCCTCGTACTCGGCCATGTTGTTGGTGCAAGGTGTGAAGTCGAGGCAGAGGATGTAGCGGAGCTTGTCGCCCTTTGGTGAAGTTAGCACGATCCCTGCGCCTGCGCCGTCCGCGTTCTTGGAGCCGTCAAAATGCAGGCTCCAGTAATGGAGGTATGGCAGCTTTTACGCTTGGCCTCTTCCCCGGCGATGAAGTCCGCGGTGCTGCGACTTGATCGCTTTTAGTGGCTCGTATTTGATGTTGTGGACGCCGATTCGACGGCCACTTGGCGACGCCCGTCGCCTCTCGATTCGGATTATATCTTGCATGGTGCTGAGGAGACGACCGTGATCGGGTGCTCTGGAAGTAGTGCAGCGCCACGAGCTCAAGACCGTGATACCAACTTTTGGTATCAGGTACGGCGCGACTCGGTGAGGAACTCGCTGATCTAGTACACCGGCCGCTGTACTGGGAGCTCCTTTCCTTCCTCCGGTCGCTCGACGACCATCACGGCGCTGACGTCGTGCTCGGAAGCCGCGACGTAAACCAGCATGGGTTCTTTGTCGGCGGGGGCGACGAGTAGCGGTGCGGCGAGTAGCACCTTTTTGAGATCGCGGAGCACGTCGTCCGCCTCCTTGTCCCACTGGAAGGTGGGGTTCTTACGCATCAGGCGGTATAGGGGCATCGCCTTTTCACCCAGGCGGGGGATGAAGCGACTGAGAGCCGCTACTCACCCGGCCAGTTTCTGGACGTCGCGCAGGCACTCGGGTTTGCCGAGACGGGCGATCGTGTCGATCTTCGTGGGGTTCTCCTCGATCCCTTGTTTGTAGACAACGTACCCCAGTAGTTGTCCTGCAGGTACACCGAAGGTGCATTTGCCTGGGTTGAGCTTTATCTTGTATTTTCGCAGGTTGGCGAATGTTTCCGCCAGGTCGGCGAGTAGATCGCCCTGGCGAGCGGATTTTACGACCACGTCGTCGATGTAGACGTGGATGTTGCGGCCAATTTGGCTCGCGAGGCATTCTTGCATGCACCGCTGGTAGGTCGCCCCGGCGTTCTTGAGGCCGAAGGTCATGGCGGTGTAGCAGAAGGCTCCGAATGGCGTGATGAACGCCGTCTTCTCCTCGTCTTCGACAGCCATTTTGATTTGGTTGTACCCAGAGTAGGCGTCGAGGAAACATAGTGACTCCAAGCCCGCGGTTGAATCGGTTATCTGATCCATCCGCGGGAGGACGAACTGCTCTTTTGGGCAGAGGCTGTTCAGGTTTGTGTAGTCGACACACATCCTCCAGGTCCCGTTCTTCTTCTCGACCAGGACTGGGTTTGCCAGCCACTTGGAGTATTTGATTGGCCAGATGAAGCCTGCAGTGAGTAGACGTTGCACCTCCTCGGCGATTGCTCGGCGGCGCTCTTCATTGAAGGGCCGCAGCGACTGCTTGACATGTCGCACTTTGGGGTCGGTGTTTAGCTTGTCCTCAGCGAGCTCCCTAGGGACACCGGGCATGTCAGAGGGCTTCCATGTAAAGATGTACTTGTTCTCACGGAGGAACTCGATGAGCGCGCCTTCCTATGCTGGGCTCATGCCCATCCCGATCGTCACCGTCTGGCTGGAGTCTCCTGGGACCAACTCGACGGTGCGGGTGTGCGTCGTGGCCTCAAAGGTTGAGGTGTTTGCGCCCTCTGAGTTGGGCTTCTTGAGTATGGTGGGGTCGTCGTTTTTGACCCCGCTTGCATACTTGGCGAGCTCATCAGCATTGTTGGTCTCCGCCGCGATGACGGCGTCAGCGAGCTCGGCTCCTTTGGCCTCGCACTCGGCGGCCATGTCGGGGTCGTCATTGATGGTGATGACGCCGCACGGCCCGGGGAGCTTCATCGCGTTGTACGCGTAGTGGGGCGCTGCCATGAACTTGGCGAACACCTGGCGCCCCAGGACGCAATGGTAGGGGCTATCGAAGGGCACCAGCTCGAAGACGATCCGCTCGGTGCGGAAGTTTGCTGGTGTGCCGAAGGTGACTGGCAGCGTGACCTTACCGATCGGATACGCCTTCCGATCGGGGACGATGCCGTGGAACGTGGTGTGGGTCGTCTCGATCATCGACTGCGGGAGCCGCAGCCGCCTGAAGGTGTCCAGGTACAGGATGTTGATGGAGCTGCTGCCCTCCATCAATGTCTTGGGGAGCCAGTAGTCGCCGACCTTAGGCTTGACCACCAGGGCGACTCGACCTGGATACTTGATGCGTGGCGAGTGGTCTTGTCGGCTCCAGGTGATGGGCTGCTCCGACCAGTTGAGGAACTGGGGAACGTCCACTTGGGCCACCGCGTTGACGGCGACGACGCGGGCGATGACCTTCTTCTCGCGCTTCGTGTTGAAGCCCGTGAAGGTATGGAGTGAGCCGGCCACTTTGCCGAACTTTCCGCCGTTTGGCGGGTCGTTGTCGGGGTCCTCCCGTGCTCGCCGTGCCTTCTCGATCTCCCTGAGGGTGTGGCAGTCGGCGGTGGTGTGCGTTGCGGGCTTCCCTTCCCTGCTATGAAACGCACATGGTTGGTTAAGGAGAGCCGTGGGGTCGAACCTTGGCTTGGCCTTGTAGTTGCCTCCATCGCGGCGTTGTCCTCCGTCGCGGCGAAAGCTCTTGGGCTCGCGTTGCGCGCTGGCGTTAGCGACGAATCGACTCGCCATCTTGGCGCTTGCCGGTGAGGCGAGTGTTGCTGTAGCGTAGGTCGGACCGTCGTCCGCTGTCGTTGCCGCTCGTGCGGCGTTGACCTCCTGACACGTCGTCAATTTCCTGGTTTGGGTCTTCCTCCGCGTACCGTTTGGCGATCTCGAGGAGGTCAGGGATGTTGTCGAGTGTGCGAGAGTGTCGCTTGAGCTTGGCGACCAGGGGCTCGTAGCGGCACGAGGTCTTGAAGCAATGGATCGCGGTGTCCGGGTGGATGCCGACCGCGTTGTACCAGAGTTCTTGCCACCGTTGGACCCAGTTGCGGGTCGACTCGCGGGGTCCCTGGACGCATCGCTCCAGGTCCTCGATGGTGGTGGCGCGGGTGTAGGAGCACTCGAAGTGCCTGACGAAGGCATCGCGCATCTCCTCCCGAGTCGATCTTGTCACGGGGAGGTGTTGATCCACCGCACGCCCCTCCATCATCGGGGAGGTAACGGCGGCTATGGTCGGTGTGGCTGCGATCCCCATCGCCATGAGGTATGTGTCGAGCAGACGGCGGGTCGTCGGAGTCGTGCTTTTCTATCTCCTTTGGCGCCTTGAAGTTTGGCGGGTACTTCTCGCCTCGGATCATTGGTCCGCACTTGGGTCCGAGTCGATTGGCGACCCCATGGGCTCGCCGTCGCGGCGATTGGTTAGGTATGTCGCAGTCGCCGGGCGGCGCGCCAGCTTTGGTTGTTGATGATGTGGGTGCGGGCGTCAATGGTTGCCCGTTGGAGGCGACGGTTGGTCGCCCGGCCTGGGGTCACGTTGGAGAGGCCGCGTTCGCGGGTCGGTGTTGGAGCTGCGGTGCCTCGGTGGCGGGCTGAGGGTGTTTGCCGCCATGGCGGCCGGAGGCCGCTTCCCGAGGAACGCGAGTATACTCGACCTTGTGAGTCGGCGCCCGCTCTTTGCTGCTCGACGGCCTTGGCGAGCAGGGGCCTGACGTATTGGATCTGTAGGGCGCCGTCGCCGGTGGCCGTGATGCTGTCGGCTGCTGCTCGGCCTGCCACGAGGTTGTCCATCGGGGTGGAGAACAGTGGGAGGCCGTTTGCGTATCGCTCCCGTGAGGAGACTACTATCCGCGGCTGGTACACAGGAGGGTGCGGTTGGGTGGAGGTGGGCGCCCATCGCCGTTGATCTGGCGGGGCCGGGCGCTTCCTCACGTGGCGTTCTCGCAGACGCGCGGCCACGCGGGTCATTTCGTCGTCGGTTCAGGCGCGCCAACGGTGGGGTTCAGCGACCGATCCGCTGGTGGTAGCGTTAGTTCTCGCGTCACCGCCGAGGCGAAATTTTTCGCGCTCGGCTTGCTCCTTGCGCACCGCCTCCGCCAGTTTCAGGCGGAGTTCCTCGACCTCCGTTGCCGTGGCGTTAGGAGGGATTGGGGTGGAGAATGGATCCTCCGGCGGATCGGTGCCGGTCGGCATGTAGGTCGCGGCTGGGCGACCGGTTCCGTCGTGGAGGTCGGCGGAGTTCTCCGACCCGGAGTCGAATTCGAAGATCCCGAGGATAGAGGGGTCCTCGAAGTCTCCCACATTGGAGACCTGGGTGATGGAGCCCGCGGGTGAAGCCGCGGTGATGGATCCGGCGAGTGCCGGGGTCGCCGAGTCGGCGTCGTCATTGAGGGCCGCGCCTTCTGCAGCCGCTGAGTTTTCGGCCACGTGGCTGTGGGCCGAATTGTACTCGGAGGCGAGGCGATGGATCATGCGGATCTGGATCTCGGAGAGCCGATCGCGTGGCGGCGACTCGCGGATGCGAGCCGAATCCTCCGAGACGATGACGTCGGTGAGGCCGACGAAGAGGCTGATCGTGCCGATCGGCAGGATCACGCTGTGCGTGACGGGTCGCGCCGCCGGGACGTAGCTGCTCGGCAAGATTTGGAGCATCTCGCCGATCGCTATCATGCGGCCGGTGGCGACCGTCTCGTTGATGGGCATATTGGATTGGCCTCGCGAGAACACCGCCAGGCCCCATGGTGGGCGCCACTATCGTGGGAATGGTCATGGCGGATCTTGCAATCGGCAAGTAGTAGAACGAGGGCAAGGCCAGCCATCTCATGCGGTGCGAGATGAGGGCAGAGACAGGGTTTTACCCAGGTTCGCCTCGAGGGTAAAGACCTACTCTGCTAGATTGTATTATGGAGGTGGTACAATGGGCGAGCTCAGGCGGCGAGTCGCTTGGGTGTATGATGGAACGTATCTCTACTCACCCTATAGGGAGGTTTATATAGGCTCACCTCCCCTAGGGTTTACATATCTCAACCGATTCAGTTAAAGCTTCGGTACTCGTTTAACCTAATCCGACTGGGCCTATCTACTCGCCTGGGCCTTCAGCTTCCAGTCGCTCGGTTCCTCGCTAGGCTTCAACCCAATCGCCGTTTTGCAGGCCCACTCGCCAGTTCCTGGGCCAGTCGGAAACGTCCTGCTGGGTATACCCCGGTAGGCATATCCCCATCACCATACAAAAAGGGTAGCAATTTGATAGATTGTAAATGGGTCTATAGAATCAAAAGAAAGGCCGATGGTACTATTGATAGATATAAAGCTAGACTAGGAGCAAAGGGATTCAAACAAAGGTATGGTATAGATTACGAGGATACTTTTAGTCCTGTTGTAAAAGCTGCTACCATCAGACTTGTTCTAGCTGTTTCAGTGTCAAAAGGATGGAGTTTGAGGCAACTAGATGTGAAGAACGCGTTTCTCCATGGTGTTCTGGAAGAAGAGGTCTATATGAAACAGCCACCAGGTTATGAGGATTCCAATGTGCCTCATCATGTGTGCAGACTTGACAAGTCAATTTATGGACTCAAGCAAGCTCCAAGAGCATGGTTTCACAAGCTAAGTACGAAGCTGCAAGAACTTGGTTTTCTGGCATCCAAGGCAGAAACGTCATTGTTTATATATAACAAGTCAGGTATCATTATATTTGTGCTAGTATATGTTGATGATATCATTGTTACTAGCTCTTGCAACAAAGAAATCACCTCACTTCTTCAAGATCTTAGTTCATCTTTTGCATTAAAAGATCTTGGCGACTTGCATTTTTTCTTGGGCATAGAGGTAAAACAGTTCAATCGAGGTGTTGTACTGACTCAAGAGAAATATGCTCTAGACTTAATAAACAGAGTTGGATTGAAACAGTGTAAAACATTGCCAACACCGCTATCTGCATCAGAAAAACTCTCTGTCACAAAAGGAGATCTCCTAGGACCAGAAGACAGCACAAGGTACAGGAGCATAGTAGGAGCATTACAATATTTGACGCTTACGAGACCAGACATAGCCTTTTCTGTTAACAAGGTATGTCAGTTCCTTCATGCACCTACAACTGTACATTAGACAGCTGTAAAAAGAATATTGAGGTATATCAATGGGACAACAAGTCTTGGATTAACCTTCCAGAGATCATCCTCTACATTAGTGAGTGCTTTTTCAGATGCTGATTGGGCAGGTTGTGTTGATGACAGAAGATCCACAGGGGGTTTTGCTGTGTATTTTGGACCTAACCTGATTTCTTGGAGTGCTAGAAAACAGGCAACCGTGTCAAGATCAAGCACAAAAGCTGAATACAAATCTCTAGCAAATGCTACTGCTGAAGTCATATGGATTGAGTCTCTATTAGGAGAACTTGGGATCTCAAGAGATCAAATCTCATGTTTATGGTGTGATAACATGGGTGCAACTTATCTTTCTGCTAATCCCATATTTCATGCTATAACTAAACATATTGAAATTTATTTTCACTTTGTGAGAGAAAGAGTAGCAAGCAAACAGCTAGAGATCAGATTCATTCCATCAAAGGACCAGGTGGCAGATGGTTTCACCAAAGCACTACCAACTCGGCAGTTTGAAGAATTCAAGTACAATCTCAACCTTAAAAGGAGTTGTGATTGAGGAGGAGTGTTAGCGATACAATATGTCACGATAATTGTAACACGTTGTAACATGTAGAGGGATTAGGATAGAATATGTTTTGCCTAGTTTCCTTGATGTACACGATTGGGTCCATGAGATAAGGATCCTATCGTTCTATCTCTTCCTCTACCGATGTAACCTCCTCTAGTCTTATCTCTCGATCACCTGATGTAAAGCACGGTATATAAACATGCAACCGATGGGAGGCCAACCATCGTTCCCAAAAACACCTCATACGATCATAGTTTGAACCAGTCATTTTACCATATATAGGAAGCCCATATAGGGCACCATAGTGCCCAGTCATTTTACCATATATAGGAAGCCCATATGGGGCATCATAGTGCACAGTACACATATGTTCTGCTTTGCACCAGTCATTTTACCATATATGGGGCACTATAGTGCCCAGGCACCAAACCTGCATTTCGTACATATGGGCTTCCTATATATATATATATATATATAAACCCTATTTAGCACCTAGGGTGCAGAGTAGTTATTTTGCACCCAACATATTTTTACGTTGTTAGATTGAAAAAAATATGTTTTATATACGAATATATATATATATGAGCTAACCGATCTCCCATAATCTCTTGGTGCTAGGTGACAGTCGGTCCTATTGGAGCTGTGCAATCTCCCATAATCTCTCTACATGGTATTAGCCTAACCGATCCTCCCCAAACCTAACCTAGCCGTAGTCACCGCGCGCTCCACCCAGCCGCCGCCTCCCCCTCAGGCGCCGCCGGCTTCGCTTCCGCCACCTCCTCACCATGAACGGGTTTGCCTCCTCCTCCGGAAAATCCGATCCCTTCAACTCCTTCCGCTCCGGCAGCACCAACCCCTTCGTCGGCCCCTCCGTCGCTGTCATCCGCGATGTTCCCATCGCCGAGTGCATGCCGGTGAAGCTCTCCCACACTGCTGCTAACTTCTTCCTATGGAAGACGATTGAGCTTCTCTTCATGATCGTTGTCCTCGACCACGTCGACGGCACCATCGACCTCCTTGCGCCAACGTCATCATCGGCAAGTGGGTCTTCAAGCACAAGTTGCGGCCTGACGGGACTCTCGAGTGCTACAAGGTGCGTTGGGTGGTCCGCGGTTTCCGCCAACGTGCCGGCATCGACTTTACGGATACGTTCGCCTCGGTTGTCAAACCGGGCACGATCTGCACGGTGCTGCACCTCGCCACCTCTCGAGCTTGGCCGGTGCATCAGATGGACGTCTCTAACACCTTTCTTCATGGACACCTCTCCGAGCAGGTGTACTGTCAGCAGCCCACCGGCTTCGTCGACACCGATCACCCCGAGCACGTGTGCCCGCTCTCGCGCTCGTTGTATGGCCTGAAGCAAGCGTCGCGCGCCTGGTACCAGTGCATCACGACATTCCTCCACGAGCTCGGTTCTGGTCTAGATGCTCTGACGCCTCGTTGTTTGTCTTTCGACATGGCATCAAGACTGTCTACCTACTGCTCTATGTTGACGACATCATCTTGACGGCTAGCACTACTGATCTCCTTCGACGGCTCACCGATCGCCTTCACACTGATTTCTCCATCAAGGACTTGGGACAGCTCCATTACTTCCTCGGCATTGAGGTGGTCCGTCGAGTGGACGGGTTCTTTCTTCACTAGCGGAAGTATGCTCATGTGCCTCTCGAGTGCGCCGGGATGCTTATTTACAATCCAGCGCCCACTCCCGTCTACATGAGGGCCAAGTTGTCCGCCACCAATGGCTCACCAGCTCCTGATGCGTCGCTCTACCGCTCCATCATCGGTGTCTTGCAGTTCTTGACGCTTACGCGATCGGAGCTGCAGTATGTCGTACAGCAGGTGTGTCTTCATATGCATGATGTTGGAGATATGCCCTAGATGCAGTAATAAAAGTAGTTATAATTATATCTTTGTGTTTATGATAAATGTTTACATTCATGCTATAACGGTATTAACTGGAAACATTAATACTTGTGTGATTTGTAAACTAAATTAGTGTCCCTAGTAAAGCCTCTTTATAATAATAGCTTGTTGGTTGATAGATGATCATGATTTCCTGACCATATCATTAGGAGAATGGTGTGATGGACATACTCCTATAGATAAGCGTAGCATAAAGATCAAGTCATTTTAATAGTTCATTTGTTGTATGCTTTCTGATACATAGTAACCTAATTCCTTCGACCATGAGATCATGCTTATCACCATCACCGGAAGGATGCTTTGATGACATCAAACACCACACCGTAACTGGGTGGTTATAAAGGTGGCATTGAGTGTTAGAAAAGTGTCGGTTGAGACACATGGATCAAGAGTGGGATTTGTCCATCCATATGACGGATAGATATACTCTGGGCCCTCTCGGTGGAATGCCATCCAATTAGCTTGCAAGCATGTGACTGGATCACAAGGGATCACATATCACGGGAACGAGAAAAGAGTACTTATCAGTAACGAGGTTGAACTAGGTATGCAGAGATACCGATGATCAAAACCTCGGATAAGTAAACTATCGTGAGACAAAGGGAAATTGGTATCGTATGTAAGTGGTTCATTCGATCGCAAAGTAATCGTAGAAATATGTGGGAGCCATATGAATTTCTAGATTCCTCTATTGGTTATTGTTCGGAGAAGTGTCTCGATCATGTCCGCATAATACACGAACCGTAGGGAGACACACTTAAGGATTCGATGTTGTTGAGTAGTTATGGAATGATGATTAAGAGACCGAATGTTGTTAGGAGTCTCGGATGTGATCTGGGATATCACGAGGAGATCCGGAATGGTCCGGAGAATAAGATTCATATAAGGAAAGTCATGTTTCGGAGTTAGAGAATGATTCCGGTGTTTTCATCGGGAATGTTCTAGAAGGGTCCGGAAGGTCCGGCACTCCAGAGAGGAAGGGTACATGAATGTGTCATAGAAGTTGGAATGGTTGCATCATGTACTAGGTGTCATCGCTGAGCAAAATAAATGGATAAATCAAATCCTAGTTTGAAAAGTCAAACGCCAATTTGAAAAGTCAAACAGCAAGTTTTCTTGGTGGAGGGAGAGTAGGAAACCTACTTGGGGAGGAGTTCCTCTCCCTCCACCCGCCGGCCAAGGAGGCCGAGTTGTGGGAGGACTCTCCTCCCCTGGCCGGCGCCCTCCCACCTATATAAGGAGGGGCAGGGGTGCCCCTCTAGACCTACACCTCTCTCCTCTAAACCCTAGCCCTAGCTGTCGGCCCTCCTGCAGCCACCGCCGCCCTAGGGTTTGCCCTAGCCACCGACTTGGGGCTCTCCCCTTTCCCTAGCCACCGGCCTAGCCCTCTCTTCTTGGTGCCTCTAAACCCTAGATCACCAAGTCCTCTCTCATAGTCCACCATACTCGCTCCGGCTTAAGGCAAAGCCCTGCGAGATATCCCCTCTACTTCCGGTACCACGCCATCGTGCTGCCGGAATCGCGAGGAGAGTGATACAACCTCCTTTTCCGGAACAAGGGAGAGGAAGGTCTTCATCGAAAGTAACGATGTGACCGATTGCGGGAGCGCTAACGCAATGGGAAGGATCGTCTACACGATCTTGAGATCGGCAAGAGTACGACTACATCACCCACGAGAATCCTCTCTCGTTAAACACTTTGGAATCTTCGAGGGTGAGTTATTCTATCGACTCGTTGCTACAATCTAGTAGATAGATCTTGGCTTGTTTGTTTGTATGCGGTAGAAATTTTTTGTTTTCCATGCTACGAACCCTACAAAGGGTATCGAGCCGTGTCTATATGTAGATCTGTTGCGAGTAGAACACAATGGTCATTGTGGGCGGTGGTGTTTTATTATCAATTGCTTCTTGTGTACTTTGCATCTTGCGGTATGATGGGATGAAGGCCGGCTAACCTTACATGACATCGTTCATGAGACTTGCTCCACGCTCAACATGCAACTTGTATTGCATAAGTGGCTTTATTGGTGTATGTCTCCCATTATAGTATAGATCCAATTTACAACGGGCACTTGATAGTTCAAACATCAACGTTGTGGTTCTTGTTCGTAAGTTAGATCGACACTTATTAAAAGCCCCAAACCACGTAAAATATGCAAAGAAATTAGAGGCGTCTAACTTTGTTTTGCAGGGGTGTGCTGTGATGTGATATGGCTATGATTGTGATTATATTTGATGTATGCAATGTTCCTTATTGTAAGTTGGAAACCGGCAGGAGCCATATGGTTGTCTTCAATTTCTGTTAAGACCCGCGTGTCTATTCAAAGTAGTTGTAATAGTTGAAGCTGGTGGACGACAATCATGGAGCAGCGTCATTGACCTTGATGCAATGCCGGTGATGATGGAGATCATGTCCGTGCTTGAAGATGGAGATCGGAAGCACAAAGAAGAAAGGCCATATCATATCACATATTATGAATTGCATGTGATGTTAATCCTTTATGCATCTTGTATTGCTTAGTTAACGACGGTAGCATTATAAGATGATCCCTCATGCACATAAATTTCAAGTTCTAAAGTGTTCATCCTTAGTAAGCATCGTTGCTAAAGCTTGTTGTTTCGAAGCACCACGTGATGATCGGGTGTGTTAGATTCTGCAAGTGTATACAACGTGAGCAAGCCAGATTTGCTCATGCGGAAGCTAAGGTTTGATCTTGACGATCCTAGCATGTACAGACATGGTCTCGGAACACGGATCACCGAAAGGTAAAGCATGAATCATATAGTAGATATGATGAACATGTCGATTGTTCTCCATTGAAGCTACATCAACTCTCGTGATGATCGGTTTTGATGTCGTGGATTTGGTTCGTGTGATCACTAAATAAATGTGAGGGATATTGTTTTCAGTGGGAGTTCACCTAGATTAATTTAACTATTAATTAGAACTCAATTTGTCATAAACTTAGTATAAATTATTGCAAATATGTTGTAGATCAATGGCGGCCCCTACCATTAATTTTAATGCGTTCCTAGCGAAAGAAAAGTTGAAAAACAATGGAAGCAACTTCGCGGATTGGTTCCGCAATTTGAGGATTATCCTCAATGCTGGTAATTTGACCTATGTGCTGGATGCACCGCTGGGTGACCCGCCTGCAGCTACTGCTACCGATGAAGTAAAGAATGTTTACCTCACTCGGAAGAATCAGTACTCCATAGTTCAGTGTGCTATCTTTTATGGTTTGGAATCGGAGCTTCAGAAGAGGTTTGAGAACTCGGACCCGCATGATATTGTCCGTGAACTCAAATTGATATTTGAGACTCACGCGGCAGTTGAGAGTTATGAGGCTTCTGAAAAGTTCTTTAACTGCAAGATGGAAGAGGGCAGCTCCGTCAGTGAGCATGTGCTTAAGATGTCTGGGCATGCAAACAAACTCCAAAGCTTGGGTATAGTGATTCCTAATGCTTTGGGGATTTACCGTGTCCTCCAATCACTACCACCAAGTTACAAGAACTTTGTGATGAACTACAATATGCAAAGCATGAACAAGCAGTTGCCAGAACTCTTCTCCATGTTGAAATCTGCAGAAGTGGAGATCAAGAAAGAGCACCAAGTGTTGATGGTCAATAAGACCACAAAATTCAAGAAAGGAAAGTCTAAGCAAAAGGGACACTTCAAGAAGGGTGGTAAGAAAGTTGCCGCGCCGATGAAAAAGAACAAGGCTAGACCTAAGCCTGATACTGAGTGCTTTTACTGCAATGGAGATGGTCACTAGAAGCGGAATTGCCCAAAGTACTTGGCGGATTTGAAGAACGGCAACATCAAGAAGAAAGGTATATCCGATATACATGTTATTGATGTGTATCTCACTAGTACTCGTAGTAGTGCCTAGGTATTTGATACTGGTTCGGTTGCTCATATTTGTAACTCGAAACAGGTGTTGCAGAATAAACGGAAGCTAGCGAAGAATGAGGTGACGATGCGCGTAGGAAAGGGATCAAAGGTTGATGTGATCGCGGTCGGCACGCTACCTCTTCATCTACCATCGCAATTAGTTTTATACTTAAATAATTGTTATTTGGTGCCTGCGTTAAGCATGAACATTATATCGGGATCTTGTTTATTGCGAGACGGTTACTTGTTTAAGTCCGAGAATAATGGTTGTTCGATTTATATGAGTAATATGTTTTATGCACATGCACCTTTGATAGATGGTCTATTCTTATTGAATCTCGATAGTGGAAATACACATATTAATAACATTGAAGCTAAACGTTTGAAATTGAGCGATAACTCGACTTATATGTGGCACTGTCGTCTTGGTCACATTGGAGTGAAGCGTATGAAGAAACTCCATTCCGATGGACTTCTTGAATCACTTGATTTCGAATCACTTGAAAGATGCGAAGCATGTCTGATGGGTAAAATGACTAAGACTCCATTTTCTGGTATGATGGAGCGAGCGACGGACTTATTGGAAATCATACATACCGATGTGTGTGGTCCGATGAGTGTAGCATCGCGCGGTGGTTATCGTTATGTTCTTACCTTCACAAATGACTTGAGTAGATATGGGTATATCTATTTCATGAAGCATAAGTCCAAAACTTTCGAGAAGTTTAAGGAATTTCAGAGTGAGGTGGAGAATCAACATAACAAGAAGATTAAATTTCTACGTTCTGATCGTGGAGGTGAATATCTAAGTTACGAGTTTAGCGAGCATTTGAAGAAATGCGGAATACTTTCACAATTGACACCGCCGGGAACACCACAACGTAATGGTGTGTCCGAACGTCGTAATCCAACTCTCTTAGATATGGTTCGTTCTATGATGTCACTTACAAATTTACCGCTATCATTTTGGGGTTATGCATTAGAAATAGCCGCATTCACTTTAAATAGGGCACCATCTAAATCCGTTGAAACGACACCGTATGAATTATGGTTTGGGAAGAAACCTAAATTGTCGTTCCTTAAAGTTTGGGGTTGTGAAGCCTATGTAAAGAAGTTGCAGCCTGACAAGCTTGAACCCAAAGCGGAAAAATGCGTCTTCATAGGATACGCAAAGGAAACTATTGGGTATACCTTCTATCATAGATCTGAGGGAAAAATATTCGTTTCCAAGAATGGATCCTTTCTAGAGAAGGAATTTCTCTCGAAAGAAGTGACTGGAAGGAAAGTAGAACTCGACGAGGTTGTCGAACCTTCTCTCGAACTTGCGAGTAGCGCAGCACCGGAAGAAGTTCCTGTGGTGCCTGCACCAATAAGAGAGGAAGCTAATGATGATGATCATGAAACTTCGATTGAAGTTGCTACAGAGCCTCGCAGGTCAACGAGAACTCGTACCACTCCTGATTGGTATGATCCCGTTATGAGTGTCATGTTGGTGGACAACACCGATGACCTTGCGACATATGAGGAAGCGATGATGAGCCCAGATTCTAATAAACGGCAAGAAGCCATGAAATCCGAGATTGGATCCATGTACGAAAACCAAGTATGGACTTTGGTGGACTTACAGGATGGCCGGAAGGCTGGCGAGAACAAATGGATTTTCAAGAAGAAAACAGATGCTGATGGTAATGTTACTGTCTATAAAGCTCGATTATGAGATATGGCAGATGGATGTCAAAACAGCGTTCCTCAATGGAGACATTGATGAAGAGTTGTATATGATGCAACCCAAAGGTTTTGTCGATCCTAAAGATGCTAACAAGGTATGCAAACTTCAACGGTCCATATATGGATTGAAGCAAGCATCCCAAAGTTGGAATCAACGTTTTGATAAGGTAATCAAAAGTTTTGGTTTTATACAAACTTATGGAGAAGCTTGTATTTACAAGAAAGTGAGTGGGAGCTCTGTAGCATTCTTAATACTATATGTAGATGACATATTGTTGATTGGGAATGATGTAGACCTTCTTAATAGTGTCAAGGAATATTTGAATAATAGTTTTTCAATGAAATATCTTGGCGAAGCAGCTTACATATTATGCATAAAGATTTATAGAGATAGATCGAGAAGCCTAATATCATTGTCACAAAGTACATATTTGGACAAAGTTCTAAAGAGGTTTGGAATGGAAGATAGCAAGAAAGGGTTCTTGCCCATGTTGCCCAATACGACCTTGAGTAAAACTCAAAGTCCAGCAACGGCAGAAGATAGAGAAAGAATGTGTAAGACTCCTTATGCCTCAGCCATAGGATCTCTAATGTATGCCATGATATGTACTAGACCCGACATTGCATATGCAGTTAGTTTAACTAGCAGATATCAAAGTGATCCAGGAGTGGATCATTGGACAGCGGTCAAAAACATCCTTAAGTACTTGAGAAGAACTAAGGATATGGTTCTTTCTTATGGAGGTGATGAACAGCTCGTTGTTAATGGTTACATCGATGCTAGTTGGAACACCGATCCGGATGATTCTAAATCTCAATCTGGATACGTATTTACTTTGAATGGTGCAACAGTTAGCTGGAGGAGTGCAAAGCAAAGAGTTGTGGCGAGATCTTCAACTGAATCGGAATACATAGCTGCTTCGGAGGCTTCACAAGAAGCGATATGGATGAAGGAGTTCATTACAGAGCTCGGTGTGGTTCCGAGTGCGCTGGACCCAATGTCTATCTACTGTGATAACATGGGCGCCATAGCCAATGCACAAGAACCAAGGTCACGGAAGAAGTTGAAGCACATCAAGCTACGTTCCACGCTATTCGAGAGCATGTCCAAGATGGTGACATAAAGATTTGCAAAGTACACACAGATATGAATGTGGCGGATCCGTTGACTAAACCTCTCCCGAGGGCAAAACAAGAACAACACCAAACTGCCATGGGTGTTCGGGATATTACCATGTAATCTGGATTAGTTGACTCTAGTGCAAGTGGGAGACTGTTGGAGATATGCCCTAGAGGCAATAATAAATATAGTTATTATTATATCTTTGTGTTTATGATAAATGTTTGCATTCATGCTATAACAGTATTAACAAGCAAACATTAATACTTGTGTGATTTGTAAACTAAATTAGAGTCCCTAGTAAAGCCTCTTTATAATACTAGCTTTTTGGTTAATAAATGATTGTGGTTTCCCTATCATGAACATTGAGATGTTATTAATAACAAGATCATATCGTTAGGAGAATGGTATGATGGAAATACTCCTATAGATAAGCGTAGCATAAAGATCAAGTCATTTTAATAGTTCAATTGCTATATGCTTTCTGATACATAGTAACCTAATTCCTTCGACCATGAGATCATGCTTATCACCATCACCGGAAGGATGCTTTGATGACATCAAACACCACACCGTAACTGGGTGGTTATAAAGGTGGCATTGAGTGTTCGAAAAGTATGGGTTGAGACACATGGATCAAGAGTGGGATTTGTCCACCCATATGACGGATAGATATACTCTGGGCCCTCTCGGTGGAATGTCATCCAATTGGCTTGCAAGCATGTGACTGGCTCACAAGGGATCACATATCACGGTAACGAGAAAAGAGTACTTATCAGTAATGAGGTTGAACTAGGTATGCAGAGATACCGACGATCAAAACCTCGGATAAGTAAACTATCGTGAGAAAAAGGGAAATTGGTATCGTATGTAAGTTGTTCATTCGATCGTAAAGTAATCGTAGAAATATGTGGGAGCCATATGAATTTCCAGATTCCTCTATTGGTTATTGTTCAGAGAAGCATCTCGATCATGTCCGCATAATTCACGAACCGTAGGGAGACACACTTAAGGATTCGATGTTGTTGAGTAGTTATGGAATGATGAGTAAGATACCGAATGTTGTTCGGAGTCTCGGATGTGATCCGGGATATCACGAGGAGATCCGGAATGGTCCGGAGAATAAGATTCATACAAGGAAAGTCTTGTTTCGGGGTTGGAGAATGATTCCGGTGTTTTCATCGGGAATGTTCTAGAAGGGTCCGGAAGGTCCGGCACTCCAGAGAGGAAGGGTACATGAATGTGTCATAACAAGTTGGAATGGTTGCATCATGTACTAGGTGTCATCGCTAAGCAAAATAAAGGGATAAATCAAATCCTAGTTTGAAAAGTCAAACGCCAATTTGAAAAGTCAAACGACAAGTTTGCTTGGTGGAGGGAGAGTAGGAAACCTACTTGGGGAGTAGTTCCTCTCCCTCCACCCGCCGGACAAGGAGGCCGAGTTGGGGGAGGATTCTCCTCCCCTGGCCGGCGCCCTCCCACCTATATATGGAGGGGCAGGGTTGCCCTCTAGACCTACACCTCTCTCCTCTAAACCCTAGCCCTAGCCGTCGGCCCTCCTGCAGCCGCCTCCCTTGGGTTTGCCCTAGCCGCCTACTTGGGGCTCTCCCCTTGCCCTAGCCGCCGGACTAGCCCTCTCTCCTTGGTGCCTCTAAACCCTAGATCACCTAGGCCTCTCTCATAGTCCACCATACTCGCTCCGGCTTAAGGCGAAGCCCTGCGAGATCTCCCCTCTACTTCCGGTACCACGCCATCGTCTTTAGGAATCGCGAGGAGAGTGCTACAACCTCCGCTGCCTGGAACAAGGAGAGGAAGGTCTTCATCAGTACCAAAAATGTGACTGATCATGGGAGCTTTGAACGCAGCAGGAAGGATCTTCTACACGATCTTGAGATCGGCAAGAGTACGACTACATCACCCACGAGAATCCGCTCTCGTTAAACACTTTGGAATCTTCGAGGGTGAGTTATTCTATCGACTCATTGCTACAATCTAGTAGATAGATCTTGGCTTGTTTGTTTGTATGCGGTAGAAAATTTTTGTTTTCCATGCTACGAACCCCTACAGTTTATCTAAGGAGAGCACCTCTAGTGAACTATGGACCCCGGTCCAATCTTTACCATTGATACATCTTCCACTCTTACTTGTTTACTTGCTGCAAACCATTACCTTCCACACCATACGTTTAATCCTTTGTTATAACAAACCGGTGAGCTTGACAACCTCACTATTCGTTGGGGCAAAGTCTTGAGTTTGTGTTGTGCAGGTCTCCACGTTGCTTGCAACACCTGTGTGACGTTTCCTTACTCCTTCTGGTTCGATAACCTCGGTCTCAACTGAGGGAAAACTTGCTGCTTGCTCTTCACACCCTGTGCTTGGGATTACCAACGAAGTGCCACATCGAGCACCATCAAGTCTTTCTGGCGCCGTTGCCGGGGAGGCTAAGGACGTCTTCACTAGGGGAGTCCTTCACTTCTTTTCTCTTTACTTTGTTTTTAGTTTGCTTTGTTTCTTTTGCTTGGTTTTGTTTGCCTCTTTTCAAATAACCCAAAAAAATTAGTCTAGTTTGGTTTTCTTGCTTTATTCAAAAACACAAAAAATTAGTTCCTGCTCTAGCTGCTGCTGCTGTTTTTGGCTTGCCCACCTTTGGCAAAATGAACTCTGCTGAGAACACCAAGTTGTGTGACTTCACTAGAACCAATAAAAATGATTTCCTAAGCACTCCCATTGCTCCACCTGCTCCTGATGCTACCTTTTATGAAATTAAGCCTGCTTTGTTGAATCTTGTGATGAGAGAGCAATTTTCTGGTGCTAGTTCTGATGATCCTGCTGCCCATCTTAATAGCTTTGTTGAACTTTGTGTGAGATGCAAAAGTATAAGGATGTAGATGGAGATATTATTAATCTCAAGATTTTTCCTTTCTCCTTGAGGGGAAAAGCTAAAGAATGGTTGCTTTCTTTGCCTAAAAATAGTATTGATTCTTGGATAAAGTGCAAAGATGATTTTATTGGAAAGTACTATCTCCTCCTGCTAAGATTATATCTATGAGAAGTGACATTATGAAATTTAAGCAAGTTGATAGTGAACATGTTGCTCCAACTTGGGAAAGAATGAAATCTTTGGTTAAAAATTGCCCTACTCATGGACTCACTGCTTGGATGATTATCCAGACTTTTTATGCATCTTTGAACTTCTCCTCAAGAAATCTGTTGGATTCAGCTACTGGAGGTACTTTCATGGGCCTCACTTTGGGTGCTGCAACAAGGCTCCTTGATAATATGATGGTTAACTACTCTGAATGGCATGTTAATAGAGCTCCACATGGTAAGAAGGTAAATTCTATTGAGGAATCCTCTTTGAGTGAAAAGATTGATGTTATTATGGCTATGCTTGTTAATGGGAAAGCTCCTCTAGATCCTAATAGTGTTCCCTTAGCCTCTTTGGTTGCTCAAGAAGAGCAAGTTTATGTGAACTTCATTAGAAACAACAATTTCAACAACAATGCCTGTAGGAATAAGTTTGGTAGCAACAACAATTATAGGCCTTATCCTCCTAGTGGAAATGCTTATCAGGATAGATCTGGAATGCCGAGTGAAGAGAGGATTCTAGAAGTTGAGAGATCCACTAAATTTTTTATGCAAATGCAATATGAGGAAAACAAGATTTTCACTAAAACTATGGATGAACAATCTATTATCTTGAAAAACATTAGTCTTCAGCTTGAGAATCTGAATAGAGAAATTCCTAGTTTACAGTCAAAAATTTTGAGGGCTGAGAAAAATATATCCTCTTTGTCTGAAGCTTAAACTTCCTTGGTTAATAAAATGGCTGCTAAACCTGAAACTATGGAAAACACCTTTGCTACTGCTCATGCCATACAAGTTACTATTGATGAAAATTTTAGCCTGTTAGCTCAAATTCATTCTAAGTGGGAAAGGGAAGTTGAAATTGATAGAAACAATAGGGTGTGCACTATCACCACTAAACCACAAGTAGTCCCTATTCCTACTCCTACTATGCCTAAGCCTATTGAGCCTACTACTAGTGATGCCAAGTTTGACTTTGATATTGATGGTTGCAATATTTCTGAAGTGATCATGTTCTTGCAAAAGCTTTCTAGAAGTCCTCATGCTAGTGATATGCATGTTGCCTTTACCAAACACATTACAGATGCTCTTGTTAATATTAAGGAAGAGAAGTTAAAACACAAAGCTTCTATTCCTAGGAAAGTAGAAGATAATTGGGAACCCATTATTAATATACAAGTGAATGACTTTGATCTCAAAGATTCATGTGATCTTGGTTCTAGTGTCTCTATTATGCCTAGGAAGATTTATGAAATGCTTGATTTATAAAATGACTTTTCCATGCGACAAAAAAGAAAACTTCCTTATGCAACATTGTTCGCCATCCCAAGATGCGCATTCATGTACAATATGGGCACAGTATCACAACAGAGTAAGACTCTCACTTGAAATTATAAGGAAATAGTATGTGGTCACGAGAATTTTGCTCCGTTAGTGACATGGTTATACCCTAGGGGTACACGACCTTAGCATACCTAGTCCAGCCCAAGGAAGGCCCACGAGAACATGTGCCAGCCCATGAAGACTTTCGGGTGGCCAGGGCCCATGACGCCTTCGGATCCTTGGAGAACAAGACTAGAGTAGGTAGAATATTCAAAGGGGAAAACCCTAGAACCTGTAACCGACTCGATCTATGCCCGAGACCTGCCTATATCTATATAAAGGCCAGGAGGGCACGACGAGGAGGCTCTCTCGCACACCACCGCATACACACCTCCACGCCAGATTGCATCTGCGCACCCGTGTAACTTTCGCTTCCGCCGTAATCAAGAGTAGACAAGCAGGAGTAGGGTTTTCCCTTCGGGGGCCTGAACCTGGGTAAACTTCGTGTCCCCGTGTTGCTTGTTTTCTAACCGTTCCACGATCTCCAGCATCCCCATCTTCTCCAAAACCCAAGTCCATAACAATGGGCATTGACGAGATTAAACCTCGTCAATTGGCGCCGTCTGTGGGAACTGGGGGTGCTGATTGTGCGATCGTGACGGTCCCAACCAAAGAGATCTACAACTCCGCGGAGACGGAGAGTCATATCCTCTTCGGCGCCTTCGACTTCACCGCCCACTCACCAGCCACCCTGAAGGACTTCGAGCCCGTTGGCGACGGACTCGAGATCCTGTTCGGGAGCTTCTGCTTCCAGGTGGGGCAGACCGGCACTCTACGCCTCCCAGAGCGGGTGCCTCTGCCATCGATCAGGCCCGCTTCATGGTCCCCACACCCCGTGCTACGCACATCGCCATCAACACATGAGTCCTATGACAGCAGCAACTGCAACTCAGATCTGTGCGAGCCACCATCGGAGGAAGGGACCTACGGTTCCGAATCCGAAAGCTGCGGCAGCAGCGGTCCAATCTACGAGCGCTACCAATGTGCCGTAGTCATCCAGAGTGACGCGGAACACCAAGCGCCTAACCCGCCACCTAACCCGCAGGGTAGAAACGGCGAGAACAGAAGAAGGCAGTCCCCCCCCCCCCGCCCAACGGGGATAACACCGATCGGGTCATCCACCTCAGCGAGGAAGGATGGGCTCAAGCACACGAAGCCATGGCAGGCAACAAGATCCTACCCGTGGGTGCCTCACGGGACCTGCTGATGGCATACCACATGCTCCTAATCGAGGAGCACAAGAAGCAGGTGAAGATGCAAGAGGTGCTTGACAAACGCAAGAAAGCAGCCTCGGAGTCGAGCGCGTGGCGAGCTGCGCTCTCTGCCATGGGCATTGGATCCAGCTCGCATGGCAACCATGGAAACAAGCACCGTTCTCGCACGGAGAACATGGATACCAAGGCACGTCTTGAAGTGACTCGGGCCCTCAACGCGTCCTTCATGGAGATGGATGATGACGGCAACGTCATCCTGAAGACGCCGCAAGCTGCGATCATGGCCGCCACCGCGTACCTCGCGTCCCATCCACCTCCGGAGGGGGACCCGAAAAGGGCCATGCACAAGTCCGCGCTTACCGGACTCGGACTCGTTGGAGATGCGCTCCACGGAGAAGCTCCTGTGGAGCCAAAGAAGAAGACTGCGGTCAGGTTCAACCGCAGCACCACGCCCTCATCCGAGGATGAAGAGCACAACCTTCCTCGAAGGCACAAGAGCTCGCGCCATCGCAGCCGCGATTACGACGCTCAAAGCGAGCTCACCCAGCGCAAGATCGACAAACCACGCGCCAAGCGTGCATGCTCGTCCAAATCCGAGGAGCATGACGACGAAGGAGAACTCTGCGGAGCCCGATGCTTCAGCAGATCCTTCCGGCGGACACGTATTCCACGAAACTTCAAGCTTTCTTCGGACACTCCGAAGTTCGACGGCACACAGGACCCAAGGCGTGGCTCAGCGACCACCTGTCGTCCGTAAAGCTACACGGCGGAAACAAGGAAACCGCCATGCAACGCCTTCAGCTGCAGTTGACAAGTGCAGCTTGGATCTGGCTCATCAGCCTATCCTCGGGATCCATCCGAAGCTGGGAGGAACTGGCGTACAGTTTCGTCCGAAACTTCAAAGGCACCAGCAAGAGGCCAGCCTCGATCGAGGAGCTGCGGGCTGCACCCAACGAACGGGCGAATCCATTCGCTCGTACATACTGCACTGGTCCAACACCAAGAACTCCGCGGCGCAGATCTCTGAGGAGAGAGCTATCGATGCCTTCAAGGACAACATCAAACGCGAGGACTTCAAGGAAGAACTTGGGCGCGTCAAGCCTAAGACACTCGACCACCTCATGGACATCGCCAACAGGTGGGCCAATGGCGAGGACTCTGTCCACCGAGCGCACTCAGAGGAGGAAGATGACTACGGCCGGCGACGTGAGCTCCGTAGCAAGAGAAGATCGCACGTCTACGACGATCGTGATGGACCCGACATGGTTGCGGCTGGCTACGCCGACCGCCGCAACGACGGCAACCGCAGCAGCGGCGGATACCGCGGAAGCAACTTCCGCGAAGGAGGACGCCCAACGCAGTCATGGCAACGTCGAGGCCGTGACGACGGACCCTCAGCATACGACAAACTGTCGGGTCCATGCACCATCCACTTATACATCAACAAGCAGGATGGTAAGAAGAAGTCAAGCCACATGCTCAAGGACTGCCGCGAGTTCCAGAAACTCAGCGAGAGCATGGCTCAGATGAGGCAGCAAGCCCTGAACCCAGGATACAGGAACGCACCTGCTGTTGGAATTATACCCTAGAGGCAATAATAAATATGTTATTATTATAATTCTTGTTCATGATAATGTTTATATTCCATGATAGAATTGTATTAAACGGAAACTTTAATACTTGTGTGGTTTGTGAACAACACCGTGTCCCTAGTATGCTTCTATGGACTAGCTCATTGATCAATGATGGTTAAGGTTTCCTAACCATAGATATGAGTTGTCAATTGATAATAAGATCATATCATTGGGAGAATGATATGATGGACAGACCCAAACTAAGCGAAGCAATTAGATCGTGTCATCGTGTTCGTCTTTGCGAAGCTTTTCTTATGTCAAATATTGTATTCCTTAGACCATGAGATAATACAACTCCCTGGTATCGGAAAAATCTTTGAGGTCATCAAACGTCATCCTATGAGAGGGTGATCATAAAGGTGTCTCTCAGGTGATCGGAAAGTATCTGTTGGGTTGTATGTATCGAGATGGGATTTGTGTCGTGGGAATTGTCACGGCAGATGCTGCAATCGGCAGCGAGTAGTAGAACGAGGGGCAAGGGCGGCCAGCCATCTGCGGTGCGAGATGAGGGCAAAGACACAGGGTTTTACCCAGGTTCGGCCCCCCGGAGGGTAAAGACCTACTCCTGCTAGATTGTATTATGGAGGTGTTACAATGGGCGGCGAGTCGCTTGGGTGTATGAGGAACGTGTCTCTACTCCCCATTGGGAGGTTTATATAGGCTCACCTCCCTAGGGTTTACATATCTCAACCGATTCGGTTAAAGCTTGACTCGTTTAACCTAATCCGACCGGGCCTATCTACTCGCGGGCCTTCACTTCCAACGCCTCTGGATGGGCTTTGATCCACTCGTGCCTGCAGCCCACTGCCGGTCTTGGGCGGTCGAACGTCTTCTGGGTATACCCGAGGCATATCCCCATCAGTAGTCCCCGAGGCCGTCGTTGATTAGGCGTAGGTGGCTGCTGGCAGTCGGAGTATACGGCTTCAGAGTAGGCACCCAGTCGAATCGTCGGCGGGCTCCTGTATAAAGGAGACAACCAATGATCCAGGTCGCAGCCTTGGGCGAGTCGAATCGGCGGAAACACTGTCTTAGTGATCGGGTTGGCGAGCCGAGTGGCCGTAGTTGGACCGTCAGGCGTGGTCAAACTAGCCGTTGAGGTAATCCAACGGTAACTTTTGACGTAATCACCGCGTGGTAACGGCTCCCTGATTTGGCGGGTAACTCCCGCTATATAAGGGGAATGGCAGGCAGTCGTAGAGCCAACTCCTCACCACTTCTTCCGAGTGCGCGCATTTTATTTCCTTCTCCATGATCCACCGACCAAATCTTGATCTCCAACCAATCTCTCGGCCATGGCCCTTTCCACCGAGCCGTGGGGTAGGTCCAAGTGCACAAGGGCACAGCTGGCCTCCTTCGAGGAGGCCGGGATCCTGCGAGCCGGCTTTTGGCGTATCCCCGCAGCCGGTGAAACGACCCCAAACCTGCGAGAGAGGGAATTCATCTGTTTCACCAGTCATCTCGAGCGGGGGCTAGGGTTTCCTACGTCCCTATTCTTCCGGCGCTTCTGCGCCTACTACGGGATCCAGCCTTCAGATCTGGGTCCCCATAGCATCGAGCATCTCGCCATCTTCGTGGCATTCTGCGAATGCTACTTGGGCTGCCAACCCTACTTCCCCTTGTGGCAAGATCTGTTCCACGGACGGATCAGTCGCGAGGAGGCAGGCGGCCCAATGCTTGCCGCGAGCGGCTTGACGTTCCAGCTCAAGTCCAAAGCTTCTTTCTTTGACCTGATGCTACCCGCCAAGGCAGCGAGCGACTGGAAGAAGTCGTGGTTCTACGTGGCCGAGGCGACCCCGGAGGGCGAGGTGGCGATCCCACGGTACTCCGCTAGTCGCTCCGAGCCGCGCAATCTTCAAGTCGGCAAGATCCCCGGCGACCAGCGGATGGTCGTCGACGAGATGCTCAGACCATCCGCGGTCTGAAAAAGAAGGGCCTTCAAACGATAAACTTGTACAATTGCTGGCTCGGGCGGCGGCTCGTCCCACTCTCCCACCGCGACCACTACATGTACCAGTACACGGGCCGGGGAGACTCGACGAAGGCCTGTCTCGACGAGTGGAAGCTGGAGGATTATCTCCCAGCGTTGAAGAAGATTACCGAGGCGGTACGGATGCGCAGGGTGGTCGCCTATACATGAAGCGTCCGGCCCACGGTAATTTCTTTACCTTGCTCGCAATGCAGATAAATGCAACAGTAATTCTGATTTCGTCTTGTATTTGTTGCAGCTATTCCAAGTGGTGGAAGGGTGGCTCCACCCTCGGATGATGAGAGCTCGGGCCCGACATAGGCGAATCGCCGCCTACCAAGGGCAACGAAGACGACGAGGACGAGTCCGAAGAGGAGATCGCCCACGGTCCGAAGACCAGGCAACGACAGCGAGATCGAGGCAAGCAGAAGCCTCGAACGTCAGGACGGTGACGACGAGCTCCCAGAGACCACCGCGCGCCGTCAAGCCACCCCGTCAAAGAAGAAGAAGAAGAAGGAAAGGGAGGCAAGGGCCTCCCCGAAGAAGAAAACGGTTGCCGAGAACGGCCTCACCGCCACACTCGGCGGCAGCTCGATGCTCCCAGCCAGCCGGTGACGGCGCGCCTCCAGCGGCCGGACGCTGGGCGACCGTGGAGGTGCCGCTGGCCTCAATGCCTCCGCCATTCGCCCCAGTCTCTGGGCTGGGGGAGGCTCCGGCTACGGTGACTTCGCCTCGCAAGGAGGCTCCGACTGCGGAGGCTTCGCCTTGCAAGGAGGCTCCGGCTACAGCGGCCCCAACTCGCGAGGAGGATCCCGCCGAGGATGTCCCAGAGGCACCAGCCGCGGCCTCAACAACGAAGAATCCGTCCGTGTCTTGGGCACGCGACGTCCTGGAACTGGGGATCAGTCGCCGACTGGGCCCTGAACTGGAAAAACCGGCCGACCTTCGTACGGGGCTGCGTTTCATCCGAGTCGCCAAGTGAGTGCGCTCACCCTTCCTTATTTTCCATAACTAGTCCAATTGTCTTTGTTGATTTGATTAATGCGCAGGACCGGAGTGAAAAGGATGGGCCACCCGACCGTGGCCAAGGTACCTTCCGCCGCAAGCGAGGAGGACCCTTCCCGCAAGAGGAATGCGGACGAGGTCGCCTCGGACGGCAGCAAGAAGGCCAAGGGTGATGATGTCGTCACGATTTCTGATGACGCGGCGGTCGCGCCGGCCGGGCCCGCGGTGGAGGCAGCCGCGTCTACGAAGGAGGGTGCTTCCTTGCCTGTAACGGCGGAAGCGACCTCCCCTGGAGTGGGTGCCTCTATCGCTACCTTCCCCCGCTTCGTGACCAAGGCGGCCACGGCGAGTGAGGCTACGCCCTCGAGCCACGCTCCTGGGACCGCCGATGCTGAAGTCGACCAACGTCGTGGACACACGCCGGCGTTACTCGCATCCGTGGACGCGATACAACTCCATGGCATGCTCGGCGCGGCCATCCAGGTACATCCAGTCCCCGAGGATCAGGTCGGTGCTTTGCAGCGGCTTGATTCTTATAATTTCTCGTTTTTTTTTATTTTCGCATCCAGTCCCCGAGTGCGCACTCGCTGAATTTCAACGAGTGGGCACTTAGGAATTTCTTGATCGCCAGTCCCCGAGTGCGCACTCGCTGAATTTCAGCGAGTGGGCACTTAGGAATTTCTTGATCGCCAGTCCCCGAGTGCGCACTCGCTAATTTCAGCGAGTGGGCACTTAGGAATTTCTTGATCACCAGTCCCCGAGTGCGCACTCGCTGAATTTCAGCGAGTGGGCACTTAGGAATTTCGTTTTGGCTGACTTTTTTGGTGATGTGCAGGGTCTGCAGCTGGAGTCGGCGGACCGATTGGCCGCGAAGCAGCGCGCGGAGAAGGAGCTAGCCATCATCCAGGAGGCGAACAAGGGGCTTCAGGCTGCTGCTGTGAAGGCAGAGTAAGCTCGCCAGGGGCTTGTCCCCGCTGGTGAGTTGGTGGCGGCGCGATCTGCTCTGGGTGCCGCTGAACAGCGGATCGCCGACCTCGAGCGCGAACTGCGAGAGGCGAGAGAAGAAGCGAGCTCGGCGGACGGGCGAGCTAAGGCCGCCATTGCGGCCGCTGAAGAGGATCGCAAGGTGTCGGAAGTCCTTATTGCTGGGCTTCAGGACGACCACACGTCGCTTCAGTGCTTCATCACGGGACTCGCCCGCCCGTTGCTTGGTGAGTGCATCTCCCCTTTATAATAGTTGTGGTTTTTGTGGTGTCCGTCATACTTATCATTGTCTTCTACTCGCAGGTCGCATCATTGATAACGAAGAAGAGGCAAGCTTGCTCGACGCGAGGCAGTGCGTAAGTATGCTCGTCGATTCGGCGACGTTGTCGGCGACGTGCATCCGTGCCTGCCTCCAAGAGATATCGCCCACGGAGGTGGTTCCAAGCGACCTCGTTGAGGTGTGGAGGTACTTGGAGAAGGCGCCCGCGGTCGTTGAGTTCATGACGCGGTCGGCGTTTCGGCGTGGAGCCTTGGACTCGCCCACTTCCCCGAGGATTTCGACATTGACGATGTGACGAGTGGGTATCCATCATCGACTGGCGCGGTGGAGCTGTCCGAGGTCCTCAAGTTGCAAGAACGTGCCGCCACGCATCGAACGGTTCGGGCAATGGCGACCTCTGCCGTACCGAGAGACGGTTGTCGCGCCAAACGACCCGAGCCGCCGATCGTGACTTCAAGGTCGAGCAGCCTTTTCGCGGCGATGGCGGGTGAACGACGACGTATCCATCCAACCCGTACGGCGTTCATCCGATCGCCGGATGCTTGGCGTCGTCTTCGAAGCCTGCAGAGTAGGGTAGTTTGCCTTGTGGCGTTAGCAGCAGTTCTGCCACGCGGGCATATTTTGTAACATGAAACAATGCAACATGTGATTGAATGAGACGTCGTGTCTATTTTGATATTTGTTTGTGTGCTTTTGATTGATTTTGGACGAGTCCCCGAGCGCATCCGCCCTTTTGTGGGGTTTACCTCGTATATGATGTATGTGTTGTTGTTATGTGTTTTGATGTTTTAGTCGACTCGCCTGAGCTCGAAGAGCCAGTCGCTAGGCGACTCCCTTGAGTGCTCTGTACTTTACCGTTTTCCCGTGCGCGAACGAGGTCGGGTGGCCGAGTCCCCGAGCGTGGTACTTGGTAGTTCTAGGCGCGACTCGGGGGTGGTTGAGGACTTAGCGCGTTGGTGTGAGCACGTCACTCACCCGCCCGTGGGGTCGGTCACATGCGAAGTCCCTGGGCATGCTCTCTTACTTGGCGTTTTCCCTGACCGCTCGCGACAAACTGGTTTTCAGTCCCCGAGCGTGGTACTTAGCCGTTCGAGTCGCTATGCCGAGGATGCGGAGGACCAAGGTCGCTGTGAGAAGCGAGGGCAGTTGTCTTGGCTCGTAGAACCAGTCGAGCTAGGCGACTCCAATGGGGCTCCGGGTTGGCGTTATTCGTGGACGGTACAAGACCTGAAGTGATTCAGTGCTCTTACACCTCACTACTTAGCCGCGTCGATCGCTGTACCAAAGGTTGACTTCTGCGTTTAGCATAACGCTGTTTTTACGAGTGCGAGTGGCACAAGTCATGGAGAGTAAGCGCAAGTTGCGGTAACCATTTCTTTTTATTTCATAGCGACTGGAGAGTACATGTGTGGGGTTCTAGGAGTAGAAATTCCGGAGGAGGTTTACATTCCATGGTCGCTGATGCCGAGTTCGCCGCCCCTCCGGACGTCGATGAGGTAGTAGGCGTCGTTGCCGCACGCCCGATAGCGAATGGGCCTTCCCACGGAGGAAAGCTTGTGCATCCCTTCTTGTCTGGATGAGGCGTAACACCAGGTCGCCTTCCGGAAGGTGCGAAGCCACCCGGCTGTGGTAGCGGCGGAGTCCTTGCTGGTAGATGGCGGTGCGTGACCGAGCGAGGTCGCGTGCTTCGTCGAGTTGGTTGACCCCGTCTTGGCGGGCCAGCTCGTTTGCGGCCTCCATAAAGTGGACGACTCGCGGCGAGTCGTGTTCGAGGTAGGTGGGCATGACTGCTTCGGCACCGTAGACCATGAAGAAGGGGGTGAATCCCGTCGATCTATTGACGGAGGTCCGTATCCCCGGATGACAGGGCAACTCGACCAGCACCAGCCGGCGCTCGAGTGGTACTTGGAGTCGCGGCTTCAGCCGTGGAGGATGCTTTGTTGGCCTGCTCGCTGGCCGTTGGATTCTGGGTGGGCGACTGACGCGAGGTCGAGCCGGATATGGTGCTCTTCGCAGAATTCAGCCATGGCTCCCTTGGAGAAGTTGGTGCCGTTGTCCGTGATGATGCTGTTGGGGAACCCGTAGCGATGTATGAGCTCGCGTAGGAATTTAGTGGCGGTCTTCCCGTCGCATTTCCGGACTGGCTTGGCTTCCACCCACTTCGTGAATTTGTCGACGGCGACCAGCAGGTGGGTGTAGCCAGAGGGGGCCTTCTTGAAGGGGCCTACCATGTCCATGCCCCACACAGCGAATGGCCAGGTGATGGGGATTGGTTTGAGCGCCGAGCTCGACGTGTCTCGATTGGCGTATACATCACCGGCGATCGCTGGACGATGTCGACAGCGTCGGCATGGGCGTGGGCCAAGAGAAGCCGTTCGCATAGCCTTGGCGACCAGGAGCGAAGCGGCGCGCAGGCCGCATCACCGAGTGAATGTCGTGGAGGATTTTGCGCCTTCACCGGTTGGACGCAGTTGAACACGCCGGTGACGCTGCGCCAGGGAGCTCGCCGTCGATGACGGTAGGACTTGCATCGACGAGTGATCATTCGAAGCGCCTGCCTCGTCTGCGGGCAGGTGTCGGCTTCTAGGTAGGCGATGTAGGGCTTGGTCCGTTCGCTCGTGACGAAGTGCGACCAAGGCTGCCTCGTTGAGTGGGACTCGATGTCGATCTCCCTCGGAGAGAGACTGATGGCTTGAGATTGTGTCGAGGAACACGCCGGCGGTGGTGCGAGTCGAGCCGACCCGATGCGAGATAGGGCGCCGCCTCCTCGTTCCTCCGCCGATCCACTCGACGGAGTAGCCGGTGAAGTGGCCGCCAGCTTGTCCACCGCTTGGCGATGCCGCCATGGTAGGGGAGACGGTGTCGGTGCCAAGAACTTGCCCCGCGACAAGGTCGGAATCTCCGTAGCAGCGGAGGCGATTGACGTTCATCTCCTTGGCGGCTCGCATGCCGTGGAGTAGGGCCTCGATTCAGCCATGTTGTTGGTGCAGGCGTGAAGTCGAGGCAGAGGATGTAGCGGAGCTTGTCGCCTTTGGTGAAGTCAACACTATCCTCGCGCTGCGTGTTCTTGGAGCCGTCAAGTGCAGGCTCCAGAGTGGAGGTACGGCAGCTTCTCTGCCGGGCCTCCTCCGGGCGATGAAGTCGCCAGTGCATGACTTGATCGCTTTCGTGGCTCATACTTGATGTTGTGGACGCCGATCTCGACGGCCACTTGGCGACTCGCCCGGTCGCCTCGCGATTGCGGATGATGTCTTGCAGTGGTGCTGAGGAGACGACCATGATCGGGTGCTCCTGGAAGTAGTGCGGCAGGCGCCGCTGAGCCCGGAAGACCGCGTATACTAGCTTTTGGTACTGCGGGTACCGCGAGATTCGTGAGGACCTCGCTGATGTAATACACCGCTGAACCGGGCGCCTTTCTTCCTCTCGTCGCCGACGACCATCACGGCGCCGACGACGGCCGGACGCCGCGATGTAAACCAGCATGGGTTCTTTGTCGGGGCGGCGAGTAGTGGTGCGGCGAGTAGCACCTTTTGAGGTCGCGAGCATCGTCCTCCTTGTCCCATGGAAGGTGGGGTTCTTGCGCATCAGCGGTATAGGGCATCGCTTTTCGCCAGGCGGGATGAAGCGACCGAGCCGCTACTCGCCGCCAGCTTCTCGACGCCGCAGCACTCGGGTTTGCCGAGCCGCGATCGTGGTCGATATTTGTGGGGTTCGCCTCGATCCCTCGTTTGGAGACGTACCCATTTCAGGTTGTCCGGGTACACCAAGGTGCACTTGCTGGTTGAGCTTTATCTTGTATCTTCGCAGTTGGCGAAAGTTTCCGCCAGTCGGCGAGTAGGTCGCCTTGGCGGCGGATTTCACGACCACGCCGTCGATGTAGACGTGGATGTTGCGCCAATTTGGCTCGCGAGGCATTCTTGCATGCACCGCTGGTAGGTCGCCCGCGTTCTTGAGGCCGAAGGTCATGGCGGTGTAGCGAAGGCTCAATGGCGTGATGAACGCCGTTTTCCTCGCTCGACGGCCATTTTGATCTGGTTGTACCCAGATTAGGCGCCGAGGAAACAGACTCGAACCCGCGGTCGAATCGATTATCTGTCGATCTGCGGAGGACGAATCGCTCCTTTGGGCAAAGGCGCTCAGTTTGTGTAGTCGATACACATTCTCCGTGTCCCGCTTTTCTTCTCGACCAGGACTGGGTTTGCCAGCCACTTGAGTACTTGATTGGCCAGATGAAGCCGGCAGCGAGTAGACGCTGCACTTCCTCGGCGATTGCTCGACGGCGTTCTTCATTGAAGGGCCGCAGCGACTGCTTGACAGGTCGCACTTTGGGGTCGGCCTTTAGCTTGTGCTCAGCGAGCTCCCTAGGGACACCGGGCATGTCGGAGGATTTCCATGCGAAGATGTCCCTGTTCTCACGGAGGAACTCGATGAGCGCGCCTTCCTATGCTGGGCTCATGCCCGTCCCGATCGTCACCGCTCGCCGAGTCGCCGGTACCAGCTCGATGGTGCGCGTGTGTCGTGGCCTCAAAGGTTGAGGTGCCCGCGCCTCCGAGTTGGGCTTTGAGTATGGTGGGTCGTCGTTGACCCGCCGCTGCATTTGGCGAGCTCGTCGGCGTGGTTGGTCTCCGCCGCGATGACGGCGTCGGCGAGCTCGGCCTTTGGCCTCGCTCGGCGGCCATGTCGGGTCGCCGTTGATGGTGATGACGCCGCGGCCCGGGAGCTTCATCGCGTTATGCTGTGTAGGGGCGCCATGAATTTAGCGAACGCGCGCCTGTGACGCAGCGGTAGGGGTCGAAGGGCACCAGCTGAAGACGATCCGCCGTGCGTTAGTTTGCCGGTGCCGAAGGTAACCGCGCGTGACCTTGCCGATCGGGTACGCCTTCCGACCGGGACGATGCCGTGGAATGGTGTGGGTCGTTCGATCATCGATCGCGGAGCCGCAGCCGCTGAAGGTGTCGAGGTAGAGGATGTTGATGGAGCCGCCGCCCATCGCTGTCTTGGGAGCCGAGTCGCCAACCTTGGCTTGACCACCAAGGCGACTCGCCCCAGGTACTCGTCGCCGGCGAGTGGTCTTGCCGCTCCAGTGATGGGCTGCCCGACCAGTTCAGAACCGGGGACGCCTATTTGGGCCACCGCATTGACGGCGACGACGCTGGCGATGACCTTCTTCTCGCCGTGTTGAAGCTCGTGAAGGTGTGGAGCGAGCCGGCTACTTTGCCAATTTTCCGCCGCTTACGGTCGTTGTCGGGTCCTCGGCGCTTGTCGTGCCTTCTATTTCCGAGGGTGTGGCGCGGCGGTGTGCGCGGGCTTCCCTTCCCTGCTATGGAACGCATGGTTGGTTAAGGAGGTCGGATCGAACCTTGGCTTGTTCTGTAGTTGCCGCCGTCAGCATTGCCCTCCGTCGTGGCGGTAGCTCTTGGTCTCAGCTGCTGCGTGCGGTGTTGGCGGCGATTTCGACTCGCCAATCGCGGCGCTGCTGCCGAGGCGAAAGTGCCGCTGTAGCGTAGGTCGTTCGCCCGCCGCCTTGCCGCCTGCGGCGTTGACCTCCAACTCGTCGCCGCTTCCTGGTTCGGATCTTCCTCGGCATCGCTTGGCGATCTCGAGGAGGTCGGGATGTTGTCGAGTGCGGGAGTGTCGCTGAGCTTGGCGACTAGAGGCTCGAGCGCACGAGGTCTTGAAGCAATGGATCGCGGTGTCCGTGGATGCCGACCTTGTACCAAAGCTCTTGCCACCGTTGGACCCAGCTATGGTCGACTCGCGGGTCCCCGGACGCACTGCCTGTGTCCTCAATAGTGGTGGCGCGGGTGTAGGAGCACTCAAAGTGCACGAAGGCGTCCGCATTTCCTCCCAAGAGTCGACATCGTCTGGGGAGAGTGTTGATCCATCCGCACGCCCTCCATCGCCAGGGAGGTAACGGGCGGCAGTAGGTCAGTGAGCCGCGATCCCCATCGCCATGAGGTATGTGTCGAGCCAGACGGGCGGGTCGCACGAGGAGTCGATTTTCTATCTCTTTGGCGCCTTGAAGTTTGGCGGTACTTCGCCGGATCATTGGTCCGGCACTTGGTCCGTCGATCGAGCGACCCATAGGCTCGCCGTCGGGCGATTAGTTAGGTGTGCCGCAAGTCGCCGGGCTGGCGCGCTAGCTTTGGTTGTTGATGATGTGGGTGCGGGCGTCGATGGTTGCCCGCGGCGACAAGGTTGGTTGCCGCCGGGTCGCAGGAGAGTGCCGCGTTCGCGGGTCGGTGTTGGAGCTGCAGCGGCTCTAGTGGCGGGCAGTTGAGGGTGTTTGCCGCCGCAGGGCGGCCGCTGGAGGCCGCTCTGCTTCCCGAGGAACGCGAGTATACTCGACCTGCCGAGACGGCGCGCGCTTTTTGTTGCTCGACGGCCTTCGCTAGCAGGGCCCTGACGTATTGGATCGGTAGGGCGCTGTCGCCGGTGGCTGTGATGGTGTCGGCTGCTGCTCGACCTGCCACGAGGTTGTCCATTGGGGTGGAGAACAGTGGGAGGCTGTTCGCGTCTCGCTCCCGTGAGGAGACTACTATCCGTGGCTGGTCCCTGGGACGGGTGCCGTTGGGTGGAGGTGGGGCGCCGCTGATCCTGGCGGGCGCTCCCCGTGGCGCTTCTCGCAGATCAGCGCCGCCACGCGGCCGGGTCGTTCGCCGGTTCAAGTTCAAGCGCGCCTGAACGGTGGGGTTTAGGCGTGACCTGATCCGCTGGTGGTAGTGTGCCAGCGCCACACCTGCCGAGGCGAATTTTTCGCTCGGCTTGCTTTTTGCGTATCGCCAGCGGAGTTCCTCGACCTCCGCCGTGGCGTTAGGAGGATTGGGTGGAGAAAGGATCCTCCGGCGATCGGCACCGGTGGCCATGTAGGTCGCGGCGTGGCGACCGGCATCGTTCCATGGAGGTCGGCGGAGTTCTCCGACCGAGTCGAATTCAAGATCCCGAGGATGGAGGGGTCCTCGAAATCTCCCGCTGGAGACTGGCGATGGAGCCCACGGATGAGGCTGGTGATGGATCCGGCGAGTGACGCCGGTCGCCGAGTCGGCGTCGGTAAGGGCCGCATCCTCTGCGTCTGAATTCCCGCCACGTTGCGTGGGCCGAGTTGTACTCGGAGGCGGGGTGGATCGTGGATCCGCTCGGAGAGCCGATCGCGGCGGCGACTTCGCGGATGCGAGCCGAGTCCTCCGAGACGACGCCGGTAAGGCCGACGAAGAGGCTGATCGTGCCGATAGGCGTGATCACGCCGCGTGACGGGTCGCGCCACGGACGTAGCTGCTCGGCAAGATCTGGAGCATCTCGCCGATCGCTATCATGCGGCCGTGGCACCGCCTCGTTGATGGGCAGATTGGATCTCGCCGCAGAACCGCCGACCGCCAGCCCCACGGTGAGCCACCGCCGTGGGAATTGTCACGCGATGCCGCAATCAGCAGCGTAGTAGAACGAGGGGCCAGCCATGCGGTCAAAGTGCGAGATGAGGGCAAAGACACAGATTTTACCAGGTTCGCCCGAGGGTAAAGACCTACTCCTGCTAGATTGTATTATGGAGGTGTTACAATGGGCGAGCTTGGCGGCTAGGCGGCGAGTCGCTTGGGTGTATGAGGGAACGTGTCTCTACTCGCCCTACTGGGAGGTTTATATAGGCTCACCTCCCCTAGGGTTTACATATCTCAACCGATTCGATTACAGCTTCAATAGTCGTTTAATCTAGTCCGACTGGGCCTATCTACTCGCCTGGGCCTTCAGCTTCCAGTCGCTCAACTCCTGGCTGGGCTTTGATCCACTGCGCTCGCAGGCCCACACGCGGTCTTGGGCCGGAACGCCCCTTTGGGTATACCCCGGTAGGCATATCCCCATCAATTTGTCCCTCCCAAGTCGGAGAGATATACTTCGGGCCCACTCGGTAATCGATATCAACACCTCTTGCAAGCATGTGGTTAAGGAGTTAATCACAAAGTGATATCGGATTATGGAACGAGTAAAGTACTTGCTGTGAACGAGATTGAACTAGGTATGACGGTACCGACGATCAAATCTCGGGCAAGTAAAAATATCGCGAGACGAAGGGAATATATATATATGGGATTGATTGAATCCTGGCATCGTGGTTCATCCGATATGATCATCGATGAATGTGTGGGAGTCAATATGGGTCCTGCACTCCCGTTGATTATTGATAGAAGATCATGACTGCATATTCTCGAACCCGCAGGGTCACACACTTAACGTGTCTCGACGCTAGGATAGATTGGATAATTGGTTTATGAGTTTTTGTTCGGAGTCTTTTATGGGATCCGGGACATCACGAGAGGTTCCGGAGTGGTCCGGAGAATAAGATTCATATAAGGCAAGCAGTTTTTGGAGTTCTAATTGTTCCGGTTAATCGGTATTGTACCTAAGCTTCTAGAACCTTCCGGAAGGGGACCAACGTGGCCCCACCTTCCGGGAGGGGCATGGGCCTATGAGGGAGTGCCCTGCCGCATTGGGCGGGCACAAGGCCCCATAGGGCCCAGCCGCCAAGAGAGGTTTAAACTCTAGATAGAGCTTCTAGAAGGGGTTTCTGCCCCCCCACTCTTCCTCCTTGGGGCCGCCGGCCTTGGCTTGGGGGAGGGGCTAGGGCTGCGCCCACCCCTCTATATATAGAGGGCTGGGGGCACACCAACCCCCTACACCTTCCCCTCCAACCCTAGCCGCCCTACTGCCCTCCTCTCTCCCTCCCGACTACTTGTAGGCGAAGCCCTGCTGCAGAAATTCTCCACCAATTACACCGCACCGTCGCGTTGTAGATCCAACCCATCTCTCCACCATACTTGCTGGACCAAGGAAGGAGGATACGTCGAGGTGCCGCACGTGTGCATCTCACGGAGTCATTGCCACTTGTGGTGCTAGATCGGATCGGATCGCGAGGAGGAGAAGCGAGTACGACTACATCACCCACGCCCGACGAACGCTCACTGCGAATCTTCAAGGGTATGAAGATCTAATCCAATCTCTCTCGTTGTTTGCATCTCCTATATTAGATCTTGGCTTCCCTCTATTCGCATCCGTAGAAAATTTTGATTTATTATGCCGCGAAACCCTATAGTGGTATCAGAGCTAGATCTATGCGTAGATGTGTTTCACGAGTAGAACGCAACATGGTTGTTGCGGGCGTTGATGTTTTCTGTTGCAAGCCTCTTGTTTGTGTTCTTCTTATGATGCGGGATAGTGAGATTGAAGCGGTCCAGGCCAACCTTACGACATCGTCATGAGACCGCTCGCACTTGACGTGTGGCTTGTTCCACACATGCGGTGGTGGATGTCGGTTTCTCTCACTATAGTTGTCATGGGATTAACACCGAGTTTGGAAACCATAATATCACCGCTGAGGCTTTCCTAGGTAAGAATCGTTTAGCATCTACTCCCATAAGCCACGTAAAACATGCAACAACAAAGTAGAGGCGCCTAACTTGTTTTTGCAGGAGTATTTCGTGATATGGTATGGCCCAAGATGTCATGTGTATATTGTATGCAATGATCATGTTTTGTAATGTTTCACGACTTGCATGTCGATGAGTACACAACCGCAGAGCCATATGGTTGTCTTTATAATTGTGTATGACCATGAGTCAACTTCTTATACGCCATGTAATAGCTTTACTTTATCGCTAAGTAGTTAGAAATAATTGTAGTTGCTATTCGTGGTGGAGGCAATCATGGTGGAGTGATGGAGATCATGCCGAACGCACAAGATGGAGATCATTGCCAAGATTGGATATACCATGTCACATAAAGTTATATGCATGTGATGTTTATCCTTTATGTATCTTATTATGCTTAGATCGCGACGGTAGCATTATAAGATGATTCCTCACTTAAAGATCAAGATAAAAACTGTTCTCCCAAGTATGCACCTATGCGAAAGTTCGTCAGGTCCAAGCATCACATGATGATCGGGTGCTATAGACTCTACGCCACATACAACGGGTGCAAGCCTTTTGCACACGGAAATACTTGGTCTAACTTGACGAGCCTAGCATGTATGCATGGCCTCGAAACACAAGAACCGAAAGGTTAAGCATGAGTCATATGAATGATATGATCGACACTTCGTTGTCCACCATTGAAACCACATCTCTTCTCGTGATGATCGGATTAGGTGTGGTGAATTTGGATCGTGTTCACTAAATAACTTGAGGGATGTTGAATTTAGTGGGAGTTCATCTAGTAATTTGATTAAGTTGAACTATTTATCATGAACATAGTCTAAATTGTACTTGCAAATACTGTAGATCACATGGCCAAGTCCAACTTCAACTTCAATGTTTTTGCTAAGATAGAAAAGCTTAGAAACAATGGGTCTAACTTCACCAAATGGTTCCGCATTCTGAGAATCATTCTCGCTGGCGGACAAAAGGACTATGTCCTTGAGAAAGCGCTAGGTGACGCCCCTGCTATAGATGCGGTACCGATGAAAAAGTTGTTTATCGATCGGCAAGGATGATTATGATTTGATTAAGATCGCCATGTTGTATGCTATGGAATCGGATCTTCAAAATCGCTTTGAGGAGTTCGCGGCCCTTTGAGATTCTCGAGGAGCGAAAACATGTTTCGACTCAAGCCCGCTCGAGAGATATGAGATCTCTAAGAAATTCTTTAACTACAAGATGGAGGAAGGGAGTTCCGTTAGTGAGCACGCCATTGAGATGACGGGCTACACTCAACGCCTTGAGCAACTGGACTGCAAGATTCCAGGGAGCTCAAGATTGACACTCCTAGCTACAAAAGTTTTGTAGTTGATCACAATCAGATTGGTTCCACTGATATGATCACTGAGCTCTTTGCTAAGATGAAAGTAGCGGAGGTGAACATCAAAAAGAATAATCATGTGTTGATGGTCAACAAGCCCCCCACCTTCAAGAAAGGTAAGGATGCAAGGAAGCCCTTCAAGAAAGGCGGCGGCAAGCGCTGCCCGCTAAGAAGAAGCTCAAGTCTGGTCCTAAACCGACATCGAGTGCTTCTATTGCAAGGACAAGGGTCATCGAAGCGCAATCGCCAAGTACTTAGCGGACAAGAAGGTCGGCACCATCAAAGGTATATTTGATATACATGTTATTGATGTTTTCCTTACTATCCCTCGTTGTAGCTCGGTATTTGATACCGGTTCAGGGCTAATATTTGTAACTCAAACAGAGCTACGGAATAGACGGCGGTATGGGATGAGGTGACGATGCGCGTTGGCAACGGATCAAGAGTTAATGTTATGGCCGGCACGCTCTCCTTAGTTTTACCTTCGGATTAGTTTTAAACCTTAATAAGTGTTATTATGTGCCTGCGTTGAGCATGAACATTATTTCGGATCTTGTTTATTGCAAGACGGTTATTCATTTAAATCGGAGAATAATGGTTGTTCTATTTATATGAGTAACATCTTTTATGGTCATGCACCTATTCTCAATGGTTTATTTCTTCTAAATCTCGAAGGGATGAAACACACATCCATAACATTGAGGCTAAGAGATGCAAAGTAGAGAGTGATAATACTACTTATTTGTGGCAATCGTTGCCTAGGTCATATTGGTGTAAAGCGCATGAAGAAACTCCATTCTGATGGACTTTTGGAGTCTCTTGATTTTGAATCATTTGACACATGTGAACCATGCCTCATGGGCAAGATGATCAAAACCCCGTTCTCCGGTATGATGGAGCGAGCAACGGACTTGTTGGAAATCATACATACCGATGTATGCGGACCGATGAGTGTTTCGACGCGCGGTGGATATAGCTATTTTCTCACTTTTACCAATGACTTAAGTAGATATGGGTATATATATTTAATGAAACATAAATCTGAAACGTTTGAAAAGTTCAAAGAATTTCAGAATGAAGTGGAGAACCATCGTAACAGAAAGATTAAGTTTCTACGATCCGATCGTGGCGGTGAATGTTTGAGTTATGATTTTCTCACGCATCTTAAAGCAAGCGGAATTGTTTCGCAACTCACGCCACCCGGAACACCACAGCGCAATGGTGTGTCTGAACGCCAGAATCGAACCTTATTAGATATGGTCCGATCGATGATGTCTCTTACTGATTTGCCGTTATCATTTTGGGGTTATGCATTAGAAACCGTTGCATTCACTTTAAATAGGGCACCATCTAAATCCGTTGAGACGACGCCGTATGAACTGTGGTTTGGTGCTAAACCTAAGTTGTCGTTTCTTAAAGTTTGGGGATGCGAAGCTTACGTCAAGAAGTTGATGCCGGACAAGCTCGAACCCAAAGCGGAGAAATGCGTCTTCATAGGATACCCTAAGGAAACTATTGGGTATACCTTCTATCACAGAACCGAAGGAAAAGTGTTTGTCGCAAAGAACGGTTCCTTTCTTGAGAAGGAGTTTCTCTCAAAAGAAGTGAGTGGGAGGAAAGTAGAGCTAGACGAGGTTGTTGAACCTTCTCTTGAGTTGGAGAGTAGCGCAAAGACCAAATTATTCCAGGTCACCGCACAATAATAGAGGAAGCTAATGATAAGGATCATGAAGCTTCGGACGATGTTGCTACTGAACGTCGCAGGTCAATAAGGTCGCGTGCCCCTCCTGAGTGGTACGGCAACCCTGTCTTAACTGTCTTGTTAGTAGATCACAGTGAGCCTTCGAACTATGAGGAAGCGATGATGAGCCCAGACTCTGTGAAATGGCTAGAGGCCATGAAATCCGAATTGGGATCCATGAGCGAAAACCAAGTATGGACTTTGGTGGACCCTCCTAGCGACCGAAAGGCCGTTGAGTGCAAATGGATCTTCAAGAAGAAAACGGACGCGGATGGTAATGTTACCGTCTATAAAGCACGGCTTGTCGCGAAAGGTTTTCGACAAGTTCAAGGTGTTGACTACGATGAGACTTTCTATCCCGTAGCGATGTTTAAGTCCATTCGGATTTTATTAGTAATTGTTGTGTTTCATGATTATGAAATATGGCAGATGGATGTCAAGACTGCGTTCCTCAATGGCAACATTGATGAAGAGTTGTATATGATGCAACCCGAAGGTTTTGTCGATCCTAAGGATTCTGATAAAGTATGCAAGCTTGAGCGTTCCATTTATGGACTAAAGCAAGCATCTCGGAGTTGGAACCTTCGTTTTGATCAAGTGATCAAGAGCTTTGGATTTGTTCCAAATTGCTACGAAGCTTGTATCTACAAGAAAGTGAGTGGGAGCTCGGTGACATTTCTGGTACTATATGTGGATGACATATTGATTATTGGAAATGACATTAACATGCTTAACGATGTGAAGAGTTATTTGAACAAGTGTTTTTCAATGAAAGACCTAGGTGAAGCTGCTTATATATTGGGCATCAAAATCTATAGAGATAGACAAAGACGCCTGATAGCTTTAAGCCAGAGTACATACCTAGACAAAGTTCTGAAAAGGTTCAGAATGGATAAGGCAAAGAAAGGTTCAGTGCCTATGTTGTCAGGTAAGATATTGAGCAAGGCTCAGTGTCCAGCCACGGTAAATGATAGGGAAGCTATGAGCAAAGTGCCTTATGCCTCGGCCATAGGTTCTATCATGTATGCCATGCTGCGTACTAGACCGGATGTGTCCAATGCTCTTAGTTTGACGAGCAGATATCAAAGTGATCCAGGAGTGGAACACTGGACAGCCGTGAAGAACATCCTAAAGTACCTAAATAGAACTAAAGAAATGTTCTTAGTCTATGGGGGTGATGAACAACTTGTCGTAAAGGTTACGTCGACGCTAGTTTCGACACCGACAAGGATGATTCTAAATCTCACGTGATACGTGTATATTTTTAATGGAGGAGTGGAGTCGAGAAGTCAAGCAAAGCGTGATCGCGGGATCTACAAAGGAAGCGGAATACATGGCTGATGCGTAAGCGTCAAGTGAAGGAGTTTGGATCGAAACTTCATCATCGAGCTTGGCGTGGTTCCAAGTGCATTGGACCCAGGAGATATTGTGTGACAACATGGCGCCATAGCACTCGCTAAGGAACCAAGATATCATCCAAAGACCAAGCATATCAACCGCAAGTTTCATATAATCCGAGATTATATAGCGATGGAGATCCAAGATTAGCAAAGTACATACGGATCTGAATGTCGCAGATCCATTGACTAAACCTCTTCCACGTGTAAAACATGATCAACACCTCAGTGCCATGGGTGTGAGATTGTTGCCAGATGTAAACTAGATTATTGACTCTAGTGAAAGTGGGAGACTGTTGGAATTATGCCCTAGAGGCAATAATAAAGATGTTATTATTATAATTCTTGTTCATGATAAAGTTTATATTCCATGCTAGAATTGTATTAAGCGAAAACTTTAATACTTGTGTGGTTTGTAAACAACATCGTGTCTCTAGTACGCCTCTATGGACTAGCTCATTGATCAATGATGGTTAAGGTTTCCTAACCATAGACATGAGTTGTCAATTGATAATGAGATCATATCATTGGGAGAATGATATGATGGACATACCCAAACTAAGCGAAGCAATTAGATCGTTTCATCGTGTTCATCTTTGCGAAGCTTTTCCTATGTCAAATATTGTATTCCTTAGACCATGAGACAATGCAACTCCACAGTACCGAAGAAAGCTTTGAGGTCATCAAACGTCATCCTATGAGAGGGTGATCATAAAGGTGTCTCTCAGTGATCGAAAGTATCTGGGTTGTATGTATCGAGATGGAATTTGTCCCTCCCAAGTCGGATAGATATACTTCGGGCCCACTCGGTAATCGATATCAACACCGCTTGCAAGCATGTGGTTAAGGAGTTAATCACAAAGTGATATCGGATTACGGAAAGAGTAAAGTACTTGCTGTGAACGGGATTGAACTAAGTATGACGCACCGACGATCGAATCTCGCAAGTAAAATATCGCGAGACGGGAATATATATATGGGATTGATTGAATCCTAGCATCGTGGTTCATCCGATATGATCATCGATGAATGTGTGGAGTCAATATGGGTGCCTGCACCCATTGTTGATTATTGATAGAAGATCATGTCGCATATTCTCGAACCCGCAGGTCACACACTTAACGTGTCTCGACGCTAGGATAGATTGGATAATTGGTTTATGAGTTTTGTTCGAGTCTCGGATGGGATCCGGGACACGAGAGGTTCCGGAGTGGTCCAAGAATAAGATTCATATAAGGCAAGGCAGTTTTGGAGTTCGGAATTGTTCCGGGTTAATCGGTATTGTATCGGAAGCTTCTAGAACCTTCCGGAAGGGGACCAACGTGGCCCCACCTTCCGGGAGGGGGCATGGGCCTATGAGGGAGTGCCCTGGCCGCATTGGCTAGGGGCACAAGGCCCCATAGGGCCCAGCCGGCCAAGAGAGGTTTAAACTCTAGATAGAGCTTCTAGAAAGGGGGGTTTCCTTGCCCCCCCACTCTTCCTCCTTGGGACCGCCGGCCTTGGATTGGGGGAGGGGCTAGGGCTGCGCCCACCCCTCTATATATAGAGGGCTGGGGGCGCACCAACCCCCTACACCTTCCCCTCCAACCCTAGCCGCCCTGCTGCCCTCCTCTCTCCCTCCCGACTACTTGTAGGCGAAGCCCTGCTGCAGAAATTCTCCACCAATTGCACCGCGCCGTCGCGTTGTAGATCCAACCCATCTCTCCACCATACTTGCTGGACCAAGGAAGGAGTATACGTCGAGGTACCGCACGTGTGCATCTCACGGAGGCATCGCCACTTGTGGTGCTAGATCGGATCGGATCGGATCGCGAGGAGGAGAAGCGAGTACGACTGAATCACCCACGTTCCGACAAACGTTCCGCTGTGTGAATATTCAAGGGTATGAAGATCTAATCCAATCTCTCTTGTTGTTTGCATCTCCTAGATTAGATCTTGGCTTCCCTCTGTTCGCATCCGTAGAAAATTTTGATTTACTATGCCGCGAAACCCTACACCTGCACCAGGTGAGATCGCACATGGAGCTCCTCCACCACCACCTGCGGGACCTTCGAACCACCCAATCGCACCCGCGCAGAATAACGGTGGGCATGGGTCGCTGATGATCCAAAAAGGGCACCCAACGAATAGGGTGCAGAAGAAAATCACCTGCCAAATTAATCTGGCCGTGACCGCTCCGCCCGCCATCCCTGAGTACCTCAGCGGGTCGGAGTCCTACATCACGTTCAGCCGTTCGGATCAACCTTGCCAGGTCCCACGCCCAGGTCATGCTGCCCTGGTGCTCGAGGCGCAGATCGGAGGGTTCTACATGAGCCGCGTCTTCATGGACGGTGGCAGCTGCATCAATCTGATTTTTGCCAGTACCTTGGCAGCAATGCGGATCCCGCTGTGCAGCCTAGAACAATCCGATACAACGTTCCACGGCATCGTCCCAAGGAAGGGCGTATTCCCCCTGGGAAAGATATGGCTCGACGTCATCTTTGGCAAGCCGGATAACTTTCGGTGCGAGCGACTCGAGTTCGAGGTGGTGGACTGTCCATCACAATACCACGCCATCCTCGGGCATGTGGCATTCACACGATTCCTGGCAGTACCGCACTACGCGTACCTGCTACTCAAGATGCCAGGACCCAGGGGCATCATCACGGTCCACAGGAGCTTCACCCGATCGGACAACTGCGACAGGGACTTCAACAGAATCTCTCAGTCATTCGGCATGCAGGAGGAGTTCATAAGGCTCCGCGAGGTGACAGACAACGGGGCACCCCCAGTCGCAAGACAGAACTCACTAGACATGTCCTTCGACTCCACCGTCAACAAAAAAAAGGTGCAGGTCCACCCGAAGGATGCCTCCAAGACGGCGCTGATCGCCAATGACCTCAGCTCCGCATAGGAAAGCGTGCTCGTCGAATTCCTCCGTGAGCGCTGGGAAATCTTCGCCTGGTGTCCTGCGGACATGCCAGGAGTTCCCAAGGAATTCGCCGAGCATGCACTCAATGTCTTTATAGACGCCAAGCCCGTCAAACAGTCCATCCGACGACTGTCCGAACCACGGGCCGAAGCAATCGGAGTCGAAGTCAACAGACTACTCGATGCAAACTTCATCAGGGAGATCAAGGAGAGCGAGTGGCTCGCGAACACCGTGATGGTCCCCAAAAAGTACACGGACATCGTGCGGATGTGCGTGGACTTCACATCGCTGAACAAGCACTGCCCGAAGGATCACTTCCCTCTCTCTATCGATCGATCAGATCATCGATTCGACTGCAGGATGCGAGAAAATCTCGTTCCTCGATTCCTACTCAGGCTACAACCAGATCCGACTAAAAGTCGAAGATCAGGAGAAAACGACATTCATCACGCCGTTCGGAGTGTTCTGCTACAACACAATTCCCTTCGGGCTGAAGAACGCAGGCGCCACGTACCAACGGTGCATGCAGGCATGCCTGAAGGACCAGATCGGCCGCAACATCCAAGTCTATGTCGACGACATAGTCATCAAAACAAGGGAGGCCAATACGCTCATCGACGATCTCCGCGAGACGTTCGATAACCTTGATCGATACAAGATCAAGCTAAACCCAGAAAAGTGCGCCTTCGGTGTCCCATCTGGTCAGCTGCTAGGCTACTTCATCTCCCTGCGAGGGATCGAGGCGAACCCGAAGAAAATCCGGGCCATAATATCCATGGAAAAGCCGAAGAACCTCAAGGGCGTCCAGCAGCTTGCCGGGCGAATCACGGCATTGAGCAGGTTCATCAGCCGCATGGGCAAAAAAGCTCTGCCGTTCTATCAGCTACTACGCAAGGCAGACAAATTCGAGTGGACGCCCGAGGCGGACGACGCATTCGAAGATCTAAAGCGGCTGCTCTCTACCTCGCCCGTCTTGGTCACGCCAAAGGAGCGCGTGCCTTTAATGCTATACATAGCAGCCACACACCAGGTGGTAAGCACCATACTTGTGGTCGAGCGACCGAACAAGGCAAGACCCACGGGGTCCAACTCTCAATCTACTACCTCAGCGAGGTATTGACGCCAACAAAGCAGAGGTACCCTCACTACCAGAAACTCTCCTACGGCGTGTTTATGATGACTTGTCAGCTGAGCCACTACTTCCAGGAGCATTTGGTCATGTCATCAACGAGGCGCCCCTGAACAGCATCCTGAACAACCCGGAGGCCACATGACGTGTGGCCCTGTGGGGCATCGAGCTGTCACCTCTAGACATCGTCTACGAGAAGTGCCACGCGATCAAGTCTCAGCTCCTTCCGGACTTCCTCTGTTGGAGATATGCCCTAGAGGCAATAATAAATGTAGTTATTATTATATCTTTGTGTTTATGATAAATGTTTACATTCATGCTATAATAGTATTAACAAGGAAACATTGATACTTGTGTGATTTGTAAACTTAATTTGAAGTTCCTAGTATAGCCTCTATACAACACTAGCTTGTTGGTTGATAAATTATTGTGGTTTCCCTATCATGAACATTGAGATGTTATCAACAACAAGATCATATCGTTAGGAGAATGATATGGTGGACATACTCCCATAGATAAGCGTAGCATAAAGATCAAGTCATTTTAATAGTTCAATTGCTATATGCTTTCTGATACATAGTAACCTAATTCCTTCGACCATGAAATCATGCATATCACCTTTACCGGATGGATGCTTTGATGACATCAAACACCACACCGTAACTGGGTGGCTATAAAGGTGGCATTGAGTGTTCGGAAAGTATTGGTTGAAACACATGGATCAAGAGTGGGATTTGTCCATCCATATGACGGATAGATATACTCTGGGCCCTCTCGGTGAATATCATCCAATTAGCTTGCAAGCATGTGACTGGCTCACAAGGGATCACATATCACGGGAACGAGAAAAGAGTACTTATCGGTAACGAGGTTGAACTAGGTATGCAGAGATACCGACGATCATAACCTCGGATAAGTAAACTATCGTGAGACAAAAGGAAATTGGTATCGTATGTAAGTGGTTCATTCGATCGCAAAGTAATCGTAGAAATATGTGGGAGCCATATGAATTTCCAGATTCCTCTATAGGTTATTGTTCGGAGAAGTGTCTCGATCATGTCCGCATAATTCACGAACCGTAGGGAGACACACTTAAGGATTCGACGTTGTTTGAGTAGTTATGGTATGAATGAGAAAGAGACCGAATGTTGTTCGGAGTCTCGGATGGGATCCGGGATATCACGAGGAGATCTGGAATGGTCCGGAGAATAAGATTCATATAAGGAAAGTCCCGTTTCGGAGTTGGGAAATATTTCCGGTGTTTTCATCGGGAATGTTCTAGAAGGTTCCGGAATGTCCGGCACTCCGGAGGGGAAGGGGTACATGAATGTGTCATTGCAATTTGGAATGATTGCATCATGTACTAAGTGTCTTCGCTGTCCAAAATAAAGGGTTTATTCAAATCCTAAATTGAAAAGTCAAACGGCTTGTTTGAAAGTCAAACGGCAAGTTTTGGAAAGAGGAGGAGGAGGTTGAAACCGAGTTGGGGAGGGAGTCCCTCCTCCCCAAGCCGGCGCACCACCCAAGCCGAGTTGGGGAGGGACTCCCCTCCCTCCCCTTGGCCGCCGGCCCCTCCACCTATATAAGGAGGGGCAGGGCTCCCTCCTAGCACACACAAGTACCTCTCCTCAAACCCTAGCTTGGCGCCTACCACCATAGCCGCCGCCGCCCCCTAGGGTTTTGCCCTAGCCGCCGACTTGGGGTGCCCCAAACCCTAGCCGCCGGCTCTAGCCTCTCCTCCTTGGTGTGTCTAAAACCTAGATCGCCGAGGAGCTCTCTCATACTCCACCATACTCGCCCGCTTAAGGCGAAGCCTGCGAGATCTCCTTCTACTTCCTACCACGCCATTGTCGCTTAATCGCGAGAGAGTGCTACAACCTCCGGTGTCTGCTGGAACAAGGGAGAGGAAGGTCTTAGTCGAACGCGGTGACCGATTGCGGAGCGCCGGAATGCAGCCGGAAGGATCGTCTCACGCGATCTTGAGATCGGAAGAGTACGACTACATCACCCACGAGAATCCGCTCTCGTTAAACACTTTGGAATCTTCGAGGGTAAGTTATTCCATCGACTCGTTGCTACAATCTAGTAGATAGATCTTGGCTTGTTTGTTTGTATGCGATAGAAAATTTTTGTTTTCCATGCTACGAAACCCTACAAAGGGTATCGAGCCGTGTCTATATGTAGATCATTGCCAGAGTAGAACACAATGGTCATTGTGGGCGTTGATGCTTTTATTGTCGATTGCTTCTTGTGTACTTTGCATCTTGTGGTATGTTGGGATGAAGCCCTGCTAACCTTACATGACATCGTTCATGAGACTTGCTCCACGCTTGACATGCAACTTGTATTGCATAAGTGGCTTTATGGTGCTGTTTCTCCTAGCATAGTTAAGATCCAATTTACAACGTGTGATTAACAATACTAGTATCAATGTTGTGGTTCATGTTCGTAAGTTAGAACGACACTTATTGAAAGCCCCAAACCACGTAAAACATGCAAAGAAAGTAGAGGCGTCTAACTTTGTTTTGCAGGTGTCTTGCGATGTGATATGGCCATGATTGTGATTATATTTGATGTATGCAATGTTCCTTATTGTAAGTTGGCAACCGGCAGGAGCCATATGGTTGTCTTTAATTTATGTTAAGACCCGCGTGTCTATTCAAAGTAGTTGTAATAGTTGAAGCCGGTGGACGAAAACCATGGAGAGGCATCATTGACCTTGATGCAATGCCGGTGATGATGGAGATCATGTTCGTGCTAGAATATGGAGATCAGAAGCACAAAGAAGAAAGGCCATATCATATCACATATTATGAATTGCATGTGATGTTAATCCTTTATGCATCTTGTATTGCTTAGTAGACGACGGTAGCATTATAAGATGATCCCTCATGCACATGAATTTCAAGTCATAAAGTGTTCACCCTTAGTTAGCACCGCTAAAAGCTTGTTGTTTCAAGCACCACGTGATGATCGGGTGTGTTAGATTCTGCAAGTGTATACAACGTGAGCAAGCCAGATTTGCTCATGCGGAAACTAAGGTTTGATCTTGACGAGCCTAGCATGTACAGACATGGTCTCGGAACACGGATCACCGAAAGGTAAAGCATGAATCATATAGTAGATATGATGAACATGACGATTGTTCGCCATTGAAACTATATCAACTCTCGTGATGATCGGTGTTGATGTAGTGGATTTGGTTTGTGTGATCACTAAAACAATGTGAGGGATGTTGTTTTGAGTGGGAGTTCACCTAGATTAACTTTATTATTAATTTGAACTCAATTTGTCATAAACTTAGTCTAAACTATTGCAAATATGTTGTAGATCAATGGCAGCCCCTACCATCAATTTTAATGCGTTCCTAGAGAAAGAAAAGTTGAAAAACAACGGAAGCAACTTCGCGGATTGGTTCCGCAATTTGAGGATTGTCCTCACAGCTGGTAATTTGACCTATGTGCTGGATGCACCATGGTGACCCACTGCGGTGATGCTTCCGATGAAGTAAAGAATGTTTACCTCGCTCGGAAGAATCAAGACTCCATAGTTCGATGTGCTATCTTGTATGGTTTGGAATCGGAGCTTCGTAAAAGGTTTGAGAATTCAGACCCATATGATATTGTCGAGGATCTCAAATTGATCTTTGAGACTCATGCGCAATTGAAAGTTATGAGGCTTCAAAAGTTCTTTAACCGCAAGATGGAAGAGGGCAGCTCCGTTAGTGAGCATGTGCTTAAGATGTCCGGGCACGCAAACAAACTTCAAAGCTTGGGTATAGTGATTCCTAATGCTTTGGGGATTTACCGTGTCCTCAATCACTACCACCAAGTTACAAGAACTTTGTGATGAACTACAACATGCGTAACATGAACAAGCGGTTGAACTGCTTGCTATGTTAAAATCTGCGTATGGAGATCAAGAAAGAGCACCAAGTGTTGTTGGTCAATAAGACCACAAAATTCAAGAAAGGCAAGTCTAGGCGGAAGGGACACTTCAAGAAGGTGGTAAGAAAGTTACCACGCCGGTGAAGAAGACCAAGGCTGGACCTAAGCCTGATACTGAGTGCTTTTACTGCAAGGGAGAAGGTCACTGGAAGCGGAATTGCCCAAAGTACTTGGCGGATTTGAAGAACGGCAACATCAAGAAGAAAGGTATATCTGATATACATGTTATTGATGTGTATCTCGCTAGTACTCGTAGTAGTGCCTGGGTATTTGATATTGGTTCGGTTGCTCATATTTGTAACTCGAAACAGTCTTTGCGAATAAACGGAAGCTAGCGAATAACGAGGTGGCGCTGGGAAACGGATCAAAGGTTGATGTGAACGCTCGGCACGCTACCCCTTCATCTACCATCGGGATTAGTTTTATACTTAAATAATTGTTATTTGGTGCCTGCGTTGAGCATGAACATTATATCGGGATCTTGTTTATTGCGAGACGGTTACTTGTTTAAGTCCGAGAATAATGGTTGTTCGATTTATATGAGTAATATGTTTTATGCACATGCACCTTTGATAGATGGTCTATTCTTGTTGAATCTCGATAGTGGAAATACACATATTAATAACATTGAGGCTAAACGTTTGAAATCAAGCGATAATTCGACCTATATGTGGCAATCGCTGCCTTGGTAACATTGGAGTGAAGCATATGAAGAAACTCCATTCCGATGGACTTCTTGAATCACTTGATTTCGAATCACTTGATATATGCGAAGCATGTCTGATGGGTAAAATGACTAAGACTCCATTTTCTGGTATGATGGAGCGAGCTACGGACTTATTAGAAATCATACATACCGATGTGTGTGGTCCAATGAGTGTAGCATCGCGCGGTGGTTATCGTTATGTTCTTACCTTCACGGATGATTTGAGTAGATATGGGTATATCTATTTCATGAAACATAAGTCCGAAACTTTCGAGAAGTTTAAGGAGTTTCAAAGTGAGGTAGAGAATCAACATAACAAGAAGATTAAATTTCTACGTTCTGATCGTGGAGGTGAATATCTAAGTTACGAGTTTGGCGAGCATTTGAAGAAATGCGGAATACTTTCACAGTTGACACCGCCGGGAACACCACAGCGTAATGGTGTGTCCGAACGTCGTAATCGAACTCTCTTAGATATGGTTCGTTCTATGATGTCACTTACAGATTTACCGCTATCATTTTGGGGTTATGCATTAGAAACAGCCGCATTCACTTTAAATAGGGCACCGTCTAAATCCGTTGAAACGACACCGTATGAATTATGGTTTGGGAAGAAACCTAAATTGTCGTTCCTTAAATTTTGGGGTTTAAGCCTATGTAAAGAAGTTACAAATGACAAGCTTGAACCCAAAGCGGAAAAATGCGTCTTCATAGGATACCCAAAGGAAACTATTGGGTATATCTTCTATCATAGATCCGAAGGCAAAATCTTCGTTGCCAAGAATGGATCCTTTCTAGAGAAGGAATTTCTCTCGAAAGAAATTACTGGAAGGAAAGTAGAACTCGACGAGGTTGTCGAACCTTCTCTCGAAATTGCGAGTAGCGCAGCACCGGAAGAAGTTCCTGTGGTGCCTGCACCAATTAGAGAGGAAGCTAATGATGATGATCATGAAACTTTGGTTGAAGTTGCTACAGAACCTCGGAGGTCAACGAGAACTCGTACCACTCCAGATTGGTATGATCCCGTTATGAGTGTCATGTTGGTGGACAAAACCGATGACCCTGAGACATATGAGGAAGCAATGATGAGCCCAGATTCCAATAAATGGCAAGAAGCCATGAAATCCGAGATTGGATCCATGTACGAAAACCAAGTATGGACCTTGGTGAACTTACCAGATGGCCGGAAGGCTGTCGAGAACAAATGGATCTTCAAGAAGAAAACAGATGCTGATGGTAATGTTACTGTCTATAAAGCTCGACTTGTCGCAAAAGGGTTTCGACAAATTCAAGGAGTTGACTACGATGAGACTTTCTCACCAGTAGCGAAGCTAAAGTCTGTGAGGATTATGTTAGCAATCGCTGCATATTATGATTATGAGATATGGCAGATGGATGTCAAAACAGCATTCCTCAATGGAGATATTGATGAAGAGTTGTATATGATGCAACCCAAAGGTTTTGTCGATCCTAAAGATGCTAACAAGGTATGCAAACTTCAACGGTCCATTTATGGATTGAAGCAAGCATCCCGAATTTGGAATCAACGTTTTGATAAGGTGATCAAAAGTTTTGGTTTTATACAAACTTATGGAGAAGCTTGTATTTACAAGAAAGTGAGTGGGAGCTCTGTAGCATTCTTAATACTATATGTGGATGACATATTATTGATTGGGAATGATGTAGACCTTCTTAATAGTGCCAAGGAATATTTGAATAATAGTTTTTCAATGAAGGATCTTGGCGAAGCAGCTTACATATTAGGCATAAAGATTTACAGAGATAGATCGAAACGCCAAATATCATTGTCACAGAGTACATATTTGGACAAAGTTCTAAAGAGGTTTGGAATGGAAGATAGCAATAAAGGGTTCTTGCCCATGTTGCCCAATACGACCTTGAGTAAAACTCAAAGTCCGACATCGGCAGAATATAGAGAAAGGATGAGTAAGACTCCCTATGCCTCAGCCATAGGATCTCTAATGTATGCCATGCTATGTACTAGACCCGACATTGCATATGCTGTTAGTTTGACTAGCAGATATCAAAGTGATCCAAGAGTGGATCATTGGACAGCGGTCAAAAACATCCTTAAGTACTTGAGAAGAACTAAGGATATGGTTCTTTCTTATGGAGGTGATGAACAGCTCGTTGTTAATGGTTACACCGATGCTAGTTGGAACACCGATCCGGATGATTCTAAATCACAATCTGGATACGTATTTATTTTGAATGGTGCAGCAGTTAGCTGGAGGAGTGCAAAGCAAAGCGTTGTGGCGAGATCTTCAACTGAATCGGAATACATGGCTGCTTCAGAGGCTTCGCAAGAAGCGATATGGATGAAAGATTTCATTACAGAGCTGGGTGTGGTTCCTAGTGCGCTGGACCCAATGTCTATCTACTGTGATAACATGGGCGCCATAGCCAATGCGCAAGAACCAAGGTCACACAAGAAGCTGAAACACATCAAGCTACGTTTTCACGCTATTCAAGAACATATCCAAGATGGGGATATAAAGACTTGCAAAGTACACACAGATCTGAATGTGGCGGATCCGTTGACTAAACCTCTCCCGAGGGCAAAACATGACCAGCACCAAACTGCCATGGGTGTTCGGTATATTACCATGTAATCTAGATTAGATGACTCTAGTGCATGTGGGAGACTGTTGGAGATATGCCCTAGAGGAAATAATAAATGTAGTTATTATTATATCTTTGTGTTTATGATAAATGTTTACATTCATGCTATAATAGTATTAACAAGGAAACATTGATACTTGTGTGATTTGTAAACTTAATTTGAAGTCCCTAGTATAGCCTCTATACATCACTAGCTTGTTGGTTGATAAATGATTGTGGTTTCCCTATCATGAACATTGAGATGTTATCAACAACAAGATCATATCGTTAGGAGAATGATATGGTGGACATACTCCCATAGATAAGCGTAGCATAAAGATCAAGTCATTTTAATAGTTCAATTTCTATATGCTTTCTGATACATAGTAACCTAATTCCTTCGACCATGAGATCATGCATATTACCTTTACCGGATGGATGCTTTGATGACATCAAACACCACACCATAACTGGGTGGCTATAAAGGTGGCATTGAGTGTTCGGAAAGTATTGGTTGAAACACATGGATCAAGAGTGGGATTTGTCCATCCATATGACGGATAGATATACTCTGGGCCCTCTCGGTGGAATGTCATCCAATTAGCTTGCAAGCATGTGACTGGATCACAAGGGATCACATATCACGGGAATGAGAAAAGAGTACTTATCGGTAACGAGGTTGAACTAGGTATGCAGAGATACCGACGATCATAACCTCGGATAAGTAAACTATCGTGAGACAAAAGGAAATTGGTATCGTATGTAAGTGATTCATTCGATCTCAAAGTAATCGTAGAAATATGTGGGAGACATATGAATTTCCAGATTCCTCTATTGGTTATTGTTCGGAGAAGTGTCTCGATCATGTCCGCATAATTCACGAACCGTAGGGAGACACACTTAAGGATTCGACGTTGTTTGAGTAGTTATGGTATGAATGAGAAAGAGACTGAATGTTGTTCGGAGTCTCGGATGGGATCCGGGATATCACGAGGATATCCGGAATGGTCCGGAGAATAAGATTCATATAAGGAAAGTCCCGTTTCGGAGTTGGGAAATATTTCCGGTGTTTTCATCGGGAATGTTCTAGAAGGTTCCGGAATGTCCGACACTCCGGAGGGGAAGGGGTACATGAATGTGTCATTGCAAGTTGGAATGATTGCATCATGTACTAAGTGTCTTCGCTGTCCAAAATAAAGGGTTTATTCAAATCCTAAATTGAAAAGTCAAACGGCTTGTTTGAAAGTCAAACGGCAAGTTTTGGAAAGAGGAGGAGGAGGTTGAACCGAGTTGGGAGGAGTCCTCCTCCAAGCCCGCACCACCCGAGCCGAGTTGGGGAGGGACTCCCCTCCCTCCCCTTGGCCACCGGCCCCTCCACCTATATAAGGAGGGGCAGGGCTCCCTCCTAGCACACACAAGTACCTCTCCTCAAACCCTAGCTTGGCGCCTACCACCATAGCCGCCGCCGCCCCCTAGGGTTTTGCCCTAGCTGCCGACTTGGGGTGCCCCAAACCCTAGCCGCCGGCTCTAGCCTCTCCTCCTTGGTGTGTCTAAAACCTAGATAGCCGAGGAGCTCTCTCATACTCCACCATACTCGCTCCGGCTTAAGGCGAAGCTCACGAGATCTCCTCTACTTCCCAGACACGCCAGTTGTCTTGCGGAATCGCGAGGAGAGTGCTACAACCTCACTGCTGGAACAAGGGAGAGGAAGGTCTTCGCAGTACCGAACGGTGACCGATCAGGAGCGCCGCCGAATGCAGCGCCGGAAGGATCGCTCACGCGATCTTGAGATCGGAAGAGTACGACTACATCACCCACGAGAATCCGCCTCGTTAAACACTTTGGAATCTTCGAGGGTAAGTTATTCCATCGACTCGTTGCTACAATCTAGTAGATAGATCTTGGCTTGTTTGTTTGTATGCGATAGAAAATTTTTGTTTTCCATGCTCTACGAAACCCTACAAAGGGTATCGAGCCGTGTCTATATGTAGATCTTGCACGAGTAGAACACAATTGTCATTGTGGGTGTTGATGCTTTTATTGTCGATTGCTTCTTGTGTACTTTGCATCTTGCGGTATGTTGGGATGAAGCGGCCCGGGCTAACCTTACATGACATCGTTCATGAGACTTGCTCCACGCTTGACATGCAACTTGTATTGCATAAGTGGCTTTGCGGGTGCCTGTTTCTCCTAGCATAGTTAAGATCCAATTTACAACGGGTGATTAACAATACTAGTATCAATGTTGTGGTTCATGTTCGTAAGTTAGAACGACACTTATTGAAAGCCCCAAACCACGTAAAACATGCAAAGAAAGTAGAGGCGTCTAACTTTGTTTTGCAGGGGTGTGCAGTGATGTGATATGGCCATGATTGTGATTATATTTGATGTATGCAATGTTCCTTATTGTAAGTTGGCAACCGGCAGGAGCCATATGGTTGTCTTTAATTTATGTTAAGACCCGCGTGTCTATTCAAAGTAGTTGTAATAGTTGAAGCCGGTGGACGACAACCATGGAGAGGCGTCATTGACCTTGATGCAATGCCGGTGATGATGGAGATCATGTTCGTGCTAGAAGATGGAGATCAGAAGCACAAAGAAGAAAGGCCATATCATATCACATATTATGAATTGCATGTGATGTTAATCCTTTATGCATCTTGTATTGCTTAGTAAACGACGGTATCATTATAAGATGATCCCTCATGCACATGAATTTCAAGTCATAAAGTGTTCACCCTTAGTTAGCACCGTTGCTAAAGCTTGTTGTTTCGAAGCACCACGTGATGATCGGGTGTGTTAGATTCTGCAAGTGTATACAACGTGAGCAAGCTAGATTTGCTCATGCGGAAACTAAGGTTTGATCTTGACAAGCCTAGCATGTACAGACATGGTCTCGGAACACGGATCACCGAAAGGTAAAGAATGAATCATATAGTAGATATGATGAACATGACGATTGTTCGCCATTGAAACTATATCAACTCTCGTGATGATCGGTGTTGATGTAGTGGATTTGGTTCGTGTGATCACTAAAACAATGTGAGGGATGTTGTTTTGAGTGGGAGTTCACCTAGATTAACTTTATTATTAATTTGAACTCAATTTGTCATAAACTTAGTCTAAACTATTGCAAATATGTTGTAGATCAATGGCAGCCCCTACCATCAATTTTAATGCGTTCCTAGAGAAAGAAAAGTTGAAAAACAACGGAAGAAACTTCGCGGATTGGTTCCGCAATTTGAGGATTGTCCTCACAGCTGGTAATTTGACCTATGTGCTGGATGCACCGCTGGGTGACCCACCTGCAGCTGATGCTTCCGATGAAGTAAAGAATGTTTACCTCGCTCGGAAGAATCAGTACTCCATAGTTCATTGTGCTATCTTGTATGGTTTGGAATCGGAGCTTCAGAAAAGGTTTGAGAATTCAGACCCATATGATATTGTCGAGGATCTCAAATTGATCTTTGAGACTCATGCGGCAATTGAAAGTTATGAGGCTTCTGAAAAGTTCTTTAACTGCAAGATGGAAGAGGGCAGCTCGGTGAGCATGTCTTTGAAGATGTCTGGGCACGCAAACAAACTTCAAAGCTTGGGTATAGTGATTCCTAATTCTTTGGGCATTTACCGTGTCCTCCAATCACTACCACCAAGTTACAAGAACTTTGTGATGAACTACAACATGCAGAACATGAACAAGCAGTTGCGAGAACTGTTTGCTATGTTAAAATCTGCAGAAGTGGAGATCAAGAAAGACCACCAAGTGTTGTTGGTCAATAAGACCACCAAATTCAAGAAAGGCAAGTCTAGGCAGAAGGGACACTTCAAGAAGGGTGGTAAGAAAGTTACCACGCCGGCGAAGAAGACCAAGGCTGGACCTAAGCCCGACATCGAGTGCTTTACCGCAAGGGAGAAGGTCATCGAAGCGGAATTGCCCAAAGTACTTGGCGGATTTGAAGAACGTCAACATCAAGAAGAAAGGTATATCCGATATACATGTTATTGATGTGTATCTCACTAGTACCGTAGTAGTGCTCGGTATTTGATACCGGTTTCGTTGCTCATATTTGTAACTCAAACAGTCTTGCAGAATAAATGAAGCTAGCGAAGAACGAGGTGATGATGCGCGTGGGAAACGGATCAAAGGTTGATGTGATCGCGGTCGACGCTACCCTTCATCTACCATCGGGATTAGTTTTATACTTAAATAATTGTTATTTGGTGCCTGCGTTGAGCATGAACATTATATCGGGATCTTGTTTATTGCGAGACGGTTACTTGTTTAAGTCCGAGAATAATGGTTGTTCGATTTATATGAGTAATATGTTTTATGCACATGCACCTTTGATAGATGGTCTATTCTTGTTGAATCTCGATAGTGGAAATACACATATTAATAACATTGAGGCTAAACGTTTGAAATCAAGCGATAATTCGACCTATATGTGGCACTGTCGTCTTGGTCACATTGGAGTGAAGCGTATGAAGAAACTCCATTCCGATGCAGTGGTCAACCTAATGCAGGGCATGGCAGTCGAAGAAACGTGGACACGACCGTACCAGGTACTTGATAGATGGAGAGCTGCCTGACATCCCGACAGATGCCCGGCGCATATCTCGCCGGTCCAAGGCCTTCACCATCATCAATGGCGAGTTATACAAGTGCAGCATTTCGGGTGTACTCCAAAGGTGTGTCACCATCGACGACGGAAAAACCGTCCTCCAAGACATCCACGAGGGCATATGCGGCCATCATGCAGGCAGGCGCGCCCTTGTCGCCAAAGCTCTACAAGCTGGGTTCTACTGGCCAACGGCCATGAACGACGCCAAGGACATCGTCCGAAGGTGTAACGGGTGCCAGAGGTTCGCAGATAAACCACACGCACCAGGGTCGGAGCTTAGGCCCATACCCCTGGCCTGGCCCTTCGCCCAATGGGGCCTCGACATGATCGGCAAACTGCCCAAGTCCTCGAAAGGAGGCCACGTCTACCTCCTGGTCGCAGTCGACAAATTCACCAAGTGGATCGAGGCTATGCCCGTTACTAACCAAAAGGGAAAAACGGCCGTCAAGTTCTTCGAATTCATTGTTTACAGGTTCGGCGTGCCGCATAGCGTCATCACCAACAATGGGTCGATTCATCTCCAAAGAGTTCCAGGACTTCTGCGAAGACCTCGGAATCAACATCACCTACGCCTCCGTGGCGCACCCACAAACAAACGGACTGGTGGAAAAGGCCAATGGCCTCGTCGGCGGCATCAAGAAACGCCTCATGAGACCACTCCAGCGACTCGCAGGATCCTGGACGCAAGAGCTACTCTCCGTTCTCTGGATCTTGCGCACGACGCCAAACATCTCAACTGGCTACACGCCCGTCTTCATGGTGCACGGAGCCGGTGCCCGCAGAGGTACGCCACAAGGCCCCATGGGTCGTCGCCTACAGCGAGGCTAAATCGATGGCCGCACTTGAAGACGCCGTCGACACACTCGACGAAGCACGCGACATCGCCGCGGCTCGATCAATGGTCTATCAACATAGCCTCCGCAACTATCACAGACGTCGGCTGCGCCCAAGGTCCTTCGTCGAAGGAGACCTAGTCTTGCGACTCAAGCAAGAGCGATCGAAGAATATCGAGTCACCCTGGGAAGGACCCTATATCATCACTGAAGTCATCCCAGGTGGCGTCTATCGCCTCAAGCACGTGGAATCTGGAGTCACATACTCCAACCCATGGAACGTTGCACAATTGCGACGCTTCTACCCCTAGCTACCTCCCTCTTTTTACTTTCAATAAGGCTATTCAGCCCAGGCTACTGAGCCGAACAGTGTACCTCCTCCTTACGATATGAATAAAGCTAAGTGTCTCGCCCCAAATTTTTGTCTATTATTCGCATTTTTCTTCATACTACAACTGACATGGTTATACCCTACGGGTACGTGACTTCAGCATACCTGGTCCAGCCCAAGGAAGGCCCACAGCAGGCATACGCTGGCCCATGAAGATTTTCGGGTGGCCAAGGCCCATGACGCCTTCGGATCCTTGGAGAGCAAGACTAGCATAGATAGGAAATTCAAAGGGGTAAAACCCTAGAACTTGTAACCGATTAGGACTATGCCCGGGACCTGCCTAAGTCTATACAAAGGCCAGGAGGGCACGTCCTAGATCTCTCGACTCATACTTCCGCACACGCACCTTCACGCCAGATCGAATTTGCGCACCCTGTAACCTTCGGTTCCGCCGTAATCAAGAGCAGACAAGCAGGAGTAGGGTTTTCCCTCCGGGGGCCTGAACCTGGGTAAATCTCGTGTCCCCTGGTTGCTTGTCTGTTAACTGTTCCACGATCTCCAGCATCCCCATCTTCTCCAAAACCCAAGTCCATAACAATGGGCATTGACGAGTTGAAACCTCGTCAATTGGCGCCGTCTGTGGGAATCGGGGCTGCTGATTGTGCGATCGTGACGGTCCCGACCCGATCGATCTACAACTCTGCGGCGACGGAGAATCACCTCCTCTTCGGCGCTTTCGACTTCACCGCCCACTCGCCGGCCACCATGAAGGATTTCGAGCCCGTAGGCGACAGACTCGAAATTTTGTTCGAGAGCTTCTGCTTCCAGGTGGGACAAACTGGCACCCTCCGCCTTCCTGAGCGGGTGCCTGTGCCATCAATTAGGCCCGCCTCATGGGCTCCACACCCCGTGTTGCGCACATCACCATCGACAGATGAGTTCTACGATAGCAACAGCTGCAACTCCGATCTGTGCGATCCACCTTTGAATGAAGGGACCTATGGTTCTGGATCCGAAAGCTGCGGCAGCAGCGGACCGATCTACGAGCGCTACCAATGCGCCGCAGTCATCCAGGAGCAGCAAACGCCTAACCCGCCGCCCAACACGAAGCCCAACCCGCAGGACAGAAACGGCGAAAACGGCGGGAACAGAAGAAGCCAGTCCCCCCCACCCAACGGGGAAAACAACGGCCACCTCATCCAACTTAGCAAAGAAGGATGGGTCCAGGCACGCCGTGCCGTCGCAGGCGACATAGTCCTGCCTGTAGACTCCCCACGTGATCTACTGATGGCATACCACTACCTCCTCATCGAGGAGCACAAGAAGCAAGTCAAGATGCAGGAGACGCTCGACAAACGCAAGCAAACAGTCTCTGAGTCCAGCGCGCGACGATCTCCGCTCTCCGCCATGGCACCCGGCTCTAGCACAAACAGAAACCAGGGAAACAAACACCGCTCTCGGGTAGAGAACATGGATCCCAGGGAACGCCGTGATGTAACCCGAACTCTCCACACATCGTTCATGGATATGGATGCCGACGGCAACATCATCCCGAAGACACCGCAAGCTGCGATCATGGCAGCCATCACAGATCTTCGCCCACCCACCTCGGAGGGGACCCGAAGGAGCCATGCATAAGTCCGCACTCACCGGACTCGACTTGTCGGAGCTGCGCCCAAGACGCTCGCGAGCCAAAGAAGAAAGCTCGCCAGCGATCGAGCCCCACCCCTTCATCCTAAGAGGAAGAGGAACGACCTTCCTCGAAGGAAGAAGAGCGCATCGCCATAAACGCGACTACGACGCTAGACGCGCTTACACAGCGCAAAATCGACAAAGCGCGAGCAAACGTGCATGTTAAATGCGAATCCGAGATGGACGAAGACGAAGGAGAACTCAGGAGCCCCATGCTTCAGCAGATCTGTCGTGACGCAGATGCCGCCACGCAATTTCAAGCTTCCTTCGGATACTCCGAAGTTCAACGGCACGCAAGATCCAAAATCCTAGCTCAGTGACCATCTGTCATCCGTCAAGCTTCACGGCGGCAACAAAGAAACCGCCATGCAATGCCTCCAGCTGCAGCTGACAGGCGCGGCGCGGGTCTGGCTCAGCAGCCTATCATCAGGATCCATCCAAAGTTGGGAGGAGCTAGCTTACATATTCATCCAAAATTTCAAGGGCACCAGCAAGAGGCCCGCCTCAATCGAAGAGTTGCGAGCCTGCACTCAGAGAACGGGTGAATCTATTCGCTCGTACATACTACGCTGGTCTACCACCAAGAACTCCGCATCACACATATCCGAAGAGAGGGCCATCGACGCCTTCAGAGACGGCGTCAAACGCCAAGATTTCAAGGAGGAACTTGGGCGCGTCAAGCCCAAGACACTCGATCACCTCATGGACATCGCCAACAGGTGGGCGGACGGCGAAGATTGCATTCACCGAGCACAATCAGATGAAGAGGACGACTACAGCCGAGGGCGAGAACGCCGCAGCAAGAGGAGATCGCGCGTCTACGAGGACCGCGACGGACCCGACATGGTCGCGGCCGGCTACGCCGACCGCCGCAACGACAACAGCCCCAACAGCGAAGGATATCGCGGCGGAAACCTCCGCGATAACGGATGTCCGGCACAGTCGTGGCAACGCCGCGACCGCGACAACAGACCCTCAGCATATGACAAACTTTTGGGTCCATGCACCATCCACTTCTACATCGACAAACAGGATGGCAAAAAGAAAGCCAGCCACATGCTCAAGGACTGTCGCGAGTTCCAGAAACTCAGCGAAAGCATGGTGCAGATGAGGCAACAAGCCCCAATCCCTGCGTCGAACGCACTGCCAGTGAAGTAGCACACGGAGCTCCTCCGCCGCCTATTAGAGGCCCAAACCAACCAGTCGCACCAGCGCAGAACAACGCCGGGATCGGGTACCCCCCACCGAAAGGAGCACTAAATATGATCCAGAAGGGACGCCCCACGAATAGGGTGCAGAAGAAAATCACCCGACAAATCAACTTGGTCGTGGCAACTCCGCCTGCAATCCCTGAGTACCTCAGCGGATCGGAGTCCTGCATCACATTCACTCGCGCGGATCACCCTTGCCAGATCCCTCGCCCAGGTCATGCTGCCCTGGTGCTGGAGGCGTAGATCGGAGGCTTCGAGATGAGTTGCGTCTTCATGGATGGCGGCAGCGGCATCAACCTAATGTTTCGAAGCACTCTAGCAGCAATGCAAATCCCGCAATGCAGCCTAGAACAATCAGACACAACGTTCCACGGCATCGTCCCAGGGAAGGGCATATTCCCCCTGGGCAAAATAGGGCTCGACGTCATCTTCGGGAAGCCGGACAACTTCCGGCAGGAGCGACTCGAATTCGAAGTGGTGGACTGGCCGTCGCAATACCACGCCATCCTGGGGCGTGTAGCATTCGCAAGGTTCCTGGTCGTCCCACACTACGCATACCTACTACTCAAGATGCCAGGACCGAGGGGCGTCATCACAGTCCACGGGAGCTTCACCCGATCGGACCAATGCGACAGGGATTTCAACAAAATCTCCCAGTCTTTCGGCATGCAAGACGAGCTTGTAAGGCTACGTGAGGTGACGGACAATGGGGCACCCCCAGTCACAAGGCAGAACGCACCTGACATGTCCTTCGACTCCACCGTCAACACCAAGAAAGTACAGGTCCATCCGACGGATGCCTCCAAGACGGCCCTGATCGCCAATGACCTCAGCTCCGCATAGGAAGGCGCGCTCGTCGAATTCCTCCGTGAGCGCTGGGAAATCTTCGCCTGGTGTCCTGTGGACATGCCATGAGTTCCCAGGGAATTCGCCGAGCACGCACTCAATGTCTTTCCAGACACCAAGCCAGTCAAGCAGTCCATCCGGAGACTGTCGGAGCCACGAGCCGAAGCTATCGGCAAGGAAATCAATAGACTGCTCGCTGCAGATTTCATCAGGGAAATCAAGGAAAGCGAGTGGCTTGCAACAGTGATGGTCCCAAAGAAAGACACGGACATTCTGCGGATGTGCGTGGATTTCACGTCACTAAACAAGCATTGCCCAAAGGACCACTTACCTCTCCCCCGGATCGACCAGATCATCGATTCGACTACAGGTTGTGAGAAACTCTCCCTCCTCGACGCCTACTCAGGCTATAACCAGATTCGACTCAAGGTTGAAGATCGGGAGAAAACGGCGTTTATCACACCATTCGGAGTATTCTGTTACAACACAATGCCCTTCAGGCTAAAGAACGCAGGTGCCACGTACCAGCGATGCATGCAGGCCTGCCTCAAGGACCAGATCGGTCGCAACGTCCAAGTCTACGTCGACGACATAGTCATAAAAACCAGGGAGGCAACGACACTTATCGACGATCTCCGCGAGACGTTCGACAACCTTGATCGCTACAGGATCAAGCTCAGCCCGGAAAAGTGCGCCTTCGGCGTCCCATCGGGTCACCGCTCGGTACTTCATCTCAGCGAGGATCGAGGCGAACCCAAAGAAAATCGAGCCATCATGGCAATGGAGAAGCCAAAACCTAAAAGGCGCCCATCAGCTCAAGGCGAATAGCGCTAAGGCGATTCATCACCGATGGGCTTAAAGCCCCCGCTATTCTACAACCGCAAGGCGCGCAAGTTCGAGTGGACACCAGAAGCCAATGACGCATTCGAAAGCCTCAAGAGGCTCCTCTCCACCTCGCCCGTTTTGGTCACGCCAAAGGAGCGCGAGCCCCCGCTATCGCATAGTGCACACATCGTGGTCAAGACTGCATCGTGGTCGAACGACCAAGAAGGCAAGACCCACGGGTCCAAATACCAATTTACTACCTCGGAGGTATCGACACCAACAAAAGCAGGTACCCTCACTACTGCTAGCCTACGGCGTGTTCATGACGGCTCGACCCGAGCCATTACTCTGTGGAGCACCAAGTGATGGTCGCCAACGAGGCACCCCCAACAAAGATCCGAATAATCCAGAGGCCACAGGACGCGTGGCCCTGTGGGGCATCGAGCTGTCACCCTTGGACATCGTCTACGAGAAGCGACTCGCAATCAAATCTCAAGTCCTTCCAGACTTCCTGGTACATTGGATGGAGCTGCAGCTACCAGACACCCCAGATATGTCGCAATCATGGACGATGCACTTCGATGGCTCCAAGAGAGAAGCTAGAGCGGGAGCAGGGGTCATACTGACCTCCCCGCAAGGCGACAAGATGAAGTACCTCCTCCGGATGAAATTCCGAGCCTCCAACAACGAGGCCGAATACGAAGCCCTCATCCATGGCATGAGGATGGCAAAGATATGCGGCGCAACGCGCCTGGTCATCTACGGTGACTCCAACCTCGCCCGTGCCAGACGATGAATGAGTGCGACGACACGCCAAAAACATGATCGCGTCAGCGCTCTACAACGCACTCGAAGGAGAATTCGACGGCTGCGAGCTTCGACACGTTGGAAGAGAAAGCAACGAGGAAGCCGACAGACTCGCCAACATCGGCTCCACTTGCGCAAAGGTGCCACCAGGTGTGTTCCTCGAACAGATCTGCCCGAAGAAGGTATCAAGTGGAAATTCCCCAAGGGATCACCCGAAGAAGCAGAACACTCGGGAGCTACGCTACCCGAAGGACATGAAGGACCCGAAAAACTGGACACAGAGGTAGCCATAGTCAACCTAATGTAGGTCATGGCAGTCGAAGAAACCTGGATGCGCCCATACCTCTAGTTCTTGTTAAATGGAGAACTGCCTGACAGCCTGACAGATGCCCGGCGCATATCTCGTCCGTCAAAAGCCTTCACCATCATCAACGGCGAGCTGTACAAACGCAGTATTACCGGTGTACTACAAAGGTGCGTCACCATCGGTGACGGGAAAGCAATCCTCCAAGACATCCACGAGGGCATCTGCGGCCATCACGCAGGCAGCCGCTCCCTTGTCGCCAAAGCTCTACGAGCAGGATTCTACTGGCCAACGGCCATGAGCGACGCAAAGGACATTGTCCGAAGATGCAACGGATGCCAACGGTTCGCCGACAAACCGCACGCACCAGGTACGAGCTTAGACCCATACCCATAGCCTGGCCTTTTGCTCAATGGGGCCTCGACATGATCGGCAAACTGCCAAAATCCTCGAAAGGGGGACACGTTTTCCTCCTGGTTGCAGTCGACAAATTCACCAAGTGGATCGAGGCCATGCCGGTCACCAACCAGAAAGGCAAAACTGCCGTCAAGTTCTTCGAGTCCATTGTCTACATGTGTTCGCATCGCGACAAAGATCATCACCGACAACGGATCGAACTTCATCTCCGAGGAATTCCAGGACTTCTGCGAAGACCTTGGGATCAACATCACGTACGTCTCAGTGGCACACCCGCAAACGAACGGGCAAGTGGAAAAGGCCAACGGCCTAATCGGCGCCGGCATCAAGAAGCGCCTCATGAGTTCACTCGAACAAAAAGCTGGAGCCTGGACGAAAGAGCTACCATCCGTCATGTGGAGCTTACGGACTACGCCAAACAGCTCTACCGGCTACACACCGTTCTTCATGGTACACGGAGCCGAGGCCGTGCTACCATCCGAAGTACGCCACCAGGCCCCACGGGTCGTCGCTTACAGCGAAGCCGAATCCACGATTGCACTCGAAGACGCTGTCGACACACTCGACGAAGCATGGGATATAGCAGCAGCTCGATCAGCGGTGTACCAGCAGAGTCTCCGCAACTACCACAGCCGCCGGCTGCGCCCAAGGTCCTTCGTCGAAGGAGACCTCGTCTTGCGACTCAAGCAAAAGCGACCGAATAAATTCGAGTCACCATGGGAAGGACCCTACGTCATCACCGAAGTCATCCCAGGTGGCGCCTATCGCCTCAAGCACGTGGATTCTGGAGTCGCATACTCCAACCCATGGAACATCGCACACCTACGATGATTCTATCCGTAGAAACCTACCCCCTTTACTTTCAATAAGGCTTTCAGCCAAGGCTATTCAGCCGAACAATATACCTCCTCCATTACAATATAAATAAAGCTAAGTGTCTCGCCCCAAAACTTCAGTTCGCTATTTTGCAACTTTACTACATGCTACATACGCACTCGGGGGCTCCCCCCACCTCACGATTTCATCGACTGAGGATCAAACGGTACACTGGTAGTCGACAACGCCGTGCAAACGAAAAGGACACGATTAATCAAAGCATCGTGCTCACAACAAACAAACCTTTACAACAAAGGGCGTAACACGCCCAAATTAAATATACAAATTTTACATCTATCTCTTTTTACAGGTACTACCTATGTTGAAGAATAACCTGGGCACGCTGCTCAAACAAATCTACGACCTGTTCGGCATACTGCCTTACAGCCGCGTAATGTGGCTGCATGTCCCACTCACCACCATCCGGCCGAAGAGGCGGCCCGGCTGCCACAATAGCCAAATCAACATCAGGCCGGTGCAGCCTCACAAGAGACAACGCAGTCTTGACTCCAGCGACAAGTTGTTCCCGCACCAACTCCTTGACATTGCTCACGCTTCGAAACTTCGACAGAAGACCCGCAAGGCTCGTCGGTACGGCATCCAAAGGAAACATGACGTGCAGCACCGAGGAAAGCGATGTCTACACTTGGCGGAGCACCCGCGAAACTTGATGAACACGATCCTGCACCGTCGCCAGAGCCATGGCGCGATCACGATCCATCCAGAAGAAGCCGCCAGCCTCCACGTCCTGTTGAGTCAAGCAATTGACTCGAACAGCGACACGCTCTTTTTCTTCCCTCGGAGCAAGGTTCGCACCTGCAATAATCGCACAAAATAAGAGTAAGGCCAGCAGGCCCATCCGAAGAACTGAGCTACAGCTCGAACCAAAGAACAACTTACATTGCAGCTGCTCGGACAGCCGAACCAGTTCCGCCATCAAGTACTCCTCTCTGGCTGCACCACGATCCGCCTTGGACTTCCAAACGTCGGCATGATGATCACAGAATCGAGCAACTCCTCTCCGCACTACACACGATCCCGAAGAAAAGTGAGTTGCGAGGAATCATCTAAAGATGGTCGCAGCGGCATTGCGGACGGGGTGTCAACAGGGTCAGCACTCGAAGGAACCTATAGCAGCAGAGAAAGAAAGGAACACAGACATTCAGACAATGATAGAAGCACAACTCAGAAGAATTCATTAAACATATAAGGCCACTATGTGGCACAAAGATGGTGTTCTTCAAGATATTTACAACAAAAGCAAACTACAAACTATCCTACGTCTACAATGCCTAAGACGCGGCACCCTGAGTCGCCTCGAGCCGATCGCTTAGTTTGCCCGCCATCGCTACCAAGGTATACTCGACAAAGAAATCAATGAGCTTGGGCCCATATCGCTTGCAGCGAGCAGAGTAGGCAGCAAAGGCTACCTCGGATCCATCTGCAGTCGTCGGCATCCGTGAGGTGATCTGGGGCAAATCCATCTCCGCTCCAGCCGCCAAGGCCATCGCCAGCCCGACGGACGCGCCGATGCCCTTCTTCGCTTAGCCAGACCGCAGCGCTTTACCGACAGAGCCTCCGCCAGATCATCCACATCATCGAGGGCCGCGCCCTTAGGAACAAGCTCCTTGTAGAAGCGGCCAAGGACCTCCTTCGCCTTGGCAAGGGAGCTGACGACGGTGCTGCAGCGGTCTTCGACCGCCACAGTAGCATCATCTAGAGCCCTCCCGTGCTCTAGAGCACCGCGGTCGAACTCGATGCCTGCGGCATCTGAGATAGAAAATAAGAAGCAAGACATGAAGAAAAGCAGCACAAAAGAAGACACGAGGCATGAAGAAACAAGCACAAATCTAGCACTCACCCGAAATAGCCTTGGCAGCAGCCATGAGCTTCGCTGCTACCTCTCTTTCACGAAAGCAGCGCCAATAAGGGCTACTGCTTCACGATCCATGACCTCGCTGCAGACGCTCCTTCGCTTCGGCTGCCTTAGTCAGCTCTAGCTCAAGGCGTTCCTTCGCACCAACGGCGGCCTCGGCCTTCTGCTCCGATTGACCAAGGCTCTTCTTGAGAGCGTCGACCTCACGGAGAGAAGTATTATGCTCCTCTGCATTCAAAACAAGAAACGTCATAAAGCAGGACCGGAATAAACGAAAAAAAGCACCAAAAGGCGAATAGGTACCTTGAAGCTGGCGAAGGTTAGCCTCAGCACCAGACGCTCATGCACAAGCCGCTTGGCCTCCTGCACAAAAGGCTGCAGAACAAGGAAATAGCAGTAAGAAAAGGACTTGGGGGCTACGCCCAACACAAAGGAGTAAAAACAAAATCAGCACACGAAGACACTCGGGAGCTCCCCCCGTGACATGAAGCAGAAAAACTTACATGCTCTGATGGCGACTCCGAAGGCCCGCCTGCAAAATTCTGAGGCGCAACCACCTGCACCTCCTGCAACGGAGGATCCGGAGCCGCGCCACCCGAAGTCGCCACCGTCTGAGGAGGAGGAGACGCAATTTTCGACTCCCCCATCATCTCCCGCACACCATCACTGGAGGAATCGTGGGAGGAATGCATGCATACGAACCAATCAGCACAAGTGCAAAAATCATGAAGGCAAAAGGACAATAGTACAATAAGAAACTTACAAGCCCAGTGAGCTCAGGTCGAAGACAGGAGGAGTCCTTCGGGCTCTCTTCTCCTCCTTTTTCTCTTCCTTCTTCTCCTCCTTCTTTTCTTCCTTCTTCCACTTCACTGGCGGGTGCGGCGCTACAGCCCGCACAGGAATGGCAGGAAGGGGAGAGGAAGAACCTCCATGACCGTCACTATGACGCTCAAGGCCCAGAGGGTTTCTGGGAGTCGGAGGAGTCGAGGCATCCGAAGACTCGCTGGAGCTCCATGATCTTTTGCGCGTATGGTCCTCACTCGACTCACAAGATCCTCCGCCGGAGATCGCGACGGCAGCTCGGACACGGACTCAACCACTTCATTATCCGGCATTCGGATACTTTTCGGCAATGGCGGTACCATGCCCGCACTTTGAAGCTGCAAAATCAGAAGGAACTTTGTTAGCAAACAAAGGAAATAAATACAATGACAAAAAGCACTACGTGCACAATCTACACCGCGACGGCCAACGTCAAGAAAATGGAGGAGTTAGCGTTTCACCGGATTTCTTCTCCGCCTTGAACTTCAAGAAGCGAAGGGCCTGTCAAGATCCCCTCGGAGATTTTCTCAGCCGAAACCCTCGTCGGATCACGGTGCCCAGAATAGAGAAACATCGGGTGCGCCCTCGCTTGGAGAGGCTGCACCCGACGCTCAAGAAAAGTCCGGATGATGTCCACGCCGTTCACCTCCTTCTCCGGAATCAGCTGGAGATCCTCCACCCGACGGTAAAGGGCCTCTATCTCCGCCACCTCACCGTCCAAGATTTGGTTTTTCCAAGACCTTTTCCGCTCAATCATTTGGGAGGGGTCAAAGGGAACAAGACCAAAATCTTGCCCGGGTACTACGGAGTCGCGGATATAAAACCATCGCCTCCGCCAGTACTGGACAGATTCGGACATGGAAAAAGAAGAGAAGATTGGGACTAAGGGAGATGATGCAACCCCCAACGTGATACACAACATCCGAACCAGATTGCCTCTTCACGGAATAGAGCTTCCGGAAGAGGCCAAAATGCGGCTCAATGCCAAGCCAGCACTCACAAAAAGTGATAAAACAAGAAATGTGGAGAAGAGAATTGGGAGACAGATGATGAAGCTGAATCCCATAGAAGAAAGCAGTCCACGGAGGAAGTTGTGGACTGGAAAATAAAACCCACGCATAACGAAGGCGAGAAACATAACCCGATACCCAGATGGGGGACGGGGGATTACCTCATTGCCGGGGAGTTTGACGGCCTCCCTATCTTGCGGATCAGGCCCCGCTCGCGAAGCTTGCGGAGATCGCTCTCCCGCGTCTCTGATCGCCGCCATCCACCATCGGTGACACGAGTAGCGGTTGTGCCCTTCTTTCCTCCGGCGGCGCTGGTCCCAACCGCAGATGATGATTTATTTGGTTTCCCCATGACGCTACGGCGGCGCCGGCGGTGAAAGCGCAGAAACAACGACGGAAATGTGGAAGGAAATCCCAACGCGCAGCAAGAATTGCTAGAGCACAAGGAGGCAGTGAAAACAAGAACTGATGCGGTGAAAACAAACCACGGCTTTCTCCAATGATTATAACAGCGAAGACGACGCACGGCAGCCGTCCATCCAGAATACCTAACGCCAACGGCAGATCTGACTGTACACGTGTCAACATCACAATGAACCGTCGTTACCACGTCGTCCACTACGCGCGGAAATCGAGGAGACGCCGTAATTATCTCCACGCCGCGCGTGTCCGGTCAATTCAAAGTCAGCAAGTGGGACCCACGTTTCGTCCAGTCAAGTCATCTCTGGCGTAGCAGACGCTTGAGGTCATCGATCATCAGCACTGATGTCATCAAAAGCTATACTAGCACCAACTACAATTCCCCGGCTCCACAGCTAAGAGTACTCACTCGAATCTTCGATTCGATTAAATACTCGGGGGCTACTCCTGTCAGAAGCGCTGGACGCGCACCCAGAAGATGAATAAAGACAAAGTATTTCTTCGAGTCCTACGTCGAGTCTACTTCTCCACTACGGACTCGGGGGCTACTCCCATAGGGAGGATGAATTTAAGCATCCGAAAATTTTCGTGTCCTACGGACTTAACGACTGAACAATGCTTGAACTAAAGTCTCTGCTCGAGTCTACGACTCGAACAGACACTCGGGGGCTACTCCCATAGGGAGCGCTGATCGCGCACACCCTATGAAATCTTCGACTGAGATCTTTCGGATCAGCACGCAAAAACTTTTTGGCAACTCTGCCCCAACAAAACGCTGAGTGAGCGACAATCTCCTTGGCCACCCGAAACACCTCCGCGGTGACAAATGTTCGGATGTTGCGTCTGTGACGCAAAGATAAGACCTACAGATATCATCCGTGGCTCGCAACGCACCCGATCGCGCTCGCTAGTATGAATCCTGCAGAAAAGTGCGATGAAAAATCCCGACGAACGCGTTGGGTACATCAATTAAAATCACCGGAATTCCACCGTAAGTCCTCCGCGGCCCGAGTAATTACGCCAAAGATATGTTCCAGGTCCGAGTTGAGGGACTCGAACTTGAAGAAGATCGTGTTGTTTCGTCCTAAGACAGTTAACTGACCCTGATCCGTCGGGTGAGTCGGGCACACGCATCAACAATCCCTACACACACATATACTATTAATACATAGTTGCACCCGAAGGATGGAAGAGTCCTCAGCCAAATCTGCGATTCGACTGATCACTCGGGGGCTACTGACATGGTTATACCCTACGGGTACGTGACTTCAGCATACCTGGTCCAGCCCAAGGAAGGCCCACAGCAGACATACGCTGGCCCATGAAGATTTTCGGGTGGCCAAGGCCCATGACACCTTCGGATCCTTGGAGAGCAAGACTAGCATAGATAGGAAATTCAAAGGGGTAAAACCCTAGAACTTGTAACCGATTAGGACTATGCCCGGGACTTTCCTAAGTCTATATAAAGGCCAGGAGGGCACGTCCTAGATCTCTTGACTCATACTTCCGCACACGCACCTTCACGCCAGATCGAATTTGCGCACCCTGTAACCTTCGGTTCCGCCGTAATCAAGAGCGCAAGGTGAGTAGGGTTTTCCGGGCCCAACTGGGTAAATCTCGTGTCCCCTGGTTGCTTGTCTGTTAACTGTTCCACGATCTCCAGCATCCCCATCTTCTCCAAAACCCAAGTACATAACAATGGGCATTGACGAGTCGAAACCTCGTCAACAACACACTCGGCGGCTCCCCTCACCTCATGACTTCGTCGACTGAGAATAACGCGTGTACACCTGAGTAGCTGACCACGTCAGGCCAACAAAAAGGGCACGCATACAAATAAATCACCACGTGCTAACAATAATAAACCTTTACAGCAAAGGGCACAACACGCCCAGTCAAATACATACAAATTTTACATCTATCCTTTTACAGGTCCTACCTATTCTAGATAATCACCTGCGCACGCTTCTCAAAGAGATCTACAATTTGTTCGGCATACTGCCTTACAGCCGCATAATGTGGACGCATATCCCACATACCACCATCCGGCCGAAGAGGCGGCCTAGCTGCCACAGCAGCAAGATCTACACCAGGTCGATGCAGCCGAACAAGGGAATGTGCAGCCTTCACACCTTCAACAAGCTGATGCCGTACCAGCTCCCTAACATGATGCACATCTTGAAACATCGCCGGCAGGCCCCAGAGAGTTGATGGTGCCTCATCCAAAGGAAACATCACGTGCAGAACCGACGCCAACGAGGTCTTCGCTTGACGCGGCACCCGCGACACCTGGTGAACACGATCCTGCACAGTCGCGAGGACCATGGCACGATCGTGGTCCATCCAAAAAAAAACGCCGGCCTCCATGTCCTGCTGGTTCAAGCAGTTAATCTGAACAGCAACACCCTCCTTTTCCTCCTTAGGAACAAGGTTAGCACCTGCAACAATGGCAACGTAAGATGACAGGCCAGCAGCCGCATCCGAACAACTGAGCAAAGAAATAAAACTTACATTGAAGCTGTTAGCCGACGACGCAACTCCCCATCAAATACTCCTCTAGCAGCGCCTCGCCTGCTGATTTCCAAACATCGGCATGGTCGCACTCCAAGCAATTCTTTCAAGACTACGGATGCGATCACGAAAACACAAGCTGCGACGCACCATCCAAAGATGGCAGCCATGTGCGACGAAGTGTCAGCGGGATCATCACCCGAAGGTCCCTAGGGGAAATAAGGCAGCGATATGAACAACCACACAAATGGACAAGGAACTCGGAGATTCATTATATGCAGCAAAAATCCACTGCGTGGCACAAGGATTGTTCATAGACATAATTACAACAAAATAAACAAAAGCTATCCTACAACTACAAGGCCTAAGAAGCTGCATCCTCAGTAGCCTCGGAGCTGGACTGCCTACTCTTGGCCTCCCCCTGCTGCCTCAACGCGTACTCAGCCAGCAAGTCAATCAACTTCGGCCCATAACGTTTACAGCGGGCAGCATAAACGGCGAAGGCTAACTCGGATCCGTCAGTAGCCGTTGGCATCTGGAAGGTGACCTGATGAAGATCCAGCTCCGCCCTAGACGCCAGGGCCATCGCCAGCCCCACGGATGCACTGATGCCTTTCTGCTTGCACTTGTACGCTATAGGCGCATCGGCTGATAGCGCATCCGCCAACGAGTCGACATCCTCGAGGGCAACGCCCTTGGGGACGAGCTCCTTGTAGAAGCGCCCAAGAACCTCCTTGGCCTTGGCGAGTGAGACGACCACGGTACTACAGCGGTCTTCGACCGCCGCAGTGGCGTCATCCAGAGCACTTCCATGCTCCAGAGCACCGCGGTCAAACTTGATGAATGCAGCATCTAAAAAAACAGAAGAGGCAACATGAATAAAGAGGAAAACAAGAAAAGACAAGGAAGCAGAAAAAAGAAAAGACGAAACCACTTACCCGAAATAGCCTTGGGAGCCGCCATCAGCTTGCCGGCTACCTCCTTCTCGCGCGAGATCGCAGAGGTGGCGAGTTGCTCCTCGCGGTCCGTAGCCTCCTGCTGCAGGCGCTCCTTGGCCGCAGCTACGTTGGCTAGATCCTGCTCGAGGCGCTCCTTCGCACCAACGGCGTCCTCGGCCTTCTTCTCTGCTCGCCCAAGGCTCTTTTTGAGAGCATCAAGCTCGCAGAGGGTGGTATTGTTGTCCTCTCCAAACAGCAGAACAATTATCAGAACGCAAAAAAAGGAAATAGAAGAAGACGCAAAAAATACCAAGTCATGAACGTACCTTGAAGCTGCTTGAAGCTGGCCTCTAACACCAGGTGCTGCTGCACCAGTTGGTTGTCGCCTTGCACAAAAGGCTGCAAAAATACACTACTCATCAAAAGAAAGGCTCGGGGGCTGCGCCCAAAGAACGATCAAGATAGATTGCACATACGAAAAAATGCTCGGGGGCTCCCCCGAGACATGAAGCAAAGATCAAAGTGATCAGCGTATCATCCGAAAATGCTCGGGGGCTCCCCCCGCAGCAAGAACAAATAAATTTACATGATTGTACGGTGACTCCGAAGTTCTAGCCAAAGTCTTCTGGGGGACAACCACCCGAGCCTCCTGCGAAGAAGGGTTCGGAGCAGCGCCCCCAGAGGTGGCCACCGTCTAGGGAGGAGGAGGAACAAACTTCGACTCCCCTACCATCTCCCGAGTGCCATCGCTGAAGGAGCCATCGGTGGAGTGGCTACAATAGCAAAAGTCAGTCAAGTACAAGCAAAAAGACGAGAAAAAGCAAAAAGCAACTGACAAAAACTTACGAGTCGAGCTCGCTCAAATCGAAGACAGGCGGGGTCCTCCTGCCCTTCTTCTCTTCCTTCTTCTCTTCTTTCTTCTCTTCCTTCTTTCGCTTTGCCGGCGGCTGTGGCGCTATGGCCCGCACGGGAACGGCAAGAATAGGAGAAGAAGAGCCATCATGACCCCCATTGTGGCACTCAAGGCACGTCGGATTCCGAGGAGTCAGTGGAATCAAAGCATCCGACGATTCGCTCGAGCTCCGCATCCACTTTTGAGTCTGATCCTCGCTAGACTCAAAAGTTTCCTTAGCCGGCGACTGCGCAAAAGGAAGCTCAGACATGGAGTCCACTACCTCATTGTCCGGTGCATCCGGAAACAGTTCGGGTAGTGGCGGCGACATTCCCAGTACCTTGAACTCCTGCACAAAAGAAGCAAATTTTTCAACACACGAGCAAATGCAAGGAAAACGCAGTCGAAAAAAGCGCTACGCGCACGTCACAGATCTACACCTGAGGAACCGGACGAGGCAATGAAGGAGGTCGGCGACTTCCCGGAGATCCTCTAGATTTGAACTTCAAGGCGTCAAGAATCCTGTCGAGATCCCCTCTAGAGAATTCCTTAGCCAAAACCCTAGTCGGATCGTGGCGACCAGAATAAAGAAACATCGGGTGCGCCCTAGCCTGGAGCGGCTGCACCCGACGTTTGAGTAAGGTGCGGATGATATCCACACCACTCACCTCTTTATCTGGAATCAACTAAAGATCCTCCACCCGATGGTAGAGCCCCTCTATCTCCTCCACCTCGCCATACAAGATGTGGTTCTTCCACGACCTTTTCGGCTCAATTTTCTGGGAGGGGTCAAAAGGAGCAAGGCCAAAGTTCTGCCCGGCCACTGTGGAGTCGCGGATGTAAAACCATCGCCTCTGCCAGTACTGGACAGATTCAGACATAGAAAAGGAGAAGAAAAGCAAGTTGGATTTAAGGGAAATGATGCAGCCGCCAATGGGATAAACTCCATCGGAGCCAGATTGCCTCTTCACGGAATTGATCTTCCGGAAGAGGCCAAAGTGCGGCTTGATACCGAGCCAGCACTCGCAGAATGTGATGAAACAGGCAACATGAAGAAGAGAGTTTGGCGAGAGATGATGAAGCTGGACGCCATAAAGGAAAAGCAATCCACGGAGAAAATCGTGGATTGGGAAAGAAAGGCCCCAAAGGACAAATGCGATGAACATGACCTGAAACCCAGCAGGAGGACGGGGAATTACCTCATCGCCGGGGACTCTGACGGCCTCCCTATCCTGCGGGATAAGACCCTGCTCACGGAGCTTGCGGAGGTCACCCTCGCGCGTCTCCGACCGCTGCCAGCCACCATCAGTGACGCGAGTGGCGGCGGAACCCTTTTTGCCGCCGGCGGCAGCACTGGTACCAACTGCAGTGGAGGACTTCTTGGGCTTCCCCATCGCAGTGCGGCGGCGACGACGATGAGCACGCGGAATCAAAGATGGAAAAGTGCGAGGAAATTCCAGAGCGCGACGAGGAAAACTCAAGAAGATGAAAGTAGTGAAACAAGAATGGCTGCAGTGAAAACAAACTCACCTATCCCCAATGATTATAAGGACGAGGACGATGCACGACGACCGTCCATCGGGAAGACTTAGAGCCAACATTCAGATCTGGCCGTCCATGTGTCAGCACAGCAGCGAACCATCGCTCACATGCTGTCCATTATGCATGGAAATCGAGGCGACGCCGTAATTATCTCCACGCCGCTCGTGACCAGTCAACTCAAAGTCAGAAGGTGGGACCCATGTTCGTCCAGTCACGTCATCTCTGGCGCCGCAGACGCTTGAGGTCACCGATCATTAGCACTGACGTCATCAAAAGCTATACTAGCAACGGTTACAATTCTTCGGATACACATCTAAGAGTACTCACTCGAATCTACGATTCAACTAACTACTCGGGGCTACTCCTATCAGGAGCGCTGGCCGCGCACCCAAAAAATAATCAAAGCAATATACCATGGAACTATTCTTCGAGTCCTACGTCGAGTCTACGACTCCACTACGGACTCGGGGGCTACTCCCATAGGGAGGACGGATTCAAGCATCCGAAAAATTTGTGTCCTATGGACCTATAAGTCAACGAAGACTAAATTAAAGTCTCTGCTCGAGTCTACGACTCAAACAGACACTTGGGGGCTACTCCCATAGGGAGCGTTGGTCGCGCATCCTATGAATTCTTCGACTGCAATCCTTCAGATCAACACGCAAAAACTTTTCGGCAACTCTGCCCCAATTAAACGCTAAGCGAGTAACATCCTCCTTGGCCACCCGAAACACCTCCGCGGTGATAAACATTCGGATGCTGTGTCTGCGACACAAAGATAAGACCTACAGATATCATCTGATGGCCTGGCAACGCACACGACTACGCTCTCCTAGTGAGAATCCGTGCCAGCAGGCGCGATGAAAATCCCGATGGACGCGTTGGGTACATCATTTAAATTTACTGGAATTCCACTCCTGTAAGTCCTCCGCGGCCTGATTCGAATTGCGCCAGCATATGTTCCGGATTCGAGTCGAGGGACTCGAATCTGAAGAAGATCGTGTTGTTTTGTCCTAAGACAGTTAACTGACCCTGATCCGTCGGGAGAGTCAGGCACACGCATCAACAATCCCTACACACTCAAATCATTCTCTAGCAAACAAAGATAACCGCACCCGAAAGAATGAGGAGTCCTCAACCGAATCTATGATTTGACTGAACACTCGGGGGCTACTGACATGGTTATACCCTACAGGTACACGACCTTAGCATACCTAGTCCAGCCCAAGGAAGGCCCACGAGAACATGTGCCAGCCCATGAAGACTTTCGGGTGGCCAGGGCCCATGACGCCTTCGGATCCTTGGAGAACAAGACTAGAGTAGGTAGAATATTCAAAGGAGCAAACCCTAGAACCTGTAACCGACTCGATCTGTGCCTGAGACCTGCCTATCTCTATATAAAGGCCAGGAGGGCACGACGAGGAGGCTCTCTCGCACACCGCGACACACCTCCACGCCAGATTGCATCTGCGCCTCAGAACTTCGGTTCGCCGTAATCAAGAGCGGACAAGCAGAGTAGGGTTTTCCTCCGAGGGCCGAACTCAGGTAAACCTCGTGTCCCCGTGTTGCTTGTTTGCTAACCGTTCCGTGATCTCCAGCATCCCCATCTTCTCCAAAACCCAAGTCCATAACAATGGGCATTTACGAGATTAAACCTCGTCAGTTAGAGACCTTAGAAGGTTTTCGTCCGTCTCCTTGGGTTTTATCGTTATCGTTTCTATATGTACTTTATCTGGGTCAATGAACTCAACACCATAGAGTGTCCTTATTTTGCATTCCTGGATCTTCATTCTGCATAATAATTGAGTACAAAAGGGTATAATAAGGATAATTACATGCAATGAACTAAACAACTAAAAAAGTGAACAACTTATATGTAGACAATGAATTCAGCAACTTACAGACAATAGCATTCACTTTTGTTTACTCGATGTTAAGTGTAACTGATGTATATATAAATGAGTGCAGCTTTCACTGGATTCTGCTAGACATTCAAGTTGATAAGGGAATAGTAGAAGTCATGGACCCATTAAAGAGATACCTGGAAGAGCTCCGCAGCATGCAGGACAGGCTCCAGGGATAATTTCCGCGCTATATCGGTCTCTTTCGTTGATTTTTTAAAATGTAGAAACAAATCTTAGAGGACATCCCATTGTAGAGGTTGTCTCTTAAATGTTTATTACGTCTATGATAGCGTGCTAAAATACAGTGCATTGTGAAAGGGCTTATAGTACTGGTTGGTACGATAAGTTGACGGTGATAGGCAGCTACTAAGCGGGTACATTTCGGACGAGATGGCAGGTGCTGGTGGTTTCAAGGCACGTAATGACGTAAACATGCGCCCATTGTAAAACGAAGCCGAATCCTTTGACTTTTCATGTCTTTGGGATGATGACAGGTGGATCCATGTGCCGGCGACCCAATATTAGAAGAAGCCAGAATAGACAAGTCAAAGGATGAATGGATGCTTTAAAGTTTAACGTACAGCCATCATTCAGTTGGCCACGTGTCAAAACAAAAAACATTCTGTTGGCCATGCATGCTCTTGTTTGCATGCAAACTAGTACTACTCACGTACTACAGCATGCATGCATGCATGGCGTTTCGATCGGGGCAATTAAATAATTCGTGCATGCAATGGTTGTTTATAGATGGACGCCAGAACATGCGATGGATTCAGCCAGGGGCGGACCTAGGCCCAGGGCAACCAGGGCCCTGGCCCGGGTCGCGGCCCAAATTCCTACTTACCATCTGCGAAAAAAAAAAATTGGCCCGGGGCGTCGATGCGTCGTGGTTACCTCCTGCCCTCCTCGACTCCAGGAGCGCTCGCTCAGGATCTCCTCGGGAGCAGGGTGCGCGGCGCCGCCACTGCCACTCCACACCGACGAGGCCAGGGGCCAGGGCGACGAGCCACGCCGGCAAGAATCCACGCTGCATGCACGAGCTGAACTGCTGAAGGATCTCCACCCGAGCTGCTAGGTTGCCGTAGTACGAGCTGAACTTTAGTGGGAGGAGACTACTCCAAGACGGCAAGACGGTAGGCGTGATCGACCTCGGAGGCGGCTCTGTCCAGATGGCCTACGCAGTCTCCGCAAACGCTGCGGCGAACACAGGTACCTCAATGGGAAGGACTACAACGTCTACGTCCACAGGTACACAGTCAAGAATTTTAGATGAAATTCTTCTTGATCTGACGTATCACAAGCTGTTGATATTGGCAGTTACCTGTACTATTGCATGTTCGGGTGGAGATCCTTCAGCAGTTCAGCTCGTGCATGCAGCGTGGATTCTTGCCGCTTCACTAAAGGAAGCTTATGATTCTTTGTCTTATGTAGGTACGTTGACAAACAAGGTTATGTGATTGAGAGATTTATTGGGATAAAGCATGTCCCTGACACGAAAGCCGCTTCACTAAAGGAAGCTTTGGATGGTATGTTTCTTAAGCATGGCTTGTCTATGTCTAAATTGAGAGGGCAAGGGTATGATGGAGCTTCTAACATGAGGGGGCAGTTTCGTGGGTTGCAAAGGTTGATATTGGATGAAAATCCATATGCATTTTACATCCATTGCTTTGCCCATCAGTTGCAGTTAGTGGTTGTTGCTGTTGCCAAGTGTTGTTCCTCTGTATTGGATTTCTTTAACCACACCACTTTAATTGTCAACACTGTTAATGCTTCTTGTAAAAGACATGATGAAGTCCTCCAACATCAACATGATATTATTGTTAGTCAATTGGAGTCTGGGTCAATTTTTTCAGGAAGAGGGAAAAACCAAGCAACCAACCTTGTAAAACCCGGGGATACAAGGTGGGGCACACACCATAAAACATTGTGTAGATTCATTATGATGTGGGAAACTGTTCTTCATGTTTTAGAGAATGTTCATGATGATGGAGAAAGTCTTACACAAAGAACCACAGCGGGTGGTTTGATTTCTCAGATGGAGAGCTTTGAATTTGTTCTCATATTGCATCTTATGATCAGACTATTGGGAAAAACTAATGAGTTGTCACATTGTTTGCAAAAGAAAGATCAAAACATTGTTCGTGCTGTGAGTTTGATTGGTGTAACATTGGAGAAGCTTCAAGGTATTAGAGAACATGGTTGGGATGAACTCTTCAAAGAGACAACTGACTTTTGTATCAAATATAACATTGTAGTGCCAAACATGGATGATACTATACCCGCTCGAGGTCGCTCAAGGGGTCGTGGAAGTACAATGGTAACCTACTATCATCGCTTTAGATATGAAATATTCAATGTTGTCCATGACCAAATTATTGTTGAGCTGAATAACCGCTTTGCTGAAAAATCTACTCAATTGTTGAGGTGCATTGCTTGTCTTGATCCAAAGAACTCATTTGCTAATTTTGATGAGGACAAACTTGTTGAACTTGCTCAGATGTATGTTGATGACTTCTCCATGTATGAGATTTCTTTTCTCCTTAGAAATCAACTTGAGACATTCATTGCTGATGTTAGAGGTGATTCAGATTTTGTGAGTTGTCATGACCTTGGTAATCTTGCTGTGAAGATGGTTCAGACCGGTAGACACACAGTTTTTCCTTTGGTGTATCGTCTCATTGAGTTGGCATTGATTTTACCGGTTGCAACGGCATCAGTGGAGAGAGCTTTCTCAGCTATGAACATTATCAAGACCGAGTTGAGGAATAAAATGGGTGATGATTGGATGAATTATAGCATGGTTTGCTATATTGAGCGAGATGTATTTCACTCCATCAATGATGATGATATTCTATATCGTTTTCAAGGATACAAGAACCGTAGAGGAATTTTACCTCGGCGTTTTGGTAAGTTCTCATATTTGTATGTATTGACTATTTCACTTGATGTTTGTGTACTTTCTAATAAAATAATGTTTGCTTTATTGAAGGTATTGGTTCTTCTACGGTTGATGAAGTCATGGAAGATTTGGACTCGGAATAATAAATCCATTGATTTGGTAATATGTTCAAGTTTTAGATGAACTAAACCATTGATTGGTACTATCTTGTATCCCTGTACTACTATTTCTTTTTTTTGTCGTCTATGTGTGTTCTTGGACCGTTGACAAGTGATACGAATATATATATATGCTCATCTTAGCGATCGTATAAAAAAAATTATGTTATTACATGAGTTTTTTTAGAAGTTTTTCTGGCTCTTAATTTTTGGCCCGGGGTTTGCTCTAATCCTGGGTCCGCCACTGGATTCAGCTTCGAATTATCAAAGACTTACCAACGACGCACGTACGACGTAGACTGGAGTGCGTTACAAGTTACGATTAGGTGCTTGCTAGAATCATCATCAACACGTACGGCGTGATTAGTGGACTAGTGGTGTAGTATTAGTTTTCCTTGTCGGCGCGGTGCGGCACATGCACTCTTTCTTACTACTCCGTCTCCTAGAAATTACATGTGATGAGTGTAATTTGTATTTTGCATTTAACAAATTATTTCTATTGTCGGGGTCACATGTCATATGAGTGCTGATGCTTCAAGTACGACAATAAACATGTGATAATCTCTGTACGACGCACAAACATGCACCGTTGAACTCACTCCTAGAAAGCATCCTCGCGGCCCATCTGCTCGTCGTACCAAAGTCGGGGGGATTTTGTCTAAGCGTAAGTAGCCACACATAACCCCGACACTCCATGCCACTTTGTTCATTTTGGCATGGTTGTCATGGTCGACATAACGAGTCCAGTTGAGTTTTGACAGACTTTTTTCTCTACGGGGTTGTGACAGAACAAATGAAAATTTCTACCCCTTCAAACCGTGTATGATTTTAAGATAAGTTAAAATTATGGGCTTTGCTGAAGTTAGGAGCCAAAGCACTACAACTGCGATGTAATAATATAGTCTTCAGATGGGCACTGAGATCATGTAGATGCTCTACTCTATGTATATAGCCGACAAGGAGCTATATTGTATAACAAGCTAATATGCTAATTACGCCGCATTTGTTCTATTTTTATTAAGTACAAATTAGAAAATTTAGCTAAGCACATCTTTCCGATGGTAATCCTACACTTACGGACAATGCTTACGGAAAAAATGTTATGGACAGATGTGGAATCGTGTGATTGGAAGTTTCCTACAGCAGTTATTCCCTATAAATCTCCCACATAAATTAGTGATTTCCACGTCATTCCGTAAGATCCTGTCTGTATCAATCAACCCGTAACTATAGCATTACTCTGTTTTCCACATACACTAAATCGAATTCACACATCTATTAATTTTTCATATACATGTTCTCTTTTATGTAATACATACGTTGAATATGTTAATAATTGTTTTTCATATGAAAATATTCATTTGTATCTTCGATTCTAGAAAGAAGAGTATGCAATAATTACGTATTTTCTCCAATCCAAAATTGTGGCAGGTTTAGGCAAACTTTCAATTAAATCTGACCCAAGGAGTAGTATATTTTGGGAAAACATGGCTAACTTAAAAAATGAACCTAAAAATTGTGCATGTTTGATTTTTTAATGCAATTTATTGATATGTTAAACTGTAGTATACACTTTTGGTAATATATAAAAGGGGGATACATTTAGGGAAATTGAGAAAGATGAGCATATATGGGTGTAAGCTTGAGCTACCACGGTGAATATACTACTACAGGTCTACAGCAGAGACAGCATTCAGCTGGCCATGCATGAAATGATGCAAGTGTGCAACCGTTACAAAAGAAGGCAGGCAGCAGGCATGCATGCATGCATGCATGCAAACGGTCCGGTGCATTTACCCCTGTGCACGTGCGTGTCCAGATTCCAAGGTACTGCTTCAAGATTGGTGCGATGATCGGTGAATATACTACTACCGGAAAAACATTTTTTTGCCGAAGGGTCAAAAGACTCGGCAAAGAGTCTAAAATACACGGGGAACACCTTTGCCGTGTCACTCGGCAAAAAATAACCGGGAGATTCTTTGTCACATGGAAAAGGATCACTTGTAAAAAAGGGCCCATGCGTTGTGGTTGGTAAGGTTATTAGTCCGGCCGCCTAATCGGACGGGCAATCGACTAAGTTTCAACCATTAGTCCCGGTTGCCCACCAACCGACAAATGGGGCACACGGCATCAGAGCGCGAGGTGTGGAACACGAACCGACTAATAACTTTGCCGCTGCAGAGATTTGTCATTTCTTCGCCACAAGAGAATTCATTTTGGCACATTTTGTTGTCAGCAGATTTTCGCCACTTTTTGTGCCGCGGCAGAGAATTCATTTAGGTTGTTTTATTGTTTATTTAGTGTTTTGCACTTATCAATGAAGGAACCTTATAACATTACATTCAATACACGGATCGAGTTCATGCACTACATACAAAAGTTGCTATTCGATGCTACCGGCCAATTTCTTGAAAGTTGCTATTTTTACAATTCCTATTGTCTATACACAGCCGAGTAGTATTCCCCTTGTGTGTTTAGGACTTCTGCATCCAAGAATCCCGCAAATTCCTCCTGTATTGCTCGTATGCGATCCTTTGGCAGAAGACCGTCCCGTAGACGTTCGATCTGATTTAAAAAAGGAGTCAGCCTATATGAATATGAAACTAAACACAATTTGATTGTAATTAAAAACTATAGAAATTGTTTACGTACGTGGAGTTGCTCTAAATTTCTGCCCTTCTCATCGCAGTCTGCCGGATGAACTCGCATAAATAGTATCCACATAGATTGTTACTTGGTCCTCGTCGTCAGCACTTTACAACAGGGTTCAATCAAAATAATAATCAAGCATGATAATAACTGTATCAAAACTAGAATCAAAGAGATGCGCGGATATAGCTAGTGGTGCTTACATCTAGTGGTTGAAATGTAAGCTCCTCTTTCCAAACACCCCTAGCCTTCTTGGTGAACTGCTTCCAAGCGCTGCCCGCGAGAAAACGAATAAAATAAGTTATTAAGTACTTGATATCATAAAATTCACTTAACGCTATATATAGTGTCGTAATGATTAGAATTACCGGAGAAGTATCTGCATGTCCTTTCACGTCTCAAGGGGTTTATGTTTCGAGTCCATGACTAGTACACGCCCTTTGTCAAGTTGAATGATTAACAGAATATAGTGGTACCTGCGAATGCATAACTAATCAATTATATACTTAACATCGAGTAAGCGAAATAGAAAGTGTATACAAGACAATAACACTCACTGGAAGTTGTAAGGAAATAGTATTTCCCTTTTGGTTTCTTGAAACATTAACGCGTGTACTATATTATCCTCCGTATCCTGGGGGCTTATTTTGAGATTAGCTTCATGAACCCAATATGGGTCAATGAAGCCAATGTCATAGATTTTTCCTCTGCTGCATTCGAGAATCTTCATTCTGCATATTAAAGTATGATTATATACATGCAATAAACAAAATATTATAGATGGAGACTAAATTAATTACACAATTAGTACTTACAGACAATAGGCACTCATGATCGATTTGTCCAAGGCGTCTTGATTGAATAATTGAAATAGTTCATCAAATTCAACGGATATCATGTCATCCTTATCTTTCCCATGATGCTTTTTTGTAACCCTCAGCACTATCCAGTTAGCCCCGGCCCTTGTGACATGCATGTACCAGTTATGCAATATTCGCATTTTTGTTGGAAGATTGTTTACCTCCTCAGGTTTGACGAGAGGTTTTCCGTACTGGTATTGGTATGCTACTTCACTCACGGGGAAGAACTCTAACTGGGATAAGTACCGGGCAATACTCATACCTTGAGCAAGGGCGTTCTCCAGACAGTAACTACCTCCGGATCATACCGCTTTCGCCCCATATTTGCTCGACCCCACATTGGTTTGGGAAATCACCTTGAGAGGGGCGCAAGACTGTTTTGCTTGTTCTCCGAGCTAGGCAACAGATTTCTCGCTTGCATCAGTACTGCTCTTCGAGGCTTTTTGTGCCGCATGTGACTTGAGAATAGAACGCTCATAGTCTGATGACAGCTTTGGCTCGGGTTGATGAAGAGACTTTAGCATTTTCAACACTTTGGCTTTTTTTTCTTTGGTGCTGGGGAACTCTGGCTCTTTCGGTCGCCTCGGCTTAGCGAAAAACGCCGTTGCTTCGATCAACGATCGCCACGCCTCTTCTTCAAGATACCATAAGCTCTCTTGGGAGGAACCTTTGGTACTTTTGGAAGAGGCTCTTGTTTACGTTTCGGCGATCGCTTACCACGACGCAGAGGAGCGGTACACTTACGCTTTTTATCCTGAGGCGCCGGCGATGGCTCCCGCGGCGATGGCTGCGTCGGAGATTGGTGAGGCGACGGAGACGGGTGAGGCGACGAAGATGGCCTTGACGACCTCGCTGGAGACGGGTGAGGCGGCGGCGAAGATGGCCTTGGCGTGTGATTTCGAAGCACGATACATTCCTTTGGCCATAGAATGGTGACGTTTTTTGCGTCTCCCAATTCAGTCACATCCCCTTCACCTGCAGGGTAGTGAATCTTCAAAACTTCAAAGGTGGGCATGATTTCATCCACCCCGACAATAGTGTAGCCCTCTGAAACCGGACGACAGTGGTAAGTTGGTGTGGGTCCAATTGGTAAGGCATAGCCGACCGCCACCTTCATTGATATGTTCACAACTTTGACATGTAGCTCGCAGTGTGTCATCTCTGTGATATCATCCACTGGGTAGCCAACAGGAGCCATCGTCGGTGCACCATCGTCATCGCCATTTTCATCACCCGGGACCTCGGTGGAAGCCACACTGCTTTTTAGATTATTCGATAGGCCGGTAGCATCGAATGCAAGCAGTCTTGAGATGGGCCGGTAGTACTTTGCTCTTTAAGTGCGTTAATTTCATCTTGTTGTTGCTTTATTCGTTCTTCAATTATACGCATTCACTCTTTCTGAATATCTGCTTCAACTTCCGCCCTGTCCTTTCTCCTCTGACGGCTTCTATCAGGATATGTCTTCCTCTCTTCGGGAAACACGGTCCTCCACGGTTGGGAGCCTCTTGTGCCAAAGTAGGGCGGAGGAAGGATAGGTCTCACCGGCGGAAGGATGGCGTCGATGGCGACGGTTGGTGGCTCCAACCGGGACATATTCCCCTGTTTTCAAAAAATTTCAGGTATTTTTTCTCTGTTCCCGCCTTATTTTTTATTTTGGGGTTTAAATTTGTATTGTTTTTTAAATGATAATTAATTTGGAATTTAGAAAAACTTTAAACATAAAAAGTGTTTGGATTTGAATAAATAATTCAAAACCATTTTCTGTTTTAAAAAATAATTAATGTAACCATTTAAAATATGAACCATTTACAATTAAAAATGAATTAACTTATATTTTTTAATATCAATTTGGAATTTAGAAAAACTTTAAACATAAGAAGTGTATGGATTTGAATAAATAATTCAAAAACATATTCTATTTTTAAAAATAATTAATGTAACCTTTTAAAATGAATTAACTTATATTTTTGAATATTAATTTGGAATTTAGAAAAATTTAAACATAAAAAGTGTTTGGATTTAAATAAATAATTCAAAAACATTTTCTGCTTTAAAAATAATTAATGTAACCATTTAAAATATGAACCATTTACAATTAAAAATGAATGAACTTATATTTTTTAATATCAATTTGGAATTTAGAAAAACTTTAAACATAAGAAGTGTATGGATTTGAATAAATAATTCAAAAACATATTCTATTTTTAAAAATAATTAATGTAACCTTTTAAAATGAATTAACTTATATTTTGAATATTAATTTGGAATTTAGAAAAATTTAAACATAAAAAGTGTTTGGATTTAAATAAATAATTCAAAAACATTTTCTGCTTTTAAAAAATAATTAATGTAACCATTTAAAATATGAACCATTTACAATTAAAATGAATTAACTTATATTTTTAATATCAATTTGGAATTTAGAAAAACTTTAAACATAAGAAATGTATGGATTTGAATAAATAATTCAAAAACATATTCTATTTTTAAAAATAATTAATGTAACCTTTTAAAATGAATTAACTTATATTTTTGAATATTAATTTGGAATTTAGAAAAATTTAAACATAAAAAGTGTTTGGATTTAAATAAATAATTCAAAAACATTTTCTGCTTTTAAAAATAATTAATGTAACCATTTAAAATATGAACCATTTATAATTAAAATGAATTAACTTATATTTTTTAATATCAATTTGGAATTTAGAAAAACTTTAAACATAAGAAGTGTATGGATTTGAATAAATAATTCAAAAACATATTCTATTTTTAAAAATAATTAATGTAACCTTTAAAATGAATTAACTTATATTTTGAATATTAATTTGGAATTTAGAAAAATTTAAACATAAAAAGTGTTTGGATTTAAATAAATAATTCAAAAACATTTTACATTTTAAAAATAATTAATGTAACCATTTAAAATATGAACCATTTACAATTAAAATGAATTAACTTATATTTTTTAATATCAATTTGGAATTTAGAAAACTTTAAACATAAGAAGTGATAGGGGCGGGCATTGTTAGAACTTGCATTGGATCTCTAAGAAACCACATATGAGTCTAAAAATGATTTTTCAAAAAATCATGGGCGATATATCATGTACTGTAGTACAACCGGACCCACTTCCTACCGATTCTACAGACATTTGTCCTTTTACCCGGGATGGACGAAAAGGTTTGAGATGTACCGTTGGGATATAGTCCATGTAAGGTGGTCTAGTATTTTAGGAAAATAGGACGGTAGCATTCTCAAACGGCATTTTGGTGGTTACTTCACAACCCGTTTTGCACTCGGAAAATGGAAAAGGGCTTTTCCATGCGACAAAAGGAAAACTTCCTCCGCAACATTGTTCTCCATACCAATTTCCACACACATGCATAATATGGGCACAACATCACAAACTATGCCGTGATTCAAGACATAACATCGGGTCATTTGGACCAAAGCCATGAAACCTCGAACATGATAGGTCATTTTGTGAAGGTTTTTTCAAACATGATCAATATACCAAGTCTGATATTTTTCCTTTCAACTATGTAACATAATATGACACCACACGAAGGATTTTCATTGTTCGGATTTTTTGAATTTATTATGCCCGTTTGAATTATCCGAATTTCTAACTATGGTCGAACCGTGTGCATGAAGATAGGGACGGGCATCGTTAGAACTTGCATTGGATCTCTGAAGAAACCACATATTGCGAGTCTAAAAATGATTTTTCAAAAAACACGGCGATAGATCATGTACTGTAGTACAAACCGGACCCACTTCCACCGATTCTACAGACATTTGTCCTTTTACGGATGGACGAAAAGGTTTGAGATGTACCGTTGGGATATAGTCCATGTAAGGTGGTCTAGTATTTTAGCAAAATAGGACGGTAGCATTCTCAAACGGCATTTTGGTGGTTACTTCACAACGACCCGTTTTTGCTTCGGAAAATGGAAAAGGGCTTTTCCGTATGCGAAAAAGGAAAACTTCCTCCCGCAACATTGTTCTCCATACCAATGTCCACACACATGCATAATATGGGCACAACATCACAAACTATGCCGTAATTCAAGACATAACATCGGTCATTTGGACCGAAGCCATGAAACCTCGAACATGATAGGTCATTTTGTGAAGGTTTTTAAAACATGATCAATATACCAAGTCTGGTATTTTTCCTTTCAACTATGTAACATAATATGACACCACGCGAAGGATTTTCATTGTTCGGATTTTTTTTGAATTTATTATGCCCGTTTTGAATTATCTCAATTTCTAACTATGGTCGAACCGGTGTGCATGAAGATAGGGGACGGGCATTGTTAGAACTTGCATTGGATCTCTGAAGAAACCACATATTGCGAGTCTAAAAATGATTTTTTCAAAAAATCACGGGCGGTAGATCATGTACCTATAGTACAAACCGGACCCACTTCCTGCCGATTCGGCAGACATTTGTCCTTTTTACCCGGGATGGACGAAAAGGTTTGAGATGTACCGGTTGGGATATAGTCCATGTAAGGTGGTCTAGTATTTTAGGAAAATAGGACGGTAGCATTCTGAAACGGCATTTTGGTGGTTACTTCACAATGACCCGTTTTTTGCGCGGAAAATGGAAAAGGGCTTTTCCGTATGCAAAAAGGAAAACTTCCTCTGCAACATTGTTCTCCATACCAATGTCCACACACATGCATAATATGGGCACAACATCACAAACTATGTCGTGATTCAAGACATAACATCGGTCATTTGGACCGAAAGCCATGAAACCTCGAACATGATAGGTCATTTTGTGAAGGTTTTTCAAAACATGATCATTGTTCAAGACATTTAGTCCGGATGTAGTCACAAACCGACTAAAAATATTTTCCGCCATTTCCCACCTCTTCCCGCCAAGTTTTCCGCCTTTCCTTTCTACTAGAGCTTTTAGTCCCGGATGTAGTCACTAACCGACTAAAGATATTTCCGCCATTTCCCAAAGCTTCACGCCAAGTTTTCCGCCTTTTCCTCTATATTTAGGGTGATCGTGTCATGGCTATCCACACATCCACACCTTCCTCTCTTAGAACAATGGACAACGCCATCTTGGGCCATTCTCGACCTCGAGGAGACCGAGGCGTGCACCTCCAACTACCCTTGTCCACCGGGTACCGCCCACGGCTGGATGTCGAAGCGCCGAGGGGTTCCTCCCCTCTGTCCCTCAAGGTTCCGCACGCCAGCGGCCATCACAAACCACTTCTACCACGAGCTCACGCCGAGTGGATGGATCCTAGTGGGATCCCGACAACCATGACACTGGAATGCCTTCTTCGCTAATAGGCGGAAAGGGATCTCGCCAGTACGAGGGTGATGGCCCGCCACCGGTGAACCACAACGAAGTCGGCCGTCGTTCGTGGTGGGAGAACCGTACTATCATCAGTGATGCGCTACATCGCCGGGAGACCATCCGCCACGGTGCCCACGAGTCCACCCGCCACAGGCCCCACATCGCCCTGGCGTAGCGGCATCGTCTTCAGAGACCCTCTCCACCCGCCGTGAATCCAAGGCTGGAATGGCCTGGTATATGCCATGGATGGGCCGAGGATCCCTGAGTGGCGGTGACGATGACGATGATGATGACGACGATGAAGACCTCAAGTCGCGTCTATAGGACTAGACATGATTACGACTAAAGGGGCGCTTTAGGCCTGAGTGTTAGCTAGTCCCGATTTGTCGGTTTTAATATTAATAAATGTCTTAAGTGTTACCTAATAAATAGAGGGAAATTCCTATATAAAGAGAGGGTTCATATTTAGTCTCGGTTGGAGAAACCAACCGCGACTGAAGGGATTGCGGCAGAGTGGGCTAGACAACACTAATAATAGGGGTGAGTGTCGACATTATGTCGTGCATGTGTACCTTGTCCCGGATGGTGTCACCAACCGGGACTAAAGATGAACTTAGTCCCGGTTGGAGACACCAACCGGACTAAAGATGAGTCAAGACTAATAATAGGGTGAGTGTCGACATTATGTCGTGAGTGTCGACATTATGCCGAGCTTTGTACTATAAATATGCATCCTTGTGAGTCCAGCCTCCACCCGCTTTGAGGCATCTCCAAGATGGTTTTAGAGAGCAGGACACCACTACGCCGGGCCAGGAGATGACGGAGCCTGGGCCCTCCGGCAAATCTCCGAGAAATCGGTCATAGAGGCACTCCTAATATGTGAAATTAGTTAGCTCCGAGGCGTATTGATCTAGTTAGTGAAGTTACAAGCTGCAAGATGGTTTTCGAGAGCGGGGACACCACTGCAGCAGCCTGTGGAGATGCCGACGAGCCAGTCCTCCCATCTCCGAGAATCGGTCATAGAGGCACTCCTAATATGTGAAATTAGTTAGCTCGAGGCGTATTGATATAGTTAGTGAAGTTACAAGCTGCAAGATGGTTTTCGAGAGCAGGACACCACTACGACCAGTTTCGGGAGATGCCGACGAGCCCAGCCTCCGCATCTCCAAGAAACTGGTCATAGAGGCACTCCGGTCCAGCCACAAAATGGGACTAACACTCAAGACATTTATTAATATTAAAACCGAGACTACAAAACCGACTAAAGGCCACAAACCGCGAAAGATATCCTTGGTCAAGCCACAAACCGCGAAAGACATGAACTAGAGTTACATAATATGAGCATGAACTTCTTGGCATATGTCATTCCTTATGACCGCTTCAGACGTAACCATGGAGCATCTTCTTTACTTAACGGAATGCTTGGGTCGTTTTCCACCGTGAAGGGCGGAATTTCATCAAACTTATTATAATCTTGACATGTCTGCCTTTGTCCTCGATTCCCACGATGTTTCTTTTCCTGAAAGAACTATGTGACGCTTTGGCTCATCATATGATGTATTCGTTTGCATATTTTTTCTTTTTTCGGCCTGGAGGACATGGCCTTCACATAGAAAACCTGAGATACATCATTGGCTAGGACGAATGGTTCATCTCTATAACCCAGATTGTTGAGATCCACTGATGTCATTCCGCATAACCGGTCTATCTTTACCCTTCCCCATTCAAAGTTGACCCATTTGCAATGAAACAAAGGGACCTTAAAAGAGACTCCATAGTCTAGTTCCCATATCTCCTCTATGTAACCATAATATGTGTCCTTTTGTCCATTCTCGCCTATTGCATCAAAGCGGACACCACTATTTTGGTTGGTGCTCTTTTATCTTGGGCGATCGTGTAGAATGTATTCCCATTTATTTCGCACTTTGGAAATTCAATACAAGAGAAGATGGTGACGCCAACAAGTATAGCTGATCTCCAACAAGTGGTGTCATTCAAGAGATGTGTCCGCATCCAACCACCGAAAGACTTCATGTGTTCATCTCAGAATCCATGATTCAGCTTCCCGGTTTTGGAGCGTACAATATTCTTGTGTTCCTCGATATACTGAGCTGCCAAGGTGGAATTATGTAGAACTGTAGTATGCTTTAGTGAAAGAATCCCGTCCCTACATATCGTTGCTTTCTTTCCAGTGCCTTTTCCACTTAGTCTTCCCTCATGCGCGAGTCGAAACACCAATCGGCTTAAGGTCGAATAAAGTCAACACAAAACTCAATGACCTCCTCTGCTCCATATCCCTTGGAGATGCTTCCTTCCGTCTAGCACGGTTATGAACATATTTCTTTAAGACTCCCATGAACCTCTCAAAGGGGAACATATTGTGCAGAAATACCGGACCGAGAATGGCAATATCTTCCACTAGATGAACCAGAGATGCCATAATATTGAAGAAGGATGGTGGGAACACCAATTCAAAACTAACAAGACATTGTACCACATCCTTCGTAACCTTGGCGTAATATCTGGATTGATTACCTTCGAGATATTGCATTGTGGAATGCACACAACTTCACAATGGGTACTCGAACATTTTCCTAGAAGCCCCTCAATGCAATCGGAAGCAATGCGTCATAATCACGTGATACTATGAGACTTCAGGTTTTGGAACTTTTTCCGCCATATTTATTATCCCTTTATATTAGATGAGAAGCCCGGCACCTTGATACTGTAAAGGACTTCAAAAAGATTTCCTTCTCGCTTTGGTAAGAGCATAACTGCACGACTTAAGTGGCGCCCTTTATCCGCCTTTGTTATCTGTATGCATGTTCTTTGGGTCTTTCATAATTTGTTGGTCCTCCGTGCTTCGGTGTATCTTTTGTCTTCCCATACACGCCTATGAATCCTAGCAAGTTCACGCAGAGATTCTTCGTCACGTGGATCACGTCGATTGAAGAGTGGACACGTAGGACTTTCCAATATGGAAGCTCCTAAAATATAGATTTCTTCTTCCACATGGGTGCGTGTCCTATAGCGACGTCGTTCGGAACTGATTGACCGTCTGGACCCTTTTCAAAGATTACTTCTATGTCCTTGACCATACCAAATACATCATCACCAGCAGGGAGTTCAGGCTTCTTCCGGTGATCTGCCTCACCTTTGAAATGCTTGCCTTTCTTTCTTACGGGATGATTGGTCGGAAGAAATCGTCGATTCGCTAGGTACACAACCTTCTTGAATTTATGCAAATATGTACCTTCGGTCTTATCTAAACAGTGGGTGCATGCCTTATATGCTTTGTTTGTCTTTCCTGAAAGGTTACTAAGAGCAGGCCAATCATTGATGGTTACGAATAACAACCCTCGTAGATTAAATGGCTCCTGATTGTTCTCATCCCACGCACGTACACCTGGTTTGCCCCACAACTGTAAGAGTTCTTCAACTAATGGCCTAAGGTACACATCAATGTCGTTGCCCGGTTGCTTCGGGTCTTGGATGAGCACTGGCATCATAATGAACTTACGCTTCATGCACAACCTAGGAGGCAGGTTGTAGATACATAGAGTCACGGGCCAGTCTGCTCCCCAAAAGGATTCATGTCATCCGTGCCAGACCAAACCATAAGTTCCTTGCGTCGCAAAGTCCGGAAGTCTCTCGATTTTTCTCCACTGTGACCCATCGCCAGGTGTCTCAACTCCCGCCTTTCTTACGGTCTTCTTTGTGCCATCGCAACAACCTGGCATGCTCTTTGTTTCGAACATGCATTTCAACCTTGGTATTATAGGATCATACCACATAACCTTAGCAGAACCCTCTTCCGAGGGGCTCTCCCTCAACATCACCGGGGTCATCTCGTCGATCTTATACCGCAACGCTGCATACCGGCATTTATCTAAATTCTCATACTCCTTACATGTAGAGGATGCGATCATTAATGCATGCATGTATCTTTTGCACATCTAATCCCGGAGGACAGAGTCTTCTTTGCTTCGTAGGTACTCTCGGGAAGTTCGTTATGTTTTGGAAACTTCGACTTCATTATTTTCAGCATCTTTTCAAATGAGGAGTTAGTTAGACCACACTTTGCCTTCCATCACAACAATTCCAGTGTGGTACCGAGCTTTGTCCTGCCATCTTCACAATTTGGGTACAACAATTTCTTGTGATCTTCTAACATGCCCTCTAACTTCAACTTCTCATTTTCTGTTTCGCAGTCTCGCTTTGCATCAGAAATGACCCTACCAAGTTCATCACCGCTCATCCGATGCCCGTTCTTCACCTTTTTCCTCTCCATTGTCTTCCATTGCGGTATCAGATTCAGGAAACATATGATGATAGTTGTTATCATCATCTTCTTCTTCACCATCTTCCATCATAACCCCTCTTTCCCGTGCTTGGTCCAAAGAATTATAGTTGGGCATGAAACCTTTCATAATCAGGTGGCCGCGAATGATTTTCGAGGAAGAGTACTCCTTGTTGTTCCTACATTGAACACATGGACAACGTATAAATCTATTCTCTTTGTTTGCCGTAGCCACATCGATAAATTTATCCACGCCTTTGATATACCCGGCTACGCGCCGGTCACCGTACATCTATTCCCGACCGTTCATCTGCATCATATAAGTAAGTTTATCAAAAAACAGGACATCATAAATAGTGAAATAACCAATTCACACCGACACATGAATTGTATCAATGACCTAGAAAAGATAAGATTGCTAACCTCGATCGAGGGAAATAAAGAGGAGAAAGCTCAAGTGCGTCTCGGACACCTTCTATATTTTTGTTCTATGAGAAATTCAACGGGATTTTTCACTCAAACATTTCAACAAACACCTTCAATGCATGCATGAGAAAAACTAGCACACACCCTCACACCTTACACCATTCGAAAAAAGCAGTGGAGGCAGAGGGCTGGGCGTTGCATTTATAGGGCAGGGTCTTTAGTCCCGGTTGGAGCCGACAACGGGACTAAAGGTGCGTACACGCCACGTGGTGTGGCCAAACCTTTAGTCCCGGTTGGTGGCTCCAACCGACATGCCCTTACCAACCGGGACCCATGCCCTCGCCCCTGCCCGCTCCAACCGACGTGCGGCATTAGTCCCGGTTGGTGGCGCAACCGGGACTAATGCTCCGAGGGGTCGCGAACGGATGGCCCTTTTTTCCTCTAGTGGATACTACTCCCCGGGTATCCAACCAAAGAATCCCCGGATCGATCCACACCATGTTCATTTTTCATCAATACCAAGACGGTTTCTTATCCTTATCTTCTACCTCCTCCCGTGCGGCACCTCGTTGATTGCATCTCACGCGCACGCCGTTGCTGCAGCTTGCGCCACTGCACATCTGTGCAGTCGTGCCGCCATGCTCTACACACCTGCTCCGTTGAGGAAAACGCCACAGCGCCGCCACGCTCATCTTGCCGGAGACAGCGGCCACCGACATGGCCGCCGCCTAGGGTGTCCCGCTGCTCCGCATCCAACCCGCAGCAGCCCCGCCTGCCCTAGACATGAGGGCTACTCGCCATGGACGTCGCCCCAGGGAGCCCCGCCGCTCCCCCTCCACCCCGAGCACGCCTATCTATCTGCAAAGCTCTGTCCAGCTTTATTGCCATATACGACCTCCGACCGACGTGCGGTCGCCTCTGTAGACGAGAACAGCCGTCTCCTCACGGGTTTGCTACAGGCGACCGCCGGTGGTGCTACCAAAGAATACGGGCGCTGCTACATAGCCGTCGAGGTTTGCTACGGTTGTGGCCGTCGGCGGTGCTACAAGCAACGTCAGATTTTTGCTACATATGTTCTATGATTTTACTATAATTATACAAAATGTTTGCTACAATATCCCCTATGATGTCTGCGACAAAGTCAGGTTGCTACATTTATGACAAAAAATTGGTTCAAAGTCTCCGGCGAGGTCTTTTTTTGCTACATTATCATTTTTTTTTCTACCACCTTTTTATGATTCTGCTACAATTGTGTGAAGTTTTGCTACAAGGTCTCCGACGATGTTTTTTCCACGATAGTCTTCGGCGATGTCTCCGGTGAAGTCGGTTTTGCTAAATTTGGACATTTTTCTGCTAGAAAGTCGCCGGCGAGGTCTCCGGCTAATTATTCGATGAGGTCGACTCTGTCTATTATTTTCTGGACCGAACCATTTTTTGCTACGTTTACCAAAGCATGACTATTTATAAAAAAAAAACGGGACAAATATAGCAAAAGCAGGATAAAATCAGGAGAGAGATATGGAATATTGATTTAGTTTGATTGGATGGCTGGGAACCCGGGATGGAAAGTGTTTTCATCTCTTGGAGGACACGTAGCACTGCCCTTGTCATATGTGTGTTTGTCCTGTAACTTGGGATTTTTTTTTGCCACGTGCATTTCGATATACTCGGCAAAAAACAACTTAATGGCATTCCGATACAAAAGGAATTGCCACGTGGCTGCGGGGTTTGCTGAGTACTACTACTCTCTCCGGACTGGTTTATTAGCCGCACACATAGTTTAAGAACAACTTTGACCAATAATTTTGGTTAATAAATTTTATATAATATGTCATAAAAATTATACCATTGGATTCATCTTCAAAAGTAGTTTTCAATGGTATATTTTTTGAAGTATATATTATATATTTTATTAGTCAAAATTAATGGTCAAAGATTTTTTTAAATACATGCCTAATATATATAAACAGGACCGAGGAAATACATGTTATCTAGACACTTGGCAAAGCGGCCATGCAAAATAAAAATTAAAATATGCCGCCTGCCGCCGGTCGCGCACGTAGCCGCCAGTGGTGAGGCCGTTCACCTGCTAGTCATGCTCCGGCAAGCTGCGGGCAGCATCTCATTGCCAAGTCCGGCAAGCCGCCTGTCGTGCCGACAAGCGCTCACCACCGCGCTCGTCGTTGGGAGTGGCTGGCTGTGTCGGTCGCTGCAAGCCGCACTACCCCGGCTGCCAGCAGCGGCACCAGCTGTGCGGTGCCTCCAACTCGCATGCTGCTCGGCCGCAAGAGGTCCTGGTGGGGAGGAAGCCCTGACGGTGAGTGAAGTCCAGGAAGCAGGGGAGGCCCTGGTGGTGGCTTGACCCGGCTGCCGGCGGCGTGGCATGGAAGTAGACGGGTTGTGCTGGTTGGATTGGTGGGAAGGGATAAGAGAGAGAGAGAGAGAGAGAGAGAGGTGGGGTCAGGGGTTGCCATGTCATTGACCCACGCCTATTTATCCCGGCCATCCAAGTTGAGCGTGATCCAATGGCCCATATTCATCCTGCTCTTTGCCGTGTGTCCCAAAAAATCTTGGCAAAGTCTACAGAAACACAGTTTGTTGAGTGTATATACACTGGGCAAAGATTTTATCATATTTTAAACTCGTAGTTCTGTTCTGTTATTTTTCCTCGTATCTAGGTCACATAAAATGACGCGACGCATGGATTTTTTTTATTTTGATTTTTTAAATTTCTTGTGCTCTTTTGAAAAAGTGGTCAAAACGGCGGCTATGACCGTTGTTGGCTAGGGCAGCATCTTTGCAAAACTGTTGGCGCGTATGTGATAAAATGGAACTATTTGAATCTAAAAATGTAAACTACTATAAAGTAGGTGCAGTTCAATTTTCACCCGCTTCCAACTAGCTCGACAATAAACCTTGTAATTTTTTTAGAAATTCTAGGAAATGCTGCAAGGTCAGTAGGATTGTAAAACTGGGTATTGAAGTGGTCGAGTATTTTCATAGACAGGGGAGGTACCAAGCGAGAACCATGGGCTAAAGTTGCTTCACTCAAAAACCATTTTAGGCAGAAAGTGTATTCTTTTGCAAAGAGTATGGAAACTCCCAAAGACAAAGTTTTGTGGGGAATCCTAAGACACACGCGACTGTGTATCTGGTGGGACCATCAGCGTTATAGAATGAAATTGAGAATCCAAAAATGAATTTTACCAAAAAACAGTAGCAAATTACACAGCAGCCGAAGTTCAAATTCTACCCGCTTCCAACTAAACAGGCAGGAAACCGCGTAAGTTCTCAGAAATTCCTAGAAATGCTGCAAGGTAAACATGTTTGGAAAACGGGGTATTGAAGTGGTCTAGCATTTTCGTAGACAGGGGTGGTACCAAGCGTGAAAATGGTCTAAAGTTGCTTCACAAAAAAAAAATTAGGCACTAATAAGATAGAAAATGCAGTTTTTTCAAAGAGTATGAAAACACCCAAAGGCTATGTCGCGGAATCCTAAGGCACACATGAATGTGTAATATGGGTTTGTTTTGACAAATTATACCATCGTTTAGGTCATAACTTAGATTATTTTCCTTCAAAAGCCATGCAATCTCGATCTTGGTAACTCGTTTTGTGAAGGTTTTGCAAAAAAAAATGTAGTCCAGATCTATTATTTTTTCTTGAAACTAGGTCACATAAAATAACACTGTGCGCTGGTTTGCCATGATACCGACAAATACCAAACCAGATTTACGCCGCTTGTTAGGTCTTGCCATCTATCTTCATGGACACGAAAGACGGTTCCGGTCCAAATGGATCATAACGTTGCCCCAAGGGCATCCACTATGTGTGAAAAACCACACCATAAGTCAAAAGGTACAGCTAAAGAACTATCCATATACATACATAAGTTTATGTGTTGTCCACAAGGACTAAAATAATATTATCTAGTACACATGGCAATAGAAAACTAATTTCAATAACAACAATGTACTATGTTGGTATCTCTGGATCCCAGCTTATGGACAGATTACCTACATCGTAATCCGGCCGGTCTAATTATGTTGTTCACAAGTTGTAGCGGAATTGCACTAACATGCATGCATTTGGACGTAATTAATTAAGTATAGTTAAATAAGTGACATGCATGCACACACGTGAGGCGGTTAAATAAGTTGTAGTTATTAAAGACATGTAGGAGTAGATTAAATAAATAGACCACACTACCCTAAAATTATTATACTTCCCAGCTTATGGACAAATTACGTACGTCATCCGGTCTGATTATGTTGTTCACTATCATGCATGCATTTGGACGTAATTAATTAAGTTGTTAAATAAGTAACCACCGGGCTGGACATGCATGCACGTGAGACGTGAGTCGGTTAAATAAGTTGGCATGTACTAGTACTAGGAGTAGATTAAATAAATAGACCAGTACCCTAAATTAAATTACGCATGCAGGTTGGTGACAGTAGTCCACATATATATATGGACTCCAATGGAATGACGGCACGCACTAGTACTGTAGTGATACGTACGGGAGCATCGATCAGTACGGGCAAATTAAATTTATTTACTGTGCTGCTGGCATGGAGAGTATGTATTACCGTGTCCGTGTACGTGGCCGACCGGGATCAAACGGGAGATCAGCGCAGCAAGCTTCGGTAGGGGACAGTCCCTGACACACTAGGAATCAACAAGTAGCACAGCACGCGCAGTACGCCACGTACGTACGTACGGGATAATATCCGTCAGTCGTCTCACCAACAAGTTCCAAAGATTACCCAAGCAGATCAGTGAGTAAGCTAAGTAACGATCGAGCAAAGTTTATCTGGCCGGGGTAGGAATCGGCCGGGGTCTGGACGAGGACGATGGTCAGACTGCTGCAGCTGGGTCGTCGTTTCCGACGTCGATGACGATCTCCTGCTGCTGCTGCTGCTGGACGGTAGGCGGCTGCGCGGTGACCTGCTGCTCGTCGGACGATGCGGCGACGACGTGCACCACGTACTCGCCCTCGGTGGTGGTCTTGTCGGCGTGCTCGGAGTGGTGGTGGTCGCCGTCCTTGCCGTCGGTGCTCCAGTAGTCGGCATGCTCGCCCTCGACGTTGCCAAGCTCCGCCTGAAGGTTGCTCGCATCCTGCTGGACGTTGTCCTTGCCGTCCTCGGAGAGGCTGCTGTCGGTGGTCTCGTTGTTGGCGTCCTCGGAGAGGTTGCCGTCCTCGCCGTCGGTGCTCCAGTCGTCGGCATGCTCGGAGCTGTTGCCGTCCTCATCACTGTCGGTGCTCCCATCATCGCTGTGATCATCAAGGAGGCCGCCGTTCTGATGTGCAGCAGGGTCGGCGACTTCCCCCGCGTGGCCATGGTTGATCAAGTGCTGCTCTAGTCCCTGGGGAGCAGCAGGCGGTGGCTGCAACCGGAAGAGAAGATGTAGGAAGAGCTGCCCCATCGCGCACAAGCCTGCAACGCCCGCCGAGAACTGCACAGCAGAAATCAAATACAGTACATGAGATCGATTAATCGAGTAGCAGCATTGCCAATATACTAGTACCCACCAAGTACGTACGTACGTTCAGGGCATGCATATACGACGTACCACGAGGTATCCGTCGATCTCGCTGAATGGTACACCGTGTATGTTCCGCCAGATCCACTGAATGGCGTTGGGGCAGGCGAGCAAAGGCACACTGAAATGAGGCATCATGCTCATTGACCTCTCCTGCAGTGCTCTTGGCTGTGGAATAATCAACAGCAATATAATCCATGGCCGGCGGATCACTAGCTAGCACAGATGTAGGCAGTAGTATATATATGCGCGCGGTACGGTTGTGCATGCTCACCAGATTGTAGGCGGGCGCCACCGAGGCGAAGCATGAAGAGGCGCAGCAAACCAGACTGTAGAGGAACGTGGTCCTCCCGACAAGTACATCGAGGCCGACGGCGCCGACGAGGAGCGCCACCCCGCCGGCGCCGAAGTACTGGAGGAGGTACGTGAGTCTGTGGTCGTCGCGCTCGGACAGGCAGACGAAGGTGAGCGTGTACGCGGCCGCGGTGAGCGCTCCGAACTGGCTCAGCATGGACAGTACCTCAAGGCCCCAATCGACGGCATACCGGATCCAGAGGCTGCAGCTGACAAAGGTGAAGAGGTACGCGTAGGGCGAAAACCTGAGCACGGAGCGGGTGTGGATGAAGCCAATCCTGCGAATCAAACCACCAAGCAAGAGAGAAGGCCGGGGCGGTTAATAACAATTTAATTTCAGCCAGGCAGGCAGAAGCAAGCAAAAATACGTTGTTTCGGATGGATTTCATGTACACATATATACGTACAGGGGTGCCAGGTAAAGCAGGAGTGTGTTGCCGCAGGCCAACAAGAACCACAGATCCATCTCGATCGATCGTCTCGGCCGCGCCTACACATCATCGTCATCATCATCATCATGGATCAACCAAATAAAAATCAGTATGCGTCTAGTGTTGGTACGGCCCCGGAATACATACACCTACCGAATCGATCGATTCAAACGAAACACAGCGCACGCAAATTAACATGACATGATATGAATCAAAACAAAACAAAAAAAAAGGCAGATCTCTACTAGCAGTTCGCCACATATATACAGATCGATGGTACTAGCTATAGCTAGGAAGCACAACACACGCAAATTAACATGACATGATATGAAGCAAAACAAAACCGAGAAAAAAGGCAGATCTCTACTAGCAGTTAGCGACATATATACAGATCGATGATACTCTAGCTAGCCAGGAAGCACAGCACACGCAAATTAACAGCAAGAGAGATCGAGAGCGCTAGCTGTAGATAGATAGATAGATCTACACGACGGACGACGCGCGCGTGCATGCGCCGGCGCGGCGGAAAATCACCGGTACAACAAACGATTACTACTCAACGAGGACATCCATGAATCTATCTATCTTCTGTGCCCCGATTCGAACGAGACAGCTATACATCGTTCCATCCACATGTACACATCACGCATTAGACGCAGAGGATGCAGGAAGGGAGAAAATCGGCCGATTCGCAAGCAAGCAAGCAAAGCAGATCCGGCCGGCGCGGCCGGCCAGCACCAAGTAGTCGATCATCCGAGCGGGAGGAGGAAGGAAGGAAGGAAGGAAGGAACGGGGCCGGAGACACGGATGAACAACTCACCTGCGCTGCTGCTGCAAGGTGCCGAGCGAGCGCGCGGTGGTGGGCGGCGGCGGTGTGGCGAGCGGCTACGGGTAGGGGGTAGTGGTGCGCGACATGCGCGGCGCGGCGCGGCTAGGAGAGGGAGGGAGGCGGCCTGAGAGAGCAGCGTGGAATGAATGAATGAATGGGTAGGGAACCAGCCGCCTGCACTGTGAGTGTTGCCTTGGGCTGGTCTCTAGTATTATATAGTCCTACCAATCCAGCGGCCGGGTGGATGGATGGATGGATGGAAAACGTGACGTCAGCGAGTGAGGGACCCACTCGAGATTCTCCACGGCTTTCCTTTCTTGCCTCCCAAGAAGTACGGACGGGGGCGCGAGACCTCGGTTTGCTGTGTGGACGGATGCTGGGTAACGTTAGTAATTAGAGTACCTCCCTGGTACTATTACTACTACCACTCTCCCTCACTTTTAAATAATTAATAGGGCATCCAAAGCTAGTGATGAAATAATTATACATCACCAAAATGCGTACGTGTTTTAATCACCTATTCATTTTCTGCTTTTCTATACGATGTATAACAGGACACATGTGTGCCACGTCGGGTGAAGTAAAATAGGCCACCTATTTCAATCTCTCCTCCACAATTTGAACTAAACAATGATCATCACAAGAATATGAACAAAAAAAAGAACTAAAATTATCACAAGATCATGGCACGCACATTACAATAATTCAAATCCACATAGCATGCCAATATACGTGCCATACTAGTTCACCATTCGACATAGTTCATGACGAACACAAACTAAATGCATAGCATAAACCGTCGCCCATGCCACCTCCCATAGCACCCATGAACCCTATGTTGAAACCTCCCATAGCATTGTTCATGGCTCCCATGTAGCTACCTCTTATGCCTCCCATTGCATTCATAAACCCTCGTCTCAAGGTTGCAAGGCATTTGTTTCTTAGACAACACATGGTCGCAACAAAGCACCACATATGCCTTTGGCTTCTCGTTCATGCCACTAGTGTCCATGGACATTGACTTTTTCTCATGCTCCATAGTTTGGGCTTGTTCTTCCATAGCCACCTTCCTATCCTCTATGGCCGCCCCCCTCCTCTCCTCGTCCATTGTCCTCCACTCCTCCATAGCGACCTTTTGTTCATCCACACCCTTGAGTTCTTCTATTTCCATAATTTTCATGGCCTCTCTCTCCTCATTCATATCGTTGTGAGCATTCACCATTGCCTCCACTGACTTCTTGATGTCATCATCTCCGGTATTCTTTACCTTCTCTCCTTGACCTCATGTCTTCCTAATGTCCTTGATCTTAGCAACTGAATTGGGAGTGGTGCTTCGTTTCTCTTTATCACTTGATGCTTCACCATCATCTTCTTCATCGCCATCCACAACATATGCATCTCCCACTAAGGTATTCTTTTTTGGAACCTCATATATCTCACGGTTCTTCCACTTTTAATCATTCTTAAGCTCAATCCAACTACGATGCAAAGTGATGAATTTCCCAACTTCATCGGCTTGCCCTTCTTCCCAGCTCCCTTAAACAAGTTATGAGCAATGTTTTTCTACATATGAAAATAGATAATGCTAATCAGCCACATATAAAACAATGGAAAATAGGCTTCATGAATAAATATGGGGCAATATGACAATACAAACACTCACACGGTCACCGCTCTTGGTGCCAGTTGGATTCATGTGATCGACTCGTGCCAAACATGCACCCCACTTTTGATAACCGATGGAGATTGTGCCCCGTCGATGACGAATAGATAGATATCACCGTTTTCACTTTGCCGGACTTGTTTCTAGCATCGAAGAACTTCATCCTCCTCCTCCAATAGGTGTCCTTGGTTGCTCCATGCCAACGCTGGATCCAGGCCCACTTTTTTCCACTCCAAGACAATCAACTTGTCTTCATTCATGGTGTACTTCGACATTTTTCCCTTTGGAGTCTCATCTAAGAACCATTCATAGTACCCATCAACATTCTCCTCATCATAATTTACCTCATATTCGGTTGATGGGGTTTCATATTCTTGAGATCCAACATTCATATGTTGCAAAAATGTCTCGTTCTCAACACTACAAGCATGAACAACACCCATAGATAAAACATAGTTGCATACAATAACCAAAAAATCAAAAGGAAACTGAAAGACAAAAAAGAGAGAAAGAAACTACCTTTGCGACATTTCGTTGAGAACAGAGGCGAACGACGGGGACGTCGGGAGAACTTCCTCTTCTCCTCATGCGGCAGCAATGGCGACTTCTGGAGAACCTCCTCCATGGCGGCGGCCTCGGGGAGGGTTGTCGGCTTTGGTGCACGGGTGGGCACTGCATGTCACAGGTTGTTACCTCGTCGCTTCGGCGCCGAATTTCGCCTGCTTGTCGGCTTCTTGGCAGCCACGGGGATGGCCTAGGTAGGATTCGCGGCGAGGTCGACTGTCCTGGGCGTGGCAAACACTGTGTGGCAGAGAGGCGGCCCCATAGGGCTTGGAGGGGGCAACATGGTGGCTGTTAGGGCCGGTGGTGGCATAGATTCGGGCAGCGGATGGGCACATGGGGCATTGGGGGTCAGGTATGAGCCATCCATGGAGACACGATAGTCAGCGACGGATGAATCGTGGAGGCGAGCAGCAAGGCGGGCAAAGACGGGAGGATAGGGATAAGGTTGAGAATGGTTGTTGGGCATTCCTGCATGTGGGAATTCATTTTACATCACCTGGACATGTGATGTATATTTGCTTGACCTAGAACAAAATATACATAGGGATGTAAATTTTTTTACATTAACATATAGGTTTAGGTCATCTGGTGGAGAAGCATTTTTTGGCCCATGTTATTTATATGTTAGTTTATACCTCACCACTGCTATTGTGCATCACTTGTTAGAGATGCTCTAAATAGAATCTCCAACGCCTCCTTTTGGTACCATCGTTGCAACATAGAACCCTCCCATGCAACAATTGTTTGAGATGCTCTAAATAGAATCATTTTCTTACATGTGAGACCTCTTCTTTGCCCCGTCAACAGCGATAAAAACAATAGATATCTTGCCATACGACATGTGGCAAGCACACAACCCACCAGCGGAGTAAAAAGCAAGTAGTTTTTGTTGGAAATATGTCCTAGAGGCAATAATAAAGTTGTTATTATTCATATTTTTTGTTCATGAATTTTTTTATTCTCTATGCTACAATTTTATTAACCAGAATCGTAATACATGTGTAGAGTTATAAACAACATCATGGCCCTAGTGAGCCTCTACTCAACTAGCTCATTGATTAAATGATGGTTAAGGATTAACCATGCACATATTATGTTAATAAATAATGAGATCATATCATTAGGATAATGAAGTGATGGATAGACCCAAATAATAAGCATAGCTTTTGATCATGTCATCTAGTTTATGGCTATCGCTTTCTGAATATGTCAAGTATAGTTTTCTCAGACCATGAGATCATGTTGCTCCCAGGCATCGGAGGAATACCTTATGGACATCCAACATCACTATGTAACTAGGCATTTATAAAGGTTCTTTTTAGGTATCTCTGATGGTGACTATTGGGTTGCGTGAATTAAAATTGGGATTGTGTTCCTCCGTATAATAGAATGTAAGATATCTTTGGGCCCTCTTGGTAGTATAGCATCCTAAGAGCTTGCAAGTATGTGACTAATGTGTTTAGTCACGAGGATCTTGTACCACGGTACGAGTAAAGAGAACTTGCCGGTAACGATATTAAACTAGGTATAGTGATACTGACGATCGAATCTCAGCCAAGTAATATATCGTGATACAAAAGCAATTGTATACCAGACTAGTTGAATCCTCGACATTGAGGTTCAACAGATAAACAAACTTTGTTGAATATGTAGGAACCAACATGGACATCTTGGTCCCGTTGATGGTTATTGATCGAAGAGATGTCTCGATCATGTCTGCATATTCCCAAACCCGTTGGGTCACACAATTAAGAATATGTATGGTGTGAATCAAGTTTGTTTCAGAGTCTCATATATGAGATCCTTTATACATCACGAGGAGCTTCAGAATGGTCCATAGATAAATAAAAGTAAATGGGAAGTCCAAATTAGGATGTCGAGAAAAGTTCAGACATTTTTGTGAGACGGTACATTCTAGAAGGTGGGGCCACATGGCTCCGAAGGGAAGGCACCTTGGCCCTAGTGGGCCAAGACACCACAACCCCTAGGCGCATGCGGACAGATAAGGCAAATCCCTAGCTGGATAATATAAAAGGTGAATGGATAAGGATTAAGGGAGGGGGATGGTTATCCTATCCCCTCCCATTGTCGTCGGCCACATGGGGGCTTCGAGGAGGGGAAACCCCCTCCCCCATGCCTATATAAGATAGGGGTGGGGTATGGGTTCATACACTTGATCCTCTTGCCATTGCCCCTTTATTACCCCATATACGTCCCCCTCCTCGTAGAAAAGTATGGCAAAGCCCTGCTGAAATTGTCCAGCACCATAGTAGTGTTGCCATTGCACTTCCGGATTCTCGCGAAGATCTTGGGATCAACAAGGAGGAGACGATACCAGAGCGGAATGTGTGGATACCACAAAGGTGTCGTTGATTCGGTAAACTGATCTCGAAAGTCAAGATCTACTATGTTTTGAACCGTAGCAAGTGATCGACTACATCAACCATGATCTAGATCATTAATGCTCGTGTTCTTGAAGGGTAAGTAGATTATATATATTATACTTGTTACTTATATCTAGTAGATTATATCTTGCGGGGTTCTGTCTTCCTATTTCATAGGATTTTTTTGTTTTCCATGCAATGAACCCAATAGTGGTATCAGACCTAGATCTATGCGTAGATGTATTTTAGAAGTATTATGATGTAGTGGCATTAATGGTCATGTTATTACCCTCCCATGTATATTAGTAGATATTGTAGTATAGTTTGATGAAGCGGTCCATACCGAATTTACATGTAAGGTTACACGAGACTGGTTCCACTACAAACATGCAACTTGTATTGCATAAATGGCTGGTGGGTGTCTGGCTCTCTTTCTATAGTTAACATCTCTTTTGCAATGGAGGGTCTGAAGCAGTGTAGATAGATAACACGTTCATAACCGTTGTGGTTTATGCTAGCAAGAACGGTTTTTCTCCCTAGTGACATCTCCAAACCACGTAAAACATGCAACAACAAAGTAGTAATCGTCTAACTTGTTTTTGCAGGAACATGTGATGTGGTATGGTTAAAACTAATATGTGTTTTAATATATTTTATGTATGCAATGATCATGTGTTTCTAATATTTCATGACTTGCATGTAGATGAGTACGACAACCGGAAAGAGCCATATGGATGTCTCTTCTAATGCATTGTATGACCTGTCAGTCAATCTTTCATCGTCATGTAATTGCTTTAGTTTATCGCTATGAGTTGGCAATAATTGTAGTAACAATAGTTGGCGGAGAAAACTATGTGACGGCGATAAGGACCATGGCTCCATGTTGTTGTTGATGGAGATCATGTCAGCGCTTTGAAGATGGATATCAAAAACACAAAAGGTGTTGGGAAACGCGTAGATCCAGGCCAGAAACAAAAATTGTTCGTTCTGCTCCAGCAAGAACTCTGACGAGCCACCCCAAGATCCGTCCAAGGTCAAGGGCAATAGAACGTGAATCATGTGATGATGGTGATCCACTTCAAAGTGTAAGTTCAAGAGTATTAGTATTTGACTCACACACTTGGGTTAAGTACCATGAGTCTGGTGCCACTATTCATGTTAGTTGATTCTTCTAAAAGAGAGCAAAACGTTGAAAGAGAAATCTACAAATGTAATTGAGAGAAAATAAAAGAATGGAATTGTCCAACTCAGGTATATATAAGATATACATGTTTTTGGATATATTCTTTTCTTTTACAATTTAATTCTTGGGAATTAGATACTGGATTGGTTGGTATGAAGTGTCATACAAAGCAACTCTAAAAGTGCATGTATGCCCCCATGTGTGGTTTTGGTAATTAATGACAATCCCTATGAACTAATGTGTAAATCGAGTTTCACTTGTAAGTTTTTCCATTAGCATCGCTTGTGCCATGTGTTGGTCTCAAGGTTGAAAGTTGAAGAATTGTCCAAGGGTTGTGTGCCCTTTGGAATCATGAAGAAAGAAAGTGCTTGAAGATTGATCAAGACAAGTGCAATGAATTGCATCAAGATGGATCAACCTCAAAAAGGATTTAAGAAGGGAAAGCTCAAGATGGGCCATCTCTTGAAGATCTCATTCTTGAAGCTTCCCATCCTCGATGATCATGGAGTGATGAAGACAAGCTCAAAGAAGAGGGTTACCCATGGATTATGGGGGAGCAATTTGCAAGTCTTCATCAAGCAAGAGCGAGCAAGAGCAAACAAGAAAGGTGTTCCCACTTGAGAAGAACAAGACGATCTACATCAAGTTCAAGTGGGATGCTCAAGGCAAAGGTATGATCTTGATAGGGCTTCTCTTTTGCCGGTATCGTGTTGTTAGTTGAGAGACCATGTTTAGGATAGATAGTCGTACTATCAAGAGGGGCTCTTAAGAGGGTGTCTCATTTGCATCGTTCAGAGAGAGCTCAAACCTTTGCATTTATAGCATCATATTTCTTGTTGTTAGTTGGATCTTGTCCATGATAGGATCTAGAGCTTGTGGTTATCGTCATAATAAGCTCTAGTTCTTCATCTAAGGATTTCCCTTGCATATCTTATTGCGGTTATTGATCTTGCGAGTTTTCCGGCTCCACACCTTGGTATATACATCACATATATATTCATGGTATTTTCTCCCTAGGTGATACCCAATATTTTGTTGTTATCTTTCCAAAAAAATTGGTTTCATCTCGTTTGGAGTTCAGATGCGAAAGTTATTGCAGTTTTTGTTTCTGGAATTTCCCTGACCGAAAGTTCCGGCCAGCCATCGGTAGTACTGCTAGGGCAATTTCCCGATGATAGTACTGGTGGATGTTCCGGTTCTTCTTCCGCTCACGTACTGTATCTTTTCTATCTGGTTTGGTGTTTTGGCGAAATTTGGATCGTAAGTTTCGGCGATAATACCGCCCCCGCCGGAAGTTCTGGCCAGGGACCGGAAGTACCGCTCGGGCATAAATGCCGTTGGTAGTACCGGGTGAAATTTCGGCTCTTGTTCCACCCACGTATTGTAACCTCTGTGTTTTATGTGCTCTTTTTTACAGAACTTCGGTCGGAATTTCCACCAGTAGTTCCACTCCCACCGGAGGTTCCGGTGTACCGGCGAAACTTCCGGCCACGCTCGTGTTTTTAGTCTTTCGCATCGCAGTTTTTTGACCGTTGGCTGAGTGCCACGGGAATTTATAGCCTCCCACCGGAAGTTCCGGTCAGGGTCATGAATGCCCATAACGGGCAGATCTGGGAGCCCTTTAAAAGGGGCTCCTCTTCCCCTTCGTGGGGATTATCTCTTTTCTTGGTTCTTGGCTTTCTCTCTCTCCTCCATTGCTGACCTTGAAGAGCTTTCCCTCTCCCATTTCCCTTCCTATGATTCTTGCATCTTTTTGAGGGATTTGAGAGAAGAGATCTAGATCTACAATCCCCCCAATCCAAATCCCGTTTCTGTGAAAGAATCATTGGGATCTAGATCTTGGAGAGATTTGTGTTCTCCTCTTGTGTTCTTCCTCCCTTATTTCCCCAATAGCTTTTGTATCTTTGTTAGAATTTGGGAGTGAAGGACTTGCCCTTGCATTTGGTGCATAGGTTTGAGTTCTCCTTGGAGATTCAGCGAGTTCAAGCTTGTGGGCTTGTTACTCTTGGGTTCTTGGAACCCTAGATGGTTGTGTGGTTGGGTTGTTGACTTCTTGTGACCTTTTGTGGTCTTGTATCTTTTTGTGGCTTTGTTGGCCTTTTGTGACATTGTAGCCTTTTGTGTCTTTGTTGTTGGGAGCCTCCAATTGAGTTGTGGAGATATCCCCAATCTTGTACGGGTTTTGGTGACCGCCCTCAAGTGTCCCTTAGTGGATAATGAGTAGGCCTTTGTGGTGAGCTCACGGGAGAATAGGGTGAGCCTTTTGTGGCGCAGTGAGTTGCGTGTCTTCGCATCCGGGGTGAGGCTTTGTGTGGCGTTGGATGAGCATCGAGCCACCACACCCCGAGGTGAGCCATTTGTGGCGTTCGGAGAGCACTGCGCCATCGCACCTCTCCAATGGAGACATAGCTTCTTTGAAAGTGAACTTCGGGATAAAACTCTCGTCTCCGCGTCCATCGGTTATCTCTTAACCGAGCCCTTTATTTATGCACTTTACTTTGTGATAGCCATCGTGCTTGAAGTACTTATATCTTGCTATCACCTTGTCACTTGTATTGCTTATAGGTTGTTGGTGCACTAAGGTGAACCTAGTGGTTAGGTTTTATGCTCAATAAATTAAACGTTAGTCTTATTTCGCATTTATTTAAGCCTAAACCGTAATAATTTAAAAAAGTCTATTCACCCCTCTCTAGATGACGTCCATTATACTTTCAAACTCAATATAAGAAATAGAATGGCCCAAGTAATAATATGGTGATGATGGATAGCCTATAAGAGCACAGGTTTGCCAGAGCATATTTTTGTGAAAGTATTAATTCTATTTTTATATCTATCCTAATAAGGAGTCTAGAAAAGTGTTTATCTGAGGCGTTTTTGTTGCACTCAAGGTGATAATTTTTGGATTGTGCAAAAATTGAATTTTGGGCTGTGCAAAAAATTGATAATTTTTTTAGTTCCGAAGTCATGAAGAGTGCAAATTCAGAAATTTTAGATTTATCAGAATTTGTTATTTTTGCGTAAGTCGGGATACAAATTATTGCAAGCCATAATTTTGGAGGGTTGTAAATTAAGCCATTGTCCGGCGGTTTTCCTACTATTTCCCTTGCTCTAGGAAGAAAATTTTGCCTACTGCGCTGCCTCCATTATTTGTCCTCTCTTTTTTCCGAGAATTTTCATTATTGCTCTTCTAGTTTCGCATAGACCATCCATCCTCATCAAGGCCAACAGAATCTGCTATTGAGTCAATGCTTTGGATTTGGACTAGCACGGCAGCTATAATACCTTTCTATTTCTAATCTTCCGTCTTCTTCCATTTCCACCGGCAATCGACGCCGAGGGCTCCTATACACTGATCATGTCGGGTATATATAGACTGCCACATACCCTTCCTTGCTTTTGGGTCAGGCCCATATAACGTGGTCGGTTTCTAGCCCGATTTTTTTTGGTTTCCTATCAGTTTTTTTTCTGTTTTCTGGCGGTTATCCTGTACAGAAAAATGCCCGAGCATTTTCAAAATTTGAACAATTTTAAAATCTAAACTTTTTTGATATGTATTTTTCATAATCTAAACAGTTTTAAGAAATCTCAACATTTTCAACAATGAGCATTTTTCGAATTTAAATATTTTTCAAAATCTGAAATTTTTTACTCTAAACATTTTCGAATCTGAACTTTTTTCCAATTTTAACCTTCTCAAATCTGAAAAAACAAAATGAAACAGAAAAAAAGAAAAAACAGAACAAGAAACATAACAAGAAACGGAGTAAAAAACACAAGCCGTCTAAATGGGCAGACCCATATCTGGTGGGCATAAGTTTTTACATGGATGCCTGTTGCGCACTAGCAGAGCGAGTGGAGCCGGCTGGCCCATTTAGTTTTCTTGTTTTTTCCAATTTCTAGCAGTTTCTAGGCTGCTTTTTAGTGCTTTCTAGGGTTTTGGTTTTCCACTTTTCTGTTTTTTCTTCTTCCCTTTTATTTTTCAAAAAAATATGAACATTTTTTAATTTGAATACTTTTAAAATCTAAATATATTTAGATTTAAACTATTTTCACTTGAATTTTTAAAATTTGAATAGATTTAGAATTCAATAGATATTTTTACTAAATATTTCAAAATTTACAGAAAAATCAACATGAAAAAGAAGCATAAAAAAGAAAGAGTAGCCCCCTCGAATTGGGCCAACTCACCGGGGAATGCCTTCATGCGCCGTTGTCGTGCGCTACGAGAATTTTCAAATTTCCGCGAAAGGACCCTATGAACACAAATGAAAATTTGGTCATTGCCAGATCAAACCGAAAGTTTCGTCTATTCGGTGCTAGGACGCGTAAGAGTGGATCTCCACTTGTTTGGCGATCCCAGGCAGAAATTCGGAGCAAAAAGTCACTGGATGGATGTAATTTTTGGCCTGGGACTGGCCAAATTTCCACTCGCGTTCCCATATAATGTTTCTAGATAGCAATTTTTTTTGGGAAGAATATGTCAAATTCACATAAAACATAATTTTGATCACATTTCGACGCAAGACAGCGACGAGTTTGGTAAAGATCCGCGCCAGCCAAGCCTGTTCCAAGCTCTCAGGCCCGCGCACCGCCGGTCAAGCCGGGCAAGCCCATGCCGACCTCCATCGGCCAGGCCCGTGCTGAGCTCCGCCGGTCAGGCCTGCGTGTGTGGAAAGGGAGAAAGAGAAGATGGACGTGTGGGAGGAGAGAATGTTTTTTTACTGAACGCGCGTGTGCCATACGGCGAAGATTTGCTGATTTGGTGAGAAAGTTCAGTGGAGATGCTCTCAGCTCTCAGCGCTGTATAGCCATTTACCAGACCACTCTTCGAATTCTAAAAAAGAAGAGAAAATTTGCTAGAGGACACCGTTATTTTCCGGCGTTTGCTAAAACACACTGTTGGAATGTGGCTTTGCCCAGTACTATTATTATTTTGTGACAATTTGCTAGAACACACTGTACTGCCCAAAACGGAAAGTTTGACGTTTTAGATTACCTTTTTACCTTGTTGCAAATATGTCTAGAATTTTAATTGAAATACAAGATGTTTCATATAGAAAAAACTATCCAGCTTTTTTCCAATTCCCCCGTTGATTTTTTTCTTAACCACGATGCTGCATGCTGCAATGGATGGCGACTTGGCCTGGATGTTCCAACTTGATGTGAACTTACGTATAGTTTCTAATTCATGTTCGGTATCTGCATATGCTGGATTTGGTGAATTTGAATTAGAGAAAAAAGTGTTCAAACCGGACATATGATGGTCATCCCAATAAAATTAGTCAAACTTTCCATTTACGGCATGCAGTGTCCTGACAAATGTGTCACAAAATTATAATGATACTCAGCAAAGACACATTCCCTGTGGCAAATTTCTAGACAGACGACCGCCGCCTACTTCTCCTCCCACCACCGCCTCTCCCTCCCGGCTCCTCCCACCGCCGCCCGCTCCCCCCCACCCCCCCTCCCCCCGCTCCGCTTGTCCCCCGAGGCCCTGACCCACGGGGCGACGGCGGTGTCGCCATCTCCGGCAGGGCCTGGAGCCTGGAGGTGGCTTCCCAGGCGCGCGGTCGGCCATACCTTGAGGCGCCGCGCCGGTCAGGGCGCGAGCGCGAGAAGGCACGTGTCGTGAAGCTTCCGGCCTCGATGCGCTCCACGAAGACGCTGGTCGTGGAAACCATGGAGCCGAGGCAACCCTATGCCCTCCTCAGCCGTCTTCGTCCCCGACAAAGGGAAGCCCGGGCCAGCAGTGTACACGAAACGGTGAGCTGCACGCGCACTCGCCCGTGCCATACATTTTTATTTCCCCAATTCCAGAGTTTTAGATTCCCTAAAGCCAACCTGTTTTCTCTTGTTAGGAATTTGCTGCTTGAATGTATGGTTGTGAACCTAGGTTATTGATTGCTCAGAGTCTAGGAGATCGATGAAAATTTTGTTGCATGCCATCTGTTTGTGATAATGCATGTGCTAATTTCCTCTGTAAAACAATGGACTTGTAGTGCAAATTATTCAGATAGAGATCTATAGATAGAGTTCTGTGCGTAATCTCAACTTGTTCCCGTTATTGTTCTTACCCATTGTATTGCTGGTATCCTCATACAGGCCCAAGGCTCACCTCATCTCAAGGCTCGCGGACGACTGGGCTAAGCTTGATCTCTCCAAACCAAGACTCCAGTTATTCGGGGCGCAGACGTACAGCAGTCCTACATCCACTCTGGAACTGTCGAGCTGGGTGACACCAGAAGCACAAATTCAGCGTGATGACCAAGACGCTTAACAAGTCGCAGCCTGAAGATTAAAAAAGAGGTGACGGGAGTCAGGGTGTTTGTGTGTAATGCCTGGTATCCGGTCTTGTAGCTTCTAGTTGTAGTTGCATTAAGATTTTCACTCGGGCTGCATCCCCCCCGCCCGGTTTCGAAAACCCTGCAACTCCTTTTGGAGTCTGGACCTTGTTATTCTGCCATGCTGGCTTCTTCGATGGAACCGGGAGGAGCCTCCTGATTTTCTAAAAACTCCACATATAGAAATAACACATAGGTAGGATATTGTTTTTTGCTCACAGCCTCACACTGTCTGCTCAACCAAGAAATTGATTAAACGTGTGACTCAACCATCAGATTTGAGCATTGCTTACTTGTTAGCTAGATTAATCGTTTTATGGGCGGAGTTGAATTGACCTTATAGCCTTACTCGGTTATTTGATATAATTTTACTTGCAATTGTGCTACTCAAATGCAGCTAACTGCATCTGGGTTAAACAATTGGTTTAACATTAAATGCATTTCTATATATGTACTGTGGAAGCTGCGCCGACGCTAAATTGACATCTATTTCAAAAACAGTGTTTTTTTTCTGCTTTTGGCAATGAGTATTAGCAGTTAACAGTCAAAACTGTCATCAGTGCAATGCCATCCTGTTATTTTTTGACCAAAAATAAGGTCCATGCTACCTTTTGACCAAAAATAGGTTCTCAGCTGTCAATACTGCTAGTTACAGTTTTCCATTTTTATTTTGATGTAATTGATATTGGTCCTTCTACACCATACGATTCTGGACTCATCATGATGGCAACACTGCCGGGGTAACATGTCACCAACTGAGAAGGCAATCCTTTCTTGGGGTGTTGAGGTAAGACTCCTCAAGTGTGAACTTACTTCCACTTTTGGTGGCTATATTCTTGCTCTTCCAGCTGATGCCTCCTGGGGCTTGGCTCTGATATCGTTTCATGGGACTCAAAGATGATGCCGTGCTTAAACATTCTAATTGGGTGTGCTACCCATATCCTGGTATATCAGATTGTTTGTGTTTTTTCAACCATCCTCGCCTATTATCCGTGGGTCCATAACCTGTTTCTGGGCTTTTAGGACAGTAGCTCCGAATAATGACCACTGGACTGACAAAATTCTTTGCTCAACACCTAAGCTTGGATTCTAAAATATTTTAAGAATAATTTTGATGTTATATTGTGTGCTAATATTCTGCCGTCCCTTGCAAGTATTTTGCTGTGTGAAAGAGGCTCTTGCTGTTATTTCAGGGTGCAATTTAACCTGCAAACAACACTAGTCTGGCATACAAATACATAATACTTCTTCTCAGGCTTGGCATACCTCACTTAGTTTAACAGTCTGACAGGTCACACGTGTTTTTCCTCGTGTTAAGTGTGAGCTTGTGTGTTATGCTTAGGTTGCAGTACGTAGCTGTATGATCTTGTTTTCGCTAATGTCTGTGTTGTGTGGAGATGCTGCTGATTCCAGGCTCTTATCAAGTTCATGTCTAGCCACTTGGAATGGTCATTATAATTCTTAATGTTTTGCGCGTTGTAGTTGTAGCTTCTTGATAAACCAGGAAATTATTTAAATATGTTCCTTATGAAGACTGCATGCATTTTTCTCACCTTCTCTAGGATACTTATGAAATGTCTGTTTAGAAAATGCAGTTATTAGGACATGTATAGCTGTTCTCTTTTATCTAAAACACAGTTTCTACTTTGTTGTACAGATCATCTACGACAGGGAAACAGGCCACAGCTGTGGATATGGGTTTGTCACCACGAGTACTGTTCATGAGGAACACCTTAATCTGAAGGCAACCTAATCGGCCTCTTCCTTTGTTTCACTAGCTTATTCATTCATATGCTATATAGTTTTCATTTGTCAAATATAGGCAGTTAGACAATATAGTTAGTCAGACATGTATGGGTTTTCTCTTTGTTCTAAAACACGGCTTGTACTTTGTGTTATTTGCAGATCATTTGACAGGGAAGAAGCCAGAGCTGCGGATATGGGTATGTCACTATGTGTACTGTTCAGGAGGATGAGAAGGCTGCAAGGAATTACCATCTGGGTTTGAGTATGTTTGATAAATGGCAAATTGATGCGGCTAGTCTCCTCTAATTGGAAGGGGCCAATTCTGACTTCTTAGCTGCAGATCGTTTTCACATGATTGAGCAAGCATCTGGAATGTGTATCCCCAGTTTGCACATCCATCATGAAATTAAAGGATATTCTCTTTTCCACTTCCATGTTACTCACTCTCTTCCGTAATATAAGATGTTATTACAACCAATATACTCCCTCCGTCCGGAAATAAGTGACTTGGATTTATCTAGATTCACATGTATCTATACACTAAAACATGTCTAGATACATGAGAATCTAGACATATCCAAATCACTTATTTCCGGACAGAGGGAGTACTATATATACTAACATCTTATTTTATGGCACAGAGGGATTAGTTACTTTTAGAGAGCACTGATATCAGTTTGACTATGAATAATCACATATTTTCTTTGGATCGGGTGGAATTAAACAATTAGCTCCCACCTTTAGTTTGATTTTTGAAGAGTAACCAGTAGAGGACCAGTAGCTCAATGTTCACATGTATCTTCCATGGAAATGTAAATATGTTCTATTCTGTCTTGTTCTGTTAAGTCATGTTGTTCTGCACATCTGGCAGTTGCTACTAGGTTCATTTCGAAATGTTTTACGTGGATTGAGTAGGATATATTTAACCTAATAAATGGTAAGAAAGTAATGGAGCAACAGGTGTAAATTCTATGAATGTACACTTACAGTTCACACACGAATGTTTTTATGCGTTTCAGGTCATACTAGGAAAAACTTGCATGTCTCAGTAAACATGGATGCTTGTTCTAGCGAATTGATTAGTGAAACTGGTTATGTCCGTTGTGTACTGAAAACACCTCCAGATTTACACAAAAAGACAAGACTTCCCGTTTCATGACATTTTCTGTTAAGGAAAATTACCCTTGTTTTAACACGGAGTCCCTTCTATTTTTGTTATTGTTAATAATTAGACTTCATTATGGTTGTAGTTCCTGTGAGTAAACAAATTTATGGTTGTTCCTATACATGTTTTAGTGGTTTAAGGGCGCTTCTTACAAATAAAGAAATAATATGGTGATATTTTTCTAACGGAGTATTAGATTACAGTTAGACTTCCTTCTGGTTGGTGTTCTTGTGGGTAAATAAATGTATGGTTATTCATGTACATTCTTACTGCCTTAGTCTAGCTTGTTTATCTGTTCATGAGAATGATTTTTGTTGTCAAACAAATGACAATTTCTGCCCTTCAGATTGTCGTTTTGGTTATGCAAGGCATGTTCATTTACCATGACACAGATTGTCTTTGATGTGTTAACAAACCTGAATCCTTAAGCCATCGTGTAAGACAACATCCTATATGCTAACATCATCAGTGTGTGTACTCTTTTATTGCTCTCTGATGTTTAAGACGATTGTCCATATATTAGTTTACCTTTAATATTATAGACCCTGCCACCTCACCCGCGTATCCCATTTATCCTGCCAGTGATTAGGCGCGAGGTGCTGTTCTGCTGTCTGACCAACGCCCAGCGCCCTGGTCAATACTGCCGTGCGATGATGCTGTTTCTGTGGTGGTACTATTGTGTACAAGCATTTTGTTCTTTCCTTTTAATTATTGCCATTATTATGTTTCTGAGAAATGTCCATTTCTCCTTGATGTTCCTTTTTCCGCTGTAACTTTTCCTAAGAAAGTTTGTTGCTATTTTCAGGTGTTAGACTTTATTAGGAGGCATATTGGCTCGGCAACTCCATTGATAGCTGGGAATTGTGTCACAGATTTACTATTTTTTAAGGTTAGCAAGAGAAGAAACTCCCTTAGCTATCTGCTGAAAATGAGATGGTTCATGCTCCTAATTCCGTAAAAATGCATTACTTCTGCCCATATACGTTACTTTCAGTTTGGAATCTATAATTAACAGTTGTTCTAATACATCACTTAAAAGCTGGAAATATCTATAACTCAAATGTTGAACTAAGGAATATAGTCCGAGTGGTAATTATGTCAGTCTGATTATAGAGAAGAATGACAATGACTGCAGCAAACTATTTCTTGCATGAAGAATGTACATACTCATTTCTGATCAACTCCTAGTTTCCTGGCATTGAGTTGCAGGTTAAGGGATGCATTATGCAGGCAATAGCAAACGGTTGTACACATAGATAAAAATTAATGAGGCAGCTATTGAAGCCCACCACCATCCAACGGAGGCAACGTATACTGGGACCCACCTCTTTAGCAGCCTTTCCTGATCCTCTCTCGCCCTCACCATGGTTCTCTCTCCATGCAGCCCCTGCGTGTGTTCATCTTCCTCCTGTGTTACCCTTTGCTGATCACTTCTATCAGAGAGGAGGTTCTGCAAGCAGTACGTAGAGCTGAGCTGGAACGTCTGAACTGACGTGGTGAGCTGGGGCAGGCGTCCAGCATGGAGCATTGGCCACGCTCTAACGGAACCAGAATTGTATAAGAGCTCGTTTGGCTCCCAGGTATTGGAGCAGGAATCATGGAATTCAATCATGATTCCGGAACTCAGGGCGTTTGGCTGCCACGGAATTCGACAGAGAATTCAATTGACGATTCCAGCCGAATGACATCAGGCATTATCCAAATCCAATCCAACTACCTGTCATTTGCCTGGAATCCCCCGAGCCCATCTCTCCTCGACGCCCCCTTCTTCCTCCCCGGCCTCTCTCGCCCACCACCACCTCCCTGCCCTGATTCCCGGTCACCGGCGGCCATCGGCGACGTGTCTCCATGCTTCTGAACCCACGGACCCACGCCTACTCCTCTCCCCAAGTCCTCTCCACGCCATGACTCCATCCCACGAAGATCCTCTCCGCCGCCTACTCCTCCGGTGAGCCGCCGTCAACCTCTCCCATCCTCGCAGGTATGTGTCCCCCCTCCTCTTTTACCCGCTCTCTCAACCGTTCTTTCTATTTTCCTTACCTCTAACCCTAGCCTCACTAGATCTGCAGTTTTAGCAGCACAAGGTCACCGGATCAAGAACCTTGGTAGCAGACAGAGCACGAGCCTGGTGGAGGAGAGATTCTTTGTGGCATGCGAGACGCACGAGTGCCGGAAGACCATCGAGAAGAACATCTTCTGCCTCGCCTGGTGCACCAGCATCTGCCTGCACTGCGCGAACGACAGGCACCGCCACCACCCGCTGCTCCAGGTAACATCAGTTAACCTCTTCATCCCATAATCGACATGCACCGACCTGAATTATCCCAAGAACACTAGCAGATACATGTTCTTTACAACACGGTCTCTTTAATTTTGATGTTCTCTTCTACTAGTACTAGCATGTCCTCCAGTTCCATGCAGAAAATTAATCCTTGCGTGTGTATGCTTTACTTTCTTTTTACTATTCTTGTTTTGCTTGTCTAGTTCAGAGTTGCAGTTAATTGTCGCTGATTTCGTCCTCCTGTGTGCGTGAAGGGGCCGTGTGATTGTTGGTATGGCTCGCTGATTGCTTAGATTTAGATTATTCAGTGTTGCCCACCCATAGAGGGAAAGGCTTGCACGTACTTGGTCTAATCAGGCTAATTGGCATTTTTGAGCTGTGTGGTTTGCTCTCTGAAGTAGATTACAAACTAGCTAACAACATGTTTCGGGCTACCAGCCTTGGTCTTATTTCTGCTACTCCTCTCTATAGGTAGAGGGAAGCCGTCGGAAGTTACTACTCAGGCACAGACCTTCTCCGGCACCGATCTTAATTAAATGTCATATGCTACTAATTACAGAACATTATAGATGATTTGGTTGGGCTTAATTACGGCGTGTTCAAGTTCCAAAGCGTCGTGTTCGGACCATGTGCTCGTCTTTCGGCTTCCGCTTGCCGTTTCTGCTGTAGTTTTACTAGACTGGACAATGAACAATGAACATGAATTAACTGGTTAATTATTACTTGACTGTTGTTTCTAATTAATTATTACTAGACTGTTGTATAATGCAGAAGGATCTGTAGGCATTGATCTTTGTGGTGTTTTCCTTGAATTTTTTGTGCTGACCCAAAATATGTTAGGAGGTACAGGTTAGATGATTTTGTTGCTACTATGCTAGGAGACAAGTTGGACAACTTCACTTCTGCACTTAAAGCTGATGTTTCAGAGACTCCTTCAAAACCAACATCTTCTAAAGAAATATGGGTTGCTCTTGGTGAAGTACCAGATTTGAAAGACTTGGAAGACGATGGCCAATTAGCAATTTATGATGTTCTAGTTGTAGATTATCGCAAGTTCAAGTCCTTTACCGCATTGCCTAAAAAAATGAAGGAAAAGTGGGTTCTCAAGCAAATCAAGGAATGATAACCTCTTGATGATCTTCCTTGCTCATGTATGATGCAAAGGTTCCATCTTTATGAAATGCATTCACTTTGATTCTATTTATGATGACATGTTGTAGCAGCCTGCCTTTTGTAACTTGCATAAAACTTTGGACCTTGATTTTGCTCATCTCCATGCATCTGTGTTTTATGGACTTGAACATGGCATTTTGTAGTTGCCGCAAAGATCTCATTTTTGTTGTGAACCTGAAGCTCGGATTGTGTTACTATATGGGTTGTGAATCTTCCTATTGTTACAAATTTAAGTTTGTGGTGTAAGTTCAAGTTTACCTATTCATCATTCTTTTATTGTTTTGGATATATCATGTTTTTATTTGAACAGTATTTGAATTTTGAAGCCAAACGTGGTTTTGGTTTATTAATTGACCTCCAAATGACAGCCAAACACATAGTGCAAAGCATTTTATTTCAGAATTACTTGTGACAGCCAAACAGCGGAATTCATTTGGAATTTAAATTCAGGCAAAATGAAATGATGTGTGGAAAGTGCATTCATTTCATTTCTTCCAAATGAAATGAATGCATAGGAGCCAAACGAGCTCTAGAAATTGTTGGACATGTGGATAGAGAGTTGAGGAAACAGTCAAAGTTAGAAAAAGAACCTGGAGATGTGAAGTCAGGCAAGAAAAGGAGAATGGTACTCCCTCCGTTTCAAAATATAAGATGTTTTAGGTTTGTGAAGAAAATGTATCTAGACTTCTTTTAGCGTGTAGATTCACTCCAAACCTGAGTGAACCTACATACTAAAACAAGTTTAGATATACTAAAACAAGTTTAGATACATTTGCTTCACAGAGCTAAGACATCTTATATTTTGAAACGGAGGGAGTAACTCTCAAGGTACAAACAGTGTGAAAGTGTGATAGGGAATGACATACTGCTGGTGTTCACAGAGTAAAACAACTTATTGGCAGAGCATTTGTGCTGTAACTGAACTTGTTGTTTGCATAGGGACAGAACTTGCCGTGCTGTGACTGAAGGTGTATGAAAATTTCAGAATATGTGCATTGAATACATTTATGGTCAATTGGATTGTGTGCATGTGTTCTTGTTTATATTGCATCTGTTGGTATATAGGTTTTTTTTTGAAGTGCCACTAATTGGTTTGTATATAGGGGCATTTTACAAAGTGCCACTAATTAGTTAGATTTTGGGGCATCTTTCGAAGTGCCACTAATTGAAATTTGGGGCTTTTTTCAAAGTACCACTAATTGAAATTTGGGGCCTTTTTCAAAGGAAAATGATACTGTTCCCCCGGGGGATCGAACGGAACGATCCCCCGGGTCCTCGTTCGCTCACGTTACCGACCCAGGACGTGAGACTTCGCTCTCGCACGTCTCCGCGTGTTTGACACGTGGCCACGAGCCCCACCTAATCTCCCGTCTCTTACCTTATCTTTTCTTCTTCCACCCGGAGCGAGAAACAAGGCTCCCGTCGAAACACCGCGCCTCCACTGCTCCACCATCTAGGCAAAATCCACGACCCTGCCATGCTTCCCATCTCGCTTGACGCCTCCCTGCTCCCTATCTCGCCCAACGCCTCCCTGCTCCCCATCTCGCCATCGCCGCCGCGTTCCCCGATCTCCCTGGCGTTCTCCATCTCGAGGGGGAGGCAGCCATGCCAGCGACCATGGAGTTTCGGCGGCGCTATAGGGAGGTCCCAGCGTGCAGATCTGGTGGCAACAAAGGGCCGTCACTCGACCTGCTCGTGCTCCGTCCTCTGGCCCAAAAATCAAGGTGCAGCCATGGCTGTGGCCGAGCCTGCTACAAGGGGCGGCCTCCTCTTCAAGAGGTGGCCCGACCTCCATTGCTACCCGTGGAGGCTCGTGTTGCTCCCCGTGGCGCTTGACTACAGGTTTTGCTACCTATGAGGTCTAGAGTTGCTACATATGGTGACCGCGGCTGCTACACGCGGTGGTTGTGGCTGCTACACGCGGACATGCGGAGGCGATGGCTGCTACACAAGGCGGCGGCGTCCTCTGCTACACACGGCGACGGCGGCTGCTACACGCGGTGGTTGTGGCTGCTACACACGGCGACCGCGGCTGCTACACGCGGTGGTTGTGGCTGCTACACGCGGCGGCTCTGCTACACAGACGGTGGCGCTGCTACGCCCGGCAATGACGCTCACTACAATTGGCGGCTTGCTACATCAACACAACTGTCTTGCTACATAGGCACACCAGCCTTGCTACTATCTGTATTGGTTTAGCAAGCACACCATGGGCGGTGGCTTTTGCTACCGATGGCGGCGGTGCTCTGCTACCAGGGCAGCGGCAATCTTCTACAAGGGTGGTGGGGCTGCTACGGCGTCGGCTCTGCTACACGGGCGGTGGCGCTGCTACGCCCGGCAGCGACGCTCTGCTACAACAGTTGGCAGCGCTTGCTACATCAACACAACTGTCTTGCTACATAGGCACACCAGCCTTGCTACAGATGCACGACGTCGAGTTCTCCAGCAACACATCTTCTCCGGCGACGGTGTGCTCTCCGGCAACGACGCCTTTTGATACAAGCGGAGGAAGGAACTGCTACAAGGAGATCAACGGCGCAGTCTCCTCCGTCGTCCTCCCGGGCCCCCGCCTTGCGACTTCCGGTTGTCTGTTTTGCTACTCTGTAGCGGATTCTGCTGCGACGTAGCAAAAGCGGGCGGGTGTTTCACTTGACGTTCGATCGGACGGTTTAAAAATTTTGATCGGACGGCTCCGGACCCGGGGGATCAGGGGCAAATATCCCCCGGGGGACGCGTAGCGCTGCCCTTTTTCAAAGTGCCACTAATTGGTTCAGTGAGCTCCCAGAGAAAATGGGAGAAAAGGGGGGAAAGTTGCACATGTGTTTACGGTAAAAACCAACCGTGTCATGTGCAAACCTCTGAATTATTTAAGATGAATTTGACCCCACCTCTAGTTTCTAAACTAGATCGTCACAAGTTACAAGCTGATGTACTAAAATGCTGTCACCTCACAAATTTGTGTACGCCCACTATTAGCTCAGAAATAACTAACACCATTCGGATCTGCAATCAAATAAAGAGTACATGCGGTGTCTTAGGGTGCCACCCAGTCAGAAATTGCCAGATGACAACATGGTTTGATGTTGGCCGTTGCAATCCACCGTCACTTCAAAAAATCTGACGGACAGCAACTCGGCCACTTCAAGTTTCTAAAATCCGAACAGTTCGGTCCTTATAAATTACCTTGTTTAATTCTGCCATGCTATCTTTCATTTAAAAATTGATGGAACGATTTGTGAAACTCCCTCCATAAGTTTGTGTACACCCAGTGTAATTATTTTAGAAGTAAATAATATAAATAGTGTCTAACAGAATAAAGAGTACTACATACAATTGTTTAATTCCGCGCTGGTATGCAGTGTAGCATCTATCACGTCCACCAAGACATGTCTCCGAGGCGTGGTGTAGCATAGTCCCGGTAATTTTTTTTGAACAAAGGGAAGGGATCCGAAGGTTCTAGAACTGGCATTAAATTATCAAAATTGATACAATGCTGCAGAAAGGACATGAAAGAAACCAAATTACAACTATGTTCTTCCAATTTACACAAAGAACCCTAAAAATAATCTGCAAAAGCAATTGAGTCCTTGCGCAAATTCCGACCTTGCCGGGGATGCTATTGCCACTATCGCCAGCAGGGTACTCGCCATGGATAGGCAAGGTAAAAGGGCCTCCCGCCAGAGGTTGTAGGTGGGGGCGTCGGAAACTGGCCGGCGAACCACCCGAGCCACCCGAGCTGCAAACTGGAGGAGATTCGTAGGGGTTAGAGCTCCAACAGCAACATAGGTCGTCGCAGCAGATGAAGATAACGAAGCCGCCGATGCCAGTTCTCTGGATCTTTAGCCCGCAAGGCAAGATAGCTTCGGCGTCACCGCCGTCGCTAGGATAGATTCTAGACTGCAGCTTCGCGAACCAGGCGCCAAGCAGAACACCTCGCCTCACTCCTACCACCTCCATAGTGGCTAGAGAAAGCCGGGGCGAGACCCGCGCAGCACCATGAACAACGCCCTTCATCACAAGCATAGTGCTTGGAGCCGCCTTGTTCCAACTCGCCTCCTCGCCACCACGGCTAGCTAGGGAGAGAAGAACAACAACAGATGCCTTGCCGCACTCCCCTCCTCCTCGCCGCCACGGCCGGCCAGGAGAGGAAACGCAACAGCACAACTCCGCACGAGAGAAGGGCTCCTAAAGGACCCTTTATTAATGGAGACGCTAGCCTCCTCACCGCTCATCACCTTTGGCTCCGTCCACCGGAGCACCGCAACCAGCAGCAACGACGCTAGCAAGGGCTGGATCTTGGACCAGAGATCTTGCCCCAACCTCCCGGCATAGCGCCGACCCATGGCATACAGCCGCAAAACCCTACGACTCCTACAGCTACTCCTAGATCCGGCGCTCCCTTTTGTCCATCTCCAGCCGGCTAATCCAGCAAAGGGGACGCCTAGGCAGCCCGGCCAGCGGCGGTGGACTCTCAAGGGGTGGGGAGAAAGGGGACGAGAGGGGACAAGAGCGGAAAGTCCCACTTCGTCCCGGTGATGGACGTGACTTGATGGAGTCGTGCGGGATGGGGGGCGTTCTCGCCGTGGCGGCGTTGGCATCATGTCTAGGAGGCGCGGTGCAACGGGTCTCGGTGATGAACATGACTTGATGGAGTCTTGTAGGACACCGTCCAGCGGCATTGTCGTCGTGGTGGCGTCGACAACATGCATGGTGAGAACTATTTGGATCGTTGCCCTGAAGATAGGTCGATGGTTTGGCGATGGTGATGGATTTGCTGAGGGTCTGCTAGACCAGATGTGTGCTCCTATTTCATTATAGTCAAGGACTTCTTTCTGGAATTTTTTTGACATAGAAACTTATGGATATATTCGTGAAACAACACCCCCTATCAAGCTACTGCATCCATCTGTGTAAATAAGTGTACTTCTAGTTTTTGTCTTAAGTCAAACTTAATAAATTTTGACAAATTTATAAGAAAACGTGACAACATTTAAGACATTTAATAAGTACCATTAGATCCTCTTTGAAATGTAGTTTCATAATATACCATTTTAATTGTACATATGTTGTTACATTTGTTTACAAAACCGGTCAAATCTTCAAAAGCTTGACTCACTAGTAGAAAACAGGCCATCCGTTCGCGCCCCCTCAGAGCATTAGTCCCGGTTGCGCCACCAACCGGGACTAATGCTGGCACGTCGATTCGGCGGCGCAGGGCGATGAGGCATGCGTCCCGGTTGGTAAGGGGGCATACGTCCCAATTGGAGCCACCAACCGGGACTAAAGGTGTGTGCCACGCTCCCGCCCTCTATAAATGCAACGCCCCAGCCCCCTCTGCCTCCACTCTGTTTTTTCTCTTGGTGGAAGGTGTGAGGGGTGTGCTAGTTTTTTCTCTCCTATGCATGCATTCAAGGTGTTTGATGAAATGTTTTAGTGAATAATCCCGTTCAATTTCTCATAGAACAAAAATATAGAAGGTGTCCGAGACGCACTTGAGTTTTCTCCTCTTTATTTCCCTCGATCGAGGTTAACAATCTTATCTTGTCTCTGTCATTGATACAATGCATGTGTCGATGTGAATTAGTCATTTCACTATTTATGATGTCCTGTTTTTTGATAAACTTACTTATATGATGCAGATGAACGGTCAGGAATGGATGTATACGGTGGCCGTGGCGGGTATATGAAAGGCGTGGATAAATTTATCGATGTGGCTACGGCAAACAAAGAGAATGGTTTTATACATTGTCCATGTGTTCAATGTCGAACAACAAGGAGTACTCTTCCTCGAAAATCATTCGCCACACGATTATGAAAGGTTTCATGCCCAACTATAATTCTGGACCAAGCACGGGAAAGAGGGGTTATGATGGAAGATGGTGAAGAAGATGATGATAACAACTATCATCATATGTTTCTGAATCTGATAATCTGCAATGGAAGACAATGGAGAGGAAAGAGGTGAAGAACGGGCATCATCGGATGAGCCGGTGATGAACTTGGTAGAGTCATTTCGATGCAAAGCGAGACCGTGAAATGAAAATGAGAAGTTGAAGTTAGAGGGCATGTTAGAAGATCACAAGAAATTGTTGTACCCAAATTGTGAAGATGACAAGACAAAGCTCGGTACCACACTAGAATTGTTGCGATGGAAGGCGAGTGTGGTCTAACGACTCCTCATTTGAAAATATCTTTGAAAATAATGAAGACGAAGTTTCCAAAACATAACGAACTTCCGAGAGTACCTCGAAGCAAAGAAGACTCTCATCCTCTAGGATTAGATGTGCAAAAAATACATGCATGCATTAATGTGCATCCTCTACATGTAAGGAGTATGAGAATTTAGATAAATGCCGGTATGCAATGCGTTGCGGTATAAGATCGACGAGATGACCACAGTGATGTTGAGGAGAGCCCCTCGGAAGGGTTCTGCTAAGGTTATGTGGTATGCTCCTATAATACCAAGGTTGAAACGCATGTTCGTAAACAAAGAGCATGCCAGTTGTTGCGATGGCACAAAGAAGACCGTAAGAAAGGCGGGAAGTTGAGACACCTCGATGGGTCACAGGAGAAAAATCAAGAGAGACTTCCCGGACTTTGCGGTGATGCGAGGAACTTATGGTTTGGTCTAAGTACGGATGGCATGAATCCTTTTGGGGAGCGAGCTGCGATCCTGACTGGCCCGTGACTCTATGTATCTACAACTGCCTCCTTGGTTGTGCATGAAGCGTAAGTTCATTATGATGCCGGTGCTCATCCAAGGCCCGAAGCAACCGAACGACATTGATGTGTACCTTAGGCCATTAGTTGAAGAACTCTTACGGTTGTGGGGCAAACCAGGTGTACGTCGTGGGATGAGAACAAACAGAGCCATTTGATCTCGAGGGTTGTTATTCGTAACCATCAATGATTGGCCTCTTAATAACCTTTCGTGACAGAAAAACAAGGGATATAAGGCATGCACACCTTGTTTAGATAAGACGAAGGTACATATTTGCATAAATGCAAGAAGGTTGTGTACTGGCGAATCGACGATTTCTTCCGACCAATCATCCGTAAGAAAGAAAGGCAAGCATTTCAAATGTGAGGCGGATCACCGAAGAAGCCTGAACTCCTCTGGTGATGATGTATTTGGTATGGTCAAGGACATATAAGTAATCTTTGGAAAGGGTCCCATGGTCAATCGATTCGACGACGTCGCTATAGGACACGCACCCATGTGGAAGAAGAAATCTATATTTTGGGAGCTGCCATATTGGAAATTCCTGCGTGTTCGCTCTTCAATCGACGTGATGCACGTGATGAAGAATCTTTGCGTGAACCTGCTAGGATTCCTAGGCGTGTATGGAAAGACAAAAGATACACCAGAAGCACGGGAGAACCAACAAATTATGAAAGACCCAAAGAACATGCATACACATAACAAGACGGATAAAGGGCGTCACTTAAGTCGTGCCATCTATGCTCTTACCAAAGCAGAGAAGGAAATCTTGTTTGAATTCCTTTACAGTATCAATATGCCGTCGGGCTTCTCATCTAATATAAAGGGGATAATAAATATGGCAGAGAAAAAGTTCCAAAACCTGAAGTCTCATGACTGTCACGTGATTATGACGCAGTTGCTTCCGATTGCATTGAGGGGGCTTCTACCGGAAAATGTTTGAGTACCCATTGTGAAGCTGTGTGCATTCCTCAATGCACTATCTCAGAAGGTAATCAATCCAGATATTCTGCCAAGGTTACAGAACGATGTGGTACAATGTCTTGTTAGTTTTGAATTGGTATTCCCACCATCCTTCTTCAATATTATGACGCATCTCCTGGTTCACCTAGTGGAAGAGATTGCCATTCTCGGTCCGGTATTTCTGCACAATATGTTCCCCTTTGAGAGGTTCATGGGAGTCTTAAAGAAATATGTTCATAACCGTGCTAGACCAGAAGGAAGCATCTCCAAGGGATATGGATCAGAGGAGGTCATTGAGTTTTGTGTTGACTTTATTCCTGACCTTAAGCCGATTGGTGTTTACTCATGGCATGAGGGAAGACTAAGTGGAAAAGGCACGCTGGGAAAGAAAGCAATGATATGTAGGGACGGGATTCTTTCACTAAAGCACACTACAGTTCTACATAATTCCACCTTGGCGACTCAGTATATCAAGGAACACAAGAATATTATACGCTCCAAAAACCGGGAATCTGAATCATGGATTACGATGAACACATGAAGTCTTTCGGTGGTTGGATGCGGACACATCTCTTGAATGATACCAACTTTTGGAGATCGGCTATACTTGTTGGCGTCACCATCTTCTCTTGTATTGAATTTCCAAAGTGCAAAATAAATGGGAATACATTCTACACGATCGCCCAAGATAAAAGAGCACCAACCAAAATAGTGGTGTCCGCTTTGATGCAATAGACGAGAATGGACAAAAGGACACATATTATGGTTACATAGAGGAGATATGGGAACTAGACTATGGAGTCTCTTTTAAGGTCCCTTTGTTTCACGCAAATGGGTCAACCTGAATGGGAAGGGTAAAGATAGACCGGTTATGCGGAATGACAACAAGGATCTCAACAATCTTGGTTATAGAGATGAACCATTCGTCTAGCCAATGATGTGTCTCGGGTTTTCTATGTGAAGGACATGTCCTCCGAAAGAAAGAAAGAAAAAATATGCAAACGAATACATCATATGATGAGCCAAAGCGTCACATAGTTCTTTCGGGGAAAAGAAACATCGTGGGAATCGAGGACAAGATGGACATGTCAAGATTATAATAGGTTTGATGAAATTCCGCCCTTCACGGTGGCCGGCCAAGCATTCCGTTAAGTAAATAAGATGCTCCATGGTTACGTCTGAAGCGATCATAAGGAAGGACATATGCCAAGAAGTTCATGCTCATATTATGTAACTCTAGTTCATGTCTTTCGGTTTGTGGCTTGACCAAGGATATCTTCGCGGTTTGTGGCTTGGCCGGACTATATATAGGGGGCCTTTAGTCCGGTTTTGTAGTCTCGATTTTAATATTAATAAATGTCTTGAGTGTTAGTCCCGTTTTGTGGCTGGACCGGGACTATGAAGAAGTTGTCGATTCGTACTTACCATTAAGATCGATCTCCAAGCACGCGGTCACATATTAGGAGTGCCTCTATGACCAGTTTCTTGGAGATGCTTGGGAGGATCGGGACCAGCATCTCCCTGAAACTGGTCGTAGTGGTGTCCCTGCTCTCGAAAACCATCTTGCAGCTTGTAACTTCTCTAACTAGATCAATACACCCGGGAGCTAACTAATTTCACATATTAGGGAGTGCCTCTATGACCAGTTTCTCGGAGATGCTGGAGGACTGGGCTCCGTCGGCATCTCCCTGAAACTGGCCGTAGTGGCGTGCCTGCTCTCGAAAACCATCTTGCAGCTTGTAACTTCTCTAACTAGATCAATACTCCTGGGAGCTAACTAATTTCACATATTAGGGAGTGCCTCTATGACCGATTTCGGAGATGCGGAGGCCGGGCTCCGTCGGCATCTCCCTGAAACTGGCCGTAGTGGTGTCCCTGCTCCGAAAACCATCTTGGAGATGCCTCAAACTGGCTGGAGGACTGGACTCGCAAGGATGCCTATTTATAGTACAAGCAGCTCGGCATAGTGTCGACACTTACGAAATAATGTCGACACTCACCCCAATTATTAGTGCTGACTCGTGTTTTGTCCCGGTTGGTGTCTCCAACCGGGACTACAGGTTCATCTTTAGTCCCGGTTGGTGACACCATCCAGGACAAGGTACACGCCGCACGACATAATGTCGACACTCACCCCTATCATTAGTGCTGCCTGACCCAGCCTGCCGAAATCCCTCCGCGTGGTGTCGACAATGAAAATCCTGTTTCAGAATGCTACCGTCCCATTTTTAGAATAATCCGAACAATGAAAATCCTTTGCGTGGTGTCATATTATGTTACATAGTTGAAAGGAAAAATACCAGACTTGGTATATTGATCATGTTTCGAAAAAACCTTCACAAAATGACCTATCATGTTCGAGGTTTCATGGCTTTTGGTCCAAATGACCGATGTTATATGCTGAATCACGACATAGTTTGTGATGTTGTGACCATATTATGCATGTGTGTGGACATTGGTATGGAGAACAATGTTGCAGGAGAAAGTTTTCCTTTTTGTCGCACGGAAAAGCCCTTTTCCATTTTTCGAGCGCAAAAAACGGGTCGTTTTGTGAAGTAACCACCAAAATGCCGTTTCAGAATGCTACCATACCATTTTCCTAAAATACTAGACCACCTTACATGGACTATCTCCCAACCGGGACATCTCAAACCTTTTCGTCCATCCCGGGTAAAAAGGACAAATGTTTGCCGAATCGGCAGGAAGTGGGTCCGGTTTGTACTACAGGTACATGATCTATCGCCCGTGATTTTTTGAAAAAAATCATTTTTAGACTCGCAATATGTGGTTTCTTCAGAGATACAATGCAAGTTCTAACGATGCTCGTCCCCTATCTTCATGCACACCGGTTCGACAATAGTTAGAAATTCAGATAATTCAAAACGGGCATAATAAATTCAAAAAAAATCCGAACAATGAAAATCCTTCACGTGGTGTCATATTATGTTACATAATTGAAAGGAAAAATACCAGACTTGGTATATTGATCATGTTTCGAAAAAACCTTCACAAAATGACCTATCATGTTCGAGGTTTCATGGCTTTCGGTCCAAATGACCGATGTTATGTGCTGAATCACGGCATAGTTTATGATGTTGTGCCCATATTATGCATGTGTGTGGACATTGGTATGGAGAACAATGTTGCAGGAGGAAGTTTTCCTTTTTGCATACGGAAAAGCCCTTTTCCATTTTCGGCATAAAAAGCGAATTTGTGAAGTAACCACCAAAATGCCGTTTGAATGCTCTAGTCCCATTTTCCTAAAATACTAGACCACCTTACATGGACTATATCCCAAGCGGGACATCTCAAACCTTTTCGTCCATCCGGGTAAAAGGACAAATGTCTTAGAATCGTAGAAGTGGGTCTGGTTTGTACTACAGGTACATGATCTATCGCCCGTGATTTTTTGAAAAAAATAATTTTTAGACTCGCAATATGCGGTTTCTTCAGATATCCAATGCAAGTTCAAACGATGCTCGTCCCCTATCTTCATGCACACCGGTTCGACCATAGTTAGAAATTCAGATAATTCAAAACGGGCATTTTAGTTAATTCATTTTTAATTTTAAATGGTTCATAGTTTAAATGGTTACATTAATTATTTTTTTAAAAAAGAAAATGGTTTTGAATTATTATTCAAATTCAAACACTTTTTATGTTTCAAGTTTTTCTAAATTCCAAATTAATATTCAAAAATATAAGTTAATTCATTTTTTATTTTAAATGGTTCATATTTTAAATGGTTACATTAATTATTTTTTAAAAATAGAAATTGGTTTTGAATTAGTTATTCAAATCCAAACACTTTTTATGTTTAAAGTTTTTCTAAATTCAAAATTAATATTCAAAAAATATAAGTTAATTCATTTTTAATTTTAAATGGTTCATAGTTTAAATGGTTACATTAATTATTTTTAAAAACAGAAAATGGTTTTGAATTATTATTCAAATTCAAACACTTTTTATGTTTAAATTTTTTCTAAATTCCAAATTAATATTCAAAAAATATAAGTTAATTAATTTTTAATTTTAAATGGTTACATTAATTATTTTTTAAAAAGAGAAAATGGTTTTGAATTAGTTATTCAAATCCAAACACTTTTTATGTTTAAAGTTTTTCTAAATTCCAAATTAATATTCAAAAAATATAAGTTAATTCATTTTTAATTTTAAATGGTTACATTAATTATTTTTTAAAAAGAGAAAATGGTTTTGAATTAGTTATTCAAATCCAAACACTTTTTATGTTTAAAGTTTTTCTAAATTCCAAATTAATATTCAAAAAATATAAGTTAATTCATTTTTAATTTTAAATGGTTCATAATTTAAATGGTTACACTAATTATTTTTAAAAACATAAAATGGTTTCGAATTAGTTATTCAAATTCAAACACTTTTTATGTTTAAGGTTTTTCTAAATTCCAAAGTAATTATCATTTAAAAAACATTACAAATTTAAACCCCAAAATAAAAAATAAGGCGGGAACAGAGAAAATTCACGAAAAATTGAAAAGCAGTCATATGTCCGGTTGGGGCCTGTAGGGACCAAAGACTCTACGCCAACCCTTGGTCTGCTGAAAAAATTGGAGTATACGTCCCGGTTGGTGGCTCCAACCGGGACGTAAGCCACGAACCGGGACAAAAGGCCCTTCGTTTATAACTGACGTGCCTCCTCTTCTTCTTCCCCATCTCATTTCACTGCTTCTCACCGACGCTGAGCGCCCAGCAGCCCCCGTGCTTCGCCGCCACCGCGTTAAATCGCCACCACCTTCGCCTCCGTCCGCGCCAGGCTACTTTTCCTCTCGCGCGTGACCTCAATCGCTGGATTGGAAGCTCCGTCGTCTCAGATCCGCCGATTCGGCGTCTCCCGAGCTCGCCCGGCCTCGCCACCACCTCTGTCGTGTTCCTGGTGAGCTGCTGATCCTCACGTTGCTGTTCTTTCTCTCCCTCTCCTCCTGTACTATTCTCCCCGCGTGTCCCCGACGCCGCTCGAGCTCGACGGAGGCGACGCTCCGGTGACCAAGAAGGAGCGGCGCCGCCACTCTCTTGCTCCCTGCATCGCCCTCTCTCTAACGCGCCCATCCGCGCGTCCAGGCGTGCCCGCTATCGCCGTCGCTGCCGCTGCCTGGGAGCTCACCGCCAGCGTGACGTCGTGCTGACGTCACTCGTGCGTCACCTTGCTCGCGTGGCAGCTGATGTGGCCTAGGGCCCATCAGTCAGCCTCAGTGGGTAGGCTCCTCTGTGGTATAAAAATGATCTGATGCGTGTGTTGACATCAGCATGCGTGGAGGCTGAGTTGGCACTGGAGCCCTTCTGTCAGTCTCACTGGCTAGGGGTCGCCCCGGTGTAAAAACTATTTTCCTTTTTTTTAATTCTAGAAAATTATTTAATATTGTAAAATCAATAACTTATTGTATATAAGTCAGAAAAATACAAATAATATATCAAATTGTTCAAAAAAATGAAACCTATCTATTTAACCTATAATCATGCATTGTTCAACAACTTAAATGATAAGTATAATTAGAAGAACAAATGCACCCCTCTCATATGTTCTGGAGTTTCCTCGAGTTAGGGTTTTGACCCCTCGGAACCCCGATTAAATCGTCGAGCATGTCTTAGGATTATTAGGTTTATTATTAGTTAGGTATTATTAGGTTTATTAATTAGTTTGGTATTATTGGTCTTCGGCCCCATTGGTCAGTCACTGTGGGTAGCCCGAGACCCGATTCACATTGTCAAGCAACTTAAAAACCCTATCTTAGATAAGGAATCATTAATACCCCTTAGGTGCATGTGGGTTCGACGATCTGCCTTCGCCAGGGAATTCCGAACCCTCTTAAATTGATTCCAATATGGTATTTTGTTAGTATCTAGTGTTACCTATCTGTTGGATAGTTTCCCTTTTGTAGCCTTATACTCATGTTCCCCTCTTAGGTGCATGTCGGTTTAGGGTTTCTCTTCATTTTTATTATTGTGTATGTATATATTAGGGTTTCTCTGAATTAGGGTTTATATCTCTCAACACCGTACCTAACTTTCTCCCTTATCCGCTTCGACTTATTCATTTTTCCACCTATGCAGAAAATATGGACCCACACGTCAGAGACGAAGAAAAGGAAGAGTTGATCCAAGGTGTGATCCGCGGGGAGGAAAATTTAGATGTATCAACGTTTCTGAACAACTCCGGTGAGGGTGATCCTCTTTTTGCCGGAATAGACGACTTGTTTGAGGTTGAAGGTGTTGCCTTCCGTGAGGGATAAGGCGATGCCTTGTGTAATCGAGAAGATGACCGATCCGGCGAGGTGCATGTAATATAATTAATTCATTAATTAATCATCTGCTATCTATATAGAAATAGTAACGACGATCTTTCTTCTTTTAGCCCTCCGGATCGAAAAAATCTACTGAAAAGAGCAGACGAGGCCCAACCAAAAAGTTGCAAGACCATGAGAGGTTTAGGATCGAAGATGTCGCTGAAGACGGCAAACCGACGGCTCCCGAAGTTGTCGCAAACAAATTTGTGGCACAATGTGGAGTAATCGTTAGGGACTTAATCCCGATCACCATTCGAAATTGGAATAGGCCTGCTGATGCGAAAGAAGAGGGAACATGTTTATTTGTCCCTAACCACGCCAAAGATTTACTGTGGAAGAGGCTCATGGTTAATTTCAAACTACCAAAGATAGAGCTGGACCCAAATGCGGAGGATCCAGTTGAGGACGCCTTAGAACATGGGAGAGCCATGGAGGCTAAGGTCAGGGAGTGTGCTTTGAAGAAGATGGCCCAGTGTTTCACCAACTGGAAGAAAAGATTGCACCTTGACTATGTCGTGAAAGAGAAGACTCCCGATTTCAAGAATATTCAGTTTGAGAAGATAAAACCATTCTGGGCTGAGTTTGTGGAATACAAGACATCAGAAAAAGCTAAGAAAATGTCTGCAACGAATAAGCTGAATGCTGCTAACAAGAAGCATCACCATACTATGGGGCAAGGTGGCTACATGGCTGGCATTCCTAAGTGGGAGAAACTTGAGAATGGACTGCGTGCTAAAAAGATCACCCTAGAGACAGACGATTGGGTAGAACGTGCAAGGAATTGGTTTTACGGGCATGGGGGCACGTTGGACTCGGAAGGGAAGTGTATATATAACATACGACATAAAGAAGACCCCTTGCCAATCGAGAAGATGAGAAAAGAAGTAAAGGCTGTTAAAGATGGGGACTTCATTCCCGATAGAGAGAATGATGAGCTCACACTCGCCCTTGGAAATAAGGAACATGATGGACGAACACGAGGCACAAGAGGCTCCCAACCATGGAGGACCGTGTTTCCCGAAGAGAGGAAGAAATATCCTGATAGAAGCCGTCAGAGGAGAAAGGACAGGGCGAAAGTTGAAGCAGATATTCTGAAAGAGCGAATGCGTATAATTGAAGAACGAATAAAGCAACAACAAGATGAAATTAACGCACTTAAAGAGCAAAGTACTACCGGCCCATCTCAGCAGCACACTGCATTCGATGCTACCGTCCTATCGAATAATCTAAAAAGCAGTGTGGCTTCCACCGAGGTCCCGGGTGATGAAAATGGCGATGACGATGATGCACCGACGATGGCTCCTGTTGGCTACCCAGTGGATGATATCACAGAGATGACACACTGCGAGCTACATGTCAAAGTTGTGAACATATCAATGAAGGTGGCGGTCGGCTATGCCTTACCAATTGGACCCACACCAACTTACCACTATCGTCCGGTTTCAGAGGGCTACGCTATTGTCGGGGTGGATGAAATCATGCCCACCTTTGAAGTTTTGAAGCTTCACTACCCTGCAGGTGAAGGGGATGTGACTGAATTGGGAGACGCAAAAAACGTCACCATTCTATGGCCAAAGGAATGTATCGTGCTTCGAAATCACACGCCAAGGCCATCTTCGCCGCCTCACCCGTCTCCGGCCAATTAAATCGTCGCGGCAGCCGTCTTCGCCTCGCTGGCTCCGTCGCCTCGCCCAATCTCCGCAGCCATCGCCGCGGGAGCCATCGCCGGCGCCTCAGGATAAAAAGCGTAAGCGTACCGCTCCTCTGCGTCGTGGTAAGCGATCGTCGAAACGTAAACAAGAGCCTCTTCCAAAAGTACCAAAGGTTCCTCCCAAGAGAGCTTATGGTATCTTGAAGAGGAGATCGCGGTTGATCTTGAACGACAGCGTTTTTCGCTAAGCTGAGGCGGCCGAAAGAGCCAGAGTTCCCCAGCACCAAAGAAGAAAAAGCCAAAGTGTTGAAAATGCTAAAGTCTCTTCATCAACCCGAGCCAAAGCTGTCATCAGACTATGAGCGTTCTATTCTCAAGTCACATGCGACACAAAAAGTCTCGAAGAGCAGTACTGATGCAAGCGAGAAATCTGTTGCCTAGCTCGAAGAACAAGCAAAACAGTTTTGCGCCCCTCTCAAGGTGATTTCCCAAACCAATGTGGGGTCGAGCAAATATGGGGCTGGAGAGCAGTATGATCCAGAGATAGTTGCACAATACGGAGAAGCTGCCGCTGCTCAAGGTATGAGTATTGTCTAGTACTTATCCTAGTTAGAGTACTTCCCCGTGAGTGAAGTAGCATAGAAATACCAGTACGGCAAACCTCTCGTCAAACCTGAGGAGGTAAACAATCTTCCAACAAAAATGCGAAGATTGCATAACTGGTACATGCATGCCACAAATGCCGGGCTAATCGGATAGTCTTGGGTTACAAAAAAGCATCATGGGAAAGAAAAGGATGACATGATATCCATTGAATTTGATGAACTATTTCAATTATTCAATCAAGACGCCTTGGACAAATAGATCATTAGTGTCTATTGTCTGTAAGTACTAATTATGTAATTAATTTGTCTCCATCTATCTCACCTTGTTTATTGCATGTATATAATCATACTGTAATATGCAGAATGAAGATTCTCGAATGCAGCAGAGGACAAATCTATGACATTGGCTTCATTGACCCATATTGGGTTCATGAAGCTAATCTCAAAACAAACCCCTAAAATACGGAGGATAATATAGTACTGTTTGCATAGTGCTCCTCATTTGCCGTGATCACTCGTACCATGCTCATCAGTTGCATGCCTTTCAGGATCGCTCCCTCGATCATCACCATGTCATTTTTCTTTACGAATTCCTTGTAATAACCAAATCAGGCATCACCTCCTCGCACATCAACCATGCATCTTCACTTGCAAACTGGACACACTCGATCGACATGGGTTGAACCATGTCCACTGCATCATCAGAGTTCTACCCTTACCGGTGGGTCCATGTGTTAGCGGCTAATCATTAGCCATGGATCGTCGGGGTTTAAGTTCTAAGAAAATCTAAAAGGTCGTTTGGTACCCAGATATTCATTTCATTTACTCCCTCCGTCCAAGAATAAATGTCTTTTTTCAAATTTTGGACGAAACATCTGATACTCACTGGGACCTGACATTGATAAAAAGCGCCTGCAGTGCCGAAAGTTATCAGACATTCCCCCAAGAAAAGAAAAAAGAGACAAGGAACGCGCGCGTTCCCCCGTTACTCCAGAGGGCAGCCAGCACGGAACCGGCGAGCCCGCGAATCGACGTGAACGCAGGGCGAACACGATACCGCTCCGAAAGGCTTCGTACGGCCAGTACCGGGATGGACGGACGGACGACAGGCGACGGCGTCGGCGGCTCCGCCAAATCTGCAGAGGAACAGGAAATTCTCCTGCCTGAACCACCGGTTCCGTTCTGCCAAATCCACTCGTGTAGCTTGCAGACGCAGCATGGCGAAAAGAATGGGCTCAGCTTACGAATACACACACACACATAGTGAACCTGTACATTAATAATCCTCCATCAGCTGGACTGCTTTTTCTTTTTCTTTCAACAGTCCGAACACAAACGCTTGATGCCGCCGCCGCTGACAACTTGACAAAGAACAAGTGAGTGGAATTAACGTTACACGCTTATTACGGCCATCAATCGATCCATCGAGCTGCGTAAGGCCGATTCCATGGCCACCAAAGCCCACCTCCAGAGATAATCTAGTTATAAGCCAACCAACGGTCAATGAAAAAAATCACTGAGATAGGAAAGGGATCCATCAGCTATAACTTTCTTCATGCCCCACGAACTGAGTCACGTCGCACCATGCAACCGATCAAGTATAATCCCAGCTAGGCAGACAGAACACAACATTTCTATGATAATGTCGGCTAACTAACCAGGGCCCCCTTCAATTCGCCATCACAGGCCTGCCACACACAAATGCCAAGCCTGCCTCTCGCCAAACGCTCTTCAGAGCTGTCAAGTTTCAGTTCTAATTAAATTAGGCTGGCACAGACAGCAAGCGCATGACTGATACCGGCGGTTAGACTACACACTGTCCCAGTTCTAAATCTAGACACGACTAAGATCGCTCATGATAAGGAAGAACAATGTGGACACAAATAATGAGCGCCGGCAGTGAGTCGTCAACTAAAGATTTAGGCATCTGCGTCGAGCCCACGCTGCTGGAATCACAAAAAAACATAACTTGGAGCTCTGAGGATGGGAGTGCTGATCTGGCCACGGCTCCGTCGAATCTGTTGTGCAAACAGGGCGATGGATTAATACTATTCAGACAATACAGAAGAATTTCCAGCTCAGATTGTTACAGATTCGAGAGTTTACAAGAAAAATGGAGAAGATTATAGAGGCTGAATATTGAATTATTTATCTCAACTGAATTTAAAATATGTTATGTAACCGCAAATATTCACTTTGATGTGTTTAGCAGTGTTTTGCCCAAACCGACTACTCCCTCCGTTTCAAAATATAAGATGTTTTAGATTTGTGAAGCAAATGTATCTAGACTATTTTTAGTATGTAGGTTCACTAAGATTTGGAGTGAATCTAGACACTAACATAAGTCTAGATACATTTTCTTTATAAACCTAAAACATCTTATATTTTGAAACGGAGGGAGTAGATCCTATCAATTTGGCCCAAGCCGACAAGTAGTTTGATCTGACTTTTGTCCAGGTCAACAAGCTGATCAGCTCTCTGGTTTCATTAGTGAAACTGGGAGCCATGCTCCGCTTACTCGGAAGAAAATCTGTAAGTTAGAATATATAATAACTAGATAAAGGCAATTAAACATAAAGAAATGAGTCCTGGTATAACAAAATGCTAGCTTATGTCCCCTAAGGGGAAAAATGTGCCATTGAAATGAGTTGTCAAGCATTAGCAATTTGTATGGTAACGATGAAAGTAAGGACATAAGTACGATGCAAGAGACTGTTCAAAGAAAAAAACTAGGATGTAATAACAGTTTTACCGTCTCATACTGGATACAAACTTGTACTCCTACATTACCTTGCTCATAAAAACTATTCCCAAAAGCAATTGTTGTGAATTTTGCGAATCCACAAGGCCTAAACAATATTAATGGGCGACGCATAAGCTATGTCACATTTTTTTTCTTGCCTGGTTATCTTAAAAACGACCATTGGTATAAACAAGACAATGAAAGACAATTATGTTCCTGAGTTTAATTAGCTCTCCAACAAGGGCCAGAAAAATAACCACTATGAAATCGTGTAAAACAGGGCCAATTGCAATAATGAGTTATCAAGCATAAGCAAATTGTATGGTAACTATGAAGGTAAGGACATAAGTACGATGCAAGAGACTGTTCAAAGAAAAAAACTAGGATGTAATGAAAGTTTACCATCTCATACTGTAGGGCGATGGATTAATACTAATAATATTCAGAAGACAATACAGAAGAATTTTCAGCTCAGGTTGTTGCAGATTCGAGAGTTTACAAGCAAAATGGAACATATTGTAGAGGCTGAATAGATACATCGCACTACAGGCAGAACCAGAATAGCGTTTTCCCTGCTGGTAATAATACTGAAATCTGAGCTGAATTTGAGATAGTATATAACCGCAAAAACTCGCTTAATATACGCGTTTTGCAGTGCAATTTGCAATGCAAGTTGGAATACACAGCCATGCAGAGGCATGCAGACATAATAAATGGCTTACAAGTGACAAACTGCTGACTTAGGTTAATCTAACAGAACTTATAACTTATGGCACCAAACCATGGGTCTCATTGTGTTTAGCAGTGTTTTCCCCAAACCGACTAGATCCTATCAGTTTGACCCAAGCCGACAAGTAGTTTGATCTGACTTTTGTCCAGGTCGACAAGCTGATCAGCTTCGCCGTCGCCGACAGGTCCCTATCGGCTTGGCCAAACATGAGGCCATATTATTTCTGTAATTTTTTAAAACTGCATATTGTTTTTGGAAATTAATAAAAAAATGTATTATTTAAAAAATATCCCTGAATCAAATCAAACAGCTTGTTAGACAAGCTGTCCTTGCTATATAGAGCAGTAAGTCAGCTGCTTATTTTTCCTTACGTCCTTCAGCTAAATATGTATGGAGGGTGGTGGCCTGGTGGGATGTGCCTTTGGTCTCAGTAATGCACCACGATCCATTGAAGATCTGTCTAGCATATGACTAATGCAGTTCGAAGTGAGGGAACAACGTACGGTAACCATAGGAACATCCGCCATATGCTGCTCCCTATGGAAGTTAATAAATACAGCTGGTTTCCAACAGATGAATCCTGGTGACCCATCTAATGTTGTGCAATCTGCATGTCGCTGGTTGGGCTTAAAGCTCATGAGTGGCGCTTTACGACAAGGCTCAACAACTGCTACGGCGAGCAACCAGCAGACTGTTAAGAGTTGTGGCTGAAGGATTTTGTGCTAAGCAATGGCTAGTGTCCGACTGCGCACTGTCTGGAGGAGGAAATGAGTCCTGGTAAATAACAAACTGCTAGCTTATCTAAGGGGAAAAAATTGTGGCTTTTAGCAGCCATCTCAGCCCTCCGTTCCATTTGGAAATAAGGGCCGGGATGTACAATGGAACTTCTCTACCTTTAGATTAGAGAAGGCATACAATTTGCTTCCCTCCAAATGTAAACTGGATACAAACTTGTACTCCTGCATTACCTTGCTCATAAAAACTATTTCCCAAAAGCAATTGTTGTTATTTTTGTCAATTCACAAGGCCTAAACAATATTAATAGGCGATGCGTAAGCTATGTCACAGTGATTCTTTTCTCGCCTGTCTATCTGAAAAACGACCATTACTATAAACAAGACAATGAAACAGAATTATGTTCCTGAGTTTAATTAGCTCTCCCGCAAGGGCCAGAAAAATGACCACTTCAAAATCATGTAAACCAGTTCCAATTGCAATAATGAGTTGTCAAGCATTAGCAATTTGTATGGTAACTATGAAGGTAAGGACATAAGTACGATGCAAGATATTGTTCAAAGAAAAAAACTAGGATGTAACAAAAGTTTACCATCTCATACTGTTGGTGAAGACAACAACGATGGTGGGAAGTTGATATATAAGCGTGGCAATGATGTGCCAGAGATAGGTTTACCCCAAACCCTCTCAAGCTGCAATGTCTCGACGTCCAGTGAGAAATATTCCATCTGTGGCCCATCCAGCGAATAGTTCTCATACGACCGTACTTTTCTCCTGTCTAGGAGCAAGTATCTCCCCGATGAAGCTTCGACACAATACCGGTACTTAGAATCTAGTGAGATTGTCTTCTCTGCCTGCCACTTGGTGGAACTCAAACCTCTGTTTTCCCCAACGATATAACGGAGGTCAGCTTCCGCAGTTTCAGCAATGATACGAAACATCCCAAGCCTGTCTTCCCCTGCTTCGACAATGCCTAGACCTCCCGTGTTCCATCCTTTGGGTGGGTGGTCAGCTATTGAGAACTCCATCCTCTGGGTGTCGAGAACAAGAAACTCAGTTCCGCTATTATCCATCAATAACTGCCAGTAGATGCAGCCACAAGCATGATAGCACCCAATAAACCAAGGGTGCGTCAGTGTCATCGTGGTCGACTCGCCGAGCAAATCTGTCAAGCTCTGGGATGCAGCGACTCGCCAGTGTCCGGTGCTTGAGGAGAAGACAAAGATGTAAAACTTGATTTTGCAACGTGCCAACCAGATCGCTCTGAACGCTGTCTCTTCCACCGCCGCCATTTCCTCCTCCTCACTGGGGGGAATGAGGATGGGCTGGCAGATGCGATCGATAAATATGCAGACCGGGTCCTCCACCGAAGCGGCCAGATCGTCAGGCACAGGGGGAAGCAGAATGTACCGCCGGTGTAAGGGGTCGCACACCACGAGCTGCGTGAAGACAGGGAGATCCTCGCCCTTTTCGAGTTGACGATCAAGGAGGACGCGCCCATCGCGGACGTCCCGGACGGACCAGCGGCAGTTGGAAGGGAGGAACGAGAAGGTGAAGTCGGCGGCGAGGGAGAGCGCGCGGGCGGCCGGCGCGGAGGGGTGGGGCGGGACGGCGGGGTGGAAGCCGTCGCGGTCGAGGAAGCCGAGGAGTGGCGGGGCGTGGAGGCGGCGGAAGCGGCGGAGGAAGGATCGGTCGGTGACGAGGCGGCGGAAGGAGACGCAGGCGGCGGAGGCACGGGCGAGGTCTTCTGCGGCGGGTAGCAGGAGGAAGATCTCCGCCAGGATGTGGTCGGAGAGGTCCGTCAGAGGCGACATCATTTCCTTGCCGGTCGCCATTGGCCGGGAACTGGCCACCGGCCGCGGGGGAAGAGCTGGCCGTCGGAGGAGCCAGCCGCCGGGAACCCTCGAGAAGATGGGGGAGAGTGCTGCTGGAGCTGGGATAATGGACTGATCGATTCTCCGTGCTGCCCAGTGGGCCCTGGAATTGGATCATATGGATACGGCGTATACTGGGCCGTTCGTCGTGAAAAAAAAAATTCCCTCTGCTAAAAAGAAAAAAGTTTCATACCCTCAATATATTTTTTGAACATTAGACCATCCAAATCGCCGTAGCATTTAGATTTCTTCTGATTCTCAAAAGACAAAATAGTTTTCTTCTGGCCTATACGGCAATACTCTATACAAAAATAAAACCATCGGATTTTGTTTCTACTTTATGTAGCTGAACAACATCAAGAGAAGACCATCTCCTACTTATTACTGTAGTAAGTTCTAATGAAATCATTGAAAAAATAACAAAAAAAAAGGGTTTGTTATTTTGAGCCGCCCGAGAAAGACAAAGTGGTCGATGTCACCGGCGGTGGAAGGGAGAAGATGAAGAGAAAGAGAATGACATCTGCTCACACAAGTGCCCATGGAGGAGCTTTGCTGATGATATGTCTTTCTATCCACTCGATCGATCTGCTAAATTCTCTGAAGAACAGGGTACATATATGTGCAACATAAACAAGACATGGTGGCTGCAAACTAGTAGTAGAAGTAACTTTTTGCACCAGAAAAACTAAAGCTGGCAACAGACTTTTTGCAAAGTGACTGGATTTGCAATAGCAAGTAGGAAACAGACAGACACTGGTCATGAATCCAGCAAGCTGGATCAATCACTTCAGTTCCAAACAACTCCCTACACCTCGAATGTTCATAGATTTACACGCAAAATGTGACGCTTCGACCAGTTTCCAACTCTTCTCGCCCTTTCCAACTCAGCTTTTTTGCCTTTTCCCACTATATCTAGGACGGCCGTCATTGCCATCCATAGATCAACATCGCCCTCTCTTACCATGGACATCCCACGCTGGGCCTATCTCACCCTCGAGGAGACGGAGGCGTTGTGCGCCACTAGTTACTCATGTCCGCCGGGGGCACACCCGACTAGATGCTAAGCGCCGGAGGGGTGCCTATCCTTTCTGTGCCTTGAGGTTCCGCCTACTAGGCGGCCATAACGAGCCGCTACTACCTCGAGCTCATGCCGGACCATCAGATGTATCCTAATTGGTGTCCCGACAACACCATTGCCTAGAACACCTTCTTCACCAATCGGCGGGAAAGAGAGCTCCCAGGTACGAGGGCGATGACCCTCCTCCGGTGAACCACAACGAAGCCTGCTGGTGGCTGTGGTGGGCGAGCTGGACTCTCGCCGGTGTGATGCGCCACATTGCCGAAGGAGATCATCGTTGCCTGCGGTACTCGCACTTTCAACCACCAGGGAATCCAAGTAAAGAAGCGGTGGCAGCGGGCGGGCCGCCAACCGGGACACCCGCACTGGGCCCGCCTTCGAGGCCAAATTGCCAGGTGCCTTCGGAATACGCTATGACCACGCGGCAGCTTGGACAAACACGACAACCCGGAAGAGTTCCGCGACACGGTGGGCTGCTGCAGCAGCTGCGGGCCTCAGTCCCCGCAGCGTGTGTTGATTGACGGTATCCGCTATCCGCTGCAAACAGGGGAAGGGCAGAGGTTCCAGCCGTGCGAGCCAAGCGACGACGACGACACCGAAGCCGTGTACTACATGACTAGGCACGATTATGACTAGTTTTTATTTGTTTGCATAATCATGGCCGAATAAATTTTACAAATATTATGGATATACGATTGGGTGCGTTGCCTATCTGCAAAATATGTACAGAGTGCTGGCGTCTCCACAGTTTAAAGTTATCTGGCTGCTTGTGGGCTGACCAAAACTTTTCCCACGTCATTCAAAAAAAAAGATAAACGTGCACAACAGTTTTCACTTAATCATTTGGATCCTTCGAATGCCCTGAACCATGACTGACATAAGCGTGCCTGTTGGTGCTGTAGGTTTTGGCCCTGGGCGAGCCATCGCTGGGCTCTTCGGTAGAGAAGAGAACTGCTGCACTGAGACGCCTAGATTGGGCCTGTTGGTGGTAGGACTAGAAGTAGTAGCTGCCAGACCACCCGCGTGATGAACATGTGTTCTTTTTATATATGAGGGAAATAAGCATTTGATGTTTTTTGGTGAAGGAATAACATATGATCTGCTAATATTGTGTCATCGGGTGATTAAAGTTCACCACTACAGCTCAGGCTGTGTTGTCTAGAACCTGAGACACTCACTATCTGAAGAGTAGTAACGTGAAATCGCCATGGCCCATGGCTCAGAGGTAGATCTCAAGAAGAAATTTACTCATTTGTTTTGGTTGTGGTGCGCCAGCCAAAGCTTTAGTGCAACGCTAAGGCGACGCTTGAGGGACCCAGCAGCAAGCCACCGAGCCCTCGCCCTCGCCCCACAAAATATTAATTCAATATCATGGACCCGTAGGTCTACAATCAGATATTAAACTAATAAGAACATATACTCCCTCCGATCCATATTAATTGACTCAAATTTTTCTAGATTTGATTGAATCTAGACACTACTTGGTATATAGATTCATCCAAATTTTAACAAATTAAAGTCAATTAATATGAATCAAAGGAAGTACTGTACTTGATCTTAGCCGAAGGCCGAGAAAGGTATGATTTTGACCTAGCCCCTGCGTCGGCTTATATTTGCTGACGAACCGCCTCTGCTGGAGTTGGGGGATCGATGTGGGAGTATTCCAACAAACACAACAGGCCGAAGCTACCTTCGTTCGCCCAGCCGGCAGCGACGCAGAGTCGGTATCCTGTATCTGCGCCTCCTACCGTTTGGGGCCTGCCAAGAAGCCCATTAACAAGGCAGCGGCCCATAGGAATCGATGGTCCTGTTGTTCAAAGAAAAGGGAGAGAAGATTGCACCATCTCCCTAGAAAAACCCAAGAGGAACCTATGTTTCCATACACCAAACTGGGATTCAAACGGTAGAATCTGGTGTGAGATTTACGTGCCAAAGGCTCTTTGGTCGTACTACTAAACATGCACCAGACCCTGATTCCTTTGGCACATGGAAGAATCTAATGATCTGATCAAAACCTCAAGAGTACTACGAGCGCAACGTCGACACGATGACGTACGACGTATCGTTTCCTGATGTAAACCGTCTTACACAGCCAGTGTTACGTCCATGCTCCACTATTGATAAGCTATAGTTAGATAGCAACAGACTACAAAGCGAGCAATGTTCAACTTTTGGCATGATCCAATGAAGTCCCTAGTTGCTAGGGTTTCATCGCGTAAGGCGTTGCCGTCACTGTCATCCAGTCATCGTGTGTAGTAGTAGACATCAGAGAGTTGCAGGTAAACAGGCAATCGCAACAAGCAACTGAGCAAGCAATCTGGGAGGATCCAGGGCCGGTGTGCATAAAGTTGGGTACCAGATAGACCTGCGCTTGAAGTTCTCTTAGCAGTTGAAAACTAATTAAAGTCATTCTCAAACTGATGGAACTCCTTCCAGGTACTTATTCCCCAGCGAGGGTTATCCTGAATTCCTGATTACATATAATACCGAGTTGGCAAATAACTACGAGCATGCAGGTCACATAAGATGAAAGAAGAGGATCAAATGCATATAAAAATATAAAATCATGATTTGTAGTGGATACTTCTAACACAAAGATATTGCTGGAGAAGCATGGTGATGCCATCGGGGTGAAGGGAATATTTGTATTGTCCCATGCTAACGTGTGACCTTTTCTAGTCTTATATTCATATATGTGTTTTGACCAAAGAAAAACAATAGTTAGCTCCTTGACATTTTTGCATAGCTGAATAGTTTCAGACACGTAGTAACTAACTTGTTAAGAAAAACATTATATAAGACATGTAAAAGCCTTAAATGTCATACTCCCTCTGTTCTAAAAATAGATGTCTCGGATTTATCAAAATTTGAATGAATCTATATACTAAATAGTGTCTAGATTCATCCAAATTTTAAAAATCTAAGACATCTATTTTAGGACGGAGGGAGTACATTTTTCTGCTTGCTGAATCCATAAACTTGCAGTTCATTTGGATTACTGTCTTTTTTTGGAAGACAAGGTTTACCGTAATAAAAATAAGACATGAAAACATTCTGCTACACAAAGCGAACTTGAGTGTACGTGGGTACTGTGTAAAACTTAGGGTTTGGAAAACTGCTCGACACCCAACATGGGGTGTGGTTATCTCATATATGTGTGTGTGTGTGTGTGTGGGTGTGGGGGTGGTTGTACCAAGAGGTACAATACAGATATGTACAGAGGCTACATATATACAGTCTAATACCCTTCCTCAATATTAACTATGGCCTGAAGTACAAAGCAAGTTAAGATTGCGCCTACAACCTACAAACTGCGGCTGCGATAGAGGCTTCGTGAAGATGTCAGCAAGTTGATCCTTGGAAGGAACGAACTTGATGAGAAGTAGCTTCTATGTGACACGTTCCCGTACAAAGTGATAGTCAACCTCGATGTGTTTCGTTCGGGCATGAAATACTAGATTAGATGACAAGTATGTTGCGTCGATGTTGTCACACCAAAGGGCTGGAGGATGATCTTGAGAGACTTGCAACTCTCTCAACAAAGACTGGACCCATATGATCTCAGATGTGGCATTAACAATTGCTTTATACTCAGCTTCAGCACTACTGCGAGATACTGTAGCCTGCTTGCGAGCATTTCAGGCAATCAAGTTAGGACCAAAGAATACTGCATAGCCCCCATGGATCGCCGATCATTAGGACTGCCTTGACCCAATCCCTTTGGAAAGAAGAGAGATCACAAGGCACGGTGCGGTAGGAGCAAACCATGGAGGAGATAGACATAGCGCCTAACAAAGGACCAATGTGACGTCCTGGTGCATGAAGATCTTGACCACGTTTTGTGATCATAGGACAGACATCGGTGCGGTTATAGTGGTATTGCGGACGAGGCGCTCTGATACTCGGTAGCATCATCGGTAAGAGGATCTCCAAGAGAGCGGAAACGAGCGGCGGACATATAGGAGTGGCATCATGCTTGCACTTCAGCATACCAGCACGACGCATCAAGTCTAGAGAATACTTGCTGAGTGAGAGTCAAACCAGCAGAAGACCGTGAGACCTCCACACCAAGGAAATAGTGCAGAGCACCGAGATCCTTAACAGCAAAATCACCACTCTGTGCAGACACAAGGCGATCAGCAGCAGCATCAGAGGAACTGATAAGGATGATATCATCAACATAAACCAACAGATACATCGTGACCTCAGGACGCTGAAGAAGGAACAAGGATGTATCAGCAGTAGATGGAACACACCAATGAGCCCGAAGAACAGAGGTAAGGCGTGCATGCCATGCGCGAGGAGCCTGCTTGAGTCAATAGAGAGCCTTAACCAGGCGACAAAGATGCTGAGGACGAGCAGGATCAACAAAACCCGAGGGCTGATGCATATAAACCTCCTCTTCCAAGACACCATGGAGGAAAGCATTCTGAACATCCAGCTGGCAAAGAGACCACCCTCGTGTAACAACCAAAGAGAGCAGCAATCGAATGGTGGTAGGCTTAACAACTGGGCTAAAAGTATCCTCATAATTAAGACCATACCTCTGTTTGAAGCTCTTGGCAACTAGACGTGCCTTGTAGCATTCAATAGAACCATCAACATGTTTCTTGACTTTGAAAACCCACTTGGAATCAATAACATTGACACCAGAAACAGGGGGAACCAGCTGCCAAGTGTCATTTTTGAGGAGTGCCTGAAACTCCTGTTCCATTGCACTGCGTCAGTAAGGAATACCGAGAGCGGCTTGAAAGTGCCGAGGTTCAGCAGTGGGATCATCCTTGGCTTGAGCTACACATGCTGCAATCCAAGCAATAGTACCATCAGTGTGTTTTTTGGGGCGGAAGACACTAGCCTAGCTACGCGTACGAGGTCGCAAGACAGCAGGATAGAGGGTGCAGACGGCGCCGATGACGACGCGGCAGGATACATCGGCGAGGAAGGAGCCGAGGTGAGCGAGACGGGCGTTGAGCCAGCCGTCGCATGCGGCCCAGGAGAGGGCGGCGTGGCCGGCCTGCTGGATGGGCCGGGCGACAGGGACGGGGAGGCCGGCCCAGACGAAGTGGCCGACGAGGCAGACGTGGCTGGCCTAGAGGAGCCGGGCCGAGGTAGGCGAGGCTGCTGGCCGCGAGCCAGTGAGATGGCGGCGGCGTGGGGGGCCGTGACAGGCGGGCGATCTCGAGGCGATGAGGTCGGCCACGGGCAGGATCGGTCGGCGTGCATGGTGCATGCAGCCGATCGACGTCCGATGCAGGCGCAACGTCGGTGTCCAGATCGTCCAGCTGCTGAAGCAAAGCGCCACGACCAGTACCTGCAACATGGTTAGGAAGCAAAGGGGGAGAGTATGCAGCATCAACAAACTAGTCAGGTGACGGTGTATTGGACGACGCATGTGGTGTGGGAGTGGTGGTGGTGGTCTAAAGTGCGAAAAAGGGAACACGTTCTCATCAAACACAACATCACGAGAGATATAGAGGCATTTAGTGGGAACATGGAGGCACTTGTACCCTTTGTGAAGGGAACTATACCCAAGAAAGACGCACTTCTTTGACCGAAACTCTAGCTTACGCTTGTTATACGGACGAAGGTGAGGCCAACAAGCGCAGCCAAAGAGCTTGAGAAAGGTGTAATCAAGAGTTTCATTAAGCAAGAGTTCAAAAGGTGTTTTCATTTGAAGAAGTCGGGTAATAAGCCTATTTATAAGAAAACAGGCTATAGAAAAAGCATCACTCCAACCGAAAAGGAACGGAGGCATGATCAAGTAGAGTTAGGCCAGTTTCTACAAGATGATGATGCTTACGGTCGGCGGCACCATTCTGCTGATGCGTATGTATACAAGACACACGGTGAAGAACATATAGAGGTTGTGATATTCACCTCCCCAATCCGATTGAACATGAATAATTTCGTGCTTTAGGAGACGCCCAACATGTGCTTGAAACTGAATAAAGACATCAAACACATCAGATTTATGCTTAATAAGATAAAGCCAAGTAAACCGACTATAAGCATCAATAAAACTGAAATAATAATTGTGTCCACCGATAGACGTTTGGGCATGACCCCATACATCAGAAAACACAAGCTCAAGAGGTTGTTTTACTACACGACCCGACTCTGAAAAAGGAAGCTGATGACTCTTGCCTTGCTGACAGGCGGCCCGTTACATGTTTGAGATATATGACTTAAAACTCGTAGTTTTCGTGTTTTATGGTCGTTTTCATGAGCTATTGCCCATAGTTTTGGGGGTTTCAGGGCGATTTACAATGATCTTAAAACCCGATACATGTTTGAGAGTTATAACAAAAAACTCATCTTTTTCGTGTTTATGGCTATTTTTATGAGTTAATATCCATAGTTTTAGGTTCCAGTTGGATTTACAAGGCATATTAAACCCATTAAATGTTTGAGATATATGACTAAAAACTCATAGTTTTATGGCCGTTTTCATGAGCTATTTCCCACTGTTTAGGGGTTCTAGGTCATTTTACAACGACCTTATGACCTGATACATGTTTGAAAAATATGACCCAAAACTCACAGTTTCGCATTTTATGGCTGTTTTCATGAGCAATTGCCCACAGTTTTATGGTTCTAGGGCGATTTTCAGCAACCTTAAGACCCGATACATGTTTGAGAGTTATGACCAAAAACTCGTCATTTTCGTGTTTTATGGTCATTATCATGATTTATTGCCCATAGTTTTTGGGTTCCAAGCGGATTTGCATACCTCGTAAGAATCGTTACATGTTTGAGAGATATCACCAGAAACTTGTCGTTTCCGTGTTTTATGGCCGTTTCCATGAGCTATTGCCCACAACTTTGGGGTTCCAGGGCGATTTATAACAATCTTACGACCCGATACATGGTTGAGAGTTATGACCAAAAACTCGTCGTTTTTGTGTTTATGGCCATTTTCATGAGTTATGTTCGAAAGATTTTTCATGAGTTACATGTTTGAGATATATGTAGGGTTCGCAACATAGAAAACAAAAATTTTCCTACGATGGGAACTATGCACCAAGATCTATCTACTAGATACAAACAACGGGCGGATGTATATCCATAGAGAACATACCCTTGAAGACCGACAAAGCTTAACGAGTTCGACTCGTGGTTGATGTAGACGATCTCTTGCTAATCTCAAGATCGAGAGGAAGTCCTAGCGCCGCAAAACAACAGCGCATCCATGCTCGCACACACGTTCGAGGCACCGAGCAACCTCCGCCTCCTCGCTCCAGCGATGCAGCGGAAGCATAACTCTTTCTTGCAAAATAGCCACCGGGAACATGTATCTCGCTAGTCCGAGACCATGGGAAATAAATTCTAGAGGGGGAGAGAGATCCTTCACGAGGAGGTGTACTTTGAGAGAATGAGAGGGGGGCTTTTATAGGGGAGAGGGGGGGGGGCACCCAAGGGGCATGGCGCCCAGCCATGGGGGCTGCCCCCACCTCTTCCACATTCATGTGGGTGGAGCTCCCACTCAAAATTAAAAGCCTCCACTCCCATTAAAAAGCCTCCACTAAAAAATCCACTCACATGCATTACATTTCCACCAAATTTAATGCAAGCTCTCATTTAAATAAAAATCTTTTATTTATTTATTCAGAATTTTGTTAATTACTTTAATTAACAAACATTCACATAAAACCCCTTGCTAGTATTCAATTTCACATGCAGAACCAGTTTCAGCAATTTCAACCGAAACAGTTTCGGTGTCTAGTGAAATAAATTCCTGCGACTTGTTATTCTTTTCGGCATGAAACTTTTGCTCCAAATGGATGTCTTTGTCTCTTAAGTGTGTCACCCTATGGTTCGTGAATAATGCGTACATGATCGAGACCCCTCTCACATCAATAATCAGAAGCGGGATCTGGAGACCCATACTGACTCCCACACATTCAACGATGACTTTCTTGTGATCGTCGGAACCTTTTACGCTAGTATCTTAATCCCTTTGTTTCGCAATATATTACACGTCCGAGATTCGATCATCGATATCTCCATACCTAGTTTGATCTCGTTATTGACATGCACTCTTTTCGCGTTCCCGTGATATAACATTCTAGTGATCAAATCACTTGCTTGCAAGCTAATCAATGTGATATCACCGAGAGGGCCCAGAGCATATCTATCTGTCATCGGGATGAACAAATTCCACTCTCGATCCATGGGCCTCAACATAACACTTTAGTAGTTCTAAACCCATCTTTATAATCACCCTGTTACGGTGTGACGTTTGATGTTATCAAGAAACTCTTTCGGTGTTAGTGATTGACATGATCTCATGGTCTAAGGATTAGGATCACTTTGTAAGTTGTTATAGCAATATAAACTCAATGACTTTGATCGTAATGCTATACTTCTGATGAATGTTCATCACACCATTACACTAATGTTGTGACCTCGTTATTAACAACATCCAATGTCCATGATCAGGAAACTTTGATCATCTTCTTAATCAACGAGCTAGTTTATAAGAGAGGCATAACTAGGAACTTCCTTTTGTTTATTAAACACACATGTATTAATGTTTCCGTATTAATACAATTATAGCATGTAAAATAAACATTTATCATAAACAAGGAATACGATAATAACCACTTTATTATTGCCTCTCGGGCATATTCCCTTCAGTCTCCCACTTGCACTAGAGACAATAATCTAGTTTTAAAACTTTGTGTATTGAACACCTATGTATTTCTGGTGTTCCATATACGCAATTGCAAGTGGTTAACATAATCTACAGATCTGACGCCTCAGGTCCATATGTATTTGCATGTCTTTGCGTCTTCACGCATCACTCATTCTTCAATGAGATGGCATTGTATAAATTTGGTATTTTGGTGAGACCTTTAGTTCCTTGGGGTTAAAACATGTCGATACTAGTGTCGTACAACTTATCTTTAGTGTTAGCCCATTGCGAACCACACCTTAGTTTGATAACAAACTACTTGACACAAATTCCCTCCTTTGCTGCTACTATAGCAGTCATATACTTAGCCTTTCGTTGTAGTATCCGTCACAATGTATTAACTTTGGAATTCATCCAAATTCATCATGGAATCTCCTTTCCATTACATTGTGCCACCCATAGTTTAAATTGAGATAAACTTAATTTGTATCTTGTGACAAAACTAGTATCAATGTAACGCTTTACAATGAACTATTTGTAATTGTTTGTCACCTCTACAAAAATATATTCTTAGTTGTTCCAAAAGATCATAAGAATATCCTCACTACCGTCCAATGATCATTTTATGATTCATTCTGGTATATGCTCATAACACTTAGAGCATAGGACATATCTGGATGTGTACATATCATGGTATGATTGATCAAAACATCCTTGTGATTTCACTCATCAAGTGTCAAAGCACTTGAATCTTGTTTCACTTATCAAGTGTCAACACACTTGAATCTTGATTTAATTCCTTTCCATGCGACAAGAACCGTTTCTTGTCGTTTCTATATTGAACTCCTTCAATATCTCATATATGTACGTTTGGCATAACCATATTAGCATCATAGTCTATCCAATATAGACATTCATGCTAAATATTTGAGTTTTGCCTAAGTATTTCATCAAAATGAAATTCTTAACCTTTGTCAATAAAAGATACATCATTTCTAATCAACAAGATGTCCTCCACATAATGTATTAGAAATATGTCTCAATGCTCCCACTTAATTTCTTGCAAATGCAAGCATCTTCATTGTCTCCAGATGAAAAATCCTTTTTCATCATGGTGAAGATTCCAACTCCGCGATGCTTACTTCAACCATTGAAGTGTGCATGCCCTTTTAGCATCCTTTGAATTTAACAAAACCCTTTGGACCGTGTCTTGTACACGTCCTAGGTAACCATTCTATTAGAAGAATTTTGTTTTGTTTATTTATCTACCATATACCAAATTATATGTAGTGGTTGCTACTTTAATCCATCCAGACTAAATATCGCTATGAAAGATCCAATCTTGTCATAGTCAACTCCTTTGAACATTGTCATAAAATAATTTACGTCATGTCGACTATTTCATAGATGTGAAATCCATGTCTGTTTCTTTATAGATCCAAATACGACCGATAGATTTTTACACCTTTTCGGAGGGTCTTCCAAGTTAAAAACTTGATTTCTAGTGTATGGAACTATCACGGATTTTATGGCTTCCAGCCATTTGACGGAGTCAGGGCCCATCATCGCTTCTTTGCATGTAGTCGGTTCATCATTATCTAACAATAATGATTTACTCTCAAATCTCAGTATTTGATTGTTTATCCGACCGACTTGGTTCAATAAGAACTTAGACCTCCGTGACCACAACCTTTGAGGCACGTGATCCATGAGCATTCTGGCTGCCTCCGGAACATTTTCTGGCACTGCGCAACTCAGCACATATAGCTAAGGTTCGTTAACCTTATCAAAGTTCTATTGTCCTCCCACTAAACTTTTACGAAAAATTCTTTTTTCAAGAAACTTCACATTTCAAGCAACAAACCCTTTTGTGCTTGGTGTTATGGAGGAATAACCAATTTTTATTCAAAATAACCTACAAAGACATGCTCATCCGACTTTGGTTGTAAACATCTTACTTATGTTTAGCATACCAAAATTTAAGAAAGGACAACTTGGGTTTTACCCCAAACCATAACTCATATGGTGTCATTTCAACATATCAAGATGGAGCTCTTTTCAGTGTAAAAGTGGTAGGTTCTAAAGCTTTAATCTTTTAAAACATAATGGCAGTTTTATAAATAACACCTTTGATCCAACCATGTCAAACAAGGTTTTATTACAAATCTCAAACACTCCATACTCCTATTGTGTTTCAGGAGATGTAAATCTAGGTGTTTTGCTAAACTTGCAACTCAAATAAATCCCTTTATGATAAAATCATAATTCATTTATTTTCTTGTTATACTTGTAACTCAAATAAATCCCTTATGATAAAATCATAAACCATTTATTTTCTTGTTACAATGATTTTCACTTCATCTTGAATGTCTTTGAAACGTTTTTCAAATATTTCATACTTCTTTCTCATTAAGTGAATATTCACTCAAATTTCCGGAGAAATTATATGAAGTTGAAACCCATCGCTTACGACTACACATAATGGACTACATACATCGATATGTATAAATTCCAATATTTTAGTCGTTCGTTCTTCTTTGGCCTTTGAAAGAAGTTTTTAATTATCCCGATGAAAGTCTCACAAGCGTCACTTGATCAAATCAAAGACTTCAAAAATCCATGAATATGGAAATTCTTCATGTTTTATTTCCAATATAATTAAACGGCGATGTCACTTCGTAAGTGATTTTTTAATCATTTATCTTGCGACATTTTAGCATTAGGTTTTATGGATGTGATTTCTCCAACTAGATTTGTAAATCATCCATCTTATATGGAATACGGTAATTATTTGAACAACCTTTGTTCTCATAATACCTGATTTAAATAACAATTATTAAAACAAATCTTGAAGTCAAGCTTTGATGTCAACGAGAAATACAAACAACGGTTTGTTTGTTTTCGATGAACATCATCACATATTCTCTTGCTAGTTACTTAGGCCATTGTGGTTCATGAATTGCGTCGTTCTGTATGACATTTCATACCAATCAATTCGGTATCCAATACCCAAGAACCACATTATTTAACAAGCAAAGAATACAACCATAACATGTATATCGTCCATATACCTAAATTGGATATTTCCAATATTTTTTTTCTGCCAAATATATTTTATAGATTCTCTTTCAGCATTTCCTTTTCCTTTTAAAAGAATCTATCAACATCAAAAGTGGCGCCATATACATGACACATAGTCCAAAGGAGGTATATTCAAATAATAATACCTTTGGACTTGCACTTTGAAGTAGATCACCATCATCAAAATGATCGGCATTCTTTCAAAATCCATTCTATAGTATTCTTTTAGTGTAGTAAACACTTTACATACATCTTATATTCACCCTTATCATGACGACTTTCATGATCAAGCTACTGTAGCTTATAAAGGCGAATCGTGAGTATAACATTACTTTCGTAAATTCTCATCCAATATGAGAACATATATTATACTCAATCATATTGCAACCAAAACATTGTTTCAGATATCGTTATATCTGCCACACATGATGGTTTGTGAAACAATTCATTTAGCTCCTAGATAAACTTGATATTAAAACAATCAAGAATCATGGAGGCAAACATGATACTTAAGATACTAACACTGGAATTGTTACTCTCGATTTAATACTAACTATTAAATTTCACGGAGTAAATAGAGTTTGCTGAAAGTTTGCAATAAGACTTTAAACTTTAGATTGACACTCAACACAATACGATACCAGTTCGTAAAGTATATATATCTAGAATTCTATAGTTATATTATCTCAATTACAACTATGCATAAGGTGGTGAATTGTGGCATCCCGCAAAACCACTACTAGAAAATCGCGTTGAATTTGTGCATTGCATCGTCATCATCATGCATTGTTTGCCAAAACTATGTTTGCAAAACCCGTCTTTGTTTTCTAAACGGCCATCTTTATTCAAACGCCAAAACCCCGGGGCTCCGGAGTATTTTGTTTTGTTGCATTCGGGTTGCAAACGGCCCGATTCAATTAAATAAAATATGTAATTATTTTGGTGGGGCAGTCGAACGGTCCGAACCGACCGAACGACCGCCCCAGGAAAAATAATAATCGGTCCAAGTTGAACCAGCCCTCTCTAAATCCCTTTCCCACAAAAATCTATCCTACCCACCCCTGTGCCACCACCTCACCGCCTATCCCAAGGCCACATCACCTTTTCCCCTCCCTCTACCTATCCTATCTTGCCACTTGGCACCCCCCAACCCCCTCATCTCTCACCCCACCAACCTCCCCTGCCCCATCACACGCCAACACACAGACGCATGCACCCTTTCCTCCACTCACCACCAGCCCTGGCCCCACCCGGTCCCACCACCCTCTTGCCGTGCCTGTTCTTCCCCTTCCTCTCCTTTTCCTCAACCTCCGCTCCCCACCTGACGGCGCCCGGCTCCCGAGCCTCCCTCGCCCGCCTCTCCTCCCTCCGACGCAGCCTCCGCCCCACCCGACCACGCCCTCCTGCCTCGCTCTCCTCCTCAAGCAACCACCGCCGCATTACCCCATCTCCGCCACCAGCACCCCACTGCCACTGCTGGTCGCCACACCGGCCGGCCAGCGCCGCCACTGAACCTTGCTGGCCCTCCGTCGCATCTCCTCCCGCCTCCCGCCCGCCTCGACCTCTGCTCACCTTCTCCTCCCGCGTCCAGTCGCAACCGACGCCGCCTCCTCAGCGCCTCTTCTCCGACCCGCCTTCAGGCCCTACTCGCCAAGCCCCTCGCTGGCCTCCCACCTCGCCGTGTCCCGGACCCCAGCAGACCCTCACGCGTTCTCGCCTGCACGCCACCACCGCCCGAAGCTCCGCCCTCCGTCTCACCTCTCCGCCACGCGGCCTCTACCTCGTCGCTTCGCCGCCGCACGGCTCCGCCTGGCTTCGCGGCTCCTCCCAGCTAATGCCCTCCGGCCGTCTCCAGCGGTCGCGGTCCCTGCCGTCTCGTCGCCCGGGTCCTGTCTCCGTCTCCGACCGTGCAGCAACCTCCGTCCAGCGGCCGCGGTGCAGGCGCCCCTGAAGGACCCTTCTATGTTGTCGTCTTTGTTCGTACCCCGTGTTCTGCTGAGTGTGGGACAGCTGACCAAGGAACTTACAAGACCGAGCTGACGAAGATGCTTCGGGAATCCTCTCATCGCAAGATCTCCTTCCCGGGCCGAGTTCTCCTTTTCGGTTTGGCAAGATCCTCTCTCCGGACCCAAGACGTCGAGACCCCAACCCTAAAGAACGACCGCGGATCCTTGGAGACCGATCACGGCGTCCTCCTCCCTCTCGGATCCGAAGAAGACCGATCACGTACCCGGTGCCGCGCCATGAACTCCGAAAACCCCGGTACCGGACAAGTTCGCCATTGACCTCGAGTTCTCCAACAAGGACACCAAGGCCGTCGACATGACCCGAAGACCACGGAACGCCGAGATCTACAAGCGGAACCGAGGACGCCGAGAAAACCGATGCGCCAAGTTCTTCGCCCCGTCCGCCAAGATCGACTCGACGGTGCGGACCCGACAAGACCCTCGCCTCGGCAAGAACGACCCCGTGGAACCCGACCAGTTCTTCTCGACGACAAGATCATCGACATAGAACCCGGAGGACACATGTGCGACAAGGACTCCCTCGAGGACGCCGAGTGCTTCCCCTGAACCCCGAGACCCCGATACGACAAGATCTGCCCCGCTACCGAGAACGACCCCGGAGTCCGAGAACGCTCCCGTCGAACCCTGGACCCTGTCGAACCCCGAACCCCGGAACCCCAAGATCTTCGAGCCCCCTCTAATGTGTGAACCCTTTTCCTCGAACCCTATTTTATAAACGAAACATAACATTGTTGCATATTAAATTGTCATCTCGCATGCATCTCCTTGGTTTGGGGGCCTTATGCCGATTCACCTAATAATTAAATATGGGACCAATATGCGGGCAAATCTAGTCTCATATTGGCCTCATTTAAACATGTGTAGCGAACCGGATCCATCTGTTGTATTGCTAAACAACATCTAATATGCGGGGGTTTAAACAACTTGAACCATATATTAATTGTCGGGACCCCGGTTCCGCTTAATATGACCTAATTGCATCGCACCTTTGCCATGTCACCCATCATACATGCATCATGCCGATCTTCTGTCGTTTTATTAAATATCGCATCCGGTGTTTATTCTAGTGTTTTGCTTCTTCGCGGATTGGACCGTTGAGTTGATGTGAGCTTCGCCCCGATCTTCGGATGAACCTTTCGACAATGTTTTCAGGCGAGCATCTCCCTCTTTCTACCTATCTTACTTTTATAGTCTTTATTTCCCTCCTGTTGATCTATTGCTATCTGTGTTGCGATGCTCTAGATTCCGTACCCCTTGATATACCGTGCAGCCCTATATTGCCTTGGATACATCCTATTACCTGTTGCTTGGTAGATAGTTGGACTTGCGCGTCGTAGTTGCTTGCTCAAGTGCTGATGTGTGTCGCCATATGCCACAGTTGCTGATGTATTGCCGCATGTTGATGTTGGAGATGATTCTAGTTATACTTATTGTTCACTTTAATTTCTGTTTAACAACTAAAATTGAATAAGCAGAGGCATCGGTGGGTGATAGATAATATTTGGTTTCCGAACGCCCACTTGTGTCCCGTAAGACCCCGAGTACTTGATACCTGTTCCTTGATTTTTGCGCGCTATCCACATCCGGGAGGTATATGGGACCCCCCTGAGCCAGAGCTTGATTCATTCTTATTTCTTGGGGCCACAAACTAGTTTGAGGTTTTATTTACGATCCTGTACTTATGCCATGCTTTTATCGCTTTATTTACGATTGTGCGACGGATAGCACAGTCTTGTTTAGGATCGGGACACGATTCCGCGGTGTCGACAAGCCCGTTTGGGGTTCCCGAATGTCACCAGATACCCAAGACCTTGAGGCCGCCTCGAGCTTGCCTACTCCGCTATGATTCTACTTAAGGGTGGCCCTGAAATATTTCAATCCTGTGATTGTTCATCGTGAAAGCCTCGTTGGGTTTTGATTTGGTTTTTCCGAGGTTGATCGAGCGTGTGTTGCTATTGGTGCACCCGGCGGTTAAAACTTTCTGAAAGCCGTGTCCGCGGATATGGACGACTTGGAGCACAGTATCTCGATCATAGACAAGCATAACTAAAGTTTACTGCTATAAATTTGACTTATAATGACTAGTAATCAGCTCCACTATAACGGAATGGCTAATTAATACTGCCCACAATTGCTTGTTTGGTTGTCGCTTGCGACAATTGTATATGACTAGTAAGTATTGCAACTACAACGAATTGGCTGAATAAAATTAACAACCACTGCTGGGTTTTGGGTTTATCTCATACTATCTGTATCTGATTAGTAATTGTTGCAACTATCACGGAATGGTTAACTAAAAGTGCCCACTGTTTACTTTATCAGGACGATTATCTAAACTTGACTAGTAAAGTGCCGCAACTATAACTGAATAAATAAAACTGCCAACTGTGTGAGTTCCTCGGTTGACTTCCTCGTTTGGTCTCGAGGGGGAAACACCAGGATGGGTTGTTTGGTGTTAGTTTCAGGTTGGATCCGGATAGATCATTCTTACCCCTCTCTGATAACCGCCAGTTGTATCGAGTCTCTATAGGTTGTTTAGTGCATCTTGCCGCCGCTTGATCCACCATACCTATGTAGGCGAGGACCGCGAATTCTAGCCTCGCTGTCTTGGCCTCGATCTTGACGCTCCTTCTTTGTTTTCTCGCCTTTGTCGGCACCCTTTGTTAAGCAGGTTTTGAGATCGACGCCGTTAGCGTGGTTACCCTTCCGGCTTGGCCAGGCAGGTTATGGACGCCATTGGTTATTCTTCGTGGCTCTTAGCCCCATTTGCATCTTGTCCGTAGTGGACGCTATATCGCTTCAAGGTGATTTGGATCTTTGTATAATATATCGGTATTCTTGACTCTTTGAGTCATATATATCTCTGCTCATGGGTCCCATCGAGGACTGTTGTGTAATGTTATTACTTGCTTTCCACCCGCACGAAAGTGCTGGTGAGCACCTTTGAATCGCTTTCTATGCGGGTTTGGCGAATTTTGCTAAAACTTGCATAGGTCCGATTCTCGAGGGTGTTACTGAGTGGTATCGAGCTCGGCTATGCGATACCCCCAAGTCCTTTGTAGGATAACCTAGCTAACGGCCGAAGTAGAGTGTCAAAGTTATTTTGCAAAATCGGTTGGATAGTTCTGATTAGGTCTGATTTTACTCCTTACCCCCTGCTGTTCTCCTCTTACCTCGACGTGTTTTGAATCTGCTCTCTTATCTTTCTTGAGTCCGAGAATTCTCGTGGTTGGTTTCCGTCATCTTCGTGGTTTCGCTTCCTCCTCGATAACGGTGTTGCTACATCTGGTCTTCATGCTATCCGGAAATCCTTCGTCGTGGTGCCGCCCTTTGTTCTTTGTTTGTTCCTTCCGGTGTTGTCCGACGAACGACATCCTCTACGCCGATCCGGCGTGAGTCTGCATCACTCCTTTATTTCCGAACCTCGCTTGTCGAGATCTTCAGTCTGATTCCGAGAATGGTTGCACGCTTTTCCACTGATTGTGCGGAGTAATAGTTTGGGTGCGTGATGGATTGGCCCCCACGCCGACTACCCTTTCTATTCGCTTTTGTACATTGAAGTGGACGAGAATGCATCGGTTCCCTCCTTCCATCGAAGCTAGAGGTGGCTTTATTTGCGGTATCTCTACCTTCGATCTTTTGTTTCCGGAGTGCTCTCGCGACGGTCAGGAACAACGACCCTTTTGTTGGTGGTGTCGCCGATTTCCAGATGAAGAAGAAACCTCGTTAGTGGTGTCGCGAGGATCTACGCAAAGCGAGAAGACGGAGAACGCCGACCTTTCTTCCGGTATCATGAGGCGGATCTCGAGGGCGAGATCCATTGTTAGTGGTGTCGAATTGTGGCATCCCGCAAAACCACTACTAGAAAATCGCGTTGAATTTGTGCATTGCATCGTCATCATCATGCATTGTTTGCCAAAACTATGTTTGCAAAACCCGTCTTTGTTTTCTAAACGGCCATCTTTATTCAAACGCCAAAACCCCGGGGCTCCGGAGTATTTTGTTTTGTTGCATTCGGGTTGCAAACGGCCCGATTCAATTAAATAAAATATGTAATTATTTTGGTGGGGCAGTCGAACGGTCCGAACCGACCGAACGACCGCCCCAGGAAAAATAATAATCGGTCCAAGTTGAACCAGCCCTCTCTAAATCCCTTACCCACAAAAATCTATCCTACCCACCCCCAGGCCACCTCACCCCGGCCTATCCCGCTGCGCCACATCACCTTTTCCCCTCCCTCTACCTATCCTATCTTGCCACTTGGCACCCCCCAACCCCCTCATCTCTCACCCCACCAACCTCCCCTGCCCCATCACACGCCAACACACAGACGCATGCACCCTTTCCTCCACTCACCACCAGCCCTGGCCCCACCCGGTCCCACCACCCTCTTGCCGTGCCTGTTCTTCCCCTTCCTCTCCTTTTCCTCAACCTCCCGCTCCCCACCCGACGGCGCCGGCTCTCCCGAGCCTCCCCTCGCGCCGCCCCGCTCTCCTCCCTCCCCTCCGACGCAGTCTCCGCCCCACCCGACCACGCTCCCTCCTCGCCCTGCCTCTCCTCCCATAGCAACCACCGCCGTTACCCCCATCTCCGCCACTAGCACCCCAGGCTCCACCGCCCTTGGTCGCCTCGCCACAGCCGGCGCCAGCGCCGCCACTGAACCACTTGCCGCCCTCCGTCGCATCTCCGCCTCCCGCCTCGGCGCCGCCTCCCGACCTCTGCTCACCTTCTCCTCCTGGTCGCCCAACCACGCCGCCTCCTCAGCGCCTCTTCCAAGGCCAGTTCCCTCGCCAAGCCCCTCGCGGCCTCCCTTCGCCGTGTCCCGGACCCGCCAGCAGGACCTCGCCACGTTGCCGCCACACGCGTTCTCGCCGCCCTGAAGCTCGGCCCTCCGTCTCACCTCCGCTTTCGCGGCCGCTCTACCTCGTCGCTTCGTCCGGCCGCTGCTCACGCTGCCTCCGCTCGCCGGGCTCCCAGCTAAGCCCGGCCGTCTCCGGTGTCGCGGTCCGTCTCGCCGCCTGTCTGTCTCCGTCTCCGACCGTGCAGCAACCTCCGTCCAGCGGCCGCGGTGCAGGCGCCCCTGAAGGACCCTTCTATGTTGTCGTCTTTGTTCGTACCCCGTGTTCTGCTGAGTGTGGGACAGCTGACCAAGGAACTTACAAGACCGAGCTGACGAAGATGCTTCGGGAATCCTCTCATCGCAAGATCTCCTTCCCGGGCCGAGTTCTCCTTTTCGGTTTGGCAAGATCCTCTCCCCGGACCCAAGACGTCGAGACCCCAACCCTAAAGAACGACCGCGGATCCTTGGAGACCGATCACGGCGTCCTCCTCCCTCTCGGATCCGAAGAAGACCGATCACGTACCCGGTGCCGCGCCATGAACTCCGAAAACCCCGGTACCGGACAAGTTCGCCATTGACCTCGAGTTCTCCAACAAGGACACCAAGGCCGTCGACATGACCCGAAGACCACGGAACGCCGAGATCTACAAGCGGAACCGAGGACGCCGAGAAAACCGATGCGCCAAGTTCTTCGCCCCGTCCGCCAAGATCGACTCGACGGTGCGGACCCGACAAGACCCTCGCCTCGGCAAGAACGACCCCGTGGAACCCGACCAGTTCTTCTCGACGACAAGATCATCGACATAGAACCCGGAGGACACATGTGCGACAAGGACTCCCTCGAGGACGCCGAGTGCTTCCCCTGAACCCCGAGACCCCGATACGACAAGATCTGCCCCGCTACCGAGAACGACCCCGGAGTCCGAGAACGCTCCCGTCGAACCCTGGACCCTGTCGAACCCCGAACCCCGGAACCCCAAGATCTTCGAGCCCCCTCTAATGTGTGAACCCTTTTCCTCGAACCCTATTTTATAAACGAAACATAACATTGTTGCATATTAAATTGTCATCTCGCATGCATCTCCTTGGTTTGGGGGCCATATGCCGATTCACCTAATAATTAAATATGGGGCCCATATGCGGGCAAATCTAGCTTTATATTGGCCTCATTTAAACATGTGTAGCGAACCGGATCCATCTGTTGTATTGCTAAACAACATCTAATATGCGGGGGTTTAAACAACTTGAACCATATATTAATTGTCGGGACCCCGGTTCCGCTTAATATGACCTAATTGCATCGCACCTTTGCCATGTCACCCATCATACATGCATCATGCCGATCTTCTGTCGTTTTATTAAATATCGCATCCGGTGTTTATTCTAGTGTTTTGCTTCTTCGCGGATTGGACCGTTGAGTTGATGTGAGCTTCGCCCCGATCTTCGGATGAACCTTTCGACAATGTTTTCAGGCGAGCATCTCCCTCTTTCTACCTATCTTACTTTTATAGTCTTTATTTCCTCCTGTTGATCTATTGCTATACGTATGTTGCGATGCTCTAGATTCCGTACCTTGATATACCGCGGCAGCCCTATATTGCCTTGGATACATCCTATTACCTGTTGCTTGGTAGATAGTTGGACTTAGCGTCGTAGTTGCTTGCTCAAGTCGATGTGTGTCGCCATATGCCACGATTCTTGATGTATTGCCGCATGTTGATGTTGGAGATGATTCTAGTTATACTTATTGTTCACTTTAATTTCGTTTAACAACTAAAATTGAATAAGCAGAGGCATCGGTGGGTGATAGATAATATTTGGTTTCAACGCCCACTTGTGTCCCGTAAGACCCCGAGTACTTGATACTGTTCCTTGATTTTGCGCGCTATCCACATCCGGAGGTATATGGGACCCCGAGCGAGCTTGATTCATTCTTATTTCTTGGGGCCACAAACTAGTTTGAGGTTTTATTTACGATCCTGTACTTATGCCATGCTTTATCGCTTTATTTACGATTGTCAGCGAGATAGCACACTCTTTGTTTAGGATCGGGACACGATTCATGGTGTCGACAAGCCCGTTGGGGTTCCCATGCTCACGCCAGATACCCAAACCTTGAGGCCGCCTGAGCTTGCCTACTCGCTATGGATTCTACTTAAGGGTGGCCTCAAATATTTCTGAATCTGTGATTGTTCAATCGTGAAAGCCTCGTTGGGTTTTGATTTGGTTTTTCCGAGGTTGATCGGCGTGTGTTGCTATTGGTGCACCCCGCCGTAAAACTTTCTGAAAGCCGTGTCCATGGATATGGACGACTTGGAGCACAAGATATCTCGATCATAGACAAGCATAACTAAAGTTTATCGCTATAAATTTGACTTATAATGACTAGTAATCAGCTCCACTATAACGGAATGGCTAATTAATACTGCCCACAATTGCTTGTTTGGTTGTCGCCATACAATTGTATATGACTAGTAAGTATTGCAACTACAACGAATTGGCTGAATAAAATTAACAACCACTGCTGGGTTTTGGGTTTATCTCATACTATCTGTATCTGATTAGTAATTGTTGCAACTATCACGGAATGGTTAACTAAAAGTGCCCACTGTTTACTTTATCAGGACGATTATCTAAACTTGACTAGTAAAGTGCCGCAACTATAACTGAATAAATAAAACTGCCAACTGTGTGAGTTCCTCGGTTGACTTCCTCGTTTGGTCTCGAGGGGGAAACACCAGGATGGGTTGTTTGGTGTTAGTTTCAGGTTGGATCCGGATAGATCATTCTTACCCCTCTCTGATAACCGCCAGTTGTATCGAGTCTCTATAGGTTGTTTAGTGCATGCTGCCGCTGCCGCTTCAGTCCACCATACCTATGTAGGCGAGGACCGCCGAATTCTAGCCTCGCTGTAATCGCCTCGATCTTGACGCTCCTTCTTTGTTTTCTGCTTTGCCCTTTGTCGGCACCCTTTTGTTAAGGTGTTTTGAGATCGACGCCGTTAGCGGTGGTTACCCTTCCGCTTGGCACAGGCAGGGTTATGGACGCCATTGGTTATTCTTCAGGGCTCTTAGCCCCATTTGCATCTTGTCCGTAGCTGGACGCTATATCGTTTCAAGGTGATTTGGATCTTTGTATAATATATCGGTATTCTTGACTCTTTGAGTCGCTGTTATATATATCTGTTCTGTGGGTCCCATCGAGGACTGTTGTGTAATGTTATTACTTCGTTTTCCACCCGCACGAAAGTGCCTGGTGGGCACCTTTGAATCGTTTCTATGCGGGTTTGGCGAATTTTGCTAAAACTTGCATAGGTCCGATTCTGAGGGTGTTACATGAATGAATGCCAATGACTACAACAAATTATGCAAATTCACTTTGATTTAATTTATGATAAATTGAGTTCTACTAATCCAAATTAGAAATGAACTCCCACTCAAAAACGACATCCCTCGTTCCTTTTTGGTGATTACATGAACCAAATCCACTACACCAATTCCGATCATCACGTGAGTCGGTGTAGCTTCAAAGGCGAGCATCAAATGGTCATCATATCAAAAAATATGACTCATGCTTAACCTTTCGGTCCATGTTCCGAGGCCATGTCTGTACATGCTAGGCTCGCCAAGTTAGAACCTTAGTATTCGCGTGTGTAACTGTCTTACACCCGAATATGCTCGTGGATTCAAGTGCACCCGATCATCACGTGATGTCATGAAGCGACAAAAATTGTCGGTGTATACTTAAGGAAGAACACATTCTTATCTTGATATTTAAATGAGGGATCATCTTATTATGCTAATAAAACGCCAAACAAGCAATATAAGATGCAATCAAACATCACATGTTAATAAGTGAAATGATATGGTTCCCGCATATGATCTCCATCATGTGCACCATGGTGTGATCTCTATCATACCTCTATTTGTAAGGCCAAGGTCTATGGAACCTACACGTTATGTGTGTTGCAAGAGTATCATCTCATACTTCTACTTACAACATCACCATATCATAACACTAGCCCAGCAACAATCAAACTAGACGCCTCTAATTTATCCATTGCAAGTTTTACGTGGCTTATGGATTTCGAAGATAGAACCGTTCTTACCTACGAACATGAACCACAACGAGGATAACCTAATTGTTGACAACTCATTGCAAATTAGATATTGAATATAGTAGGAGAGACAGACACCCGCTAGCCACTTATGCAAAACTAGTTGCATGTCAAGTGTGGAACAGGTCTCATGTGCGAGGACATGTAAAGTTTGTCCGAGCCGCTTCATCCCACTATGCCACCAATATCCAAAGTACAATTAATAAGCAATAAAATGATCATCATCGCCCACATACTCATATGTGTACTACCCGTGCAAAGCATCTACGCATAGATCCGGCTCTGATACCACTGTAGGGTTCGCAGCATAGAAAACAAAAATTTTCCTACGATGGGAACTATGTACCAAGATCTATCTACTAGATACAAACAACGGGTGGATGTATATCCGTAGAGAACATACCCTTGAATACCAACAAAGCTTAACGAGTTCGACTCGTGGTCGATGTAGACGATCTCTTGCCGATCTCAAGATCGAGAGGAAGTCCTAGCACACACGTTCGAGGCACCGAGCAACCTCCGCCTCCTCGCTCCAGCGATGCATCGGAAGCACAACTCTTTCTTGCCGAATAGCCACCGGGAACATGTATCTCGCTAGTCCGAGACCATGGGGAATAAATTCTAGAGGGGGAGAGAGATCCTTCACGAGGAGGTGTACTTTGAGAGGATGAGAGGGGGGCTTTTATAGGGGAGAGGGCGGGGACCCAAGGGGCATGGCGCCCAGCCATGGGGGCTGCCCCACCTCTTCCACATTCATGTGGGTGGAGCTCCCACTCAAAATGAAAAGCCTCCACTCCTATTAAAAAGCCTCCACTCAAAAATCCACTCACATGCATTAAATTTCCACCAAATTTAATGCAAGCTCTCATTTAAATAAAACTCTTCTATTTATTTATTCAGAATTTTGTTAATTACTTTAATTAACAAACATTCACATAAAACCCCTTGCTTGTATTCAATTTCACATGTAGAACCAGTTTCAGCAATTTCAACCGAAATAGTTTTGGTGTCTAGTGAAATAAATTCCTGTGCTTGTTATTCTTTTCGGCATGAAACTTTTGCTCCAAATGGATGTCGGAGTCTCTTAAGTGTGTCACCCTACGGTTCGTGAATAATGCAGACATGATCGAGACCCCTCTCAGATCAATAATCAGAAGCGAGATCTGGAGACCCATACTGACTCCCACACATTCAACGATGACTTTCTTGTGATCGTCGGAACCTTTTACGCTAGTATCTTAATCCCTTTGTTTCGCGATATATTACATGTCTGAGATTCGATCATCGGTATCTCCATACCTAGTTTGATCTCGTTACTGACATGCACTCTTTTCTCGTTCCCGTGATATAACATTTTAGTGATCAAATCACTTGCTTGCAAGCTAATCAATGTGATATCGTCGAGAGGGCCCAGAGCATATCTATCCGTCATCGGGATGAAAAAATTCCACTCTCGATCCATGGGCCTCAACATAACACTTTAGTAGTTCTAAACCCATCTTTATAATCACCCTGTTACGGTGTGACGTTTGATGTTATCAAGAAACTCTTCCGGTGTTAGTGATTGACATGATCTCATGGTCTAAGGATTAGGATCACTTTGTAAGTTGTTATAGAAATATAAACTCAATGACTTTGATCGTAATGCTATACTTCGGATGAATGTTCATCACACCATTACACTAATGTTGTGACCTCGTTATTAATAACATCCAATGTCCATGATCAGGAAACTTTGATCATCTTCTTAATCAACGAGCTAGTTTATAAGAGAGGCATAACTTGGAACTTCCTTTTGTTTATTAAACACACATGTATTAATGTTTCCGTATTAATACAATTATAGCATGTAAAATAAACATTTATCACAAACAAGGAATACGATAATAACCACTTTATTATTGCCTCTCGGGCATATTCCCTTCAATATATGACTAAAAACTCGTAGTTTTCGTGTTTTCTGGCCGTTTTCATGAGATATTGCCCATAGTTTTGGGGGATCCAGGGCGATTTACAACGACCTTAAGACCCGATACATGTTTCAGAGTTATAACAAAAAACTCGTCGTTTTCGCGTTTTATTGCCGTTTTTATGAGCTATTGCCCATAATTTTGGGGTTCCACGGCGATTTACAACCACCTTAAGACCCGATAGATGTTTGAGAGTTATGACCAAAAACTTTTTTTTCGTGTTTATGGCCATTTTCATGAGTTATTTCCCACAGTTTTGGAGTTCAAGTTGTATTTGCAAGGCCTGTAAGACCCGTTACATGTTTGAGATATATGTCTAAAAACTTATAGTTTTCGCATTTTCTAGTCTTTTTCATGAGCTAATGCCCATATTTTTGGGGGTCCAGGGTGATTTACAACGACCTTAAGACCCGATACATGATTGAGTGTTATAACAAAAAACTCGTCGTTTTTGTGTTTATGGCCATTTTTATGAGTTATTGTCCACATTTTTTAGGTTCCAGTTGGATTTTCTAAGGCCTGTGAGACCCATTACATGTTTGATATATATGATTAAAAACTTATAGTTTTCGTGTTTTCTAGCCGTTTTCATGAGCTAATGCTCATAGTTTTGGGGTTCCAGGGAGATTTACAACAACCTTAAGACCCGATACATGTTTGAGAGTTATAACAAAAAACTCGTCGTTTTCGTGTTATGGCCATTTTTATGAGTGTCCACAGTTTTTAGGTTCCAGTTGGATTTGCAAGGCCTGTAAGACCCGTTACATATTTGAGATATATGACGAAAAACTCATAGTTTTCGTGTTTTATGGCCGTTTTCATGGGCTATTTCCCACTGTTTAAGGGTTCTAGGTCGTTTTACAACAACCTTAAGACCTGATACATGTTGGAAAAATATAACCCCAAACTCGCAGTTTTCGCGTTTTATGGCTATTTTCATGAGCTATTGCCAACATTTTTATGGTTCTAGAGCAATTTACAGCAACCTTAATACCCGATACATGTTTGAGAGATATGACCAAAAACTAATCGTTTTTGTGTTTTATGGTCATTATCATGAGTTATTGCCGATAGTTTTTGGGTTCCTGGCAGATTTGCATACCTCATAAGAACTGTTACATGTTTGAGAGATATGACCAAAAACTCGTTGTTTCCGCATTTTATGGCCGTTTTCATGAGCAATCGCCCAAAGTTTTGGGATTCCAGGGCGATTTACAACGACCTTACGACCCGGTACATGCTTGATAGTTATGACTAAAAACTCGTCCTTTTCGTGTTGATGGCCATTTTCATGAGTTATTTCCGAACATTTTAGGGTTCAAGTTGTATTGGCAAGGCCTATAAGACCCGTTACATGTTTGAGATAGATGACCAAAACTCGTAGTTTTCGCGTTTTATGGTCGTTTTCATGAACTATTGCCCATTGTCTTGGGGGTTCAAGGGCGATTTACGACGACCTTAAGACCCGATACATGTTTGAGAGTTATAACAAAAAACTCGCCCTTTTCGTGTTTATAGCCATTTTTCTAAGTTATTGTCCACTGTTTTTAGGTTCTAGTTGGATTTGCAAGGCCTGTCAGACCCGTTACATGCTTGAGATATATGACTAAAAACTCATAGTTTCCGTGTTTTATGGCCATTTTCATGAGCTATTACCCACTGTTTAGGGGTTCTAGGTCGTTTTACAATGACCTTAAGACCTGATACATGTTGGAAAGATATGACCCAAAACTCACAGTTTTCGCGTTTTATGGCTGTTTTCATGAGCTATTGCCCATAGTTTTATGGTTCTAGGGCGATTTACAGCAACGTTAAGACCCAATACATGCTTGAGAGTTATGACCGAAAACTCGTCGTTTTCGTGTCTTCTGGTTATTATCATGAGTTATCGCCCATAGTTTTTGGGTTCCAGGCGGATTTGCATACCTCGTAAGAACCGTTACATGTTTGGGAGATGTGACCAGAAACTCGTTTTTTCCGCATTTTATGGCTGTTTTCATGAGCAATTGCCCACAGTTTTATGGTTCTAGGGAGATTTTCAGCTGACATGGTTATACCCTACGGGTACGTAACTTCAGCATACCTAGTCCAGCCCAAGGAAGGCCCACGGCAGACATACGCTGGCCCATGAAGATTTTCGGGTGGCCAAGGCCCATGACGTATTCGGATCCTTGGAGAGCAAGACTAGAGGAGATAGGAAATTCAAAGGGGTAAAACCCTAGAACTTGTAACCGACTAGGACTACGCCCGGGACCTGCCTAAGTCTATATAAAGTCTAGGAGGGCACGTCCTAGGGCAACTCAACTCATACTTTCGCACACGCATCCACGCCAGATCGAATCTGCGCACCCTGTAACCTTCGGTTTCGCCGTAATCAAAGAGAAGACAAGCAGGAGTAGGGTTTTCCCTCCGGGGGCCTGAACCTGGGTAAATCTCGTGTCCCCTGGTTGCTTGTCTGTTAACCGTGCCACGATCTCCAGCATCCCCATCTTCTCCAAAACCCAAGTCCATAACAATGGGCATTGACGAGATTAAACCTCGTCAATTGGCGCCGTCTGTGGGAATTGGGGCTGCTGATTGTGACGGTTCCGACCCGATCGATCTACAACTCCGCGGCGACGGAGAATCACCTCCTCTTCGGCGCTTTCGACTTCACCGCCCACTCGCCGGATACCATGAAGGATTTCGAGCCCGTAGGCGACGGACTCGAAATCTTGTTCGGGAGCTTCTGCTTCCAGGTGGGACAAACTGGCACCCTCTGCCTCCCTGAGCGGGTGCCCGTGCCGTCAATCAGCCCGCTTTGTGGGCTCCACACCCCGTACTACGCACGTCACCATCAACAGATGAGTTCTACAGCAGCAGCAACTGCAACTCCGATCTGTGCGATCCACCTTCGGACGAAGGAACCTACGGTTCCGGATCCGAAAGCTGCGACAGCAGCCGACCAATCTGCAAGCGCTATCTGTGCGCCGCAGTCATCCAAACCGACGAGTAAACGCCTAACCCGCCGCCCAATCGAAACGGCGAAAACGGCGAAAACAGAAGAAGCCAGTCCCCCCACCCAACAGAGAAAGCAACGGCCATGTCATCCAACTTAGCAAAGAAGGATGGGTCCAGGCTCGCCGTGCCGTCGTAGGTGACATCGTCTTACCTGCAGGCGCCTCACGTGACCTACTGATGGCATACCACTACCTCCTCATCGAGGAGCACAAGAAACAAGTCAAGATGCAGGAGACGCTAGACAAGCGCAAGCAAGCAGCCTCCGAGTCCAGCGCGCGACGAGCTACGCTCTCCCCATCGCACTCGGCTCTAGCACAAACGGAAACCAGGGAAACAAGCACTGCTCACGGGTGGAAAACATGGATCCCAAGGAGCGACGCGACGTGACCCGAACTCTTCACACATCGTTCATGGATATGGATGCCGACGACAACATCATCCCGAAGACGCCACAAGCTGCGTTCATGGCAGCCACTGCGTATATCGCGGCTCACCCACCTCCGGAGGGGGACCCGAAAAGGGCCATGCATAGGTCCGCACTCACCGGACTAGGACTAATCGGAGCTGCGCTCCACGAAGACGCTCCTGCGGAGCCGAAGAAGAAAGCTCCGGCCAGGCGCGACCGGAGCCCCACCCCCTCATCCGAAGAGGAAGAGGAGCACGATCTCCCTCGAAGAAAGAAGAGCTCGCACCGCCATAAACGCGACTACGACGCCAGAGACAAGCTTACACAGCGCAAGATCGACAAAGCACGCGCTAAACGCGCATGCTCGTCCGAATCTGAGATGGATGAAGACGAAGGAGAACTCTGCGGAGCTCGATGCTTCAGCAGATCTGTTCGGCGAACGCAGATGCCACGCAACTTCAAGCTTCCTTCGGATACTCCGAAGTTCAACGGCACGCAAGATCCAAAGTCCTGGCTCAGTGACCATCTGTCATCCGTCAAGCTTCACGGAGGCAACAAAGAAACCGCCATGCAATGCCTTCACCAGCCTAACGAGCGCGCGGGTCTGGATTAGCAGCCTATCATCAGGATCCATCCGAAGCTGGGAGGAGCTCGCTTACATCTTCATCCGAAACTTCAAAGGCACCAGCAAGAGGCCCGCCTCAATCGAAGAGTTGCGAGCCTGCACCCAGAGAACAGGTGAATCTATTCGCTCATACATACTACGCTGGTCTACAACCAAGAACTCCACAGCACACATCTCCGAAGAGCGAGCCATCGACGCCTTCAGGGACGGCGTCAAACGCCCAGACTTCAAGGAGGAACTTGGGCGTGTAAAGCCCAAGACACTCGAGCACCTCATGGAAATTGCCAATAGTTGGGCAGACGGCGAAGATTGCATCCAGCGGGCGCAATCAGATGAAGAGGATAACTACGGCCGAAGACGCGAACGCCGCAGGAAGAGGAGATCACGCGTCTATGAGGACCGCGACGGACCCGACATGGTCGCAGCCAGCTACGCCGATCGCCGTAATGACAACAGCCGCAACAGCGGAGGATACCTTAGCGGAAACTTCCGCGACAACGGACGACCAACGCAGTCGTGGCAACGCCGCGACCGCGAGAACGGACCCTCAGCATTCGACAAACTTTCGGGTCCATGCACCATCCACTTATACATCGACAAACAAGATGGCAAAAAGAAAGCTAGCCACATGCTTAAGGACTGCCGCGAGTTTCAGGAACTCAGCGAAGGCCTGGTGCAGATGAGGCAACAAGATCCAATCCCTGCGTTCGGAAACACACCTGCGCCAGGTGAAATAGCACACGGAGCTCCTCCACCGCCGCCTATTGGAGGCCCAAATCAACCAGTCGCACCAGCGCAAAACAACGCCGGGGTCGCATACCCCCCACCAAAAGGAGTACTCAATATGATACAGAAGGGACGCCCCACAAATAGGGTGCAGAAGAAAATCACCCGACAAATCAACTTGGCCGTGGCAACTCCGCCTGCAATCCCTGAGTACCTCAGCAGATCGGAGTCCTGCATCACATTCACTCGCGCGGATCACCCTTGGCAGATCCCTCGCCCAGGTCATGCTGCCTGTGCCTTGAGGCGCAGATCGGAGGCTTCGAGATGAGTCGCGTCTTCATGGACGGCGGCAGCGGCATCAACCTAATGTTCGCAAGCACTCTAGCAGCTATGCGGATCCCACAATGCAGCCTCGAACAGTCAGACACAACGTTACACGTCATTGTCCCAGGAAAGGGCATATTCCCCCTGGGCAAAATAGGACTCGACGTCATCTTCGGGAAGCCGGACAACTTTCGGCAGGAGCGACTAGAATTCGAAGTGGTGGACTGGCCGTCGCAATACCACGCATCCTGGGGCGTGTAGCATTTGCAAGGTTCCTGGCCGTCCCACACTATGCATACCTACTACTCAAGATGCCAGGACCAAGGGGCGTCATCACAGTCCACGGGAGCTTCACCCGATCGGACCAATGCGACAGGGATTTCAACAAAATCTCCCAGTCCTTCGGCATGCAAGACGAGCTCATAAGGCTCCACGAGGTGACGGACAATGGCTACCCCACCACAAGGCGTAACGCACCCGACATGTCCTTCGACTCCACCGTCAACACCAAGAAAGTGCAGGTCCATCCGACAGACGCCTCCAAGACGGGCGCTGATCGCCAACGACCTCAAGATCAAGATAGAAGGAGCTCGTCGAATTCCTCCGTGAGCGCTGGAAATATTCGCTGGTGTCCTACGGACATGCCAGAGTTCGAAATTCGCCGAGCATGCACTCAATGTCTTCCTAGACACCAAGCGATCAAGCGGTCTATCCAAGACTGCCGAGCCACGAGCGAAGCTATCGGCAAGGAGATCAACAGATTACTGCAGCAGACTTCATCCGGAAATCAAGGAAAGCGAGTGGCGGGCAACACGTGATGGTCGAAGAAGGACACGGACATCCTGCGGATGTGCGTGGACTTCACGTCACTAAATAAACACGCCCAAAGGACCACTTCCTCTACCTCGGATCGACCGGATCATCGATTCGACCGGGTTGTGAGAAGCTCTCCTTCCTCGGCGCCTACTCAAAGCTATAACCAGATTCGACTCAAGGTCGAAGACCAAGAGAAAACGGCGTTCATCACACCGTTCAGAGTATTCTGCTACAACACAATGCCCTTCGGGCTAAAGAACGCGGGTGCCACGTACCAGCGATGCATGCAGGCCTGCCTCAAGGACCGGATCGGTCATAGCGTCCAAGTCTATGTCGGCGACATAGTCATAAAACCAAGGAGGCAAGAACACTTATCGATCTCCGCGAGGCGTTCGACAACCTTGATCGCTCAGGATCAAGCTCAATCCAGAAAAGTGCGCCTTGGCCCCTCGGTCACCGCTCGGGTACTTCATCTCTCAACGAGGATCGGCGAACCGAAGAAAATCAAAGCTATCATGACAATGGAGAAGCCAAAAACCTCAAGCTTCAAGAGGCGTTCGCGAGGCGATAGCGGCACTAAGCGAGTTCATCGGCCGCATGGGCGAGAAGGCCCTACCATTTTACCAATGCGCCAAGGCGCAAGTTCGAGTGTACACCGCCAGCGACGATTCAAAGCCTCAAGCGGCTCCTCTCCACCTCGCCCGTTTTGGTCACGCCAAAAGCGCGAGCCCCATTCTGTACATAGCAGCCACACACCGGTGGTCAAGACGATCGTGGTCGAACGACCAAGAAGGCAAGACCCACGGGTACAACGCCCAATTTACTACCTCGAGGTTCTCACTCCAACAAAACAGCGGTACCGCTACTGTGGCCTACGGCGTGTTCATGACGGCTCGACGACCGAGCCACTACTTCCGGGAACATCGGTGATGGTCACAACGTGGCACCCCTAAACGGATCCTGAATAACCCGGAGGCCACAAGACGCGTGGCCTGTGGGGCATTGAACTATCACCGGACATCATCTACGAGAAGCGACACAATCAAATCTCAAGTCCTTCCGGACTTCTGGTACATTGGATGGAGCTGCACCGCTGACACCCCGGATATGTCACACCTGGACAATGCATTTGACGGCTCCAAACGAAGGCGGAGCAGGGGCGGAGTCATCTTGACCTCCCGCAAGGTGACAAGATGAAGTCGCCCTCGGATGAAATTGAGCCTCCAACAACGAGGTCGAATCTGAAGCCCTCATCCATGGCATGAAGATGGCAAAAATGTGTGGCGCAACGCGCCTGGTCATCTACGGTGACTCCAACCTTGTCGTACATCAGACGATGAATGAGTGCGACGCACACGCCGAAAACATGATCGCGTACCGCGCGCTATACAACGTACTCGAAGGAGAAGTCGACTGCGAACTTGCACGTTGGAAGAGAGCAACGAGGGCCGATAGACTCGCCAACATTGGCTCCACTTGTGCAAAGGTACCACCAGTGTGTTCCTTGAACAGATCTGCGTGCCATCCATCAGCGAAAATTCCCAAGGGATCACTGAAGCAGAACACTCGGGGGCTACGCTACCCGAAGGTCATGAAGGACCCGAAAAGTTGGATACCGAAGTTGCCATGGTCAACCTGATGCAGGTCATGGAAGTCGAAGAAACTTGGACACGTCCATACCTCCAGTTCCTGATAAACGGAGAATTGCCTGACAGCCCGACAGATGCCCGACGCATATCTCGTCGGTCAAAAGCCTTCACCATCATCAACGGCGAGCTGTACAAATGCAGCATTACGGGCGTACTACAACGGTGCGTCACCATCAACGACGGCAAGGCCATACTCCAAGATATTCACGAGGGCATCTGCGGCCACCACGCAGGTAGCCGCTCCCTCGTCGCCAAAGCTCTGCGAGCAGGATTCTACTGGCCAACGGCCATGAGCGACGCGAAAGACATCGTCCGAAGATGCAACGGGTGCCAACGGTTCGCCGACAAACCGCACACACCTGGGTCCGAACTTCGACCCATACCCATAGCCTGGCCTTTTGCCCAATGGGGCCTTGACATGATCGGCAAACTGCCAAAATCCTCGAAGGGGGTCGCAGTCGACAAATTCACCAAGTGGATCGAAGCCATGCCAGTCACCAACCAGAAGGGCAAAACCGCCGTCAAGTTCTTCGAATCCATTGTCTACAGGTTTGGCGTACCGCACAGCATCATCACCGACAACGGATCAAACTTCATCTCCGAAGAATTCCAGACTTCTGCGAAGGCCTCGGGATCAATATCACGTATGCCTCAGTGGCACACCCGCAAACAAACGGGCAAGTGGAAAAGGCCAACGGCCTAATCGGCGCCGGCATCAAGAAGCGCCTCATGAGCTCACTCGAGCACAAAGCTGGAAATCGGAAAATAGCTACCGTCATCACCTGTGGAGCTTACGGACTCGCCAAACAGCTCCACCGGCTACACACCGTTCTTCATGGTACACGGAGCCGAGGCGAAGCACGCCATCGCTCCACGAGTCGCTTACACGGCCGCCGAATCCACTTTCGAAGATGCCGTCGACACACTCGACGAAGCACGGGATATAGCAGCAGCTAGATCAGCGGTGTACCAGCAAAGTCTCCGCAACTACCACAGCCGCTGGCTGCGCCCAAGGTCCTTAGTCGAAGGAGACCTCGTCTTACGACTCAAGCAAAAGCGACCGAATAAATTCGAGTCACCATGGGAAGGACCCTATGTCATCACCAAAGTCATCCCAGGTGGCGCCTATCGCCTCAAGCACGTGGAGTCTGGAGTCGCATACTCCAACCCATGGAACATCTCGCACCTGCGACGATTCTACCCGTAGCAACCTACCCCCTTTTTTACTTTCAATAAGGCTTTCAACCAAGGCTACTCAGCCGAACCATGTACCTCCTCCATTACGATATAAATAAAGCTAAGTACCTCGCCCCCAACCCTCGGTTGACTATTTTCTGCAACTTTACTACATGCTACATACGCACTTGGGGGCTCCCCCCACCTCACGATTTCATCGACTGAGGACCAAACGTGTACACCTGAGTAGCTGACTACGTCAGGCAAACAAAAAGGGCACGTACTCAATCAAAGCACTGCGTGCTCACAAACAAGCAAACCTTTACAACAAAGGGCACATAAACGCCCAGCTGCAATATACAAATTTTACATCTATCTGTTTATTTTCAGGTCCTACCTATTCTTAAGAATAACATGAGCACGCTGCTCAAACAAATCTATAATTTGTTCGGCATACTGCCTTACAGCCGCGTAATGCGGACGCATGTTCCACTCGCCACCATCTGGTCGAGGAGGTGGCCCAGTCGCCACAACAGCCAAATCTACATAAGGGCGGTGCACCCTCACAAGAGACAAGGCAGCCTTCACCCCTGCGACGAGCTGCTGCCGCACCAGCTCCTTGACATTGCGGCACTCAAACTTCGCCGAAGACTGCAAGGGTCGTTGCGGCATCCAGCGGAAACATGACGTGCAGACCGAGAAAGTGATGTTCGCACCGCGAGCACCCGCGAAACCTGGTAGACACGATCCTGAACCGTCGCCAGAACTATGGCGCGATCACGATCCATCCAGAAGAAGCCGCCGGCCTCCATGTCCTGTTGAGTCAAGCAATTGACTCGAACAACAATACGCTCCTTTTCTTCCCTCGGAGCAAGATTGGCACCTGCGACAACCGCACAAAACAAGAGTAAGGCCAGCAGGCTCACCCGAAGAACTGAGCTACAGCCCGAAAGAAGGATCAACTTACATTGCAGCTGCTCGGACAACCGACCCAGCTCCGCCATCAAATACTCCTCTCTGGCTGCACCACGGTCTGCCTTGGATTTCCAAACGTCAGCGCGACCGCGTAACCCAAGCAAATCTCTCTCCAAGCTGCGCACGCGATCTCGAAGAAAAGCGACCTGCGAGGAATCATCCAATGATGCTCGCAAGGGCCTTTTGGATGAAGTGTCAACTGGGTCAGCACCCGAAGGAACCTATAGCAGCAGAAAAAAGAAGGCACACAGACATTCAGCCAAGGATAGAGCACAACTAGGAGGAATTCATTAAAATATATAAGGCCACTACGTGGCACAAGGATGGTACTACAAAAGATATTTACAACAAAAGAAGACTACAAACTACCCTACGTCTACTATGCCTAAGGTGCAGGACACTGAGTCGCCTTAGAACCAGACTGCCTAGCTTTGGCCTCGCCCTGCTGCCGCAATGCGTACTCAGACAACAAGTCAATGAGCTTGGGCCCATATCGTCTGCAGCGAGCGGAGTAGGCGGCGAAGGCTACCTCGGATCCATCTGCAGCCGTCGGCATCCGAGAAGTAATCTGGGGCAGGTCCAGCTCCGCCCCAGCCGCCATGGCCATCGCCAGCCCGACGGACGCGCCGATGCCCTTCTGCTTGCGCTTGTACGCTGCAGGCGCTTCGGCTGACAGAGCCTCTGCCAGGGCATCCACATCTTCAAGGGATGCGCCCTTCGGGAAGAGCTCCTGGTAGAAGCGACCAAGGACCTCTTTCGCCTTGGCAAGAGAGTTGACGACGGTGCTGCAGCGGTCTTCGACCGCCACAGTGGCATCATCTAGAGCACTCCCGTGCTCCAGAGCACCGCGGTCGAACTCGATGCCTACAGCATCTCAGACAAAAACGAAGAAAAATATGAAGAAAGTCAGCATAGAAGAAGATCCGTAGAAAAAGAAACAAGTCCAAAAGCTTGTACTCACCCGAAATAGCCTTGGCAGCAGCCATGAGCTTATCCGCCACCCCTTTTTCACGAGCAGCCGCAACGGTGGCCAACTGCTCCTCACGATCTGCGGCCTCCTGCTGCAGACGCTCTTTCGCTTCGGCTGCCTTCGCCAGCTCCAGCTCAAGGCGCTCTCTCGCACCAGCGGCAGCTTCGGCCTTCTGCTCCGATTGGCCAAGGCTCTTCTTCAGAGCATCGACCTCACGGAGAGAGTCGTTATGCTCCTCTGCATTTACAACAAGCAAGTGTCAAAGAACAGGACCAGGATAAGCAAGAGAAGTACTACAAGGCGTGAATACCTTGAAGCTGCCGCAGCTTTCGCCTCGACAAGGCGTTCCTCCACCAGCTTGGCCTCTTGGACAAAAGGCTGCAGAAAGCAATAGTAGTAAGAGAAGGACTTGGGGCTACGCCCAACACAAAGAAGCATAAACAACATCAAGATACGAAGACACTCGGGGCTCCTCGTAACATCAAGCGGAAAAACTTACGTGCTCGGCGAACCCATGAGCTCGCTGCGAATTGGGCGCAACCACCAGCCTCTCCTGCACAGGAGGAACTGGTGCAGCGTCACCAGAAGTCGCCACCATCTGAGGAGGAGGCGACGCAATGTTCGACTCCCCCATCATCTCGCGTGCACCATCACTAGAGCCGTCGGAGGATTGCCTGCATACGAACCAATCAACACAGGTGCAAAAATAACAAGGGAACAAAGGACAAAAGTGGCAACAAGAAAACTTACGAGCCCAACGCGCTCAGGTCGAAGATAGGAGAAGCCCTTCGGGCCCTCTTCTCCTCCTTTTTTTCTTCCTTCTTATCCTCCTTCTTTTCTTCCTTCTTCCGCTTTGCTGGCGGGTGCGGAGCAACAATCCGCACAGGAATGGCAGGAAAGGGAGAGGAAGAACCCCCATGAACATCATCATGACGCTCAAGGCCCAGAGGATTTCTGGGAGTCGGAGGAGTCGAGGCATCTGACGACTCGCTAGAGCTCCGTGATCGCTTGAGCGAATGGTCCTCACTCGATTCGTCGGCATCCTCCGCTGGGGATCGCGGCGTGCTCGCTCGACACGGAATCCACCACTTCATTATCCGGGGCATTCGGATACCTTTCGGGCAACAGTGATGCCATGCCCGGCACTTTGAAGCTCTACAAAAGGAAAAGGAACTTTGTTAGCAAACAAAGGAAAAAGTACACAGCTGACAAAAACAAAAGGGGAGCACTACGTGCGCAAATCTACACCTTCGGTACGACCAACGTCGAAGAAAAGGGAGAAGTCCGCGACTTCCCCGGGATTTCTTCGTCGGCCTTGCACTTCAACGGTAGCGAAGAGCCTTGTCAAGTTCCACCTCGGAGATTTTCTCACGAAACCCTCGTCGGATCACGGCGCCCAGAGTAAAGAAACATCGGATGCCTCGCTTGGAGAGGCGCACTCGGCGCTCAAGAAACCCGGATGATGTCGACACGTTCACCTCCTTCTCGAGAATCGTTGGAGATCCTCCACCCGACGGTACAGGGCCTCTATCTCCGCCACCTCACCGTCTAAGATTTGGTTTTTCCAGGATCTTTTCTTCTCAATCAATTGGGAGGGGTCAAAAGGAACGAGACCAAAATCTTGCCCAGGCAGTACGGAGTCACGGATGTAAAACCATTCCTCCGCCAGTACTGTACAGATTCGGACATGGAAAAGGAAAATAATTGCACATTGGGACTGAGGGAGATGATGAAACCCCCAATGGGATACACACTATCCGAACCAGACTGCCTCTTCACGGAATAAATCTTCCGGAAGAGGCCAAAGTGCGGCTCAATGCCAAGCCAACACTCGCAAAGCGTGATAAAACACGCAATGTGGAGAAGGGAGTTGGGAGACAGATGATGGAGTGGAACCCCATAGAAAAAGAGCAGTCCACGAAGGAAGTCATGGACCGGAAAAGAAAACCCGCGAATCATGAAGGCAACAAACATAACCCGATACCCAGATGGGGGACGGGGGATTACCTCATTGCCGGGGAGTCTCACGGCCGTCGTGTCTTGCGGGATCAGGCTCCGCTCGCGCAGTTTGCGGAGATCGCTCTCCCGCGTTTCTGATCGCCGCCAGCCACCATCGGTGACGCGAGCAGTGGTGGTGCCCTTCTTGCCTCCGGCGACGCTGGTCCCAACTGCAGATGAGGACTTCTTTGTTTTCCCCATGGCGCTACGGCGGTGGCGGCGTTGCCAACGAAGAAAGACAAAGGAAATGTGGAGGAAACTCTCGGCGCGCAGCAAGAATCGCTCAAGAACAAGGAGGCAGTGAACAGATGAACTGGTGCGGTGAAAAACAAACCACGATTTCACCCAGGATTATAACAGCGAAGACGACGCACGCTGGCCGTCCATCGAGAAGACCTAACGCCAACGGTAGATCTGTCCGTACACGTGTCAACACCACAACGAACCGTCGTTACCATGCCGTCCACTACGCGCGGAAATCGAGGAGACGCCGTAATCATCTCCACGCCGCGCGTGACCGGTCAATTCAAAGTCAGCAAGTGGGACCCACGCTTCGTCTAGTCAAGTCATCTCTGGCGTAGCAGACGCTTGAGGTCATCGATCGTAAGCACTGATGTCATCAAAAGCTATACTAGCACCACTTCGGCTCCACGGTAAAGTACTCACCGAATCTGATTCGACTAAATACTTGGGCTACTCCTATCGGCGCGGCCCGATAGACAAATGAGGACAAAATTATTTCTCTGAGTCCTACGTCAAGTTTACGACTCCACTACGGACTCGGGGGCTACTCCCATAGGGAGGATGGATTTAAGCATCCGAAAATTTTCGAGTCCTGCGGACCTAATGATTGAAACAATGCTTGAACTAAAAGTCTCCGTTTGAGTATACGACTCGAACAGACACTCGGGGGCTACTCCCATAGGGAGCGCTGGTCGCGCACCCTATGAAATCTTCGACTGCGATCTTTCGGATCAGCACGCAAAAAACTTTTTGGCAACTCTGCCCCAACAAAAGCTGAGTGAGCGACAATCTCCTTGGCCACCCGAAGCACCTCCGAGGTGGTAAATGTTCGGATGCTGTGTCTGCGATGCAAAGATAAGACCTACAGATATCATCTGATGGCCTGGCAACGCACCTGACTGCGCTCTGCTAGTATGAATCCGTACCAGCAGGTACGATGAAAAATCCCGACGGACGCGTTGGGTACACCAATTAAAATCACTGGAATTCCACTCCTATAAGTCCTCCGCGGCCTGAGTTGAATTACGCCAGCATATGTTCTAGGCCCGGGTTAAGGGACCCTAACCTGAAGAAGATCGTGTTGTTTCGTCCTAAGACAGTTAACTGACCCTGATCCGTCGGGTGAGTCAGGCACACGCATCAACAATCCCTACACACATATACTATTAACATATAGCTGCTCCCGAAGGATGGAAGAGTCCTTAGCCGAATCTACGATTCGACTGATCACTCGGGGGCTACTGACATGGTTATACCCTACGGGTACGTAACTTCAGCATATCTAGTCCAGCCCAAGGAAGGCCCACGGCAGACATACGCTGGCCCATGAAGATTTTCGGATGGCCAAGGCCCATGACGTATTCGGATCCTTGGAGAGCAAGACTAGAGGAGATAGGGAATTCAAAGGGGTAAAACCCTAGAACTTGTAACCGACTAGGACTACGCCCGGGACCTGCCTAAGTCTATATAAAGGCCAGGAGGGCACGTCCTAGGGCAACTCAACTCATACTTTCGCACACGCATCCACGCCAGATCGAATCTGCGCACCCTGTAACCTTCGGTTCCGCCGTAATCAAAGAGCAGACAAGCAGGAGTAGGGTTTTCCCTCCGGGGGCCTGAACCTGGGTAAATCTCATGTCCCCTGGTTGCTTGTCTGTTAACCGTGCCACGATATCCAGCATCCCCATCTTCTCCAAAACCCAAGTCCATAACAATGGGCATTGACGAGATTAAACCTCGTCATCAGCAACCTTAAGACCCGGTACATGTTTGAGAGTTATGACCAAAAACTCGTCGTTGTCGTGTTTTATGGTCATTATTATGATTTCTTGCCCACAGTTTTAGGGTTCCAAGCGGATTTGCATACCTCGTAAGAATCGTTACATGTTTGAGAGATATGACCAGAAACTCGTCGTTTCCATGTTTTATGGCTGTTTCCATGAGCCATTGCCCACAATTTTGGGGTTCTAGGGCGATTTATAACAACCTTACGACCCGATACATGCTTCAGAGTTATGACCAAAAACTCGTCGTTTTCGTGTTTATGGCCATTTTCATGAGTTATGTTCGAATGATTTTTCATGAGTTACATGTTTGAGATATATGACTAAAAACTCGTAGTTTTCGCGTTTTCTGGCCGTTTTCATGAGCTATTGCCCATAGTTTTGGGGGTTCTAGAGCGATTTACAACGACCTTAAGACCCGATACATGTTTCAGAGTTATAACAAAAAACTCAACGTTTTCGCGTTTTATTGCCGTTTTCATGGGCTATTGCCCTTAATTTTGGGGTTCCACGGCGATTTACAACGACCTTAAGACCCGATAGATGTTTGAGAGTTATGACCAAAAACTCTTTGTTTTCGTGTTTATGGCCATTTTCATGAGTTATTTCCCACAGTTTTGGAGTTCAAGTTGTATTTGCAAGGCCTGTAAGACCCGTTACATGTTTGAGATATATGTCTAAAAACTTATAGTTTTCGCATTTTCTAGTCGTTTTCATGAGCTAATGCCCATATTTTTGGGGGTCCAGGGTGATTTACAACGACCTTAACACCCGATACATGATTGAGAGTTCTAACAAAAAACTCGTCGTTTTCGTTTTTATGGCCATTTTTGAGTTATTGTCCAGAATTTTTAGGTTCCAGTTGGATTTCTAAGGCCTGTAAGACCCATTACAGGTTTGAGATATATGACTAAAAACTTATAGTTTTCGCGTTTTCTAGCCGTTTTCATGAGCTAATGCTCATAGTTTTGGGGTTCCAGGGCGATTTACAACAACCTTAAGACCCGATACATGTTTGACAGTTATAACAAAAAACTCGTCGTTTTCGTGTTTATGGCCATTTTTATGAGTGTCCACAGTTTTTAGGTTCCAGTTGGATTTGCAAGGCCTGTAAGACCCGTTACATATTTGAGATATATGACAAAAAACTCAGAGTTTTCGTGTTTTATGGCCGTTTTCATGGGCTATTTCCCAGTGTTTAGGGGTTCTAGGTCATTTTACAACAACCTTAAGACCTGATACATGTTGGAAAAATATAACCCCAAACTCGCAGTTTTCGCGTTTTATGGCTATTTTCATGAGCTATTGCCAACATTTTTATGGTTCTAGGGCAATTTACAGCAACGTTAAGACCCAATACATGCTTGAGAGTTATGACCAAAAACTCGTCGTTTTCGTGTCTTATGGTCATTATCATGAGTTATTGCCCATAGTTTTTAGGTTCTAGGCGGATTTGCATACCTCGTAAGAACCGTTACATGTTAGAGAGATATGACCAGAAACTCGTCGTTTCCGCGTTTTATGGCCGTTTTCATGAGCTATTGCCCTTAGTTTTGGGACTCCAAGGCGATTTACAACGACCTTATGACCCGATACTTGCTTGAGAGTTATGACCAAAAACTCGTCGTTTTTGTGTTTATGGACATTTTCATGAGTTATTTCCGAAAGTTTTTGGGTTCAAGTTATATTGGCAAGGCCTGTAAGACCCGTTACATATTTGAGATATATGACTAAAAACTCATAGTTTTCGCGTTTTATGGTCGTTTTCATGAGCTATTGCCCATAGTTTTGGGGGTTCCAGGGAGATTTACAACGACCTTAAGACCCGATACATGTTTGAGAATGATAACAAAAAACTCATCGTTTTCGTGTTTATGGCTATTTTTATGAGTTATTGTCCATAGTTTTAGGTTCTAGTTGGATTAGCAAGGCCTGTTAAACCCATTACATGTTTGAGATATATGACTAAAAACTCATAGTTTTTGTGTTTTATGGCCGTTTCATGAGCTATTTCCCACTTTTAGGGGTTCTAGGTCATTTTACAACGACCTTATGACCTGATACATGTTGGAAAAATATGACCCAAAACTCATAGTTTTCGCATTTTTGGTTGTTTTCATGAGCAATTGCCCACAGTTTTATGGTTCTAGGGAGATTTTCAGCAACCTTAGGACCCGATACATGTTTGAGAGTTATGACCAAAAACTCGTCGTTTTCATGTTTTATGGTCATTATCATGAGTTATTGCCCACAATTTTTGGGTTCCAAGCAGATTTGCATACCTCGTAAGAATCGTTACATGTTTGAGAGATATGACCAAAAACTCGTCCTTTCCGTGTTTTATGGCCATTTCCATGAGCTATTGCCCACAATTTTGGGGTTCCAGGGCGATTTATAACAACCTTCCGACCCGATACATGCTTGAGAGGTATGACCAAAAACTCGTTGTTTTCGTGTTTATGGCCATTTTCATGAGTTATGTTCGAAAGATTTTGGGTTCAAGTTGTATTGGCAAGGCGTGAAAGACCCGTTACATGTTTGAGATATATGTCTAAAAACTCGTAGTTTTCGCGTTTTATGGCCGTTTTCATGAGCTATTGCCCATATTTTTGGGAGTTCCAGGGCGATTTACAACGACCTTAAGACCCGATACATGTTTCAAGGTTATAACAAAAAACTCATCGTTTTCGCGTTTTATTGCCATTTTCATGAGCTATTGCCCATAATTTTAGGGTTCCACGGCGATTTACAACGACCTTAAGACCCGATAGATGTTTGAGAGTTATGACCAAAAACTCTTTGTTTTCGTGTTTATGGCCATTTTCATGAGTTATTTCCCACAGTTTTGGAGTTCAAGTTGTATTTGCAAGGCCTGTAAGACCCGTTACATGTTTGAGATATATGTCAAAAAACTTATAGTTTTCGCATTTTCTAGTCGTTTTCATGAGCTAATGCCCATATTTTTGGGGGTCCAGGGTGATTTACAACGACCTTAACACCCGATACATGATTGAGAGTTCTAACAAAAAACTCGTCGTTTTCGTTTTTATGGCCATTTTTATGAGTTATTGTCCAGAATTTTTAGGTTCCAGTTGGATTTCTAAGGCCTGTAAGACCCATTACAGGTTTGAGATATATGACTAAAAACTTATAGTTTTCTAGCTTAGCTTTTCATGAGCTAATGCTCATAGTTTTGGGGTTCCAGGGCGATTTACAACAACCTTAAGACCCGATACATGTTTGACAGTTATAACAAAAAACTCGTCGTTTTCGTGTTTATGGCCATTTTTATGAGTGTCCACAGTTTGTAGGTTCCAGTTGGATTTGCAAGGCCTGTAAGACCCGTTACATATTTGAGATATATGACAAAAAACTCAGAGTTTTCGTGTTTTATGGCCGTTTTCATGGGCTATTTCCCAGTGTTTAGGGGTTCTAGGTCATTTTACAACAACCTTAAGACCTGATACATGTTGGAAAAATATAACCCCAAACTCGCAGTTTTCGCGTTTTATGGCTATTTTCATGAGCTATTGCCAACATTTTTATGGTTCTAGGGAAATTTACAACAACGTTAAGACCCAATACATGCTTGAGAGTTATGACCAAAAACTCCCCGTTTTCGTGTCTTATGGTCATTATCATGAGTTATTGCCCATAGTGTTTGGGTTCCAGGCGGATTTGCATACCTCGTAAGAACCGTTACATGTTAGAGAGATATGACTAGAAACTCGTCGTTTCCGCGTTTTATGGCCGTTTTCATGAGCTATTGCCCATAGTTTTGGGACTCCAAGGCGATTTACAACGACCTTATGACCCGATACTTGCTTGAGAGTTATGACCAAAAACTCGTCGTTTTTGTGTTTATGGACATTTTCATGAGTTATTTCCGAAAGTTTTTGGGTTCAAGTTATATTGGCAAGGCCTGTAAGACCCGTTACATATTTGAGATATATGACTAAAAACTCGTAGTTTTCGCGTTTTATGGCCGTTTTCATGAGCTATTGCCCATATTTTTGGGGGTTCCAGGGCGATTTACAACGACCATAAGACCCGATACATGTTTCAGAGTTATAACAAAAAACTCGTCGTTTTCGCGTTTTATTGCCGTTTTCATGAGCTATTGCCCATAATTTTGGGGTTCCACGGCGATTTACAACGACCTTAAGACCCGATAGATGTTTGAGAGTTATGACCAAAAACTCTTTGTTTTCGTGTTTATGGCCATTTTCATGAGTTATTTCCCATAGTTTTGGAGTTCAAGTTGTATTTGCAAGGCCTGTAAGACTCGTTACATGTTTGAGATATATGTCTAAAAACTTATAGTTTTCGCATTTTCTAGTCGTTTTCATGAGCTAATGCTCATAGTTTTGGGGTTCCAGGGTGATTTACAACGACCTTAAGACCCGATACATGTTTGAGATTTATAACAAAAAACTCATCGTTTACGTGTTTATGGCCATTTTTATGAGTTATTGTCCACAATTTTTAGGTTCCAGTTGGATTTCTAAGGCCTGTAAGACCCATTACATGTTTGAGATATATGACTAAAAACTTATAGTTTTCGCATTTTCTAGCCGTTTTCATGAGCTAATTCCAATAGTTTTGGGGTTCCAGGGCGATTTACAACAACCTTAAGACCCGATACATGGTTGAGAGTGATAACAAAAAACTCGTCGTTTCCGTGTTTATGGCCATTTTTATGAGTTATTGTCAACAATTTTTAGGTTCTAGTTGGATTTGCAAGGCCTGTAAGACCCGTTACATGTTTGAGATATATGACAAAAAAATCATAGTTTTCGTGTTTTATGGCCGTTTTCATGGGCTATTTCCCACTGTTTAGGGGTTCTAGGTCGTTCTACAACATTCTTAAGACCTGATACATGTTGGAAAAATATAACCCAAAACTCGCAGTTTTCGCGTTTTATGGCTGTTTTCATGAGCTATTGCCGACATTTTTATGGTTTTCGGGAGATTTACAGCAACCTTAAGACCCGATACATGTTCGAGAGATATGACCAAAAACTCATTGTTTTCGTGTTTTTGGTCATTATCATGAGTTATTGCCCATAGTTTTTGGGTTCCAGGCAGATTTGCATACCTCGTAAGAACTGTTCCATGTTTGAGAGATATGACCAGAAACTCGTTGTTTCCGTGTTTAATGGCTGTTTTCATGTGCTATTGCCCAAAGTATTGGGATTCCAGGGCGATTAACAACGACCTTACGACCCAATACATGCTTGAGATATATGACTAAAAACTCATAGTTTTCGCGTTTTATGGCTGTTTTCATGAGCTATTGCCCATAGTTTTGGGGGTTCTAGGGCAATTTACAACGACCTTAAGACCCGATACATGTTTGAGAGTTATAACAAAAAACTCGTCGTTTTCGTGTTTATGGCCATTTTATGAGTTATTGCCCATAGTTTTTAGGTTCTAGTTGGATTTGCAAGGCCTGTAAGACCCTTTACATGTTTGAGATATATGACTAAAAACTCATAGTTTTCATGTTTTATGTCCGGTTTCATGAGCTATTAGCCACTGTTTAGGGTTTCTAGGTTGTTTTACAACCTCCTTAAGACCTGATACATGTTGGAAAGATATGACCCAATACTCACATTTTTCGCGTTTATGGCTATTTTATGGTTCTAGGGCGATTTATAGCAACCTTAAGACCCGATACATGTTTGAGAGTTATGACCCAAAACTCGTCGTTTTCGTGTTTTATGGTTATTATCATGAGTTATTGCCCATATTTTGGGTTCCAGGTGGATTGGCATACCTCATAAGACCCGTTTCATGTTTGAGAGATATGACCAAAAACTCGTCGTTTTCGTGTTTTATGGCCGTTTTCATGAGCTATTGCCCACAAATTTGGGATTCCAGGGCGATTTACAACGACCTTATGACCCGATACATGCTTGAGAGTTATGACCAAAAACTCGTCATTTTCGTGTTTATGGACATTTTCATGAGTTATTTTCGAAAGTTTTTGGGTTCATGTTATATTGGCAAGGCCTGTAAGACCCGTTATATGTTTCAGATATATGACTAGAAACTCGTAGTTTTCGTGTTTTATGGTCGTTTTCTTGAGCTATTGCCCATAGTTTTGGGGGTTCCAGAGCGATTTACAACGACCTTAAGACCCGATACATGTTTGAGAGTTAGAACAAAAAACTCGTCGATTTTGTGTTTATGGCCATTTTTATGAGTTATTGTCCACAATTTTTAGGTTCCAGTTGGATTTGCAAGGCTTGTAAGACCCGTTACATGTTTCAGATATATGACTAAAAACTTATAGTTTTTGTGTTTTATGGCCGTTTTCATGAGCTATTTCGCACTGTTTATGGGTTCTAGGTCGTTTTACAATGACCTTAAGACCTGATACATGTTGTAAAAATATGACCCAAAACTCGTAGTTCTCACGTTTTATGGCTGTTTTCATGAGATATTGCCCACAGTTTTATGGTTCTAGGGCGATTTTCAGCAACCTTAAGACCCGATACATGTTTGAGAGTTATGACCAAAAACTCGTCGTTTGCGTGTTTTATGGTCATTATCATGAGTTATTGCCCAAAGTTTTTGGGTTCCAGGAGTATTTGCATATATCATAAGAGCTGTTAGATGTCTGAGAGATATGACCAGGAACTCGACGTTTCTGCGTTTTATGGCCGTTTTCATGAGCAATTGCCCAGAGTTTTGGGGTTCCAAGGCGATTTACAACAACCTTACGACCCGATACATGCTTGAGAGTTATGACCAAAAACTCGTCGTTTTCGTGTTTATGGCCATTTTCATGAGTTATTTTCGAAAGATTTTGGGTTCCAGTTATATTGGCAAGGCATGTAAGAACAGTTACATGTTTGAGATATATGACTTAAAACTCGTAGTTTTGCGTTTTATGGCCGTTTTCATGAGCTATTGCCCATAGTTTTGGGTGTTCCAGGGTGATTTACAACGACCTTAAGAACCGATACATGTTGGAAAGATATGACCCAAAACTCACATTTTCGCGTTTTATGGCGGTTTTCATGAGCATTTTATGGTGCTAGGGCATTTTATGGTGCTAGGGCATTTTACAACAACCGTAAGACCCGATACATGTTTGAGAGTTATGACCAAAAACTCGTCGTTTTCGTGTTTTATGGTTATTATCATGATTTATTGCCCATATTTTTTGGGTTCCAGGAGGATTTGCATACATCGTAAGAACCGTTACATGTCTGAGAGATATGACCAGAAACTCGTCGTTTCCGCATTTTATGGAGGTTGCATGAGCTATTGCCCACAGTTTTGGGATTCTAGGGCGATTTACAACGACCTTACGACCTGATACATGCTTGAGATATATGACCAAAAACTCATCGTTTTCGTGTTTATGGCCATTTTCATGAGTTATGTCCGAAAGTTTTTGGCTTCAAGTTGTATTGGCAAGGCCTGTAACAATAGTTGCATGTTTTAGATATATGACTAAAATTTCGTAGTTTTCGGGTTTTATTGCTGTTTTCATGAGCTATTGCCCACAGTTTTGGGGGTTCCAGGGCCGTTTACAAGGACCTTAAAATTCGATACATGCTTGAGAGTTGTGACCAAAAACTCGTCGTTTTTGTGTTTCTGGCCATTTTCATGAGTTATTGCCACAGTTTTTGGGTTCAAGTTGTATATGCAAGGCATGTAAGACCCGTTACATGTTTGAGATATATGACCAAAATATCGTAGTTTTTGTGTTTTATGGCCGTTTTCATGAGCTATTGGCCATAGTTTTGGGGGTTCCAGGGTGATTTACAATAAACTTAAGTCTCGATAAATGTTTCAGAGTTATAACAAAAAACACACTGTTTTCGCGTTTTATTGTCGTTTTCATGAGCTATAACAACAACCTTATGACCCGATACATGCTTGAGAGTTATGACCAAACACTCGTCGTTTTCGTGTTTTATGGTCATTATCATGAGTTATGGCCCACAGTTTTTGGAACAACCTTACGACTCGATAAATGCTTGAGAGTTATGACCAAAAACTCGTCCTTTTCGTGTTTATGGCCATTTTCATGAGTTATTTTCGGAAGATATTGGGTTCAAGTTGTATTGGCAAGGCCTATAAGACCCGTTACATGTTTGAGATATATGACTAAAAACTCGTAGTTTTGCGTTTTATGATCGTTTTCATGAGCTATTGCCCATAGTTTTGGGGGATCCAGGGCGATTTACAACGCCCTTAAGACCCGATACATGTTCGAGAGTTATAACCAAAAACTCGTCGTTTTCGTGTTTATGGCCATTTTTATAAGTTATTGTCTATAGATTTTAGGTTTCAGTTCGATTTGCAAGGCCTGTAAGACCCATTACATGTTTGAGATATATGACTAAAAACTCATAGTTTTCTTGTTTTATGGCTATTTTCATGAGCTATTGCCCATAGTTTTGGGGGTTCCAGTGCGATTTACAGCGACCTTAAGACCTGATACATGTTGGAAAGATATGATCCAAAACTCGCAGTTTTCGTGTTTTATGGCTATTCTCTTGAGCTATTGCCCATAGTTTTATGGTTCTAGGGCAATTTACAGCAACCGTAAGACCCGATACATGTTTGAGAGTTATGCCCACAGTTTTATGGTTCTAGTCGTTTTCGTGTTTTATGGTCATTATCATGATTTATTGCCCATAGTTTCGGGGTTCTAGGTCGTTTTAAAACCACCTTAAGACCTGATACATGTTGGAAAGATATGACCAAAAACTCGCAATTTTTGTGTTGTATGGTTTTCATGATCTATTGCCCACAATTTTATGATTCTAGGGCGATTTACAACAACCTTAAGACCAGATACATGTTTGAGAGTTATGACCAAAAACTCACCGTTTCCGCCATTTATGGCCATTTTCATGAGCTCTTGCCCATAGTTTTGGGGGTTCCATAGCAATTTACAACGACCTTAAGACCCGATACATGCTTGAGAATTATGACCAAAAACTCATCGTTTTTGTGTTTATGGAAATTTTCACGAGTTATTGCCCACCGTTTTTGGGTTCAAGTTGTAATTGCAAGGCATGTATGACCATTTTTATATAACTAAAAACTTGTAGTTTTCGCGTATTATGGCCATTTTTATGAGTTATTGCCCAACGTTTTTTTTGGTTCAATTTGTATTTGCAAGGCCTGTAAGACCCGTTACATGTTTGAGATATATGCCTAAAAACTCATAGTTTTCGCGTTTTATGGCCATTTTCATGAGCTATTGCCGATAGTTTTGGGGGTTCCAGGGCAATTTACAATGACTTTAAGACACGATACATGTTTTAGAGTTATAATAATAAACTCGTCGTTTTCGTGTTTATGGCCATTTTATGAGTTATTGCCCACAGTTTATAGGTTTCAGTTGGATTTACAAGGCCTGTAAGACCCGTTACATGTTTGAGATATATGACTAAAAACTCATAGTTTTCATGTTTTATGGCTGTTTTCATGAGCCATTACCCACTGTTTAGGGGTTCTAGGTTGTTTTAAAACGACCTTAAGACATGATACATGTTGGAAAAATATGACACAAAACTCGTAGTTTTCGCTTTTTATGGATGTTTTCATGAGCTATTGCCCACCGTTTTATGGTCTAGGGTGATTTTCATTAACCTTAAGACCCGATACATTTTTGAGAGTTGTGACCAAAAACTCGTCGTTTTCGTGTTTATGTCCATTTGCATGAGTTATTTCCCATAGTTTTTGGGTTCGAGTTTTATTTGCAAGGCCTATAAGACCCGTTACATGTTTGACATATATGACGACAAACTCGTAGTTTTCGCGTTTTATGGCCGTTTTCATGAGCAATTGCCCATAGTTTTGAGGTTTGAGGGCGATTTACAACGACCTTAAGACCTGATACATGTTTGAGAGTTATAAACAAAAAACTCATCGTTTTTGTGTTTATGGCCATTTTTATGAGTTATTGTCCATAGTTTTTAGGTTCCAGTTGGATTTGCATGGCATATAAGACCTGTTACATGTTTGAGATTTATGACTAAAAATCATAGTTTTCATGTTTTATGGCTATTTTCATGAGCTATTGACCACTATTTAGGGGTTCTAGGGCGATTTTCAGCAACCTTAAGACCCGATACATGTTTGAGAGATATGACCAATAACTCGTCATTTTCATGTTTTATGGTCATCATCATGAGTTATTGCCCACAGTTTTTGGGTTCCAGGCGGATTTGCATACCTCGTAATAACCGTTACATGTTAGAGAGATATGACCAGAAACTCGTCGTTTCCGTGTTTTTTGGCTGTTTTCATGAGCTATTGGCCATAGTTTGGGGGTTTCAGGGCGATTTACAACGACCGTAAGACCCGATAAATGCTTGAGAGTTTTGACCAAAAACTCGTAGTTTTCGTGTTTATGGCCATTTTCATGACTTATTGCCGAATGTTTTTGGGTTCAAGTTGTATTTGCAAGGCCTGTAAGTCCATTACATGTTTGAGATATATGACTAAAAACTCATAGTTTTCGCGTTTTGTGACCGTTTTCATGACCTATTGCCCATAGTTTTGGGGGTTCCAGGGCAATTTACAACGACCTTAAGACCCGATACATGTTTGAGAGTTATGACCAAAAACTCGTCGTTTTCGTGTTTTTGCCCACAATTTTTGGGTTCAAGTTGTATTTGCAAGGCCTGTAAGACCCGTTGCATGTTTGAGAGGTTTCGCGTTTTATGGCCGTTTTGATGAGCTATTGCCCACAGTTTTATGGTTCTAGGGCGATTTACAGCAACCTTAAGAGTTGATACATGTTTGAGAGTTATGACCAAAAAATCGTCGTTTTTGTGTTTTATGGTCACTTTCATGAGTTATTGCCCACTGTTTTTTGGGTTCTAGGCGGATTTGCATACCTCGTAAGAACCGTTACATGTTTGAGAGATATGACCAGAAATTCGTCGTTTCCACGTTTTATGGCCGTTTTCATGATCTATTCACCATAGTTTTGGTTTTCCAGGGCGATTTACAACGACCTTACGACCCGATACATGCTTGAGAGTTATGAGAAAAAACTCATTGTTTTCATGTTTATGGCCATTTTCATGAGTTATTGCCAAAACAATTTGGGTTCAAGTTGTATTTGCAAGGCCTGTAAGACCCTTTACATGTTTGAGACATGACCAAAACTGGTAGTTTTCATGTTTTATGGCCATTTTCATGAGATATTGGCCATAGTATTGGGGGTTCTAGGGCGATTTACAACGATCTTAAGACCTGATACATGTTTGACTGTTATGACCAAAAACTCGTCGTTTTCGTGTTTATGGCCATTTTCATGAGTTATTTCCCAAAGTTTTTGGGTTCAAGTTCTATTTGCAAGGCCTATAAGACCCGTTACATGTTTGACATTTATAACTAAAACTCATAGTTTTCGCGTTTTATGGCCGTTTTCATGAGCTATTGGCCATAGTTTTGGGGTTCCAGGGCAATTTACAACGACCTTAAGAGCTGATACATGTTTGAGAGTTAGGACAAAAAACTTGTCGTTTTCGTGTTTATGGACATTTTCATGAGTTATTGGCCATAGTTTTTGGGTTCAAGTTGTATTTTCTAGACCTATAAGACCCGTTACAGGTTTGAGATATATGACTAAAATTCATAGTTTTCGCGTTTTTTGGCCATTTTCATGAGTTATTGCCCATAGTTTTGGGGGTTCCAGGGCGATTTACAACGACGTTAAGTCCCGATATATGTTTGAGAGTTATGACCAAAAACTCGTCGTTTTCGTGTTTGTGGCCATTTTCATGAGTTATTGCCTACAGTTTTTAGGTTCAAGTTGTATTCGCAAGGCCTGTAAGACCCGTTACATGTTTGAGAGTTTTCGCATTTGATGGCCGTTTTCATGAGCTATTGCCCGTAGATTTGGGGTTCTAGGATGATTTACAATGACCTTAAGACCGATACATGTTTGAGAGTTATAAGAAAATACTCGTCGTGTTCGTGTTTATGGCCATTTTCATGAGTTATTGCGGAAAGGTTTTGGGTTCAAGTTGTATTTGTAAGGCTTGTAAGACCTGTTACATATTTGAGATTTATGACTAAAAACTCGTAGTTTTCGCGTTTTATGGCCGTTTTCATGAGCTATTGCCCATAGTTTTTGGGGGTTCCAGGGAAATTTACAATGACCTTAAGACCCAATACTTGTTTGAGAGTTATGACCAAAAAATCATCGTTTTCGTGTTTATGGCCATTTTCATGAGTTATTGCCCACCGTTTTGGGGTTCAAGTTGTATTTGCAAGGCCTATAAGACTCGTCACATGTTTTACATATATGACTAAAAACTCGGAGTTTTCGCGTTTATGGCCGTTTTCATGAGCTGTTGCACATAGTTTTGGGGTTCCAGGGCGATTTACAACGACCTTAAGACCCGATACATGTTTGAGAGTTATAACAAAAAACTCATCATTTTCATGTTTATGTCCATTTTATGAGTTATTGCCCATAGTTTTTAGATTCCAGTTGTATTTGCAAGGCCTGTTTCTGATATATGAGTAAAAACTCGTAGTTCGTGTTTTATGGCCATTTTCATGAGCTATTCCCCACTATTTTGGGGTTCTAGGGTGATTTACAATGACCTTAATACCTGATACATGTAGGAAAAATATGACCCCAAAATCGCATTTTTCGCGTTTTATGGATGTTTTCATGAGCTATTGCCCGTAGTTTTATGATTCTAGGGCGATTTACAACAACCTTAAGACTCGATACATGTTTGAGAGTTATGACCAAAAACTCTTCCTTTTCGTGTTTTATGGTTGTTTTCATGAGCGGATTTGCATACCTCGTTAGAACCGTTACATGTTTGAGATAAATGACTAGAAACTCGTCGTTTCCGCGTTTTATGGCCGTTTTCATGAGCTATTGCCCATAGTTTTGGGGTTCTATGGCGATTTACAACGACCTTATGACCCGATGCATGGTTGATAGTTATGACCAAAAACTCGTAGTTTTCGTGTTTATGGCCATTTTCATGACTTATTGCCGAACGTTTTTGGGTTCAAGTTGTATTTTCAAGGCCTATAAGCTCCATTACTTGTTTGATATATATGACTAAAAACTCATAGTTTTCACGTTTTATGGCCGTTTTCATGACCTATTGCCCATAGTTTTGGGGGTTCCAGGGCGATTTACAACGACCTTAAGACCCGAAACATGTTTGAGAGTTATGACCAAAAACTCATCGTTTTCGTGTTTTGCCCATAGTTTTTGGGTTCAAGTGGTATTTGCAAGGCATGTAAGACCCGTTGCATCTTTGAGATATATGACTAAAAACTCGTAGGTTTCATTTTTATGGCCGTTTTGATGAGCTATTGGCCATAGTTTTATGGCTCTATGGCGATATACAACAACCTTAAGAGCCGATACATGTTTGAGAGTTATGACCAAAAACTCATCGTTTTTGTGTTTTATGGTCACTTCATGAGTTATTGCCCACGGTTTTTGGGTTCTAGGTGGATTTGCATACCTCGTAAGAACCGTTACATGTATTTTGGGGGTTCCAGGTCTATTTACAACAACCTTAAGACCCGATACATGTTTGAGAGTTATGAACAAAAACTCGACGTTTTCGTGTTTATAGCCATTTTCATGAGTTATTACCCATAGTTTTTGGGTTCAAGTTGTATTTGCAAGGCCTGTAAGACTTGTTACATGTTTGATATATAAGACTAAAACTCGTAGTTTTCATGTTTTATGGCCGTTTTCATGAGCTATTGCTTATAGTTTTTGGGGATCCAAGGCGATTTACAACGACCTTAAGACCCGATACATTTTTGAGAGTTATGACGAAAAACTCGTCGTTTTCATTTATGGCCATTTTCATGAGTTATCGCCCGTAGTTTTTGGGTTCAAGTTGTATAAGCAAGGCCTGTAAGACACGTTACATGTTTGGGATATATAACTAAAACTCGTAGTTTTCGCGTTTTATGGACGTTTCGATGAGCTATTGGCCATAGTTTTGGGAGTTCTAGGGCGATTTACAATGACCTTAAGACTCGATACTTGTTTGAGAGTTATTACCAAACACCTTTCCTCTTCGTGTTTATGGCCATTTTGATGAGCTATTGCCCACCGTTTTTGGGTTCAAGTTGTATTTGAAAGGCCTGTAAGACCCATTACATGTTTCAGATATTTGACAAAAAACTCGTAGTTTTCGTGATTTATGGCCGTTTTCATGAGCTATTGCCCACTGTTTAGGGATTCTAGGGCGATTTACAACGACATAAAGACCTGATACATGTTAGAAAGATTTGACCCAAAACTCGCAGTTTTCGCGTTTTATGGCTGTTTTCATGAGCTATTGCCCACAATTTTATGGTTCTAGGGCGTTTAACAGCAACCTTAAGACCCGATACATGTTTGAGAGTTATGAGCAAAAACTCATCGTTTTTGTGTTTTATGGTCACTTTCATGAGTTATTGCCCACTGTTTTTGGTTTCTAGGCGGATTTGCATACCTCAGAATAACCGTTACATGTTTGAGAGATATGACCATAAACTCGTCGTTTCCGAGTTTTATGGCCGTTTTCAAGAGCTATTCACCATAGTTTTGGTATTCCAGGGCGATTTAGAACGACCTTATGACCCGATACATGCTTGAGAGTTATGACCAAAAACTCATCGTTTTCGTGTTTATGGCCATTTAATGAGTTATTGCCAAAAAAACTTGGGTTCAAGTTGTATTTACAAAGCCTGTAAGACCTGTTACATGTTTGAGATATGACCAAAACTCGTAGTTTTCATGTTTTATTGCCGTTTTCATGAGCTATTGGCCATAGTACTAGGGGTTCTAGGGCGATTTACAATGACCTTAAGACCTGATACATGTTTGAGTGTTATGACAAAAAACTCGTCGTTTTCGTGTTTATGGCCATTTTCATGAGTTATTGCCCACATTTTTTGGGTTCAAGTTGTATTTGCAAAGGCCTGTAAGACCCGTTACATGGTTGAGATATGACTAAAACTCATAGTTTTCACACTTTATGGCTGTTTTCATGAGCTATTGGCCATAGTTTTGGGGGTTCCAGGGCGATTTACAACGACCTTAATACCTGATACATGTTTGAGTGTTATGACTAAAAACTCGTCGTTTTCGTGTTAATGGCCATTTTCATGAGTTATTGCCCATTGTTTTTGGGTTCAAGTTTTATTTGCAAGGCCTGTAAGACTCTTTACATGTATGAGATATATAACTAAAACTCGTAGTTTTCACGTTTTATGGTCGTTTTCAAGAGCTATTGGCCATAGTTTGGGGGGGTTCTAGGGCGATTTACAACGACCTTAAGGCCCGCTACATGTTTGAGAGTGATGACCAAAAACTCGTCGTTTTCGTGTTTATGGCCATTTTCATGAGGTATTGCCCACAGTTTTTGGGTTCAAGTTATATTTGCAAGGCCTGTAAGACCCGTTACATGTTTGAGATATATGTCTAAAAACTCGTATTTTCACGTTTTATGGCCGTTTTCATGAGCTATTACCCATAGATTTGGGGTTCCAGGACGATTTACAACGACCTTAAGACCCGATACATATTTGAGAGTTATAACAAAATACTCATCATTTTCGTGTTTATGGCCATTTTCACGAGTTATTGCCAAAAAAATTGGGTTCAAGTTGTATTTGCAAGGCCTATAAGACCCATTACATGTTTGAGATATGACCAAAACTCGTAGTTTTCACGTTTTATGGCCGTTTTCATGAGCTATTGGCCATAGTACTGGGGGTTCCAGGGCGATTTACAAAGACCTTAAGACCTGATAAATGTTTGAGTGTTATGACCAAAAACTTGTCGTTTTCGTGTTTATGGCCATTTTCATGAGTTATTCCCCACAGTTTTTGGGTTCAAGTTCTATTTGCATGGCCTGTAAGACCTGTTACATGTTTGGTTTATATAACTAAAACTCGTAGTTTTCGCGTTTTATGGCTGTTTTCATGAGGTATCGGCCATAGTTTTGGGGTTCCAGGGCGATTTACAATGACCTTAAGACCTGATACATTTTTGAGAGTTATGACCAAAACCTCGTTGTTTTCGTGTTTATGGCCTTTTTCATGAGTTATTGGCCATAGTTTTTGGGTTCACGATGTATTTGCAAGGCCTGTAAGACCCATTACATGTTTGAGATATATGACTAAAACTCGTAGTTTTCGCTTTTTATGGCCGTTTTCATGAGCTATTGGCCATAGTTTTGGGGGTTCCAGGGCGATTTACAACGACCTTAAGGCCCCATACATGTTTGAGAGTAATGACCAAAACCTCGTTGTTTTTGTGTTTATGGCATTTTCACGAGTTATTGCCCACGGTTTTTGGGTTCAAGTTGTATTTGCAATGCCTGTAAGACCCGTTACATATTTGAGATACATGCCTAAAAACTCGTAGTTTTCGCGTTTTGTGGCCGTTGTCATGAGCTATTGCCCATAGATTTAGGGTTCTAGGACCATTTACAACGACCTTAACACCCGATACATGTTTGATAGCTATAACAAAATACTCATCATTTTCATGTTTATGGCCATTTTCATGAGTTATTGCGGAAAGGTTTTGGGTTCAATTTGTATTTGCAAAGCTTTTAAGACCCGTTACATGTTTGAGATATATGACTAAAAACTCGTAGTTTTCGCGTTTTATGGTCGTTTTCATGAGCTATTGCCCATAGTTTTCGGGGGTTCTAGGGAAATTTACAACGACCTTAAGACCACATACATGTTTGAGAGATATGACCAAAAACTCGTCGTTTTCGTGTTTGTGGCCATTTTCATTAGTTATTGCCCATAGTTTTTGGGTTCAAGTTGTATTTGCAAGGCCTATAAGACCCGTTACATGTTTGACATACATGACAAAAACTCATAGTTTTCGCGTTTTATGGCTGTTTTCATGAGCTATTACACATAGTTTTGGGGTTCCAGGGCGATTTACAACGACCTTAAGGCACGATAAATGTTAGAGAGGTATAACAAAAAACTCTTCATTTTCATGTTTATGTCCATTTTTATGAGTTATTGCCCATAGTTTTTAGGTTCCAGTTGGATTTGCAATGCCCGTAAGACCCGTTACATGTTTGAGATATATGACTAAAAACTCGTAGTTCGTGTTTTATTGCCGTTTTCATGAGCTATTCCCCATTGTTTAGGGGTTCTAGGGCGATTTACAACGACCATAAGACCTGATACATGTTGGAAAGATATGACCCCAAAATCGCATTTTCGCGTTTATGGATGTTTTCATGAGCTATTGCCCACAGTTTATGATTCTAGGGCGATTTACAGCAACCTTAAGACTCGATACATGTTTCATAGTTATGACCAAACACTTTTCCTTTTTGTGTTTTATGGTCGTTTTCATGAGCTATTGCCCACAGTTTTTGGGTTCAAGTTGTATTTGCAAGGCCTGTAAGACCCGTTACATGTTTGAGATATTTGACTAAATACTCGTAGTTTTCGTGATTTATGGCCGTTTTCATGAGCTATTCCCCACTGTTTAGGGGTTCTAGGGTGATTTACAACGACCTAAAGACCTGATACATGTTGGAAAGATTTGACCCAAAACTCGCAGTTTTCGTGTTTTATGGCTGTTATCATGAGCTATTGACCATAGTTTTATAGTTCTAGGGTGATTTACAGCAACCTTAAGACCCGATACATGTTTGAGAGTTATGAGCAAAAACTCGGCGTTTTGTGTTTTATGGTCACTTTCATGAGTTATTGCCCACTGTTTTTGGGTTCTAGGCGGATTTACATACCTCGTAAGAACCGTTACATGTTTGAGAGATATGACCAGAAACTCGTCGTTTCCGCGTTTTATGGCCGTTTTCAAGAGCTATTCACCATAGTTTTGGTATTCCAGGGCGATTTACAAAGACCTTACGACCAAAAACTCATCGTTTTCGTGTTTATGGCCATTTAATGAGTTATTGCCAAAAAAATTAGGTTCAGTTTGTATTTGCAAGGCCTGTAAGACCCGTTACATGTTTGAGATATGACTAAAACTCGTAGTTTTCACGTTTTATGGCCGTTTTCATGAGCTATTGGCCATAGTTTTGGGGGTTCCAGGGAGATTTACAACGACCTTAAGACCTGATACATGTTTGAGTGTTATGACCAAAAACTTGTCGTTTGTGTGTTTATGGCCATTTTCATGAGTTATTGCCCACAGTTTTTGGGTTCAAGTTATATTTGCAAGGCCTGTAGGACCTGTTACATGTTTGAGATATATAACTAAAACTCGTAGTTTTCGCGTTTTATGGCCGTTTTCATGAGCTATTGGCCATAGTTTTGGGGTTCTAGGGCGATTTACAATGTCCTTAAGACTCGATACATGTTTGAGAGTTATGACCAAAAACTCATCGTTTTCGTGTTTATGGCCATTTTCATGAGTTATTGGCCATAGTTTTTGGGTTCAAGTTGTATTTGCAAGACCTGTAAGACCCGTTACATGTTTGAGATATATGACTAAAACTCGTAGTTTTCGCTTTTTATGGCCGTTTTCATGAGCTATTGGCCATAGTTTTGGGGGTTCCGGGGCGATTTACAACGACATTAAGGCCCCATACATGTTTGAGAGTTATGACCAAAACCTCGTCGTTTTCGTGTTTATGGCCATTTTCATGAGTTATTGCCCATAGTTTTTGGGTTCAAGTTGTATTTGCAAGGCCTGTAAGACTCATTACATGTTTGAGATATATGCCTAAAAACTCGTAGTTTTCGCGTTTTATGGCCGTTTTCATGAGCTATTGCCCATAGATTTGCGGTTCCAGGATGATTTACAACGACCTTAAGACCCGATACATGTTTGAGATTTATAACAAAATACTCATCAGTTTCGTGCTTATGGCCATTTTCATGAGTTATTGCCAAAAAATTTGGGATCAAATTGTATTTGCAAGTCCTGTAAGACCCATTACATGTTTGAGATATGACCAAAACTCGTAGTTTTCACGTTTTATGGCCATTTTCATGAGCTATTGGCCATAGTATTGGGGGTTCCAGGGCGATTTCCAACGACCTTAAGACCTGATACATGTTTGAGTGTTATGACCAAAAACTTGTCGTTTTCGTGTTTATGGCCATTTTCATGAGTTATTGCCCACAGTTTTTGGGTTCAAGTTCTATTTGCAAGGCCTGTAAGACCCGTTACATGTTTGAGATATATAACTAAAACTCGTAGTTTTCGCATTTTATGGCCTTTTTCATGAGCTATTGGCCATTGTTTTGGGGTTCTAGGGCGATTTACAATGACCTTAAGACCGGATACATGTTTGAGAGTTATGACCAAAAACTCGTCTTTTTCGTGTTTATGGCCATTTTCATGAGTTATTGGCCATAGTTTTTGGGTTGAAGTTGTATTTGCAAGACCTGTAAGACCCGTTACATGTTTGAGATATATGACTAAAACTCGTAGTTTTCGCTTTTTATGGCCGTTATCATGAGCTATTGGCCATAGTTTTGGGGGTTCCAGGGCGATTTACAACGACCTTAAGGCCCGATACATGTTTCAGACTTATGACCAAAATGTCATCGTTTTCGTGTTTATGGCCATTTTCATGAGTTATTGCCCACGGTTTTTGGGTTCAAGTTGTATTTGCAAGGCCTGTAAGACCCGTTACATGTTTGAGATATATGCCTAAAAACTCGTAGTTTTCGCGTTTTCTGGCCATTGTCATGAGCTATTGCCCATATATTTAGGGTTCGAGGACCATTTACAACGACCTTAAGACCTGATACATGTTTGACAGCTATAACAAATACTCGTCATTTTTGTGTTTATGGCCATTTTCATGAGTTATTGCGGAAAAGTATTGGGTTCAAGTTGTATTTGCAGAGCTTTTAAGACCTGTTACATGTTTGAGATATATGACTAAAAACTCGTAGTTTTCTTGTTTTATGGCCTTTTTCATGAGATATTGGCCATAGTATTGGGGGTTCCAGGGTGATTTACAACAACCTTAAGACCTGATACATGTTTGAGTGTTATGACCAAAAACTTGTCGTTTTCGTGTTTATGGCCATTTTCATGAGTTATTCCCCATAGTTTTTGGGTTCAAGTTCTATTTGCAAGGCCTGTAAGACCTGTTACATGTTTGAGATATATAACCAAAACTCATAGTTTTCGCGTGTTATGGCCGTTCTCATGAGCTATTGGCCATAGTTTTGGGGTTCCAAGGCGATTTACAATGACCTTAAGACCCGATACATGTTTGAGAGTTATGACCAAAAAGTCGTCGTTTTCGTGTTTATGGCCATTTTCATGAGTTATTGCCCATGGTTTTTGGGTTCAAGTTGTATTTGCAAGGCCTATAAGACCCGTTACATGTTTGAGATATATGCCTAAAAGCTCGTAGTTTTCGCGTTTTCTGGCCATTGTCATGAGCTATTGCCCATAGATTAAGGGTTCCACGACCATTTACAACAACCTTAAGACCTGATACATGTTTGACAGCTGTAACAAAATACTCATCATTTTCGTGTTTATGGCCATTTTCATGAGTTATTGCGGAAAGGTTTCGGGTTCAAGTTGTATTTGCAAAGCTTTTTAGACTCTTTACATGTTTGACATATATGACTAAAAATTCGTAATTTTCGCGTTTTATGTCCGTTTTAAAAGAGCTATTGCCCATAGTTTTCGGGGGTTCCAGGGCAATTTACAACGACCTTAAGACCCGATACATGTTTGAGAGTATGACCAAAAACTTGTCGTTTTCGTGTTTATGGACATTTTCATGAGTTATTGCCCATAGTTTTTGGGTTCAAGTTGAATTTGCAAGGACTATAAGTCCCATTACATGTTTGACATACATGACAAAAACTCAGTGTTTTCACGTTTTATGGCCGTTTTCATGAGCTATTACACATAGTTTTGGGGTTCCAGGGCGATTTACAACGACCTTAAGACACGATACATGTTAGAGAGTTATAACAAAAAACTCTTCATTTTCATGTTTATGTCCATTTTTATGAGTTATTGCCCACAGTTTTTAGGTTCAAGTTGGATTTGCAATGCCTATAAGACCCGTTACATGTTTAATATATATGACTAAAAATTCGTAGTTCGTGTTTTATTGTCGTTTTCATGAGCTATTCCCCACTGTTTATGGGTTCTAGGGAGATTTACAACGACCATAAGACCTGATACATGTTGGAAAGATATGACCCCAAAATCGCATTTTTCCACAGTTTTATGATTCTAGGGCGATTTAGAGCAACCTTAAGACTCGATACATGTTTGAGAGTTATGACCAAAAACTTTTCCTTTTCGTGTTTTATGGTCGTTTTCATGAGCTATTGCCCACAGTTTTTGGGTTCAAGTTGTATTTGCAAGGCCTGTAAGACCCGTTACATGTTTGAGATATTTGACTAAAAACTCGTAGTTTTCGTGATTTATGGCCGTTTTCATGAGCTATTGCCCACTGTTTAGGGGTTCTAGGGCGATTTACAACGACCTAAAGACCTGTTACATGTTGGAAAGATTTGACCCAAAACTCGCAGTTTTCGCGTTTTATGGCCGTTTTCAAGACCTATTCACCATAGTTTTGGTATTACATGGCGATTTACAACGACCTTACGACCCAATACATGCTTGAGAGGTATGACCAAAAACTAATCATTTTCGTGTTTATGGCCATTTAATGAGTTATTGCCAAAAAAAATTGGGTACAAGTTGTATTTGCTAGGCCTGTAAGACCCGTTACATGTTTGAGATATATGACTAAAACTCGTAGTTTTCGCTTTTTATGGCCGTTTTCATGAGCTATTGGCCATAGTTTTGGGGGTTCGTATGATTACAACGACCTTAAGGCCCCATACATGTTTGAGAGTTATGACCAAAACCTCATTGTTTTCGTGTTTATGACCATTTTCATGAGTTATTGCCCAGTTTTAGGGTTCAAGTTGTATTTGCAAGGCCTAAGACCTTACATGTTTGAGATATATGCCTAAAAACTCGTAGTTTTCGCGTTTTCTGGCCGTTGTCCTGAGCTATTGCCCTTAGATTTAGGGTTCCAGGACCATTTACAACGACCTTAAGACCCTATACATGTTTGACAGCTATAAAAAAATACTCACCATTTTCGTGTTTATGGCCATTTTCATGAGTTATTGCGGAAAGGTTTTGGGTTCAAGTTGTATTTGCAAAGCTTTTAAGACCCGTTACATGTTTGAGATATATGCCTAAAAACTCGTAGTTTTCGCGTTTTCTGGCCGTTGTCCTGAGCTAATGCCCATAGATTTAGGGTTCCAGGACCATTTACAACGACCTTAAGACCCGATACATGTTTGACAGCTATAAAAAAATACTCATCATTTTCGTGTTTATGGCCATTTTCATGAGTTATTGCCGAAAGGTTTTGGGTTCAAGTTGTATTTGCAAAGCTTTTAAGACCCGTTACATGTTTGAGATATATGACTAAAAACTCGTAGTTTTCGTGTTTTATGGCCATTTTCATGAGCTATTTCCCATAGTTTATGGGGTTCCAGGGCAATTTACAATGACCTTAAGACCCGATACATGTTTGAGAGTATGACCAAAAACTTGTCGTTTTCGTGTTTATGGACATTTTCATGAGTTATTGCCCACAGTTTTTGGGTTCAAGTTGAATTTGCAAGGACTATAAGACCCGTTACATGTTTGACATACATGACAAAAAGTAAGTGTTTTCACGTTTTATGGCCGTTTTCATGAGCTATTACACATAGTTTTGGGGTTTCAGGGCGATTTACAACGACCTTAAGACACGATACATGTTAGAGAGTTATAACAAAAAACTCTTCATTTTCATGTTTATGTCCATTTTTATGAGTTATTGCCCACCGTTTTTAGGTTCAAGTTGGATTTGCAATGCCTATAAGACCCGTTACATGTTTGAGATATATGACTAAAAACTCGTAGTTCGTGTTTTATTGTCGTTTTCATGAGCTATTCCCCACTGTTTAGGGGTTCTGGGGAGATTTACAACGACCATAAGACCTGATACATGTTGGAAAGATATGAGCCCAAAATCGCATTTTTCCACAGTTTTATGATTCTAGGGCGATTTAGAGCAACCTTAAGACTCGATACATGTTTGAGAGTTATGACCAAAAACTTTTCCTTTTCGTGTTTTATGGTCGTTTTCATGAGCTATTGCCCACAGTTTTTGGGTTCAAGTTGTATTTGCAAGGCCTGTAAGACCCGTTACATGTTTGAGATATTTGACTAAAAACTCGTAGTTTTCGTGATTTATGGCCGTTTTCATGAGCTATTGCCCACTGTTTAGGGGTTCTAGGGCGATTTACAACGACCTAAAGACCTGTTACATGTTGGAAAGATTTGACCCAAAACTCGCAGTTTCCGTGTTTTATGGCTGTTATCATGAGCTATTGCCCATAGTTTTATAGTTCTAGGGTGATTTACAGCAACCTTAAGACCCGATACATGTTTGAGAGTTATGAGCAAAAACTCGGCGTTTTTGTGTTTTATGGTCACTTTCATGAGTTATTGCCCACTGTTTTTGGGTTCTAGGCGGATTTGCATACCTCGTTAGAACCATTACATGTTTGAGAGATATGACCAGCAACACGTCGTTTCCGTGTTTTATGGCCGTTTTCAAGACCTATTCACCATAGTTTTGGTATTACATGGCGATTTACAACGACCTTACGACCCAATACATGTTTGAGAGGTATGACCAAAAACTCATCATTTTTGTGTTTATGGCCATTTAATGAGTTATTGCCAAAAAAAATTGGGTACAAGTTGTATTTGCAAGGCCTGTAAGACCCGTTACATGTTTGAGATATATGACTAAAACTCGTAGTTTTCGCTTTTTATGGCCGTTTTCATGAGCTATTGGCCATAGTTTTGGGGGTTCCAGGGCGATTTACAACGACCTTAAGGCCCCATACATGTTTGAGAGTTATGACCAAAACCTCGTTGTTTTCGTGTTTATGACCATTTTCGTGATTTATTGCCCACGGTTTTAGGGTTCAAGTTGTATTTGCAAGGCCTGTAAGACCCGTTACATGTTTGAGATATATGCCTAAAAACTCGTAGTTTTCGCGTTTTCTGGCCGTTGTCCTGAGCTATTGCCCTTAGATTTAGGGTTCCAGGACCATTTACAACGACCTTAAGACCCGATACATGTTTGACAGCTACAAAAAAATACTCATCATTTTCGTGTTTATGGCCATTTTCATGAGTTATTGCAGAAAGGTTTTGGGTTCAAGTTGTATTTGCAAAGCTTTTAAGACCCGTTACATGTTTGAGATATATGACTAAAAACTCGTAGTTTTCGTGTTTTATGGCCGTTTTCATGAGCTATTTCCCATAGTTTTTGGGGTTCCAGGGCAATTTACAATGACCTTAAGACCCGATACATGTTTGAGAGTATGACCAAAAACTTGTCGTTTTCGTGTTTATGGACATTTTCATGGGTTATTGCCCACAGTTTTTGGGTTCAAGTTGAATTTGCAAGGACTATAAGACTCGTTACATGTTTGACATACATGACAAAAACTCAGTGTTTTCACGTTTTATGGCCGTTTTCATGAGCTATTACACATAGTTTTGGGGTTCCAGGGCGATTTACAACGACCTTAAGACACCATACATGTTAAGAGAGTTATAACAAAACACTCTTCATTTTCATGTTTATGTCCATTTTTATGAGTTATTGCCCACAGTTTTTAGGTTCAAGTTGGATTTGCAATGCCTATAAGACCCGTTACATGTTTGAGATATATGACTAAAAACTCGTAGTTCGTGTTTTATTGTCGTTTTCATAAGCTATTCCCCACTGTTTAGGGGTTCTAGGGCGATTTACAACGACCATAAGACCTGATACATGTTGGAAAGATATGACCCCAAAATCGCATTTTTCCACAGTTTTATGATTCTAGGGCGATTTAGAGCAACCTTAAGACTCGATACATGTTTGAGAGTTATGACCAAAAACTTTTCCTTTTCGTGTTTTATGGTCGTTTTCATGAGCTATTGCCCACAGTTTTTGGGTTCAAGTTGTTTTTGCAAGTCCTGTAAGACCCGTTACATGTTTGAGATATTTGACTAAAAACTCGTAGTTTTCGTGATTTATGGCCGTTTTCATGAGCTATTGCCCACTGTTTAGGGGTTCTAGGGCGATTTACAACGACCTAAAGACCTGTTACATGTTGGAAAGATTTGACCCAAAACTCGCAGTTTTCGTGTTTTATGGCTGTTATCATGAGCTATTGCCCATAGTTTTATAGTTCTAGGGTGATTTACAGCAACCTTAAGACCCGATACATGTTTGAGAGTTATGAGCAAAAACTCGGCGTTTTTGTGTTTTATGGTCACTTTCATGAGTTATTGCCCATTGTTTTTGGGTTCTAGGCGGATTTGCATACCTCGTAAGAACCATTACATGTTTGAGAGATATGACCAGCAACTCGTCGTTTCCACGTTTTATGGCCGTTTTCAAGACCTATTCACCATAGTTTTGGTATTACATGGCGATTTACAACGACCTTACGACCCAATACATGCTTGAGAGGTATGACCAAAAACTCATCATTTTCGTGTTTATGGCCATTTAATGAGTTATTGCCAAAAAAAATTGGGTACAAGTTGTATTTGCAAGGCCTGTAAGACCCGTTACATGTTTGAGATATATGACTAAAACTCGTAGTTTTCGCTTTTTATGGCCGTTTTCATGAGCTATTGGCCATAGTTTTGGGGGTTCCAGGGCGATTTACAACGACCTTAAGGCCCCATACATGTTTGAGAGTTATGACCAAAACCTCATTGTTTTCGTGTTTATGACCATTTTCATGAGTTATTGCCCACGGTTTTAGGGTTCAAGTTGTATTTGCAAGGCCTGTAAGACCCGTTACATGTTTGAGATATATGCCTAAAAACTCGTAGTTTTCGCGTTTTCTGGCCGTTGTCCTGAGCTATTGCCCTTAGATTTAGGGTTCCAGGACCATTTACAACGACCTTAAGACCCTATACATGTTTGACAGCTATAAAAAAATACTCACCATTTTCGTGTTTATGGCCATTTTCATGAGTTATTGCGGAAAGGTTTTGGGTTCAAGTTGTATTTGCAAAGCTTTTAAGACCCGTTACATGTTTGAGATATATGCCTAAAAACTCGTAGTTTTCGTGTTTTATGGCCGCTTCATGAGCTATTTCCCATAGTATTTGGGGTTCCAGGGCAATTTACAACGACCTTAAGACCCGATACATGTTTGAGAGTATGACCAAAAACTTGTCGTTTTCGTGTTTATGGACATTTTCATGAGTTATTGCCCACAGTTTTTGGGTTCAAGTTGAATTTGCAAGGACTATCGACCGTTACATGTTTGACATACATGACAAAACTCGGTGTTTTCACGTTTTATGGCTTTTCATGAGCTATTACACATAGTTTTGGGGTTCCAGGGCGATTTACAACGACCTTAAGACACGATACATGTTATAGAGTTATAACAAAAAACTCTTCATTTTCATGTTTATGTCCATTTTTCTGAGTTATTGCCCACAGTTTTTAGGTTCAAGTTGGATTTGCAATGCCTATAAGACCCGTTACATGTTTGAGATATATGACCGGAAACTCGTAGTTCGTGTTTTATTGTCGTTTTCATGAGCTATTCCCTACTGTTTAGGGGTTCTAGGGCGATTTACAACGACCATAAGACCTGATACATGTTGGAAAGATATGACCCCAAAATCGCATTTTTCGTGTTTTATGGATGTTTTCATGAGCTATTGCCCACAGTTTTATGATTTTAGGGCGATTTAGAGCAACCTTAAGACTCGATACATGTTTGAGAGTTATGACCAAAAACTTTTCCTTTTCATGTTTTATGGTCGTTTTCATGAGCTATTGCCCACGTTTTTGGGTTCAAGTTGTATTTGCAAGGCCTGTAAGACCCGTTACATGTTTGAGATATTTGACTAAAAACTCGTAGTTTTTTTGTGATTTATGGCCGTTTTCATGAGCTATTGCCCACTGTTTCGGGGTTATAGGGCGATTTACAATGACCTAAAGACCTGATACATGTTGGAAATATTTGACCCAAAACTCGCAGTTTTCGTGTTTTATGGCTGTTTTCATGAGGTATTGCCCATAGTTTTATAGTTCTAGGGTGATTTACAGCAACCTTAAGACCCTATACATGTTTGAGAGTTATGAGCAAAAACTCGGCGTTTTTGTGTTTTATGGTCACTTTCATGAGTTATTGCCCACTGTTTTTTGGGTTCTAAGCGGATTTGCATACCTCGTAAGAACCATTACATGCTTGAGAGATATGACCAAAAACTCGTCGTTTCCGCGTTTGATGGCCGTTTTCAAGTGCTATTCACCATAGTTATGGTATTCCAGGGCGATTTACAATGACCTTACGACCCGATACATGCTTGAGAGGTATGACCAAAAACTCATCGTTTTCGTGTTTATGACCATTTAATGAGTTATTGCCAAAAATTGGGTACAATTTGTATTTGCAAGGCCTGTAAGACCGTTACATGTTTGAGTTATGGCCGTTTTCATGAGCTATTGGCCATAGTTTTGGGGGTTCCATGGCGATTTACAACGACCTTAAGACCTGATACATGTTTGAGTGTTATGACGAAAAACTCGTCGTTTTCGTGTTTGTGGCCATTTTCATGAGTTATTGCCCACAGTTTTTGGGTTCAAGTTGTATTTGCAAGGCCTGTAAGACCCATTACATGTTTGAGATATATTCCTAAAAACTCGTAGTTTTCGCGTTTTCTGGCCGTTGTCCTGAGCTATTGCCCTTAGATTTAGGGTTCCAGGACCATTTACAACGACCTTAAGACCCGATACATGTTTGACATCTATAAAAAAATACTCATCATTTTCGTGTTTATGGCCATTTTCATGAGTTATTGCGGAAAGGTTTTGGGTTCAAGTTGTATTTGCAAAGCTTTTAAGACCCGTTACATGTTTGAGATATATGACTAAAAACTCGTAGTTTTCGTGTTTTATGGCCGTTTTCATGAGCTATTTCCCATAGTTTTTGGGGTTCCAGGGCAATTTACAACGACCTTAAGACCCGATACATGTTTGAGAGTATGACCAAAAACTTGTCGTTTTCGTGTTTATGGACATTTTCATGAGTTATTGCCCACAGTTTTTGGGTTCAAGTTGAATTTGCAAGGACTATAAGACCCGTTACATGTTTGACATACATGACAAAAACTCAGTGTTTTCACGTTTTATGGCCGTTTTCATGAGCTATTACACATAGTTTTGGGGTTCCAGGGCGATTTACAACGACCTTAAGACACGATACATGTTAGAGAGTTATAATAAAAAACTCTTCATTTTCATGTTTATGTCCATTTTTATGAGTTATTGCCCACAGTTTTTTGGTTCAAGTTGGATTTGCAATGCCTATAAGACCCGTTACATGTTTGAGATATATGACCAGAAACTCGTAGTTCCTGTTTTATTGTCGTTTTCATGAGCTATTCCCTACTGTTTAGGGGTTCTAGGGCGATTTACAACGACCATAAGACCTGATACATGTTGGAAAGATATGACCCCAAAATCGCATTTTTCATGTTTTATGGATGTTTTCATGAGCTATTGCCCACAGTTTTATGATTTTAGGGCGATTTAGGGCAACCTTAAGACTCGATACATGTTTGAGAGTTATGACCAAAAACTTTTCCTTTTCATGTTTTATGGTCGTTTTCATGAGCTATTGCCCACGTTTTTGGGTTCAAGTTGTAATTGCAAGGCCTGTAAGACCCGTTACATGTTTGAGATATTTGACTAAAAACTCGTAGTTTTCGTGATTTATGGCCGTTTTCATGAGCTATTGCCCACTGTTTGGGTTCTAGGCGATTTACAACGACCTAAAGACCTGATACATGTTGAAATATTTGACCCAAAACTCGCAGCTTTCGTGTTTTATGGCTGTTTTCATGAGGTATTGCCCATAGTTTTATAGTTCTAGGGTGATTTACAAAGAACCTTAAGACCCGATACATGTTTGAGAGTTATGAGAAAAAACTCATGCTTTTGTGTTTTATGGTCACTTTCATGAGTTATTGCCCACTGTTTTTTGGGTTCTAAGCGGATTTGCATACCTCGTAAGAACCATTACATGCTTGAGAGATATGACCAGAAACTCGTCGTTTCCGCGTTTTATGGCCATTTTCAAGTGCTATTCACCATAGTTATGGTATTCCAGGGCGATTTACAATGACCTTACGACCCGATACATGCTTGAGAGGTATGACCAAAAACTCATCGTTTTCGTGTTTATGACCATTTAATGAGTTATTGCCAAAAAATTGGGTACAAGCTGTATTTGCAAGGCCTGTAAGACCCGTTACATGTTTGAGTTATGGCCGTTTTCATGAGCTATTGGCCATAGTTTTGGGGGTTCCATGGCGATTTACAACGACCTTAAGACCTGATACATGTTTGAGTGTTATGACGAAAAACTCGTCGTTTTCGTGTTTGTGGCCATTTTCATGAGTTATTGCCCACATTTTTTGGGTTCAAGTTGTATTTGCAAGGCCTGTCAGACCCATTACATGTTTGAGATATATGCCTAAAAACTCATAGTTTTCGCGTTTTCTGGCCGTTGTCCTGAGCTATTGCCCTTAGATTTAGGGTTCCAGGACCATTTACAACGACCTTAAGACCCGATACATGTTTGACATCTATAAAAAAATACTCATCATTTTCGTGTTTATGGACATTTTCATGAGTTATTGCGGAAAGGTTTTGGGTTCAAGTTGTATTTGCAAAGCTTTTAAGACCCGTTACATGTTTGAGATATATGACTAAAAACTCGTAGTTTTCGTGTTTTATGGCCGTTTTCATGAGCTATTTCCCATAGTTTTTGGGGTTCCAGGGCAATTTACAACGACCTTAAGACCCGATACATGTTTGAGAGTATGACCAAAAACTTGTCGTTTTCGTGTTTATGGACATTTTCATGAGTTATTGCCCAGTTTTGGGTTCAAGTTGAATTTGCAAGGACTATAAGACCCGTTACATGTTTGACATACATGACAAAAACTCAGTGTTTTCACGTTTTATGGCCGTTTTCATGAGCTATTACACATAGTTTTGGGGTTCCAGGGCGATTTACAACGACCTTAAGACACGATACATGTTATAGAGTTATAACAAAAAACTCTTCATTTTCATGTTTATGTCCATTTTTATGAGTTATTGCCCACAGTTTTTAGGTTCAAGTTGGATTTGCAATGCCTATAAGACCCGTTACATGTTTGAGATATATGACCGGAAACTCGTAGTTCGTGTTTTATTGTCGTTTTCATGAGCTATTCCCTACTGTTTAGGGGTTCTAGGGCGATTTACAACGACCATAAGACCTGATACATGTTGGAAAGATATGACCCCAAAATCGCATTTTTCGTGTTTTATGGATGTTTTCATGAGCTATTGCCACGCTTTATGATTTTAGGCGATTTAGAGCAACCTTAAGACTCGATACATGTTTGAGAGTTATGACCAAAACTTTTCCTTTTCATGTTTTATGGTCGCTTTTCATGAGCTATTGCCACGTTTTTGGGTTCAAGTTGTATTTGCAAGGCCCTGTAAGACCCGTTACATGTTTGAGCTATTTGACTAAAAACTCGTAGTTTTCGTGATTTATGGCCGTTTTCATGAGCTATTGCCCACTGTTTCGTGGTTCTAGGGCGATTTACAACGACCTAAAGACCTGATACATGTTGGAAATATTTGACCCAAAACTCGCAGTTTTCGTGTTTTATGGCTGTTTTCATGAGGTATTGCCCATAGTTTTATAGTTCTAGGGTGATTTACAGCAACCTTAAGACCCGATACATGTTTGAGAGTTATGAGCAAAAACTCGGCGTTTTTGTGTTTTATGGTCACTTTCATGAGTTATTGCCCACTGTTTTTTTGGGTTCTAAGCGGATTTGCATACCTCGTAAGAACCATTACATGCTTGAGAGATATGACCAGAAACTCATCGTTTCCGCGTTTTATGGCCGTTTTCAAGTGCTATTCACCATAGTTATGGTATTCCAGGGCGATTTACAATGACCTTACGACCCGATACATGCTTGAGAGGTATGACCAAAAACTCATCGTTTTCGTGTTTATGACCATTTAATGAGTTATTGCCAAAAAATTGGGTACAAGCTGTATTTGCAAGGCCTGTAAGACCCGTTACATGTTTGAGTTATGGCCGTTTTCATGAGCTATTGGCCATAGTTTTGGGGGTTCCATGGCGATTTACAACGACCTTAAGACCTGATACATGTTTGAGTGTTATGACGAAAAACTCGTCGTTTTCGTGTTTGTGGCCATTTTCATGAGTTATTGCCCACAGTTTTTGGGTTCAAGTTGTATTTGCAAGGCCTGTAAGACCCATTACATGTTTGAGATATATTCCTAAAAACTCGTAGTTTTCGCGTTTTCTGGCCGTTGTCCTGAGCTATTGCCCTTAGATTTAGGGTTCCAGGACCATTTACAACGACCTTAAGACCCGATACATGTTTGACATCTATAAAAAAATACTCATCATTTTCGTGTTTATGGCCATTTTCATGAGTTATTGCGGAAAGGTTTTGGGTTCAAGTTGTATTTGCAAAGCTTTTAAGACCCGTTACATGTTTGAGATATATGACTAAAAACTAGTTTTCGTGTTTTATGGCCGTTTTCATGAGCTATTTCCATAGTTTTGGGGTTCCAGGCAATTTACAACGACCTTAAGACCCGATACATGTTTGAGAGTATGACCAAAAACTTGTCGCTTTTCGTGTTTATGGACATTTTCATGAGTTATTGCCAGTTTTGGGTTCAAGTTGAATTTGCAAGGACTATAAGACCCGTTACATGTTTGACATACATGACAAAAACTCAGTGTTTTCACGTTTTATGGCCGTTTTCATGAGCTATTACACATAGTTTTGGGGTTCCAGGGCGATTTACAACGACCTTAAGACACGATACATGTTAGAGAGTTATAATAAAAAACTCTTCATTTTCATGTTTATGTCCATTTTTATGAGTTATTGCCCACAGTTTTTTGGTTCAAGTTGGATTTGCAATGCCTATAAGACCCGTTACATGTTTGAGATATATGACCAGAAACTCGTAGTTCGTGTTTTATTGTCGTTTTCATGAGCTATTCCCTACTGTTTAGGGGTTCTAGGGCGATTTACAACGTCCATAAGACCTGATACATGTTGGAAAGATATGACCCCAAAATCGCATTTTTCATGTTTTATGGATGTTTTCATGAGCTATTGCCCACAGTTTTATGATTTTAGGGCGATTTAGGGCAACCTTAAGACTCGATACATGTTTGAGAGTTATGACCAAAAACTTTTCCTTTTCATGTTTTATGGTCGTTTTCATGAGCTATTGCCCACGTTTTTGGGTTCAAGTTGTAATTGCAAGGCCTGTAAGACCCGTTACATGTTTGAGATATTTGACTAAAAACTCGTAGTTTTCGTGATTTATGGCCGTTTTCATGAGCTATTGCCCACTGTTTCGGGGTTCTAGGGCGATTTACAACGACCTAAAGACCTGATACATGTTGGAAATATTTGACCCAAAACTCGCAGTTTTCGTGTTTTATGGCTGTTTTCATGAGGTATTGCCCATAGTTTTATAGTTCTAGGGTGATTTACAGCAACCTTAAGACCCGATACATGTTTGAGAGTTATGAGAAAAAACTCGGCGTTTTTGTGTTTTATGGTCACTTTCATGAGTTATTGCCCACTGTTTTTTGGGTTCTAAGCGGATTTGCATACCTCGTAAGAACCATTACATGCTTGAGAGATATGACCAGAAACTCGCTTTCGCTGCTTTATGGCCATTTTCAAGTGCTATTCACCATAGTTATGGTATTCCAGGGCGATTTACAATGACCTTACGACCCGATACATGCTTGAGAGGTATGACCAAAAACTCATCGTTTTCGTGTTTATGACCATTTAATGAGTTATTGCCAAAAAATTGGGTACAAGCTGTATTTGCAAGGCCTGTAAGACCCGTTACATGTTTGAGTTATGGCCGTTTTCATGAGCTATTGGCCATAGTTTTGGGGTTCCATGGCGATTTACAACGACCTTAAGACCTGATACATGTTTGAGTGTTATGACGAAAAACTCGTCGTTTTCGTGTTTGTGGCCATTTTCATGAGTTATTGCCCACAGTTTTTGGGTTCAAGTTGTATTTGCAAGGCCTGTAAGACCCATTACATGTTTGAGATATATGCCTAAAAACTCGTAGTTTTCGCGTTTTCGGGCCGTTGTCCTGAGCTATTGCCCTTAGATTTAGGGTTCAGACCATTTACAACGACCTTAAGACCCGATACATGTTTGACATCTAAAAAATACTCATCATTTTCGTGTTTATGGCCATTTTCATGAGTTATTGCGGAAAGGTTTTGGGTTCAAGTTGTATTTGCAAAGCTTTTAAGACTGTTACATGTTTGAGATATATGACTAAAAACTCATCGTTTTCATGTTTTATGGCGCTTTTCATGAGCTATTTCCATAGTTTTTGGGGTTCCGTGGCAATTTACAACGACCTTAAGACCCGATACATGTTTGAGAGTATGACCAAAAAACTTGCTTTTCGTGTTTATGGACATTTTCATGAGTTATTGCCCACAGTTTTTGGGTTCAAGTTGAATTTGCAAGGACTATAAGACCCGTTACATGTTTGACATACAAGACAAAAACTCAGTGTTTTCACGTTTTATGGCCGTTTTCATGAGCTATTACACATAGTTTTGGGGTTCCAGGGCGATTTACAACGACCTTAAGACACGATACATGTTATAGAGTTATAACAAAAAACTCTTCATTTTCATGTTTATGTCCATTTTTATGAGTTATTGCCCAGTTTTAGGTTCAAGTTGGATTTGCAATGCCTATAAGACCTGTTACATGTTTGAGATATATGACCAAACTCGTAGTTCGTGTTTTATTGTCGCTTTTCATGAGCTATTCCTCATGTTTAGGGGTTCTAGGGCGATTTACAACGACCATAAGACCTGATACATGTTGGAAAGATATGACCCCAAAATCGCATTTTTCGTGTTTTATGGATGTTTTCATGAGCTATTGCCCACAGTTTTATGATTTTAGGGCGATTTAGAGCAACCTTAAGACTCGATACATGTTTGAGAGTTATGACCAAAAACTTTTCCTTTTCATGTTTTATGGTCGTTTTCATGAGCTATTGCCCACGTTTTTGGGTTCAAGTTGTATTTGCAAGGCCTGTAAGACCCGTTACATGTTTGAGATATTTGACTAAAAACTCGTAGTTTTCGTGATTTATGGCCGTTTTCATGAGCTATTGCCCACTGTTTCGGGGTTCTAGGGCGATTTACAACGACCTAAAGACCTGATACATGTTGGAAATATTTGACCCAAAACTCGCAGTTTTCGTGTTTTATGGCTGTTTTCATGAGGTATTGCCCATAGTTTTATAGTTCTAGGGTGATTTACAGCAACCTTAAGACCCGATACATGTTTGAGAGTTATGAGCAAAAACTCGACGTTTTTGTGTTTTATGGTCACTTTCATGAGTTATTGCCCACTGTTTTTTGGGTTCTAACCGGATTTTCATACCTCGTAAGAACCATTACATGCTTGAGAGATATGACCAGAAACTCGTCGTTTCCGCGTTTTATGGCCGTTTTCAAGTGCTATTCACCATAGTTATGGTATTCCAGGGCGATTTACAATGACCTTACGACCCGATACATGCTTGAGAGGTATGACCAAAAACTCATCGTTTTCGTGTTTATGACCATTTAATGAGTTATTGCCAAAAAATTGGGTACAAGCTGTATTTGCAAGGCCTGTAAGACCCGTTACATGTTTGAGTTATGGCCGTTTTCATGAGCTATTGGCCATAGTTTTGGGGGTTCCATGGCGATTTACAACGACCTTAAGACCTGATACATGTTTGAGTGTTATGACGAAAAACTCGTCGTTTCGTGTTTGTGGCCATTTTCATGAGTTATTGCCTAGCTTTTGGGTTCAAGTTGTATTTGCAAGGCCTGTAAGACCCATTACATGTTTGAGATATATGCCTAAAACTCGTAGTTTTCGCGTTTTACGCGTTGTCCTGAGCTATTGCCCATAGATTTAGGGTTCCATGAAGATTTACAACGACCTTAGGACTCGATAGATGTTTGAGAGTTATAACAAAATACTCATCATTTTCGTGTTTATGGCCATTTTCATGAGTTATTGCCGAAAGGTTTTGGGTTCAAGTTGTATTTGTAAGGCTGTAAGACCTGTTACATGTCCGAGATATATAACTAAAACTCGTAGTTTTCGCGTTTATGGCCGTTTTCATGAGCTATTGGCCATAGTTTTGGGGTTCCGAGCGATTTACAATGACCTTAAGACCCGATACATGTTTGAGAGTTATGACCAAAACTCGTTTTCATGTTTATGGCCATTTTCATGAGTTATTGGCCATAGTTTTTGGGTTCAAGTTGTATTTGCAAGGACTGTAAGACCTGTTACATGTTTGAGATATATGACTAAAACTCGTAGTTTTCGCTTTTTATGGCCATTTTCATCTATTGGCCATAGTTTTGGGGTTCCAGGCGATTTACAACGACCTTAAGGCCCCATACATGTTTGAGAGTTATGACCAAAACCTCGTTGTTTTCGTGTTTATGACCATTTTCATGAGTTATTGCCCACGGTTTTAGGGTTCAAGTTGTATTTGCAAGGCCTGTAAGACCCGTTACATGTTTGAGATATATGCCTAAAAACTCGTAGTTTTCTGGCCGTTGTCCTGAGCTATTGCCCATAGATTTAGGGTTCCAGGACCATTTACAACGACCTTAAGACCCGATACATGTTTGATAGCTATAAAAAAATACTCATCATTTTCGTGTTTATGGCCATTTTCATGAGTTATTGCCGAAAGGTTTTGGGTTCAAGTTGTATTTGCAAAGCTTTTAAGACCCGTTACATGTTTGAGATATATGACTAAAAACTCGTAGTTTTCGTGTTTTATGGCCATTTTCATGAGCTATTTCCCATAGTTTTTGGTTTTTCAGGGCAATATACAACGACCTTAAGAGCCGATACATGTTTGAGAGTATGACCAAAAACTTGTCGTTTTCGTGTTTATAGACATTTTCATGAGTTATTCCCCACAGTTTTTGGGTTCAAGTTGAATTTGCAAGGACTAAAAGACCCGTTACATGTTTGAGATATTTGACTAAAAACTCGTAGTTTTCGTGATTTATGGCCGTTTTCATGAGCTATTGCCCACTGTTTAGGGGTTCTAGGGCGATTTACAACGACCTAAAGACCTGTTACATGTTGGAAAGATTTGACCCAAAACTCGCAGTTTTCGTGCTTTATGGTCATTATCATGAGCTATTGACCATAGTTTTATAGTTCTAGGGTGATTTACAGCAACCTTAAGACCCGATACATGTTTGAGAGTTATGAGCAAAAACTCGGCGTTTTGTGTTTTATGGTCACTTTCATGAGTTATTGCCCACTGTTTTTTGGGTTCTAGGCGGATTTGCATACCTCGTAAGAACCATTACATGTTTGAGAGATATGACCAAAACTCGTCAAGTTTCCGCGTTTTATGGCCGTTTTAAGACCTATTCACCATAGTTTTGGTATTACATGGCGATTTACAACGACCTACGACCGATACATGCTTGAGAGGTATGACCAAAACTCATCGTTTCGTGTTTATGACCATTTAATGAGTTATTGCCAAAAATTGGGTACAAGCTGTATTTGCAAGGCCTGTAAGACCCGTTACATGTTTGAGTTATGGCCGTTTTCATGAGCTATTGGCCATAGTTTTGGGGTTCCATGGCGATTTACAACGACCTTAAGACACGATACATGTTTGAGTGTTATGACGAAAAACTTCGTGCTTTCGTGTTTGTGGCCATTTTCATGAGTTATTGCCCATTTTTGGTTCAAGTTGTATTTGCAAGGCTGTCGGACCCATTACATGTTTGAGATATATGCCTAAAACTCATAGTTTTCGCGTTTTCGCCGTTGTCTGAGCTATTGCCCTTAGATTTAGGGTTCCGGACCATTTACAACGACCTTAAGACCCGATACATGTTTGACATCTATAAAAAATACTCATCATTTTCGTGTTTATGGACATTTTCATGAGTTATTGCGGAAAGGTTTTGGGTTCAAGTTGTATTTGCAAAGCTTTTAAGACCGTTACATGTTTGAGATATATGACTAAAACTCGTAGTTTTCGCGTTTTATGGCCGTTTTCATGAGCTATTTCCCATAGTTTTGGGTTTCAGGGCAATTTACAACGACCTTAAGACCCGATACATGTTTGAGAGTATGACCAAAAACTTGTCGTTTTCGTGTTTATGGACATTTTCATGAGTTATTGCCCACAGTTTTTGGGTTCAAGTTGAATTTGCAAGGACTATAAGACCCGTTACATGTTTGACATACATGACAAAAACTCAGTGTTTTCACGTTTTATGGCCGTTTTCATGAGCTATTACACATAGTTTTGGGGTTCCAGGGCGATTTACAACGACCTTAAGACACGATACATGTTATAGAGTTATAACAAAAAACTCTTCATTTTCATGTTTATGTCCATTTTTATGAGTTATTGCCCACAGTTTTTAGGTTCAAGTTGGATTTGCAATGCCTATAAGACCCGTTACATGTTTGAGATATATGACCGGAAACTCGTAGTTCGTGTTTTATTGTCGTTTTCATGAGCTATTCCCTACTGTTTAGGGGTTCTAGGGCGATTTACAACGACCATAAGACCTGATACATGTTGGAAAGATATGACCCCAAAATCGCATTTTTCGTGTTTTATGGATGTTTTCATGAGCTATTGCCCACAGTTTTATGATTTTAGGGCGATTTAGAGCAACCTTAAGACTCGATACATGTTTGAGAGTTATGACCAAAAACTTTTCCTTTTCATGTTTTATGGTCGTTTTCATGAGCTATTGCCCACGTTTTTGGGTTCAAGTTGTATTTGCAAGGCCTGTAAGACCCGTTACATGTTTGAGATATTTGACTAAAAACTCGTAGTTTTCGTGATTTATGGCCGTTTTCATGAGCTATTGCCCACTGTTTCGTGGTTCTAGGGCGATTTACAACGACCTAAAGACCTGATACATGTTGGAAATATTTGACCCAAAACTCGCGATTTCGTGTTTTATGGTCTGTTTTCATGAGGTATTGCCCATAGTTTTATAGTTCTAGGGTGATTTACGCAACCTTAAGACCCGATACATGTTTGAGAGTTATGAGCAAAACTCGACGCGTTTTGTGTTTTATGGTCACTTTCATGAGTTATTGCCTTTGTTTTTGGGTTCTAACCGGATTTTCATACCTCGTAAGAACCATTACATGCTTGAGAGATATGACCAGAAACTCGTCGTTTCCGCGTTTTATGGCCGTTTTCAAGTGCTATTCACCATAGTTATGGTATTCCAGGGCGATTTACAATGACCTTACACGACGATACATGCTTGAGAGGTATGACCAAAACTCATCGTTTTCGTGTTTATGACCATTTAATGAGTTATTGCCAAAAAATTGGGTACAAGCTGTATTTGCAAGGCCTGTAAGACCCGTTACATGTTTGAGTTATGGCCGTTTTCATGAGCTATTGGCCATAGTTTTGGGGGTTCCATGGCGATTTACAACGACCTTAAGACCTGATACATGTTTGAGTGTTATGACGAAAAACTCGTCGTTTTCGTGTTTGTGGCCATTTTCATGAGTTATTGCCCACAGTTTTTGGGTTCAAGTTGTATTTGCAAGGCCTGTAAGACCCATTACATGTTTGAGATATATGCCTAAAAACTCGTAGTTTTCGCCGTTGTCCTGAGCTATTGCCCATAGATTTAGGGTTCCATGAAGATTTACAACGACCTTAGGACTCGATAGATGTTTGAGAGTTATAACAAAATACTCATCGTTTTCGTGTTTATGGCCATTTTCATGAGTTATTCCCCGTAGTTTTTGGGTTCAAGTTCTATTTGTAAGGCCTGTAAGACCTGTTACATGTCTGAGATATATAACTAAAACTCGTAGTTTTCGCGTTTTATGGCCGTTTTCATGAGCTATTGGCCATAGTTTTGGGGTTCCAGGGCGATTTACAATGACCTTAAGACCCGATACATGTTTGAGAGTTATGACCAAAAACTCGTCGTTTTCATGTTTATGGCCATTTTCATGAGTTATTGGCCATAGTTTTTGGGTTCAAGTTGTATTTGCAAGGACTGTAAGACCCGTTACATGTTTGAGATATATGACTAAAACTCGTAGTTTTCGCTTTTTATGGCCATTTTCATCAGCTATTGGCCATAGTTTTGGGGGTTCCAGGGCGATTTACAACGACCTTAAGGCCCCATACATGTTTGAGAGTTATGACCAAAACCTCGTTGTTTTCGTGTTTATGACCATTTTCATGAGTTATTGCCCACGGTTTTAGGGTTCAAGTTGTATTTGCAAGGCCTGTAAGACCCGTTACATGTTTGAGATATATGCCTAAAAACTCGTAGTTTTCTGGCCGTTGTCCTGAGCTATTGCCCATAGATTTAGGGTTCCAGGACCATTTACAACGACCTTAAGACCCGATACATGTTTGATAGCTATAAAAAAATACTCATCATTTTCGTGTTTATGGCCATTTTCATGAGTTATTGCCGAAAGGTTTTGGGTTCAAGTTGTATTTGCAAAGCTTTTAAGACCCGTTACATGTTTGAGATATATGACTAAAAACTCGTAGTTTTCGTGTTTTATGGCCATTTTCATGAGCTATTTCCCATAGTTTTTGGTTTTTCAGGGCAATATACAACGACCTTAAGAGCCGATACATGTTTGAGAGTATGACCAAAAACTTGTCGTTTTCGTGTTTATAGACATTCTCATGAGTTATTCCCCACAGTTTTTGGGTTCAAGTTGAATTTGCAAGGACTAAAAGACCCGTTACATGTTTGAGATATTTGACTAAAAACTCGTAGTTTTCGTGATTTATGGCCGTTTTCATGAGCTATTGCCCACTGTTTAGGGGTTCTAGGGCGATTTACAACGACCTAACGACCCATTACATGCTTGAGAGATTTGACCAAAACTCGCATTTCGTGCTTTATGGTCATTATCATGAGCTATTGCCCATAGTTTTATGGTTCTAGTTGAATTTACAGCAACCTTAAGACCCGATACATGTTTGAGAGTTATGAGCAAAAACTCGGCGTTTTTGTGTTTTATGGTCACTTTCATGAGTTATTGCCCACTGTTTTTGGGTTCTAGGCAGATTTGCATACCTCGTAAGAACCATTACATGTTTGAGAGATATGACCAGCAACTCGTCGTTTCCGCGTTTTATGGCCGTTTTTAAGACCTATTCACCATAGTTTTGGTATTACATGGCGATTTACAACGACCTTACGACCCAATACATGCTTGAGAGGTATGACCAAAAACTCATCATTTTCGTGTTTATGGCCATTTAATGAGTGATTGCCAAAAAAATTGGGTACAAGTTGTATTTGCAAGGCCTGTAAGACCCGTTACATGTTTGAGATATATGACTAAAACTCGTAGTTTTCGCTTTTTATGGCCGTTTTCATGAGCTATTGGCCATAGTTTTGGGGGTTCCAGGGCGATTTACAACGACTTAAGGCCCCATACATGTTTGAGAGTTATGACCAAAACCTCGTTGTTTTCGTGTTTATGACCATTTTCATGAGTTATTGCCCACGGTTTTAGGGTTCAAGTTGTATTTGCAAGGCCTGTAAGACCCGTTACATGTTTGAGATATATGCCTAAAAACTCGTAGTTTTCGCGTTTTCTGGCCGTTGTCCTGAGCTATTGCCCTTAGATTTAGGGTTCCAGGACCATTTACAACGACCTTAAGACCCGATACATGTTTGATAGCTATACAAAAATACTCATCATTTTCGTGTTTATGGCCATTTTCATTAGTTATTGCAGAAAGGTTTTGGGTTCAAGTTATATTTGCAAAGCTTTTAAGACCCGTTACATGTTTGAGATATATGACTAAAAACTCGTAGTTTTCTTGTTTTATGGCCGTTTTCATGAGCTATTTCCCATAGTTTTTGGGGTTCCAGGGCAATTTACAACGACCTTAAGACCCGATACATGTTTGAGAGTATGAACAAAAACTTGTCGTTTTCGTGTTTATGGACATTTTCATGAGTTATTGCCCACAGTTTTTGGGTTCAAGTTGAATTTGCAAGGACTATAAGACCCGTTACATGTTTGACATACATGACAAAAACTCAGTGTTTTCACGTTTTATGGCCGTTTTCATGAGCTATTACACATAGTTTTGGGGTTCCAGGGCGATTTACGACGACCTTAAGACACGATACATGTTAGAGAGTTATAACAAAAAACTCTTCATTTTCATGTTTATGTCCATTTTTATGAGTTATTGCCCACAGTTTTTAGGTTCAAGTTGGATTTGCAATGCCGATAAGACCCGTTACATGTTTGAGATATATGACCAGAAACTCGTAGTTCGTGTTTTATTGTCGTTTTCATGAGCTATTCCCCACTGTTTAGGGGTTCTAGGGCGATTTACAACGACCATAAGTCCTGATACATGTTGGAAAGATATGACCCCAAAATCGCATTTTTCGTGTTTTATGGATGTTTTCATGAGCTATTGCCCACAGTTTTATGATTTTAGGGCGATTTAGAGCAACCTTAAGACTCGATACATGTTTGAGAGTTATGACCAAAAACTTTTCCTTTTCATGTTTTATGGTCGTTTTCATGAGCTATTGCCCACGTTTTTGGGTTCAAGTTGTATTTGCAAGGCCTGTAAGACCCGTTACATGTTTGAGATATTTGACTAAAAACTCGTAGTTTTCGTGATTTATGGCCGTTTTCATGAGCTATTGCCCACTGTTTCGGGGTTCTAGGGCGATTTACAACGACCTAAAGACCTGATACATGTTGGAAATATTTGACCCAAAACTCGCAGTTTTCGTGTTTTATGGCTGTTTTCATGAGGTATTGCCCATAGTTTTATAGTTCTAGGGTGATTTACAGCAACCTTAAGACCCGATACATGTTTGAGAGTTATGAGCAAAAACTCGGCGTTTTTGTGTTTTATGGTCACTTTCATGAGTTATTGCCCACTGTTTTTTGGGTTCTAAGCGGATTTGCATACCTCGTAAGAACCATTACATGCTTGAGAGATATGACCAGAAACTCGTCGTTTCCGCGTTTTATGGCCGTTTTCAAGTGCTATTCACCATAGTTATGGTATTCCAGGGCGATTTATAATGACCTTACGACCCGATACATGCTTGAGAGGTATGACCAAAAACTCATCGTTTTCGTGTTTATGACCATTTAATGAGTTATTGCCAAAAAATTGGGTACAAGTTGTATTTGCAAGGCTGTAAGACCGTTACATGTTTGAGTTATGGCCGTTTTCATGAGCTATTGGCCATAGTTTTGGGGGTTCCATGGCGATTTACAACGACCTTAAGACCTGATACATGTTTGAGTGTTATGACGAAAAACTCGTCGTTTTCGTGTTTGTGGCCATTTTCATGAGTTATTGCCCACAGTTTTTGGGTTCAAGTTGTATTTGCAAGGCCTGTAAGACCCATTACATGTTTGAGATATATGCCTAAAAACTCGTAGTTTTCGCGTTTTCTGGCCGTTGTCCTGAGCTATTGCCCATAGATTTAGGGTTCCATGAAGATTTACAACGACCTTAGGACTCGATAGATGTTTGAGAGTTATAACAAAATACTCATCGTTTTCGTGTTTATGGCCATTTTCATGAGTTATTCCCCGTAGTTTTTGGGTTCAAGTTCTATTTGTAAGGCCTGTAAGACCTGTTACATGTCTGAGATATCTAACTAAAACTCGTAGTTTTCGCGTTTTATGGCCGTTTTCATGAGCTATTGGCCATAGTTTTGGGGTTCCAGGGCGATTAACAATGACCTTAAGACCCGATACATGTTTGAGAGTTATGACCAAAAACTCGTCGTTTTCATGTTTATGGCCATTTTCATGAGTTATTGGCCATGGTTTTTGGGTTCAAGTTGTATTTGCAAGGACTGTAAGACCCGTTACATGTTTGAGATATATGACTAAAACTCGTAGTTTTCGCTTTTTATGGCCATTTTCATCAGCTATTGGCCATAGTTTTGGGGGTTCCAGGGCGATTTACAACGACCTTAAGGCCCCATACATGTTTGAGAGTTATGACCAAAACCTCGTTGTTTTCGTGTTTATGACCATTTTCATGAGTTATTGCCCACGGTTTTAGGGTTCAAGTTGTATTTGCAAGGCCTGTAAGACCCGTTACATGTTTGAGATATATGCCTAAAAACTCGTAGTTTTCTGGCCGTTGTCCTGAGCTATTGCCCATAGATTTAGGGTTCCAGGACCATTTACAACGACCTTAAGACCCGATACATGTTTGATAGCTATAAAAAAATACTCATCATTTTCGTGTTTATGGCCATTTTCATGAGTTATTGCCGAAAGGTTTTGGGTTCAAGTTGTATTTGCAAAGCTTTTAAGACCCGTTACATGTTTGAGATATATGACTAAAAACTCGTAGTTTTCGTGTTTTATGGCCATTTTCATGAGCTATTTCCCATAGTTTTTGGTTTTTCAGGGCAATATACAACGACCTTAAGAGCCGATACATGTTTGAGAGTATGACCAAAAACTTGTCGTTTTCGTGTTTATAGACATTCTCATGAGTTATTCCCCACAGTTTTTGGGTTCAAGTTGAATTTGCAAGGACTAAAAGACCCGTTACATGTTTGAGATATTTGACTAAAAACTCGTAGTTTTCGTGATTTATGGCCGTTTTCATGAGCTATTGCCCACTGTTTAGGGGTTCTAGGGCGATTTACAACGACCTAAAGACCTGTTACATGTTGGAAAGATTTGACCCAAAACTCGCAGTTTTCGTGCTTTATGGCTGTTATCATGAGCTATTGCCCATAGTTTTATAGTTCTAGGGTGATTTACAGCAACCTTAAGACCCGATACATGTTTGAGAGTTATGAGCAAAAACTCGGCGTTTTTGTGTTTTATGGTCACTTTCATGAGTTATTGCCCACTGTTTTTGGGTTCTAGGCAGATTTGCATACCTCGTAAGAACCATTACATGTTTGAGAGATATGACCAGCAACTCGTCGTTTCCGCGTTTTATGGCCGTTTTCAAGACCTATTCACCATAGTTTTGGTATTACATGGCGATTTACAACGACCTTACGACCCAATACATGCTTGAGAGGTATGACCAAAAACTCATCATTTTCGTGTTTATGGCCATTTAATGAGTGATTGCCAAAAAAATTGGGTACAAGTTGTATGTGCAAGGCTGTAAGACCGTTACATGTTTGAGATATATGACTAAAACTCGTAGTTTTCGCTTTTATGGCCGTTTTCATGAGCTATTGGCCATAGTTTTGGGGGTTCCAGGGCGATTTACAACGACTTAAGGCCCCATACATGTTTGAGAGTTATGACCAAAACCTCGTTGTTTTCGTGTTTATGACCATTTTCATGAGTTATTGCCCACGGTTTTAGGGTTCAAGTTGTATTTGTAAGGCCTGTAAGACCCGTTACATGTTTGAGATATATGCCTAAAAACTCGTAGTTTTCGCGTTTTCTGGCCGTTGTCCTGAGCTATTGCCCTTAGATTTAGGGTTCCAGGACCATTTACAACGACCTTAAGACCCGATACATGTTTGATAGCTATACAAAAATACTCATCATTTTCGTGTTTATGGCCATTTTCATTAGTTATTGCAGAAAGGTTTTGGGTTCAAGTTATATTTGCAAAGCTTTTAAGACCCGTTACATGTTTGAGATATATGACTAAAAACTCGTAGTTTTCGTGTTTTATGGCCGTTTTCATGAGCTATTTCCCATAGTTTTTGGGGTTCCAGGGCAATTTACAACGACCTTAAGACCCGATACATGTTTGAGAGTATGAACAAAAACTTGTCGTTTTCGTGTTTATGGACATTTTCATGAGTTATTTCCCACAGTTTTTGGGTTCAAGTTGAATTTGCAAGGACTATAAGACCCGTTACATGTTTGACATACATGACAAAAACTCAGTGTTTTCACGTTTTATGGCCGTTTTCATGAGCTATTACACATAGTTTTGGGGTTCCAGGGCGATTTACGACGACCTTAAGACACGATACATGTTAGAGAGTTATAACAAAAAACTCTTCATTTTCATGTTTATGTCCATTTTTATGAGTTATTGCCACAGTTTTAGGTTCAAGTTGGATTTGCAATGCCGATAAGACCATACATGTTTGAGATATATGACCGTAAACTCGTAGTTCGTGTTTTATTGTCGCTTCATGAGCTATTCCCCACTGTTTAGGGGTTCTAGGGCGATTTACAACGACCATAAGTCCTGATACATGTTGGAAAGATATGACCCCAAAATCGCATTTTTCGTGTTTTATGGATGTTTTCATGAGCTATTGCCCACAGTTTTATGATTTTAGGGCGATTTAGAGCAACCTTAAGACTCGATACATGTTTGAGAGTTATGACCAAAAAATTTTCCTTTTCATGTTTTATGGTCGTTTTCATGAGCTATTGCCCACGTTTTTGGGTTCAAGTTGTATTTGCAAGGCCTGTAAGACCCGTTACATGTTTGAGATATTTGACTAAAAACTCGTAGTTTTCGTGATTTATGGCCATTTTCATGAGCTATTGCCCACTGTTTCGGGGTTCTAGGGCGATTTACAACGACCTAAAGACCTGATACATGTTGGAAATATTTGACCCAAAACTCGCAGTTTTCGTGTTTTATGGCTGTTTTCATGAGGTATTGCCCATAGTTTTATAGTTCTAGGGTGATTTACAGCAACCTTAAGACCCGATACATGTTTGAGAGTTATGAGCAAAAACTCGGCGTTTTTGTGTTTTATGGTCACTTTCATGAGTTATTGCCCACTGTTTTTTGGGTTCTAAGCGGATTTGCATACCTCGTAAGAACCATTACATGCTTGAGAGATATGACCAGAAACTCGTCGTTTCCGCGTTTTATGGCCGTTTTCAAGTGCTATTCACCATAGTTATGGTATTCCAGGGCGATTTATAATGACCTTACGACCCGATACATGCTTGAGAGGTATGACCAAAAACTCATCGTTTTCGTGTTTATGACCATTTAATGAGTTATTGCCAAAAAATTGGGTACAAGCTGTATTTGCAAGGCCTGTAAGACCCGTTACATGTTTGAGTTATGGCCGTTTTCATGAGCTATTGGCCATAGTTTTGGGGGTTCCATGGCGATTTACAACGACCTTAAGACCTGATACATGTTTGAGTGTTATGACGAAAAACTCGTCGTTTTCGTGTTTGTGGCCATTTTCATGAGTTATTGCCCATAGTTTTTGGGTTCAAGTTGTATTTGCAAGGCCTGTAAGACCCGTTACATGTTTGAGATATATGCCTAAAAACTCGTAGTTTTCGCGTTTTATGGTGTTTTCATGAGCTATTGCCCATAGATTTGAGGTTCCATGAAGATTTACAACGACCTTAGGACTCGATAGATGTTTGAGAGTTATAACAAAATACTCATCGTTTTCGTGTTTATGGCCATTTTCATGAGTTATTCCCCGTAGTTTTTGGGTTCAAGTTCTATTTGTAAGGCCTGTAAGACCTGTTACATGTTTGAGATATATAACTAAAACTCGTAGTTTTCGCGTTTTATGGCCGTTTTCATGAGCTATTGGCCATAGTTTTGGGGTTCCAGGGCGATTTACAATGACCTTAAGACCCGATACATGTTTGAGAGTTATGACCAAAAACTCGTCGTTTTCGTGTTTATGGCCATTTTCATGAGTTATTGGCCATAGTTTTTGGGTTCAAGTTGTATTTGCAAGGACTGTAAGACCCGTTACATGTTTGAGATATATGACTAAAACTCGTAGTTTTCGCTTTTTATGGCCGTTTTCATCAGCTATTGGCCATTGTTTTGGGGGTTCCAGGGCAATTTACAACGACCTTAAGGCCCCATACATGTTTGAGAGTTATGACCAAAACCTCGTTGTTTTCGTGTTTATGACCATTTTCATGAGTTATTGCCCACGGTTTTAGGGTTCAAGTTGTATTTGCAAGGCCTGTAAGACCCGTTATATGTTTCAGATATATGCCTAAAAACTCGTAGTTTTCGCGTTTTCTGGCCGTTGTCCTGAGCTATTGCCCATAGATTTAGGGTTCCAGGACCATTTACAACGACCTTAAGACCCGATACATGTTTGACAGCTATAAAAAAATACTCATCATTTTCGTGTTTATGGCCATTTTCATGAGTTATTGCCGAAAGGTTTTGGGTTCAAGTTGTATTTGCAAAGCTTTTAAGACCCGTTACATGTTTGAGATATATGACTAAAAACTCGTAGTTTTCGTGTTTTATGGCCATTTTCATGAGCTATTTCCCATAGTTTTTGGGGTTTCAGGGCAATTTACAACGACCTTAAGACCCGATACATGTTTGAGAGTATGACCAAAAACTTGTCGTTTTCGTGTTTATGGACATTTTCATGAGTTATTGCCCACAGTTTTTGGGTTCAAGTTGAATTTGTAAGGAGTATAAGACCGTTACATGTTTGACATACATGACAAAACTCGGTTTTCACGTTTTATGGTCGTTTTCATGAGCTATTACACATAGTTTTGGGGTTTGAGGGCGATTTACAACGACCTTAAGACACGATACATGTTAGAGAGTTATAACAAAAAACTCTTCATTTTCATGTTTATGTCCATTTTTATGAGTTATTGCCCACAGTTTTTAGGTTCAAGTTGGATTTGCAATGCCTATAAGACCCGTTACATGTTTGAGATATATGACTAAAAACTCGTAGTTCGTGTTTTATTGTCGTTTTCATGAGCTATTCCCCACTGTTTAGGGGTTCTAGGGCGATTTACAACGACCATAAGACCTGATACATGTTGGAAAGATATGACCCCAAAATCGCATTTTTCGCGTTTTATGGAAGTATTCATGAGCTATTGCCCACAGTTTTATGATTCTAGGGCGATTTAGAGCAACCTTAAAACTCGATACATGTTTGAGAGTTATGACCAAAAACTTTTCCTTTTCGTGTTTTATGGTCGTTTTCATGAGCTATTGCCCACAGTTTTTGGGTTCAAGTTGTATTTGCAAGGCCTGTAAGACCTGTTACATGTTTGAGATATTTGACTAAAAACTCGTAATTTTCGTGATTTATGGACGTTTTCATGAGCTATTGCCCACTGTTTAGGGGTTCTAGGGCGATTTACAACGACCTAAAGACCTGTTACATGTTGGAAAGATTTGACCCAAAACTCGCAGTTTTCGTGTTTTATGGCTGTTATCATAAGCTATTGCCCATAGTTTTATAGTTCTAGGGTGATTTAAAGCAACCTTAAGACCCGATACATGTTTGAGAGTTATGAGAAAAAACTCGGCGTTTTTGTGTTTTATGGTCACTTTCATGAGTTATTGCCCGCTGTTTTTGGGTTCTAGGCGGATTTGCATACCTCGTAAGAACCAATACATGTTTGAGAGATGTGACCAGAAACTCGTCGTTTCCGCGTTTTATGGCCGTTTTCAAGACCTATTCACCATAGTTTTGGTATTCCATGGCGATTTACAACGACCTTACGACCCAATACATGCTTGAGAGGTATGACCAAAAACTCATCATTTTCGTGTTTATGGCCATTTAATGAGTTATTGCCAAAAAAATTGGGTACAAGTTGTATTTGCAAGGCCTGTAAGACCCGTTACATGTTTGAGTTATGGCCGTTTTCATGAGCTATTGGCCATAGTTTTGGGGGTTCCATGGCGATTTACAACGACCTTAAGACCTGATACATGTTTGAGTGTTATGAAGAAAAACTCGTCGTTTTCGTGTTTGTGGCCATTTTCATGAATTATTGCCCACAGTTTTTGGGTTCAACTTGTATTTGCAAGGCCTGTAAGACCCGTTACATGTTTGAGATATATGCCTAAAAACTCGTAGTTTTCGCGTTTTATGGCCGTTTTCATGAGCTATTGCCCATAGATTTGAGGTTCCAGGACGATTTACAACGACCTTAGGACCCGATAGATGTTTGAGAGTTATAACAAAATACTCATCGTTTTCGTGTTTATGGCCATTTTCATGAGTTATTGCCCACAGTTTTTGGGTTCAAGTTGAATTTGCAAGGACTATAAGACCCGTTACATGTTTGACATACAAGACAAAAACTCAGTGTTTTCACGTTTTATGTTCGTTTTCATGAACTATTGGCTATAGTTTTGGGTTCCAGGGCGATTTACAATGACCTTAAGACCCGATACATGTTTGAGAGTTATGACCAAAAACTCGTTGTTTTCGTGTTTATGGCCATTTTCATGAGTTATTGGCCATAGTTTTTGGGTTCAAGTTGTATTTGCAAGGCCTGTAAGACCCGTTACATGTTTGAGATATATGACTAAAACTCGTAGTTTTCGCTTTTTATGGCCGTTTTCATGAGCTATTGGCCATAGTTTTGGGGGTTCCAGGGCGATTTACAACGACCTTAAGGCCCCATACATGTTTGAGAGTTATGACCAAAACCTCGTTGTTTTCGTGTTTATGACCATTTTCATGAGTTATTGCCCACGGTTTTAGGGTTCAAGTTGTATTTGCAAGGCCTGTAAGACCTGTTACATGTTTGAGATATATTCCTAAAAACTCGTAGTTTTCGCGTTTTCTGGCCGTTGTCCTGAGCTATTGCCCATAGATTTAGGCTTCCAGGACCATTTAAAACGACCTTAAGACCCGATACATGTTTGACAGCTATAAAAATACTCATCATTTTCGTGTTTATGGCCATTTTCATGAGTTATTATTGGAAAGGTTTTGGGTTCAAGTTGTATTTGCAAAGCTTTTAAGACCCGTTACATGTTTGAGATATATGACTAAAAACTCGTAGTTTTCGTGTTTTATGGCCATTTTCATGAGCTATTTCCCATAGTTTTTGGGGTTTCAGGGCAATTTACAACGACCTTAAGACCCGATACATGTTTGAGAGTATGACCAAAAACTTGTCGTTTTCGTGTTTATGGACATTTTCATGAGTTATTGCCCACAGTTTTTGGGTTCAAGTTGAATTTGCAAGGACTATAAGACCCGTTACATGTTTGACATACATGACAAAAACTCAGTGTTTTCACGTTTTATGGTCGTTTTCATGAGCTATTACACATAGTTTTGGGGTTTGAGGGCGATTTACAACGACCTTAAGACACGATACATGTTAGAGAGTTATAACAAAAAACTCTTCATTTTCATGTTTATGTCCATTTTTATGAGTTATTGCCCACAGTTTTTAGGTTCAAGTTGGATTTGCAATGCCTATAAGACCCGTTACATGTTTGAGATATATGACTAAAAACTCGTAGTTCGTGTTTTATTGTCATTTTCATGAGCTATTCCCCACTGTTTAGGGGTTCTAGGGCGATTTACAACGACCATAAGACCTGATACATGTTGGAAAGATATGACCCCAAAATCGCATTTTTCGCGTTTTATGGAAGTTTTCATGAGCTATTGCCCACAGTTTTATGATTCTAGGGCGATTTAGAGCAACCTTAAAACTCGATACATGTTTGAGAGATATGACCAAAAACTTTTCCTTTTCGTGTTTTATGGTCGTTTTCATGAGCTATTGCCCACAGTTTTTGGGTTCAAGTTGTATTTGCAAGGCCTGTAAGACCTGTTACATGTTTGAGATATTTGACTAAAAACTCGTAATTTTCGTGATTTATGGCCGTTTTCATGAGCTATTGCCCACTGTTTAGGGGTTCTAGGGCGATTTACAACGACCTAAAGACCTGTTACATGTTGGAAAGATTTGACCCAAAACTCGCAGTTTTCGTGTTTTATGGCTGTTATCATAAGCTATTGCCCATAGTTTTATAGTTCTAGGGTGATTTAAAGCAACCTTAAGACCCGATACATGTTTGAGAGTTATGAGAAAAAAATCGGCGTTTTTGTGTTTTATGGTCACTTTCATGAGTTATTGCCCGCTGTTTTTGGGTTCTAGGCGGATTTGCATACCTCGTAAGAACCAATACATGTGTGAGAGATGTGACCAGAAACTCGTCGTTTCCGCGTTTTATGGCCGTTTTCAAGACCTATTCACCATAGTTTTGGTATTCCATGGCGATTTACAACGACCTTACGACCCAATACATGCTTGAGAGGTATGACCAAAAACTCATCATTTTCGTGTTTATGGCCATTTAATGAGTTATTGCCAAAAAAATTGGGTACAAGTTGTATTTGCAAGGCCTGTAAGACCCGTTACATGTTTGAGTTATGGCCGTTTATGAGCTATTGGCCATAGTTTTGGGGGTTCCATGGCGATTTACAACGACCTTAAGACCTGATACATGTTTGAGTGTTATGAAGAAAAACTCGTCGTTTTCGTGTTTGTGGACATTTTCATGAATTATTGCCCACAGTTTTTGGGTTCAACTTGTATTTGCAAGGCATAAGACCGTTACATGTTTGAGATATATGCCTAAAAACTCGTAGTTTTCGCGTTTGATGGCCGCTTCATGAGCTATTGCCCATAGATTTGAGGTTCCAGGACGATTTACAACGACCTTAGGACCCGATAGATGTTTGAGAGTTATAACAAAATACTCATCGTTTTCGTGTTTATGGCCATTTTCATGAGTTATTGCCCACAGTTTTTGGGTTCAAGTTGAATTTGCAAGGACTATAAGACCCGTTACATGTTTGACATACAAGACAAAAACTCAGTGTTTTCATGTTTTATGGTCGTTTTCATGAGCTATTGGCCATAGTTTTGGGTTCCAGGGCGATTTACAATGACCTTAAGACCCGATACATGTTTGAGAGTTATGACCAAAAACTCGTTGTTTTCGTGTTTATGGCCATTTTCATGAGTTATTGGCCATAGTTTTTGGGTTCAAGTTGTATTTGCAAGGCCTGTAAGACCCGTTACATGTTTGAGATATATGACTAAAACTCGTAGTTTTCGCTTTTTATGGCCGTTTTCATGAGCTATTGGCCATAGTTTTGGGGGTTCCAGGGCGATTTACAACGACCTTAAGGCCCCATACATGTTTGAGAGTTATGACCAAAACCTCGTTGTTTTCGTGTTTATGACCATTTTCATGAGTTATTGCCCACGGTTTTAGGGTTCAAGTTGTATTTGCAAGGCCTGTAAGACCTGTTACATGTTTGAGATATATTCCTAAAAACTCGTAGTTTTCGCGTTTTCTGGCCGTTGTCCTGAGCTATTGCCCATAGATTTAGGCTTCCAGGACCATTTAAAACGACCTTAAGACCCGATACATGTTTGACAGCTATAAAAAAATACTCATCATTTTCGTGTTTATGGCCATTTTCATGAGTTATTGCGGAAAGGTTTTGGGTTCAAGTTGTAGTTGCAAAGCTTTTAAGACCCGTTACATGTTTGAGATATATGACTAAAAACTCGTAGTTTTCGTGTTTTATGGCCGTTTTCATGAGCTATTTCCCATAGTTTTTGGGGTTCCAGGCCAATTTACAACGACCTTAAGACCCGATACATGTTTGAGAGTATGACCAAAAACTTGTCGTTTTCGTGTTTATGGACATTTTCATGAGTTATTGCCCACAGTTTTTGGGTTCAAATTGAATTTGCAAGAACTATAAGACCCGTTACATGTTTGACATACATGACAAAAACTCAGTGTTTTCACGTTTTATGGTCGTTTTCATGAGCTATTACACATAGTTTTGGGGTTTCAGGGCGATTTACAACGACCTTAAGACACGATACATGTCAGAGAGTTATAACAAAAAACTCTTCATTTTCATGTTTATGTCCATTTTTATGAGTTATTGCCCACAGTTTTTAGGTTCAAGTTGGATTTGCAATGCCTATAAGACCCGTTACATGTTTGAGATATATGACTAAAAACTCGTAGTTCGTGTTTTATTGTCATTTTCATGAGCTATTCCCCACTGTTTAGGGGTTCTAGGGCGATTTACAACGACCATAAGACCTGATACATGTTGGAAAGATATGACCCCAAAATCGCATTTTTCGCGTTTTATGGAAGTTTTCATGAGCTATTGCCCACAGTTTTATGATTCTAGGGCGATTTAGAGCAACCTTAAAACTCGATACATGTTTGAGAGATATGACCAAAAACTTTTCCTTTTCGTGTTTTATGGTCGTTTTCATGAGCTATTGCCCACAGTTTTTGGGTTCAAGTTGTATTTGCAAGGCCTGTAAGACCTGTTACATGTTTGAGATATTTGACTAAAAACTCGTAATTTTCGTGATTTATGGCCGTTTTCATGAGCTATTGCCCACTGTTTAGGGGTTCTAGGGCGATTTACAACGACCTAAAGACCTGTTACATGTTGGAAAGATTTGACCCAAAACTCGCAGTTTTCGTGTTTTATGGCTGTTATCATAAGCTATTGCCCATAGTTTTATAGTTCTAGGGTGATTTAAAGCAACCTTAAGACCCGATACATGTTTGAGAGTTATGAGAAAAAAATCGGCGTTTTTGTGTTTTATGGTCACTTTCATGAGTTATTGCCCGCTGTTTTTGGGTTCTAGGCGGATTTGCATACCTCGTAAGAACCAATACATGTGTGAGAGATGTGACCAGAAACTCGTCGTTTCCGCGTTTTATGGCCGTTTTCAAGACCTATTCACCATAGTTTTGGTATTCCATGGCGATTTACAACGACCTTACGACCCAATACATGCTTGAGAGGTATGACCAAAAACTCATCATTTTCGTGTTTATGGCCATTTAATGAGTTATTGCCAAAAAAATTGGGTACAAGTTGTATTTGCAAGGCCTGTAAGACCCGTTACATGTTTGAGTTATGGCCGTTTTCATGAGCTATTGGCCATAGTTTTGGGGGTTCCATGGCGATTTACAACGACCTTAAGACCTGATACATGTTTGAGTGTAATGAAGAAAAACTCGTCGTTTTCGTGTTTGTGGCCATTTTCATGAATTATTGCCCACAGTTTTTGGGTTCAACTTGTATTTGCAAGGCCTGTAAGACCCGTTACATGTTTGAGATATATGCCTAAAAACTCGTAGTTTTCGCGTTTTATGGCCGTTTTCATGAGCTATTGCCCATAGATTTGAGGTTCCAGGACGATTTACAACGACCTTAGGACCCGATAGATGTTTGAGAGTTATAACAAAATACTCATCGTTTTCGTGTTTATGGCCATTTTCATGAGTTATTGCCCACAGTTTTTGGGTTCAAGTTGAATTTGCAAGGACTATAAGACCCGTTACATGTTTGACATACAAGACAAAAACTCAGTGTTTTCATGTTTTATGGTCGTTTTCATGAGCTATTGGCCATAGTTTTGGGTTCCAGGGCGATTTACAATGACCTTAAGACCCGATACATGTTTGAGAGTTATGACCAAAAACTCGTCGTTTTCGTGTTTATGGCCATTTTCATGAGTTATTGGCCATAGTTTTTGGGTTCAAGTTGTATTTGCAAGGCCTGTAAGACCCGTTACATGTTTGAGATATATGACTAAAACTCGTAGTTTTTGCTTTTTATGGCCGTTTTCATGAGCTATTGGCCATAGTTTTGGGGGTTCCAGGGCGATTTACAACGACCTTAAGGCCCCATACATGTTTGAGAGTTATGACCAAAACCTCGTTGTTTTCGTGTTTATGACCATTTTCATGAGTTATTGCCCACGGTTTTAGGGTTCAAGTTGTATTTGCAAGGCCTGTAAGACCCGTTACATGTTTGAGATATATTCCTAAAAACTCGTAGTTTTCGCGTTTTCTGGCCGTTGTCCTGAGCTATTGCCCATAGATTTAGGCTCCCAGGACCATTTAAAACGACCTTAAGACCCGATACATGTTTGACAGCTATAAAAAAATACTCATCATTTTCGTGTTTATGGCCATTTTCATGAGTTATTGCGGAAAGGTTTTGGGTTCAAGTTGTATTTGCAAAGCTTTTAAGACCCGTTACATGTTTGAGATATATGACTAAAAACTCGTAGTTTTCGTGTTTTATGGCCGTTTTCATGAGCTATTTCCCATAGTTTTTGGGGTTCCAGGCCAATTTACAACGACCTTAAGACCCGATACATGTTTGAGAGTATGACCAAAAACTTATCGTTTTCGTGTTTATGGACATTTTCATGAGTTATTGCCCACAGTTTTTGGGTTCAAATTGAATTTGCAAGGACTATAAGACCCGTTACATGTTTGACATACATGACAAAAACTCAGTGTTTTCACGTTTTATGGTCGTTTTCATGAGCTATTACACATAGTTTTGGGGTTTCAGGGCGATTTACAACGACCTTAAGACACGATACATGTCAGAGAGTTATAACAAAAGACTCTTCATTTTCATGTTTATGTCCATTTTTATGAGTTATTGCCCACTGTTTTTAGGTTCAAGTTGGATTTGCAATGCCTATAAGACCCGTTACATGTTTGAGATATATGACTAAAAACTCGTAGTTCGTGTTTTATTGTCGTTTTCATGAGCTATTCCCCACTGTTTAGGGGTTCTAGGGCGATTCACAACGACCATAAGACCTGATACATGTTGGAAAGATATGACCCCAAAATCGCATTTTTCGCGTTTTATGGATGTTTTCATGAGCTATTGCCCACAGTTTTATGATTTTAGGGCGATTTAGAGCAACCTTAAGACTCGATACATGTTTGAGAGTTATGACCAAAAACATTTCCTTTTCGTGTTTTATGGTCGTTTTCATGAGCTATTGCCCATAGTTTTTGGGTTTAAGTTGTATTTGCAAGGCCTGTAAGACCTGTTACATGTTTGATATATTTGACTAAAAACTCGTAATTTTCGTGATTTATGGCCGTTTTCATGAGCTATTGCCCACTGTTTAGGGGTTCTAGGGCGATTTACAACGACCTAAAGACCTTACATGTTGGAAAGATTTGACCCAAAACTCGCAGCTTTCGTGTTTTATGGCTGTTATCATGAGCTATTGCCCATAGTTTTATAGTTCTAGGGTGATTCTGACAACCTTAAGACCCGATACATGTTTGAGAGTTATGAAAAAACTCGCTTTTTGTGTTTTATGGTCACTTTCATGAGTTATTGCCTTGCTGTTTTTGGGTTCTAGGCGGATTTGCATACCTCGTAGAACCAATACATGTTTGAGAGATGTGACCAAACTCGTCGCTTCCGTTTTATGGCCATTTTCAAGACCTATTCACCATAGTTTTGGTATTCCATGGCGATTTACAACGACCTTACGACCCAATACATGCTTGAGAGGTATGACCAAAACTCATCATTTTCGTGTTTATGGCCATTTAATGAGTTATTGCCAAAAAATTGGGTACAAGTTGTATTTGCAAGGCCCAAGACCATACATGTTTGAGTTATGGCCGTTTTCATGAGCTATTGGCCATAGTTTTGGGGTTCCATGGCGATTTACAACGACCTTAAGACCGATACATGTTTGAGTGTTATGAAGAAAAATTCGTTTTCGTGTTTGTGGCCATTTTCATGAATTATTGCCCAGTTTTGGGTTCAACTTGTATTTGCAAGGCTTGTAAGACCCGTTACATGTTTGAGATATATGCCTAAAACTCGTAGTTTTCGCTTTTATGGCCGTTTTCATGAGCTATTGCCCATAGATTTGAGGTTCGGGGCGATTTACAACGACCTTAGGACCCGATAGATGTTTGAGAGTTATAACAAAATACTCATCGTTTTTCGTGTTTATGGCCATTTTCATGAATTATTGCCCACAGTTTTGGGTTTCAGTTGAATTTGCAAGGACTATAAGACCCGTTACATGTTTGACATACATGACAAAAACTCAGTGTTTTCACGTTTTATGGCCGTTTTCATGAGCTATTACACATAGTTTTGGGGTTTCAGGGCGATTTACAACGGCCTTAAGACCTGATACATGTTTGAGAGTTATGACCAAAAACTCGTCGTTTTCGTGTTTATGGCCAATTTCATGAGTTATTGGCCATAGTTTTTGGGTTCAAGTTGTATTTGCAAGGCCTGTATGACCCGTTACATGTTTGAGATATATGACTAAAACTCGTAGTTTTCGCTTTTTATGGCCGTTTTCATGAGCTATTGGCCATAGTTTTGGGGGTTCCAGGGCGATTTACAACGACCTTACGGCCCCATACATGTTTGAGAGTTATGACCAAAACCTCGTTGTTTTCGTGTTTATGACCATTTTCATGAGTTATTGCCCACGGTTTTAGGGTTCAAGTTGTATTTGCAAGGCCTGTAAGACCCGTTAGATGTTTGAGATATATTCCTAAAAACTCGTAGTTTTCGTGTTTTCTGGCCGTTGTCCTGAGCTATTGCCCATAGATTTAGGCTTCCAGGACCATTTAAAACGACCTTAAGACCCGATACATGTTTGACATCTATAAAAAAATACTCATCATTTTCGTGTTTATGGCCATTTTCATGAGTTATTGCGGAAAGGTTTTGGGTTCAAGTTGTATTTGCAAAGCTTTTAAGACCCGTTACATGTTTGAGATATATGACTAAAAACTCGTAGTTTTCGTGTTTTATGGCCGTTTTCATGAGCTATTTCCCATAGTTTTTGGGGTTCCAGGCCAATTTACAACGACCTTAAGACCCGATACATGTTTGAGAGTATGACCAAAAACTTGTCGTTTTCGTGTTTATGGACATTTTCATGAGTTATTGCCCATAGTTTTTGGGTTCAAGTTGAATTTGCAAGGACTATAAGACCCGTTACATGTTTGACATACATGACAAAAACTCAGTGTTTTCACGTTTTATGGCCGTTTTCATGAGCTATTACACATAGTTTTGGGGTTTCAGGGCGATTTACAACGACCTTAAGACACGATACATGTTAGAGAGTTATAACAAAAAACTCTTCATTTTCATGTTTATGTCCATTTTTATGAGTTATGGCCCACAGTTTTTAGGTTCAAGTTGGATTTGCAATGCCTATAAGACCTGTTACATGTTTGAGATATATGACTAAAAACTCGTAGTTCGTGTTTTATTGTCGTTTTCATGAGCTATTCCCCACTGTTTAGGGGTTCTAGGGCGATTTACAACGACCATAAGACCTGATACATGTTGGAAAGATATGACCCCAAAATCGCATTTTTCCACAGTTTTATGATTTTAGGGCGATTTAGAGCAACCTTAAGACTCGATACATGTTTGAGAGTTATGACCAAAAACTTTTCCTTTTCGTGTTTTATGGTCGTTTTCATGAGATATTGCCCACGTTTTTGGGTTCAAGTTGTATTTGCAAGGCCTGTAAGACCCGTTACATGTTTGAGATATATGACTAAAAACTCGTAGCTTTCGTGTTTTATGGCCATTTTCATGAGCTATTTCCCATAGTTTTTGGTTTTTCATGGCAATATACAAACCTTAAGAGCCGATACATGTTTGAGAGTATGACCAAAACTTGTCGTTTCGTGTTTATAGACATTTTCATGAGTTATTCCCAGTTTTGGTTCAAGTTGAATTTGCAAGGACTAAAATACCCGTTACATGTTTGAGATATTTGACTAAAAACTCGTAGTTTTCGTGATTTATGGCCGTTTTCATGAGCTATTGCCCACTGTTTAGGGGTTCTAGGGCGATTTACAACGACCTAAAGACCTGTTACATGTTGGAAAGATTTGACCCAAAACTCGCAGTTTTCGTGTTTTATGGCTGTTATCATGAGCTATTGCCCATAGTTTTATAGTTCTAGGGTGATTTACAGCAACCTTAAGACCCGATACATGTTTGAGAGTTATGAGCAAAAACTCGGCGTTTTTGTGTTTTATGGTCACTTTCATGAGTTATTGCCCACTGTTTTTGGGTTCTAGGCAGATTTGCATACCTCGTAAGAACCATTACATGTTTGAGAGATATGACCAGCAACTCGTCGTTTCCGCGTTTTATGGCCGTTTTCAAGACCTATTCACCATAGTTTTGGTATTACATGGCGATTTACAACGACCTTACGACCCAATACATGCTTGAGAGGTATGACCAAAAACTCATCATTTTCGTGTTTATGGCCATTTAATGAGTGATTGCCAAAAAAATTGGGTACAAGTTGTATTTGCAAGGCCTGTAAGACCCGTTACATGTTTGAGATATATGACTAAAACTCGTAGTTTTCGCTTTTTATGGCCGTTTTCATGAGCTATTGTCCATAGTTTTGGGGTTCCAGGGCGATTTACAACGACTTAAGGCCCCATACATGTTTGAGAGTTATGACCAAAACCTCGTTGTTTTCGTGTTTATGACCATTTTCATGAGTTATTGCCCACGGTTTTAGGGTTCAAGTTGTATTTGCAAGGCCTGTAAGACCCGTTACATGTTTGAGATATATGCCTAAAAACTCGTAGTTTTCGCGTTTTCTGGCCGTTGTCCTGAGCTATTGCCCTTAGATTTAGGGTTCCAGGACCATTTACAACGACCTTAAGACCCGATACATGTTTGACAGCTATACAAAAATACTCATCATTTTCGTGTTTATGGCCATTTTCATGAGTTATTGCAGAAAGGTTTTGGGTTCAAGTTATATTTGCAAAGCTTTTAAGACCCGTTACATGTTTGAGATATATGACTAAAAACTCGTAGTTTTCGTGTTTTATGGCCGTTTTCATGAGCTATTTCCCATAGTTTTTGGGGTTCCAGGGCAATTTACAACGACCTTAAGACCCGATACATGTTTGAGAGTATGAACAAAAACTTGTCGTTTTCGTGTTTATGGACATTTTCATGAGTTATTGCCCACAGTTTTTGGGTTCAAGTTGAATTTGCAAGGACTATAAGACCCGTTACATGTTTGACATACATGACAAAAACTCAGTGTTTTCACGTTTTATGGCCGTTTTCATGAGCTATTACACATAGTTTTGTGGTTCCAGGGCGATTTACAACGACCTTAAGACACGATACATGTTAGAGAGTTATAACAAAAAACTCTTCATTTTCATGTTTATGTCCATTTTTATGAGTTATTGCCCACAGTTTTTAGGTTCAAGTTGGATTTGCAATGCCGATAAGACCCGTTACATGTTTGAGATATATGACCAGAAACTCGTAGTTCGTGTTTTATTGTCGTTTTCATGAGCTATTCCCCACTGTTTAGGGGTTCTAGGGCGATTTACAACGACCATAAGACCTGATACATGTTGGAAAGATATGACCCCAAAATCGCATTTTTCGTGTTTTATGGATGTTTTCATGAGCTATTGCCCACAGTTTTATGATTTTAGGGCGATTTAGAGCAACCTTAAGACTCGATACATGTTTGAGAGTTATGACCAAAAACATTTCCTTTTCGTGTTTTATGGTCGTTTTGATGAGCTATTGCCCATAGTTTTTGGGTTTAAGTTGTATTTGCAAGGCCTGTAAGACCTGTTACATGTTTGATATATTTGACTAAAAACTCGTAATTTTCGTGATTTATGGCCGTTTTCATGAGCTATTGCCCACTGTTTAGGGGTTCTAGGGCGATTTACAACGACCTAAAGACCTGTTACATGTTGGAAAGATTTGACCCAAAACTCGCAGTTTTCGTGTTTTATGGCTGTTATCATGAGCTATTGCCCATAGTTTTATAGTTCTAGGGTGATTTACAGCAACCTTAAGACCCGATACATGTTTGAGAGTTATGAGAAAAAACTCGGCCTTTTTGTGTTTTATGGTCACTTTCATGAGTTATTGCCCGCTGTTTTTGGGTTCTAGGCGGATTTGCATACCTCGTAAGAACCAATACATGTTTGAGAGATGTGACCAGAAACTCGTCGTTTCCGCGTTTTATGGCCATTTTCAAGACCTATTCACCATAGTTTTGGTATTCCATGGCGATTTACAACGACCTTACGACCCAATACATGCTTGAGAGGTATGACCAAAAACTCATCATTTTCGTGTTTATGGCCATTTAATGAGTTATTGCCAAAAAAATTGGGTACAAGTTGTATTTGCAAGGCCTGTAAGACCCGTTACATGTTTGAGTTATGGCCGTTTTCATGAGCTATTGGCCATAGTTTTGGGGGTTCCATGGCGATTTACAACGACCTTAAGACCTGATACATGTTTGAGTGTTATGAAGAAAAATTCGTCGTTTTCGTGTTTGTGGCCATTTTCATGAATTATTGCCCACAGTTTTTGGGTTCAACTTGTATTTGCAAGGCCTGTAAGACCCGTTACATGTTTGAGATATATGCCTAAAAACTCGTAGTTTTCGCGTTTTATGGCCGTTTTCATGAGCTATTGCCCATAGATTTGAGGTTCCAGGACGATTTACAATGACCTTAGGACCCGATAGATGTTTGAGAGTTATAACAAAATACTCATCGTTTTCGTGTTTATGGCCATTTTCATGAATTATTGCCCACAGTTTTTGGGTTCAAGTTGAATTTGCAAGGACTATAAGACCCGTTACATGTTTGACATACATGACAAAAACTCAGTGTTTTCACGTTTTATGGCCGTTTTCATGAGCTATTACACATAGTTTTGGGGTTTCAGGGCGATTTACAACGACCTTAAGACCCGATACATGTTTGAGAGTTATGACCAAAAACTCGTCGTTTTCGTGTTTATGGCCAATTTCATGAGTTATTGGCCATAGTTTTTGGGTTCAAGTTGTATTTGCAAGGCCTGTATGACCCGTTACATGTTTGAGATATATGACTAAAACTCGTAGTTTTCGCTTTTTATGGCCGTTTTCATGAGCTATTGGCCATAGTTTTGGGGGTTCCAGGGCGATTTACAACGACCTTACGGCCCCATACATGTTTGAGAGTTATGACCAAAACCTCGTTGTTTTCGTGTTTATGACCATTTTCATGAGTTATAGCCCACGGTTTTAGGGTTCAAGTTGTATTTGCAAGGCCTGTAAGACCCGTTAGATGTTTGAGATATATTCCTAAAAACTCGTAGTTTTCGTGTTTTCTGGCCGTTGTCCTGAGCTATTGCCCATATATTTAGGCTTCCAGGACCATTTAAAACGACCTTAAGACCCGATACATGTTTGACATCTATAAAAAAATACTCATCATTTTCGTGTTTATGGCCATTTTCATGAGTTATTGCGGAAAGGTTTTGGGTTCAAGTTGTATTTGCAAAGCTTTTAAGACCCGTTACATGTTTGAGATATATGACTAAAAACTCGTAGTTTTCGTGTTTTATGGCCGTTTTCATGAGCTATTTCCCATAGTTTTTGGGGTTCCAGGACAATTTGCAACGACCTTAAGACCCGATACATGTTTGAGAGTATGACCAAAAACTTGTCGTTTTCGTGTTTATGGACATTTTCATGAGTTATTGCCCATAGTTTTTGGGTTCAAGTTGAATTTGCAAGGACTATAAGACCCGTTACATGTTTGACATACATGACAAAAACTCAGTGTTTTCACGTTTTATGGCCGTTTTCATGAGCTATTACACATAGTTTTGGGGTTTCAGGGCGATTTACAACGACCTTAAGACACGATACATGTTAGAGAGTTATAACAAAAAACTCTTCATTTTCATGTTTATGTCCATTTTATGAGTTATGGCCCAGTTTTAGGTTCAAGTTGGATTTGCAATGCCTATAAGACACATTACATGTTTGAGATATATGACTAAAAACTCGTAGTTCGTGTTTTATTGTCGTTTTCATGAGCTATTCCCCACTGTTTAGGGGTTCTAGGGCGATTTACAACGACCATAAGACCTGATACATGTTGGAAAGATATGACCCCAAAATCGCATTTTTCCACAGTTTTATGATTTTAGGGCGATTTAGAGCAACCTTAAGACTCGATACATGTTTGAGAGTTATGACCAAAAACTTTTCCTTTTCGTGTTTTATGGTCGTTTTCATGAGATATTGCCCACGTTTTTGGGTTCAAGTTGTATTTGCAAGGCCTGTAAGACCCGTTACATGTTTGAGATATATGACTAAAAACTCGTAGCTTTCGTGTTTTATGGCCATTTTCATGAGCTATTTCCCATAGTTTTTGGTTTTTCATGGCAATATACAACGACCTTAAGAGCCGATACATGTTTGAGAGTATGACCAAAAACTTGTCGTTTTCGTGTTTATAGACATTTTCATGAGTTATTCCCCACAGTTTTTGGGTTCAAGTTGAATTTGCAAGGACTAAAATACCCGTTACATGTTTGAGATATTTGACTAAAAACTCGTAGTTTTCGTGATTTATGGCCGTTTTCATGAGCTATTGCCCACTGTTTAGGGGTTCTAGGGCGATTTACAACGACCTAAAGACCTGTTACATGTTGGAAAGATTTGACCCAAAACTCGCAGTTTTCGTGTTTTATGGCTGTTATCATGAGCTATTGCCCATAGTTTTATAGTTCTAGGGTGATTTACAAGACCTTAAGACCCGATACATGTTTGAGAGTTATGAGCAAAAACTCATGCGTTTTGTGTTTTATGGTCACTTTCATGAGTTATTGCCACGCTTTTTGGGTTCTAGGCGATTTGCATACCTCGTAAGAACCATTACATGTTTGAGAGATATGACCAAGAACTCGTCGTTCGCGCTTTATGGCCGCTTTCAAGACCTATTCACCATAGTTTTGGTATTACATGGCGATTTACAACGACCTTACGACCCAATACATGCTTGAGAGGTATGACCAAAACTCATCATTTTCGTGTTTATGGCCATTTAATGAGTGATTGCCAAAAATTGGGTACAAGTTGTATTTGCAAGGCTGTAAGACCGTTACATGTTTGAGATATATGACTAAAACTCGTAGTTTTCGCTTTTTATGGCCGTTTTCATGAGCTATTGGCCATAGTTTTGGGGGTTCCAGGGCGATTTACAACGACTTAAGGCCCCATACATGTTTGAGAGTTATGACCAAAACCTCGTTGTTTTCGTGTTTATGACCATTTTCATGAGTTATTGCCCACGGTTTTAGGGTTCAAGTTGTATTTGCAAGGCCTGTAAGACCCGTTACATGTTTGAGATATATGCCTAAAAACTCGTAGTTTTCGCGTTTTCTGGCCGTTGTCCTGAGCTATTGCCCTTAGATTTAGGGTTCCAGGACCATTTACAACGACCTTAAGACCCGATACATGTTTGACAGCTATACAAAAATACTCATCATTTTCGTGTTTATGGCCATTTTCATGAGTTATTGCAGAAAGGTTTTGGGTTCAAGTTATATTTGCAAAGCTTTTAAGACCCGTTACATGTTTGAGATATATGACTAAAAACTCGTAGTTTTCGTGTTTTATGGCCGTTTTCATGAGCTATTTCCCATAGTTTTTGGGGTTCCAGGGCAATTTACAACGACCTTAAGACCCAATACATGTTTGAGAGTATGAACAAAAACTTGTCGTTTTCGTGTATATGGACATTTTCATGAGTTATTGCCCACAGTTTTTGGGTTCAAGTTGAATTTGCAAGGACTATAAGACCCGTTACATGTTTGACATACATGACAAAAACTCAGTGTTTTCACGTTTTATGGCCGTTTTCATGAGCTATTACACATAGTTTTGTGGTTCCAGGGCGATTTACAACGACCTTAAGACACGATACATGTTAGAGAGTTATAACAAAAAACTCTTCATTTTCATGTTTATGTCCATTTTTATGAGTTATTGCCCACAGTTTTTAGGTTCAAGTTGGATTTGCAATGCCGATAAGACCCATTACATGTTTGAGATATATGACCAGAAACTCGTAGTTCGTGTTTTATTGTCGTTTTCATGAGCTATTCCCCACTGTTTAGGGGTTCTAGGGCGATTTACAACGACCATAAGACCTGATACATGTTGGAAAGATATGACCCCAAAATCGCATTTTTCGTGTTTTATGGATGTTTTCATGAGCTATTGCCCACAGTTTTATGATTTTAGGGCGATTTAGAGCAACCTTAAGACTCGATACATGTTTGAGAGTTATGACCAAAAAATTTTCCTTTTCATGTTTTATGGTCGTTTTCATGAGCTATTGCCAACGTTTTTGGGTTCAAGTTGTATTTGCAAGGTCTGTAAGACCCGTTACATGTTTGAGATATTTGACTAAAAACTCGTAGTTTTCGTGATTTATGGCCGTTTTCATGAGCTATTGCCCACTGTTTCGGGGTTCTAGGGCGATTTACAACGACCTAAAGACCTGATACATGTTGGAATTATTTGACCCAAAACTCGCAGTTTTCGTGTTTTATGGCTGTTTTCATGAGGTATTGCCCATAGTTTTATAGTTCTAGGGTGATTTACAGCAACCTTAAGACCCGATACATGTTTGAGAGTTATGAGAAAAAACTCGGCGTTTTTGTGTTTTATGGTCACTTTCATGAGTTATTGCCCACTGTTTTTTGGGTTCTAAGCGGATTTGCATACCTCGTAAGAACCATTACATGCTTGAGAGATATGACCAGAAACTCGTCGTTTCCGCGTTTTATGGCCATTTTCAAGTGCTATTCACCATAGTTATGGTATTCCAGGGCGATTTACAATGACCTTACGACCCGATACATGCTTGAGAGGTATGACCAAAAACTCATCGTTTTCGTGTTTATGACCATTTAATGAGTTATTGCCAAAAAATTGGGTACAAGTCTGTATTTTTGCAAGGCCTGTAAGACCCGTTACATGTTTGAGTTATGGCCGTTTCATGAGCTATTGGCCATAGTTTTGGGGGTTCCATGGCGATTTACAACGACCTTAAGACCGATACATGTTTGAGTGTTATGAAAAACTCGCTTTCGTGTTTGTGGCCATTTTCATGAGTTATTGCCCAGAGTTTTTGGGTTCAAGTTGTATTTGCAAGGCCTGTAAGACCCGTTACATGTTTGAGATATATGCCTAAAAACTCGTAGTTTTCGCGTTTTATGGTGTTTTCATGAGCTATTTCCCATAGTTTTTGGGGTTCCAGGCCAATTTACAACGACCTTAAGACCCGATACATGTTTGAGAGTATGACCAAAAACTTATCGTTTTCGTGTTTATGGACATTTTCATGAGTTATTGCCCACAGTTTTTGGGTTCAAATTGAATTTGCAAGGACTATAAGACCCGTTACATGTTTGACATACATGACAAAAACTCAGTGTTTTCACGTTTTATGGTCGTTTTCATGAGCTATTACACATAGTTTTGGGGTTTCAGGGCGATTTACAACGACCTTAAGACACGATACATGTTAGAGAGTTATAACAAAAAACTCTTCATTTTCATGTTTATGTCCATTTTTATGAGTTATTGCCCACAGTTTTTAGGTTCAAGTTGGATTTGCAATGCCTATAAGACCCGTTACATGTTTGAGATATATGACTAAAAACTCGTAGTTCGTGTTTTATTGTCGTTTTCATGAGCTATTCCCCACTGTTTAGGGGCTCAAGGGCGATTCACAACGACCATAAGACCTGATACATGTTGGAAAGATATGACCCCAAAATCGCATTTTTCGCGTTTTATGGATGTTTTCATGAGCTATTGCCCACAATTTTATGATTTTAGGGCGATTTAGAGCAACCTTAAGACTCGATACATGTTTGAGAGTTATGACCAAAAACTTTTCCTTTTCGTGTTTTATGGTCGTTTTCATGAGCTATTGCCCATAGTTTTTGGGTTTAAGTTGTATTTGCAAGGCCTGTAAGACCTGTTACATGTTTGAGATATTTGACTAAAAACTCGTAATTTTCGTGATTTATGGCCGTTTTCATGAGCTATTGCCACGCTTAGGGGTTCTAGGCGATTTACAACGACCTAAAGACCTATTACATGTTGGAAAGATTTGACCCAAAACTCAGCTTTCGTGTTTTATGGCATTATCATGAGCTATTGCCCATAGTTTTATAGTTCTAGGGTGATTTACAAAACCTTAAGACCCGATACATGTTTGAGAGTTATGAGAAAAACTTCGGCTTTTTTGTTTTATGGTCACTTTCATGAGTTATTGCCCATTGTTTTTGGGTTCTAGGCGGATTTGCATACCTCGTAAGAACCAATACATGTTTGAGAGATGTGACCGTAAACTCGTTGCTTCGCGTTTATGGCCATTTTCAAGACCTATTCACCATAGTTTTGGTATTCCATGGCGATTTACAACGACCTTACGACCCAATACATGCTTGAGAGGTATGACCAAAAACTCATCATTTTCGTGTTTATGGCCATTTAATGAGTTATTGCCAAAAAAATTGGGTACAAGTTGTATTTGCAAGGCCTGTAAGACCCGTTACATGTTTGAGTTATGGCCATTTTCATGAGCTATTGGCCATAGTTTTGGGGGTTCCATGGCGATTTACAACGACCTTAAGACCTGATACATGTTTGAGTGTTATGAAGAAAAATTCGTCGTTTTCGTGTTTGTGGCCATTTTCATGAATTATTGCCCACAGTTTTTGGGTTCAACTTGTATTTGCAAGGCCTATAAGACCCGTTACATGTTTGAGATATATGCCTAAAAACTCGTAGTTTTCGCGTTTTATGGCCGTTTTCATGAGCTATTGCCCATAGATTTGAGGTTCCAGGACGATTTACAACGACCTTAGGACCCGATAGATGTTTGAGAGTTATAACAAAATACTCATCGTTTTCGTGTTTATGGCCATTTTCATGAATTATTGCCCACAGTTTTTGGGTTCAAGTTGAATTTGCAAGGACTATAAGACCCGTTACATGTTTGACATACATGACAAAAACTCAGTGTTTTCACGTTTTATGGCCGTTTTCATGAGCTATTACACATAGTTTTGGGGTTTCAGGGCGATTTACAACGACCTTAAGACCCGATACATGTTTGAGAGTTATGACCAAAAACTCGTCGTTTTCGTGTTTATGGCCAATTTCATGAGTTATTGGCCATAGTTTTTGGGTTCAAGTTGTATTTGCAAGGCCTGTATGACCCGTTACATGTTTGAGATATATGACTAAAACTCGTAGTTTTCGCTTTTTATGGCCGTTTTCATGAGCTATTGGCCATAGTTTTGGGGGTTCCAGGGCGATTTACAACGACCTTACGGCCCCATACATGTTTGAGAGTTATGACCAAAACCTCGTTGTTTTCGTGTTTATGACCATTTTCATGAGTTATTGCCCACGGTTTTAGGGTTCAAGTTGTATTTGCAAGGCCTGTAAGACCCGTTAGATGTTTGAGATATATTCCTAAAAACTCGTAGTTTTCCGGCCGTTGTCCTGAGCTATTGCCCATAGATTTAGGCTTCCAGGACCATTTAAAACGACCTTAAGACCCGATACATGTTTGACATCTATAAAAAAATACTCATCATTTTCGTGTTTATGGCCATTTTCATGAGTTATTGCGGAAAGGTTTTGGGTTCAAGTTGTATTTGCAAAGCTTTTAAGACCCGTTACATGTTTGAGATATATGACTAAAAACTCGTAGTTTTCATGTTTTATGGCCGTTTTCATGAGCTATTTCCCATAGTTTTTGGGGTTCCAGGCCAATTTACAACGACCTTAAGACCCGATACATGTTTGAGAGTATGACCAAAAACTTGTCGTTTTCGTGTTTATGGACATTTTCATGAGTTATTGCCCATAGTTTTTGGGTTCAAGTTGAATTTGCAAGGACTATAAGACCCGTTACATGTTTGACATACATGACAAAAACTCAGTGTTTTCACGTTTTATGGCCGTTTTCATGAGCTATTACACATAGTTTTGGGGTTTCAGGGCGATTTATAACGACCTTAAGACACGATACATGTTAGAGAGTTATAACAAAAAACTCTTCATTTTCATGTTTATGTCCATTTTTATGAGTTATGGCCCACAGTTTTTAGGTTCAAGTTGGATTTGCAATGCCTATAAGACCCGTTACATGTTTGAGATATATGACTAAAAACTCGTAGTTCGTGTTTTATTGTCGTTTTCATGAGCTATTCCCCACTGTTTAGGGGTTCTAGGGCGATCTACAACGACCATAAGACCTGATACATGTTGGAAAGATATGACCCCAAAATCGCATTTTTCCACAGTTTTATGAATTTAGGGCGATTTAGAGCAACCTTAAGACTCGATACATGTTTGAGAGTTATGACCAAAAACTTTTCCTTTTCGTGTTTTATGGTCGTTTTCATGAGCTATTGCCCACGTTTTTGGGTTCAAGTTGTATTTGCAAGGCCTGTAAGACCCGTTACATGTTTGAGATATTTGACTAAAAACTCATAGTTTTCGTGATCTATGGCCGTTTTCATGAGCTATTGCCCACTGTTTCGGGGTTTTAGGGCGATTTACAACGACCTAAAGACCTGATACATGTTGGAAATATTTGACCCAAAACTCGCAGTTTTCGTGATTTATGGCTGTTTTCATGAGGTATTGCCCATAGTTTTATAGTTCTAGGGTGATTTACAGCAACCTTAAGACCTGATACATGTTTGAGAGTTATGAGCAAAAACTCGGCGTTTTTGTGTTTTATGGTCACTTTCATGAGTTATTGCCCACTGTTTTTGGGTTCTAGGCGGATTTGCATACCTCGTAAGAACCATTACATGTTTGAGAGATATGACCAGAAACTCGTCGTTTCCGCGTTTTATGGCCGTTTTCAAGACCTATTCACCATAGTTTTGGTATTCCATGGCGATTTACAACGACCTTACGACCCGATACATGCTTGAGAGATATGACCAAAAACTCATCATTTTCGTGTTTATGGCCATTTAATGAGTTATTGCCAAAAAAATTGGGTATAAGTTGTATTTGAAAGGCCTGTAAGACCCGTTACATGTTTGAGATATATGACTAAAACTCGTAGTTTTCGCTTTTTATGGCCGTTTTCATGAGCTATTGGCCATAGTTTTGGGGGTTCCAGGGCGATTTACAACGACCTTAAGGCCCCATACATGTTTGAGAGTTATGACCAAAACCTCGTTGTTTTCGTGTTTACGACCATTTTCATGAGTTATTGCCCACGGTTTTAGCGTTCATGTTGTATTTGCAAGGCCTGTAAGACCCGTTACATGTTTGAGATATATGCCTAAAAACTCGTAGTTTTCGCGTTTTCTGGCCGTTGTCCTGAGCTATTGCCCATAGATTTAGGGTTCCAGGACCATTTACAACGACCTTAAGACCCGATACATGTTTGACAGCTATAAAAAAATACTCATCATTTTCGTGTTTATGGCCATTTTCATGAGTTATTGCGGAAAGGTTTTGGGTTCAAGTTGTATTTGCAAAGCTTTTAAGACCCGTTACATGTTTGAGATATATGACTAAAAACTCGTAGTTTTCGTGTTTTATGGCCGTTTTAATGAGCTATTTCCCATAGTTTTTGGGGTTCCAGGGCAATTTACAACGACCTTAAGACCCGATACATGTTTCAGAGTAGGACCAAAAACTTGTCGTTTTCGTGTTTATGGACATTTTCATGAGTTATTGCCTACAGTTTTTGGGTTCAAGTTGAATTTGCAAGGACTATAAGACCCGTTACATGTTTGACATACATGACAAAAACTCAGTGTTTTCATGTTTTATGGCCGTTTTCATGAGCTATTACACATAGTTTTGGGGTTCCAGGGCGATTTACAACGACCTTAAGACATGATACATGTCAGAGAGTTATAACAAAAAACTCTCCATTTTCATGTTTATGTCCATTTTTATGAGTTATTGCCCACAGTTTTTAGGTTCAAGTTAGATTTGCAATGCCTATAAGACCCGTTACATGTTTGAGATATATGACTAATAACTCGTAGTTCGTGTTTTATTGTCGTTTTCATGAGCTATTCCCCACTGTTTAGGGGTTCTAGGGCGATTTACAACGACCATAAGACCTGATACGTGTTGGAAAGATATGACCCCAAAATCGCATTTTTCGTGTTTTATGGATGTTTTCATGCGCTATTTCCCACAGTTTTATGATTTTAGGGCGATTTAGAGGAACCTTAAGACTCGATACATGTTTGAGAGTTATGACCAAAAACTTTTCCTTTTCGTGTTTTATGGTCGTTTTCATGAGCTATTGCCCACGTTTTTGGGTTCAAGTTGTATTTGCAAGGCCTGTAATACCCGTTACATGTTTGAGATATTTGACTAAAAACTCGTAGTTTTCGTGATTTATGGCCGTTTTCATGAGCTATTGCCCACTGTTTCGGGGTTTTAGGGCGATTTACAACGACCTAAAGACCTGATACATGTTGGAAATATTTGACCCAAAACTCGCAGTTTTCGTGATTTATGGCTGTTTTCATGAGGTATTGCCCATAGTTTTATAGTTCTAGGGTGATTTACAACAACCTTAAGACCTGATACATGTTTGAGAGTTATGAGCAAAAACTCGGCGTTTTTGTGTTTTATGGTCACTTTCATGAGTTATTGCTCACTATTTTTGGGTTCTAGGCGAATTTGCATACCTCGTAAGAACCATTACATGTTTGAGAGATATGACCAGAAACTCGTCGTTTCCGCGTTTTATGGCCGTTTTCAAGACCTATTCACCATAGTTTTGGTATTCCATGGCGATTTACAACGACCTTACGACCCGATACATGCTTGAGAGATATGACCAAAAACTCATCATTTTCGTGTTTATGGCCATTTAATGAGTTATTGCCAAAAAAATTGGGTACAAGTTGTATTTGCAAGGCCTGTAAGACCCGTTACATGTTTGAGATATATGACTAAAACTCGAGGTCTTCGCTTTTTATGGCCGTTTTCATGAGCTATTGGCCATAGTTTTGGGGGTTCCAGGGCGATTTACAACGACCTTAAGGCCCCATACATGTTTGAGAGTTATGACCAAAACCTCGTTGTTTTCGTGTTTACGACCATTTTCGTGAGTTATTGCCCACGGTTTTAGCGTTCATGTTGTATTTGCAAGGCATGTAAGACCCGTTACATGTTTGAGATATATGCCTAAAAACTCGTAGTTTTCGCGTTTTCTGGCCGTTGTCCTGAGCTATTGCCCATAGATTTAGGGTTCCAGGACCATTTACAACGACCTTAAGACCCGATACATGTTTGACAGCTATAAAAAAATACTCATCATTTTCGTGTTTATGGCCATTTTCATGAGTTATTGCGGAAAGGTTTTGGGTTCAAGTTGTATTTGCAAAGCTTTTAAGACTGTTACATGTTTGAGATATATGACTAAAAACTCGTAATTTTCGTGTTTTATGGCCGTTTTAATGAGCTATTTCCCATAGTTTTTGGGGTTCCAGGGCAATTTACAACGACCTTAAGACCCGATACATGTTTCAGAGTATGACCAAAAACTTGTCGTTTTCGTGTTTATGGACATTTTCATGAGTTATTGCCTACAGTTTTTGGGTTCAAGTTGAATTTGCAAGGACTATAAGACCTTACATGTTTGACATACATGACAAAACTCGGTGTTTTCATGTTTTATGGCCGTTTTCATGAGCTATTACACATAGTTTTGGGGTTCCGTATGATTTACAACGACCTTAAGACATGATACATGTAGAGAGTTATAACAAAAACTCTTCATTTTGATGTTTATGTCCATTTTTATGAGTTATTGCCCACAGTTTTTAGGTTCAAGTTGGATTTGCAATGCCTATAAGACCCGTTACATGTTTGAGATATATGACTAATAACTCGTAGTTCGTGTTTTATTGTCGTTTTCATGAGCTATTCCCCATTGTTTAGGGGTTCTAGGGCGATTTACAACGACCATAAGACCTGATATATGTTGGAAAGATATGACCCCAAAATTGCATTTTTCGTGTTTTATGGATGTTTTCATGAGCTATTGCCCACAATTTTATGATTTTAGGGCGATTTAGAGCAACCTTAAGGCTTGATACATGTTTGAGAGTTATGACCAAAAACTTTTCCTTTTCGTGTTTTATGGTCGTTTTCATGAGCTATTGCCCACGTTTTTGGGTTCAAGTTGTATTTGCAAGGCCTGTAAGACCCGTTACATGTTTGAGATATTTGACTAAAAACTCATAGTTTTCGTGATTTATGGCCGTTTTCATGAGCTATTGCCCACTGTTTCGGGGTTTTAGGGCGATTTACAACGACCTAAAGACCTGATACATGTTGGAAATATTTGACCCAAAACTCGCAGTTTTCGTGATTTATGGCTGTTTTCATGAGGTATTGCCCATAGTTTTATAGTTCTAGGGTGATTTACAGCAACCTTAAGACCTGATACATGTTTGAGAGTTATGAGCAAAAACTCGGCTTTTTTGTGTTTTATGGTCACTTTCATGAGTTATTGCCCACTGTTTTTGGGTTCTAGGCGGATTTGCATACCTCGTAAGAACCATTACATGTTTGAGAGATATGACCAGAAACTCGTCGTTTCCGCGTTTTTTGGCCGTTTTCAAGACCTATTCACCATAGTTTTGGTATTCCATGGCGATTTACAACGACCTTAATTCGATACATGCTTGAGAGATATGACCAAAAACTCATCATTTTCGTGTTTATGGCCATTTAATGAGTTATTGCCAAAAAAATTGGGTATAAGTTGTATTTGCAAGGCCTGTAAGACCCGTTACATGTTTGAGATATATGACTAAAACTCGTAGTTTTCGCTTTTTATGGCCGTTTTCATGAGCTATTGGCCATAGTTTTGGGGGTTCCAGGGCGATTTACAACGACCTTAAGGCCCCATACATGTTTGAGAGTTATGACCAAAACCTCGTTGTTTTCGTGTTTACGACCATTTTCATGAGTTATTGCCCACGGTTTTAGCGTTCATGTTGTATTTGCAAGGCCTGTAAGACCCGTTACATGTTTGAGATATATGCCTAAAAACTCGTAGTTTTCGCGTTTTCTGGCCGTTGTCCTGAGCTATTGCCCATAGATTTAGGGTTCCAGGACCATTTACAACGACCTTAAGACCCGATACATGTTTGACAGCTATAAAAAAAATACTCATCATTTTCGTGTTTATGGCCATTTTCATGAGTTATTGCGGAAAGGTTTTGGGTTCAAGTTGTATTTGCAAAGCTTTTAAGACCCGTTACATGTTTGAGATATATGACTAAAAACTCGTAGTTTTCGTGTTTTATGGCCGTTTTAATGAGCTATTTCCCATAGTTTTTGGGGTTCCAGGGCAATTTACAACGACCTTAAGACCCGATACATGTTTCAGAGTAGGACCAAAAACTTGTCGTTTTCGTGTTTATGGACATTTTCATGAGTTATTGCCTACAGTTTTTGGGTTCAAGTTGAATTTGCAAGGACTATAAGACCCGTTACATGTTTGACATACATGACAAAAACTCAGTGTTTTCATGTTTTATGGCCGTTTTCATGAGCTATTACACATAGTTTTGGGGTTCCAGGGCGATTTACAACGACCTTAAGACATGATACATGTCAGAGAGTTATAACAAAAAACTCTCCATTTTCATGTTTATGTCCATTTTTATGAGTTATTGCCCACAGTTTTTAGGTTCAAGTTAGATTTGCAATGCCTATAAGACCCGTTACATGTTTGAGATATATGACTAATAACTCGTAGTTCGTGTTTTATTGTCGTTTTCATGAGCTATTCCCCTTGTTTAGGGGTTCTAGGGCGATTTACAACGACCATAAGACCTGATACGTGTTGGAAAGATATGACCCCAAAATCGCATTTTCGTGTTTTATGGATGTTTTCATGCGCTATTGCCCACGCTTTTATGATTTTAGGGCGATTTAGAGGAACCTTAAGACTCGATACATGTTTGAGAGTTATGACCAAAACTTTTCCTTTTCGTGTTTTATGGTCGCTTTCATGAGCTATTGCCCACGCTTTTGGGTTCAAGTTGTATTTGCAAGGCCTGTAATACCCGTTACATGTTTGAGATATTTGACTAAAACTCGTAGTTTTCGTGATTTATGGCCGTTTTCATGAGCTATTGCCCATCTGTTTTTGGTTTTAGGGCGATTTACAACGACCTAAAGACCGATACATGTTGGAAATATTTGACCCAAAACTCGCAGTCGTGATTTATGGCTGTTTTCATGAGGTATTGCCCATAGTTTTATAGTTCTAGGGTGATTTACAACAACCTTAAGACCTGATACATGTTTGAGAGTTATGAGCAAAACTTCGGCTTTTTGTGTTTTATGGTCACTTTCATGAGTTATTGCTCACTATTTTTGGGTTCTAGGCGAATTTGCATACCTCGTAAGAACCATTACATGTTTGAGAGATATGACCGTAAACTCGCTGCTTCCGTTGCTTTATGGCCGTTTTCAAGACCTATTCACCATAGTTTTGGTATTCCATGGCGATTTACAACGACCTTACGACCCGATACATGCTTGAGAGATATGACCAAAAACTCATCATTTTCGTGTTTATGGCCATTTAATGAGTTATTGCCAAAAAAATTGGGTATAAGTTGTATTTGCAAGGCCTGTAAGACCCGTTACATGTTTGAGATATATGACTAAAACTCGTAGTTTTCGCTTTTTATGGCCGTTTTCATGAGCTATTGGCCATAGTTTTGGGGGTTCCAGGGCGATTTACAACGACCTTAAGGCCCCATACATGTTTGAGAGTTATGACCAAAACCTCGTTGTTTTCGTGTTTACGACCATTTTGATGAGTTATTGCCCACGGTTTTAGCGTTCATGTTGTATTTGCAAGGCATGTAAGACCCGTTACATGTTTGAGATATATGCCTAAAAACTCGTAGTTTTCGCCGTTGTCCCGAGCTATTGCCCATAGATTTAGGGTTCAGACCATTTACAACGACCTTAAGACCCGATACATGTTTGACACTATAAAAAAATACTCATCATTTTCGTGTTTATGGCCATTTTCATGAGTTATTGCGGAAAGGTTTTGGGTTCAAGTTGTATTTGCAAAGCTTTTAAGACGTTACATGTTTGAGATATATGACTAAAAACTCGTAGTTTTAGTGTTTTATGGCCGTTTTACTGAGCTATTTCCCATAGTTTTTGGGGTTCCAGTGCAATTTACAACGACCTTAAGACCCGATACATGTTTCAGAGTAGGACCAAAAACTTGTCGTTTTCGTGTTTATGGACATTTTCATGAGTTATTGCCTACAGTTTTTGGGTTCAAGTTGAATTTGCAAGGACTATAAGACCCGTTACATGTTTGACATACATGACAAAACTTCGGTGTTTTCATGTTTTATGGCCGTTTCATGAGCTATTACACATAGTTTTGGGGTTCGAGGCGATTTACAACGACCTTAAGACATGATACATGTCGAGTTATAACAAAAACTCTCCATTTTCATGTTTATGTCCATTTTATGAGTTATTGCCCACAGTTTTAGGTTCAAGTTAGATTTGCAATGCCTATAAGACCCGTTACATGTTTGAGATATATGACTAATAACTCGTAGTTCGTGTTTTATTGTCGTTTTCATGAGCTATTCCCCACTGTTTAGGGGTTCTAGGGCGATTTACAACGACCATAAGACCTGATACGTGTTGGAAAGATATGACCCCAAAATCGCATTTTTCGTGTTTTATGGATGTTTTCATGCGCTATTGCCCACAGTTTTATGATTTTAGGGCGATTTAGAGGAACCTTAAGACTCGATACATGTTTGAGAGTTATGACCAAAAACTTTTCCTTTTCGTGTTTTATGGTCGTTTTCATGAGCTATTGCCCACGTTTTTGGGTTCAAGTTGTATTTGCAAGGCCTGTAATACCTGTTACATGTTTGAGATATTTGACTAAAAACTCGTAGTTTTCGTGATTTATGGCCGTTTTCATGAGCTATTGCCCACTGTTTCGGGGTTTTAGGGCGATTTACAACGACCTAAAGACCTGATACATGTTGGAAATATTTGACCCAAAACTCGCAGTTTTCGTGATTTATGGCTGTTTTCATGAGGTATTGCCCATAGTTTTATAGTTCTAGGGTGATTTACAACAACCTTAAGACCTGATACATGTTTGAGAGTTATGAGCAAAAACTCGGCGTTTTTGTGTTTTATGGTCACTTTCATGAGTTATTGCTCACTATTTTTGGGTTCTAGGCGAATTTGCATACCTCGTAAGAACCATTACATGTTTGAGAGATATGACCAGAAACTCGTCGTTTCCGCGTTTTATGGCCGTTTTCAAGACCTATTCACCATAGTTTTGGTATTCCATGGCGATTTACAACGACCTTACGACCCGATACATGCTTGAGAGATATGACCAAAAACTCATCATTTTCGTGTTTATGGCCATTTAATGAGTTATTGCCAAAAAAATTGGGTACAAGTTGTATTTGCAAGGCCTGTAAGACCCGTTACATGTTTGAGATATATGACTAAAACTCGTAGTTTTCGCTTTTTATGGCCGTTTTCATGAGCTATTGGCCATAGTTTTGGGGTTCCAGGGCGATTTACAACGACCTTAAGGCCCCATACATGTTTGAGAGTTATGACCAAAACCTCGTTGTTTTCGTGTTTACGACCATTTTCGTGAGTTATTGCCCACGGTTTTAGCGTTCATGTTGTATTTGCAAGGCATGTAAGACCCGTTACATGTTTGAGATATATGCCTAAAAACTCGTAGTTTTCGCGTTTTCTGGCCGTTGTCCTGAGCTATTGCCCATAGATTTAGGGTTCCAGGACCATTTACAACGACCTTAAGACCCGATACATGTTTGACAGCTATAAAAAAATACTCATCATTTTCGTGTTTATGGCCATTTTCATGAGTTATTGCGGAAAGGTTTTGGGTTCAAGTTGTATTTGCAAAGCTTTTAAGACCCGTTACATGTTTGAGATATATGACTAAAAACTCGTAGTTTTCGTGTTTTATGGCCGTTTTAATGAGCTATTTCCATAGTTTTGAGGTTTCAGGGCAATTTACAACGACCTTAAGACCCGATACATGTTTCAGAGTAGGACCAAAAACTTGTCGTTTTCGTGTTTATGGACATTTTCATGAGTTATTGCCTACAGTTTTTGGGTTCAAGTTGAATTTGCAAGGACTATAAGACCCGTTACATGTTTGACATACATGACAAAAACTCAGTGTTTTCATGTTTTATGGCCGTTTTCATGAGCTATTACACATAGTTGTGGAGTTCCATGATTTACAACGACCTTAAGACATGATACATGTCAGAGAGTTATAACAAAAAACTCTCCATTTTCATGTTTATGTCCATTTTTATGAGTTATTGCCCACAGTTTTTAGGTTCAAGTTAGATTTGCAATGCCTATAAGACCCGTTACATGTTTGAGATATATGACTAATAACTCGTAGTTCGTGTTTTATTGTCGTTTTCATGAGCTATTCCCCACTGTTTAGGGGTTCTAGGGCGATTTACAACGACCATAAGACCTGATACGTGTTGGAAAGATATGACCCCAAAATCGCATTTTTCGTGTTTTATGGATGTTTTCATGCGCTATTGCCCACAGTTTTATGATTTTAGGGCGATTTAGAGGAACCTTAAGACTCGATACATGTTTGAGAGTTATGACCAAAAACTTTTCCTTTTCGTGTTTTATGGTCGTTTTCATGAGCTATTGCCCACGTTTTTGGGTTCAAGTTGTATTTGCAAGGCCTGTAATACCCGTTACATGTTTGAGATATTTGACTAAAAACTCGTAGTTTTCGTGATTTATGGCCGTTTTCATGAGCTATTGCCCACTGTTTCGGGGTTTTAGGGCGATTTACAACGACCTAAAGACCTGATACATGTTGGAAATATTTGACCCAAAACTCGCAGTTTTCGTGATTTATGGCTGTTTTCATGAGGTATTGCCCATAGTTTTATAGTTCTAGGGTGATTTACAACAACCTTAAGACCTGATACATGTTTGAGAGTTATGAGCAAAAACTCGGCGTTTTTGTGTTTTATGGTCACTTTCATGAGTTATTGCTCACTATTTTTGGGTTCTAGGCGAATTTGCATACCTCGTAAGAACCATTACATGTTTGAGAGATATGACCAGAAACTCGTCGTTTCCGCGTTTTATGGCCGTTTTCAAGACCTATTCACCATAGTTTTGGTATTCCATGGCGATTTACAACGACCTTACGACCCGATACATGCTTGAGAGATATGACCAAAAACTCATCATTTTCGTGTTTATGGCCATTTAATGAGTTATTGCCAAAAAAATTGGGTACAAGTTGTATTTGCAAGGCCTGTAAGACCCGTTACATGTTTGAGATATATGACTAAAACTCGTAGTTTTCGCTTTTTATGGCCGTTTTCATGAGCTATTGGCCATAGTTTTGGGGGTTCCAGGGCGATTTACAACGACCTTAAGGCCCCATACATGTTTGAGAGTTATGACCAAAACCTCGTTGTTTTCGTGTTTACGACCATTTTCATGAGTTATTGCCCACGGTTTTAGCGTTCATGTTGTATTTGCAAGGCCTGTAAGACCCGTTACATGTTTGAGATATATGCCTAAAAACTCGTAGTTTTCGCGTTTTCTGGCCGTTGTCCTGAGCTATTGCCCATAGATTTAGGGTTCCAGGACCATTTACAACGACCTTAAGACCCGATACATGTTTGACAGCTATAAAAAAAATACTCATCATTTTCGTGTTTATGGCCATTTTCATGAGTTATTGCGGAAGGTTTTGGGTTCAAGTTGTATTTGCAAAGCTTTTAAGACCCGTTACATGTTTGAGATATATGACTAAAAACTCGTAGTTTTCGTGTTTTATGGCCGTTTTAATGAGCTATTTCCCATAGTTTTTGGGGTTCCAGGGCAATTTACAACGACCTTAAGACCCGATACATGTTTCAGAGTAGGACCAAAAACTTGTCGTTTTCGTGTTTATGGACATTTTCATGAGTTATTGCCTACAGTTTTTGGGTTCAAGTTGAATTTGCAAGGACTATAAGACCCGTTACATGTTTGACATACATGACAAAAACTCAGTGTTTTCATGTTTTATGGCCGTTTTCATGAGCTATTACACATAGTTTTGGGGTTCCAGGGCGATTTACAACGACCTTAAGACATGATACATGTCAGAGAGTTATAACAAAAAACTCTCCATTTTCATGTTTATGTCCATTTTTATGAGTTATTGCCCACAGTTTTTAGGTTCAAGTTAGATTTGCAATGCCTATAAGACCCGTTACATGTTTGAGATATATGACTAATAACTCGTAGTTCGTGTTTTATTGTCGTTTTCATGAGCTATTCCCCACTGTTTAGGGGTTCTAGGGCGATTTACAACGACCATAAGACCTGATACGTGTTGGAAAGATATGACCCCAAAATCGCATTTTCGTGTTTTATGGATGTTTTCATGCGCTATTGCCCACAGTTTTATGATTTTAGGGCGATTTAGAGGAACCTTAAGACTCGATACATGTTTGAGAGTTATGACCAAAAACTTTTCCTTTTCGTGTTTTATGGTCGTTTTCATGAGCTATTGCCCACGTTTTTGGGTTCAAGTTGTATTTGCAAGGCCTGTAATACCCGTTACATGTTTGAGATATTTGACTAAAAACTCGTAGTTTTCGTGATTTATGGCCGTTTTCATGAGCTATTGCCCACTGTTTCGGGGTTTTAGGGCGATTTACAACGACCTAAAGACCTGATACATGTTGGAAATATTTGACCCAAAACTCATGATTTTCGTGATTTATGGCTGTTTTCATGAGGTATTGCCCATAGTTTTATAGTTCTAGGGTGATTTACAACAACCTTAAGACCTGATACATGTTTGAGAGTTATGAGCAAAAACTCGGCGTTTTTGTGTTTTATGGTCACTTTCATGAGTTATTGCTCACTATTTTTGGGTTCTAGGCGAATTTGCATACCTCGTAAGAACCATTACATGTTTGAGAGATATGACCAGAAACTCGTCGTTTCCGCGTTTTATGGCCGTTTTCAAGACCTATTCACCATAGTTTTGGTATTCCATGGCGATTTACAACGACCTTACGACCCGATACATGCTTGAGAGATATGACCAAAAACTCATCATTTTCGTGTTTATGGCCATTTAATGAGTTATTGCCAAAAAAATTGGGTACAAGTTGTATTTGCAAGGCCTGTAAGACCCGTTACATGTTTGAGATATATGACTAAAACTTCGTAGTTTTCGCTTTTTATGGCCGTTTTCATGAGCTATTGGCCATAGTTTTGGGGTTCCAGGGCGATTTACAACGACCTTAAGGCCCCATACATGTTTGAGAGTTATGACCAAAACCTCGTTGTTTTCGTGTTTACGACCATTTTCATGAGTTATTGCCCACGGTTTTAGCGTTCATGTTGTATTTGCAAGGCCTGTAAGACCCGTTACATGTTTGAGATATATGCCTAAAAACTCGTAGTTTTCGCGTTTTCTGGCCGTTGTCCTGAGCTATTTCCCATAGATTTAGGGTTCCAGACCATTTACAACGACCTTAAGACCCGATACATGTTTGACAGCTATAAAAAAATACTCATCATTTTCGTGTTTATGGCCATTTTCATGAGTTATTGCGGAAAGGTTTTGGGTTCAAGTTGTATTTGCAAAGCTTTTAAGACCCGTTACATGTTTGAGATATATGACTAAAACTCGTAGTTTTCGTGTTTTATGGCCGTTTAATGAGCTATTTCCCATAGTTTTTGGGGTTCCAGGCAATTTAACGACCTTAAGACCCGATACATGTTTGAGTAGGACCAAAAACTTGTCGTTTCGTGTTTATGGACATTTTCATGAGTTATTGCCTCAGTTTTTGGGTTCAAGTTGAATTTGCAAGGACTATAAGACCCGTTACATGTTTGACATACATGACAAAAACTCAGTGTTTTCATGTTTTATGGCCGTTTTCATGAGCTATTACACATAGTTTTGGGGTTCCAGGGCGATTTACAACGACCTTAAGACATGATACATGTCAGAGAGTTATAACAAAAAACTCTCCATTTTCATGTTTATGTCCATTTTTATGAGTTATTGCCCACAGTTTTTAGGTTCAAGTTAGATTTGCAATGCCTATAAGACCCGTTACATGTTTGAGATATATGACTAATAACTCGTAGTTCGTGTTTTATTGTCGTTTTCATGAGCTATTCCCCACTGTTTAGGGGTTCTAGGGCGATTTACAACGACCATAAGACCTGATACGTGTTGGAAAGATATGACCCCAAAATCGCATTTTTCGTGTTTTATGGATGTTTTCATGCGCTATTGCCCACAGTTTTATGATTTTAGGGCGATTTAGAGGAACCTTAAGACTCGATACATGTTTGAGAGTTATGACCAAAAACTTTTCCTTTTCGTGTTTTATGGTCGTTTTCATGAGCTATTGCCCACGTTTTTGGGTTCAAGTTGTATTTGCAAGGCCTGTAATACCCGTTACATGTTTGAGATATTTGACTAAAAACTCGTAGTTTTCGTGATTTATGGCCGTTTTCATGAGCTATTGCCCACTGTTTCGGGGTTTTAGGGCGATTTACAACGACCTAAAGACACGATACATGTTGAAATATTTGACCCAAAACTTCAGTTTTCGTGATTTATGGCTGTTTTCATGAGGTATTGCCCATAGTTTTATAGTTCTAGGGTGATTTACAACAACCTTAAGACTGATACATGTTTGAGAGTTATGAGCAAAAACTCGGCGTTTTGTGTTTTATGGTCACTTTCATGAGTTATTGCTCACTATTTTTGGGTTCTAGGATTTGCATACCTCGTAAGAACCATTACATGTTTGAGAGATATGACCAGAAACTCGTCGTTTCCGCGTTTTATGGCCGTTTTCAAGACCTATTCACCATAGTTTTGGTATTCCATGGCGATTTACAACGACCTTACGACCCGATACATGCTTGAGAGATATGACCAAAACTCATCATTTTCGTGTTTATGGCCATTTAATGAGTTATTGCCAAAAAAATTGGGTACAAGTTGTATTTGCAAGGCCTGTAAGACCCGTTACATGTTTGAGATATATGACTAAAACTCGTAGTTTTCGCTTTTTATGGCCGTTTTCATGAGCTATTGGCCATAGTTTTGGGGTTCCAGGGCGATTTACAACGACCTTAAGGCCCCATACATGTTTGAGAGTTATGACCAAAACCTCGTTGTTTTCGTGTTTACGACCATTTTCATGAGTTATTGCCACGGTTTTAGCGTTCATGTTGTATTTGCAAGGCTGTAAGACCCGTTACATGTTTGAGATATATGCCTAAAACTTCGTAGTTTTCGCGTTTTCGGCGTTGTCTGAGCTATTGCCCATAGATTTAGGGTTCGGGACCATTTACAACGACCTTAAGACCCGATACATGTTTGACTATATAAAAAATACTCATCATTTTCGTGTTTATGGCCATTTTCATGAGTTATTATTGGAAAGGTTTTGGGTTCAAGTTGTATTTGCAAAGCTTTTAAGACGTTACATGTTTGAGATATATGACTAAAACTCGTAGTTTTCGTGTTTTATGGCCGTTTTAATGAGCTATTTCCATAGTTTTTGGGGTTCGAGGCAATTTACAACGACCTTAAGACCCGATACATGTTTCAGAGTAGGACCAAAACTTGTCGTTTCGTGTTTATGGACATTTTCATGAGTTATTGCCTACAGTTTTTGGGTTCAAGTTGAATTTGCAAGGACTATAAGACCCGTTACATGTTTGACATACATGACAAAAACTCAGTGTTTTCATGTTTTATGGCCGTTTTCATTAGCTATTACACATAGTTTTGGGGTTCAGGCGATTTAACGACTTTAAGACATGATACATGTCAGAGCGTTATAACAAAAACATCTCCTTTTTCATGTTTATGTCCATTTTTATGAGTTATTGCCCACAGTTTTTAGGTTCAAGTTAGATTTGCAATGCCTATAAGACCCGTTACATGTTTGAGATATATGACTAATAACTCGTAGTTCGTGTTTTATTGTCGTTTTCATGAGCTATTCCCCCTGTTTAGGGGTTCTAGGCGATTTACAACGACCATAAGACCTAACGTGTTGGAAAGATATGACCCCAAAATCGCATTTTTCGTGTTTTATGGATGTTTTCATGCTTATTGCCCAGTTTTATGATTTTAGGCGATTTAGAGGAACCTTAAGACTCGATACATGTTTGAGAGTTATGACCAAAAACTTTTCCTTTTCGTGTTTTATGGTCGCTTTCATGAGCTATTGCACGTTTTTGGGTTCAAGTTGTATTTGCAAGGCCTGTAACCGTTACATGTTTGAGATATTTGACTAAAAACTCGTAGTTTTCGTGATTTATGGCCGTTTTCATGAGCTATTGCCCACTGTTTCGGGGTTTTAGGGCGATTTACAACGACCTAAAGACCTGATACATGTTGGAAATATTTGACCCAAAACTCGTAGTTTTCGTGATTTATGGCTGTTTTCATGAGGTATTGCCCATAGTTTTATAGTTCTAGGGTGATTTACAACAACCTTAAGACCTGATACATGTTTGAGAGTTATGAGCAAAAACTCGGCGTTTTTGTGTTTTATGGTCACTTTCATGAGTTATTGCTCACTATTTTTGGGTTCTAGGCGAATTTGCATACCTCGTAAGAACCATTACATGTTTGAGAGATATGACCAGAAACTCGTCGTTTCCGCGTTTTATGGCCGTTTTCAAGACCTATTCACCATAGTTTTGGTATTCCATGGCGATTTACAACGACCTTACGACCCGATACATGCTTGAGAGATATGACCAAAAACTCATCATTTTCGTGTTTATGGCCATTTAATGAGTTATTGCCAAAAAAATTGGGTACAAGTTGTATTTGCAAGGCCTGTAAGACCCGTTACATGTTTGAGATATATGACTAAAACTCGTAGTTTTCGCTTTTTATGGCCGTTTTCATGAGCTATTGGCCATAGTTTTGGGGGTTCCAGGGCGATTTACAACGACCTTAAGGCCCCATACATGTTTGAGAGTTATGACCAAAACCTCGTTGTTTTCGTGTTTACGACCATTTTCATGAGTTATTGCCCACGGTTTTAGCGTTCATGTTGTATTTGCAAGGCCTGTAAGACCCGTTACATGTTTGAGATATATGCCTAAAAACTCGTAGTTTTCGCGTTTTCTGGCCGTTGTCCTGAGCTATTGCCCATAGATTTAGGGTTCCAGGACCATTTACAACGACCTTAAGACCCGATACATGTTTGTGACTATAAAAAATACTCATCATTTTCGTGTTTATGGCCATTTTCATGAGTTATTGCGGAAAGGTTTTGGGTTCAAGTTGTATTTGCAAAGCTTTTAAGACCGTTACATGTTTGAGATATATGACTAAAACTTCGTAGTTTTCGTGTTTTATGGCCGTTTTAATGAGCTATTTCCCATAGTTTTTGGGGTTCCAGGGCAATTTACAACGACCTTAAGACCCGATACATGTTTCAGAGTAGGACCAAAAACTTGTCGTTTTCGTGTTTATGGACATTTTCATGAGTTATTGCCTACAGTTTTTGGGTTCAAGTTGAATTTGCAAGGACTATAAGACCCGTTACATGTTTGACATACATGACAAAAACTCAGTGTTTTCATGTTTTATGGCCGTTTTCATGAGCTATTACACATAGTTTTGGGGTTCCAGGGCGATTTACAACGACCTTAAGACATGATACATGTCAGAGAGTTATAACAAAAAACTCTCCATTTTCATGTTTATGTCCATTTTTATGAGTTATTGCCCACAGTTTTTAGGTTCAAGTTTGATTTGCAATGCCTATAAGACCCGTTACATGTTTGAGATATATGACTAATAACTCGTAGTTCGTGTTTTATTGTCGTTTTCATGAGCTATTCCCCACTGTTTAGGGGTTCTAGGGCGATTTACAACGACCATAAGACCTGATACGTGTTGGAAAGATATGACCCCAAAATCGCATTTTTCGTGTTTTATGGATGTTTTCATGCGCTATTGCCCACAGTTTTATGATTTTAGGGCGATTTAGAGGAACCTTAAGACTCGATACATGTTTGAGAGTTATGACCAAAAACTTTTCCTTTTCGTGTTTTATGGTCGTTTTCATGAGCTATTGCCCACGTTTTTGGGTTCAAGTTGTATTTGCAAGGCTGTAATAATGCGTTACATGTTTGAGATATTTGACTAAAACTCGTAGTTTTCGTGATTTATGGCCGTTTCATGAGCTATTGCCCATTGTTTGAGGTTTTAGGGCGATTTACAACGACCTAAAGACTGATACATGTTGAAATATTTGACCCAAAACTCGCATTTTCGTGATTTATGGCTGTTTTCATGAGGTATTGCCCATAGTTTTATAGTTCTAGGGTGATTTACAACAACCTTAAGACTGATACATGTTTGAGAGTTATGAGCAAAAACTTCGGCGTTTTGTGTTTTATGGTCACTTTCATGAGTTATTGCTCACTATTTTTGGGTTCTAGGCGAATTTGCATACCTCGTAAGAACCATTACATGTTTGAGAGATATGACCAGAAACTCGTCGTTTCCGCGTTTTATGGCCGTTTTCAAGACCTATTCACCATAGTTTTGGTATTCCATGGCGATTTACAACGACCTTACGACCCGATACATGCTTGAGAGATATGACCAAAAACTCATCATTTTCGTGTTTATGGCCATTTAATGAGTTATTGCCAAAAAAATTGGGTACAAGTTGTATTTGCAAGGCCTGTAAGACCCGTTACATGTTTGAGATATATGACTAAAACTCGTAGTTTTCGCTTTTTATGGCGGGTTTCATGGGCTATTGGCCATAGTTTTGGGGTTCAGGCGCTTTACAACGACCTTAAGGCCCCATACATGTTTGAGAGTTATGACCAAAACCTCGTTGTTTTCGTGTTTACGACCATTTTCATGAGTTATTGCCCACGGTTTTAGCGTTCATGTTGTATTTGCAAGGCATGTAAGACCCGTTACATGTTTGAGATATATGCCTAAAAACTCGTAGTTTTCGCGTTTTCTGGCCGTTGTCCTGCGCTAGTGCCCATAGATTTAGGGTTCGGGACCATTTACAACGACCTTAAGACCCGATACATGTTTGATGACTATAAAAAAATACTCATCATTTTCGTGTTTATGGCCATTTTCATGAGTTATTGCGGAAAGGTTTTGGGTTCAAGTTGTATTTGCAAAGCTTTTAAGACCCGTTACATGTTTGAGATATATGACTAAAAACTCGTAATTTTCGTGTTTTATGGCCGTTTTAATGAGCTATTTCCCATAGTTTTTGGGGTTCCAGGGCAATTTACAACGACCTTAAGACCCGATACATGTTTCAGAGTATGACCAAAAACTTGTCGTTTTCGTGTTTATGGACATTTTCATGAGTTATTGCCTACAGTTTTTGGGTTCAAGTTGAATTTGCAAGGACTATAAGACCCGTTACATGTTTGACATACATGACAAAAACTCAGTGTTTTCACGTTTTATGGCCGTTTTCATGAGCTATTACACATAGTTCTGGGGTTCCAGGGCGATTTACAACGACCTTAAGACATGATACATGTTAGAGAGTTATAACAAAAAACTCTTCATTTTGATGTTTATGTCCATTTTTATGAGTTATTGCCCACAGTTTTTAGGTTCAAGTTGGATTTGCAATGCCTATAAGACCCGTTACATGTTTGAGATATATGACTAATAACTCGTAGTTCGTGTTTTATTGTCGTTTTCATGAGCTATTCCCCACTGTTTAGGGGTTCTAGGGCGATTTACAACGACCATAAGACCTGATACATGTTGGAAAGATATGACCCCAAAATCGCATTTTTCGTGTTTTATGGATGTTTTCATGAGCTATTGCCCACAGTTTTATGATTTTAGGGCGATTTAGAGCAACCTTAAGGCTCGATACATGTTTCAGAGTTATGACCAAAAACTTTTCCTTTTCGTGTTTTATGGTCGTTTTCATGAGCTATTGCGCACGTTTTTGGGTTCAAGTTGTATTTGCAAGGCCTGTAAGACCCGTTACATGTTTGAGATATTTGACTAAAAACTCATAGTTTTCGTGATTTATGGCCGTTTTCATGAGCTATTGCCCACTGTTTCGGGGTTTTAGGGCGATTTACAACGACCTAAAGACCTGATACATGTTGAAATATTTGACCAAAACTCGCAGTTTTCGTGTTTTATGGCTGTTTTCATGAGGTATTGCCCATAGTTTTATAGTTCTAGGGTGATTTACAGCAACCTTAAGACCCGATACATGTTTGAGAGTTATGAGCAAAAACTCGGCGTTTTTGTGTTTTATGGTCACTTTCATTAGTTATTGCCCACTGTTTTTGGGTTCTAGGCGGATTTGCATACCTCGTAAGAACCATTACATGTTTGAGAGATATGACCAGGAACTCGTCGTTACCGCGTTTAATGGCCGTTTTCAAGACCTATTCACCATAGTTTTGGTATTCCATGGCGATTTACAACGACCTTACGACCCGATACATGCTTGAGAGGTATGACCAAAAACTCATCATTTTCGTGTTTATAGCCATTTAATGAGTTATTGCCAAAAAAATTGGGTACAAGTTGTGTTTGCAAGGCCTGTAAGACCCGTTACATGTTTGAGATATATGACTAAAACTCGTAGTTTTTGCTTTTTATGGCCGTTTTCATGAGCTATAGGCCATAGTTTTGGGGGTTCCAGGGCGATTTACAACGACCTTAAGGCCCCATACATGTTTGAGAGTTATGACCAAAACCTCGTTGTTTTCGTGTTTACGACCAGTTCCATGAGTTATTGCCCACAGTTTTAGGGTTCAAGTTGTATTTGCAAGGCCTGTAAGACCCGTTACATGTTTGATATATATGCCTAAAAACTCGTAGTTTTCGCGTTTTCTGGCCGTTGTCCTGAGCTATTGCCCATAGATTTAGGGTTCCAGGACCATTTACAACGACCTTAAGACCCGATACATGTTTGACAGCTATAAAAAAATACTCATCATTTTCGTGTTTATGGCCATTTTCATGAGTTATTGCGGAAAGGTTTTGGGTTCAAGTTGTATTTGCAAAGCTTTTAAGACTGTTACATGTTTGAGATATATGACTAAAAACTCGTAATTTTCGTGTTTTATGGCCGTTTTAATGAGCTATTTCCCATAGTTTTTGGGGTTCCAGGGCAATTTACAACGACCTTAAGACCCGATACATGTTTCAGAGTATGACCAAAAACTTGTCGTTTTCGTGTTTATGGACATTTTCATGAGTTATTGCCTACAGTTTTTGGGTTCAAGTTGAATTTGCAAGGACTATAAGACCCGTTACATGTTTGACATACATGACAAAAACTCAGTGTTTTCACGTTTTATGGCCGTTTTCATGAGCTATTACACATAGTTCTGGGGTTCCAGGGCGATTTACAACGACCTTAAGACATGATACATGTTAGAGAGTTATAACAAAAAAACTCTTCATTTTGATGTTTATGTCCATTTTTATGTGTTATTGCCCACAGTTTTTAGGTTCAAGTTGGATTTGCAATGACTATAAGACCCGTTACATGTTTGAGATATATGACTAATAACTCGTAGTTCGTGTTTTATTGTCGTTTTCATGAGCTATTCCCCATTGTTTAGGGGTTCTAGGGCGATTTACAACGACCATAAGACCTGATACATGTTGGAAAGATATGACCCCAAAATCGCATTTTTCGTGTTTTATGGATGTTTTCATGAGCTATTGCCCACAGTTTTATGATTTTAGGGCGATTTAGAGCAACCTTAAGGCTCGATACATGTTTGAGAGTTATGACCAAAAACTTTTCCTTTTCGTGTTTTATGGTCGTTTTCATGAGCTATTGCGCACGTTTTTGGGTTCAAGTTGTATTTGCAAGGCCTGTAAGACCCGTTACATGTTTGAGATATTTGACTAAAAACTCATAGTTTTCGTGATTTATGGCCGTTTTCATGAGCTATTGCCCACTGTTTCGGGGTTTTAGGGCGATTTACAACGACCTAAAGACCTGATACATGTTGGAAATATTTGACCCAAAACTCGCAGTTTTCGTGTTTTATGGATGTTTTCATGAGGTATTGCCCATAGTTTTATAGTTCTAGGGTGATTTACAGCAACCTTAAGACCCGATACATGTTTGAGAGTTATGAGCAAAAACTCGGCGTTTTTGTGTTTTATGGTCACTTTCATTAGTTATTGCCCACTGTTTTTGGGTTCTAGGCGGATTTGCATACCTCGTAAGAACCATTACATGTTTGAGAGATATGACCAGGAACTCGTTTCAGCGTTTAATGGCCGTTTTCAAGACCTATTCACCATAGTTTTGGTATTCCATGGCGATTTAACGACCTTACGACCCGATACATGCTTGAGAGGTATGACCAAAACTCATCATTTTCGTGTTTATAGCCATTTAATGAGTTATTGCCAAAAAATTGGGTACAAGTTGTGTTTGCAAGGCCTGTAAGACCCGTTACATGTTTGAGATATATGACTAAAACTCGTAGTTTTTGCTTTTTATGGCCGTTTTCATGAGCTATAGGCCATAGTTTTGGGGGTTCCAGGGCGATTTACAACGACCTTAAGGCCCCATACATGTTTGAGAGTTATGACCAAAACCTCGTTGTTTTCGTGTTTACGACCAGTTCCATGAGTTATTGCCCACAGTTTTAGGGTTCAAGTTGTATTTGCAAGGCCTGTAAGACCCGTTACATGTTTGATATATATGCCTAAAAACTCGTAGTTTTCGCGTTTTCTGGCCGTTGTCCTGAGCTATTGCCCATAGATTTAGGGTTCCAGGACCATTTACAACGACCTTAAGACCCGATACATGTTTGTGACTATAAAAAATACTCATCATTTTCGTGTTTATGGCCATTTTCATGAGTTATTGCGGAAAGGTTTTGGGTTCAAGTTGTATTTGCAAAGCTTTTAAGACCCGTTACATGTTTGAGATATATGACTAAAAACTCGTAATTTTCGTGTTTTATGGCCGTTTTAATGAGCTATTTCCCATAGTTTTTGGGGTTCCAGGGCAATTTAGCGACCTTAAGACCCGATACATGTTTGAGTATGACCAAAAACTTGTCGTTTTCGTGTTTATGGACATTTTCATGAGTTATTGCCTACAGTTTTGGGTTCAAGTTGAATTTGCAAGGACTATAAGACCCGTTACATGTTTGACATACATGACAAAAACTCAGTGTTTTCACGTTTTATGGCCGTTTTCATGAGCTATTACACATAGTTCTGGGGTTCCAGGGCGATTTACAACGACCTTAAGACATGATACATGTTAGAGAGTTATAACAAAAAAACTCTTCATTTTGATGTTTATGTCCATTTTTATGTGTTATTGCCCACAGTTTTTAGGTTCAAGTTGGATTTGCAATGCCTATAAGACCCGTTACATGTTTGAGATATATGACTAATAACTCGTAGTTCGTGTTTTATTGTCGTTTTCATGAGCTATTCCCCATTGTTTAGGGGTTCTAGGGCGATTTACAACGACCATAAGACCTGATACATGTTGGAAAGATATGACCCCAAAATCGCATTTTTCGTGTTTTATGGATGTTTTCATGAGCTATTGCCCACAGTTTTATGATTTTAGGGCGATTTAGAGCAACCTTAAGGCTCGATACATGTTTGAGAGTTATGACCAAAAACTTTTCCTTTTCGTGTTTTATGGTCGTTTTCATGAGCTATTGCCCACGTTTTTGGGTTCAAGTTGTATTTGCAAGGCCTGTAAGACCCGTTACATGTTTGAGATATTTGACTAAAAACTCATAGTTTTCGTGATTTATGGCCGTTTTCATGAGCTATTGCCCACTGTTTCGGGGTTTTAGGGCGATTTACAACGACCTAAAGACCTGATACATGTTGGAAATATTTGACCCAAAACTCGCAGTTTTCGTGTTTTATGGCTGTTTTCATGAGGTATTGCCCATAGTTTTATAGTTCTAGGGTGATTTACAGCAACCTTAAGACCCGATACATGTTTGAGAGTTATGAGCAAAAACTCGGCGTTTTTGTGTTTTATGGTCACTTTCATTAGTTATTGCCCACTGTTTTTGGGTTCTAGGCGGATTTGCATACCTCGTAAGAACCATTACATGTTTGAGAGATATGACCAGGAACTCGTCGTTACCGCGTTTAATGGCCGTTTTCAAGACCTATTCACCATAGTTTTGGTATTCCATGGCGATTTACAACGACCTTACGACCCGATACATGCTTGAGAGGTATGACCAAAAACTCATCATTTTCGTGTTTATGGCCATTTAATGAGTTATTGCCAAAAAAATTGGGTACAAGTTGTGTTTGCAAGGCCTGTAAGACCCGTTACATGTTTGAGATATATGACTAAAACTCGTAGTTTTTGCTTTTTATGGCCGTTTTCATGAGCTATAGGCCATAGTTTTGGGGGTTCCAGGGCGATTTACAACGACCTTAAGGCCCCATACATGTTTGAGAGTTATGACCAAAACCTCGTTGTTTTCGTGTTTACGACCAGTTCCATGAGTTATTGCCCACAGTTTTAGGGTTCAAGTTGTATTTGCAAGGCCTGTAAGACCCGTTACATGTTTGATATATATGCCTAAAAACTCGTAGTTTTCGCGTTTCGGCGTTGTCTGAGCTATTGCCCATAGATTTAGGGTTCGGGACCATTTACAACGACCTTAAGACCCGATACATGTTTGATGACTATAAAAAATACTCATCATTTTCGTGTTTATGGCCATTTTCATGAGTTATTGCGGAAAGGTTTTGGGTTCAAGTTGTATTTGCAAAGCTTTTAAGACCCGTTACATGTTTGAGATATATGACTAAAAACTCATCGTTTTTGTGTTTTATGGCCGTTTTCATGAGCTATTTCCCATAGTTTTTGGGGTTCCAGGGCAATTTACAACGACCTTAAGACCCGATACATGTTTGAGAGTATGACCAAAAACGTGTCGTTTTCGTGTTTATGGACATTTTCATGAGTTATTGCCCACAGTTTTTGGGTTCAAGTTGAATTTGCAAGGACTATAAGACCCGTTACATGTTCGACATACATGACAAAAACTCAGTGTTTTCACGTTTTATGGCCGTTTTCATGAGCTATTACACATAGTTTTGGGGTTCCAGGGCGATTTACAACGACCTTAAGACATGATACATGTTAGAGAGTTATAACAAAAAACTCTTCATTTTCATGTTTATGTCCATTTTTATGAGTTATTGCCCACAGTTTTTAGGTTCAAGTTGGATTTGCAATGCCTATAAGACACGTTACATGTTTGAGATATCTGACTAAAAACTCGTAGTTCGTGTTTTATTGTCGTTTTCATGAGCGATTCCCCACTGTTTAGGGGTTCTAGGGAGATTTACAACGACCATAAGACCTGATACATGTTGGAAAGATATGACCCCAATATCGCATTTTTCGTGTTTTATGGATGTTCTCATGAGCTATTGCCCACAGTTTTATGATTTTAGGGCGATTTAGAGCAACCTTAAGACTCGATACGTGTTTGAGAGTTATGACCAAAAACTTTTCCTTTTCGTGTTTTATGGTCGTTTTCATGAGCTATTGCCCACGTTTTTGGGTTCAAATTGTATTTGCAAGGCCTGTAAGACCCGTTACATGTTTGAGATATTTGACTAAAAACTCGTAGTTTTCGTGATTTATGGCCGTTTTCATGAGCTATTGCCCACTGTTTCGGGGTTCTAGGGCGATTTACAACGACCTAAAGACCTGGTACATGTTGGAAATATTTGACCCAAAACTCGCAGTTTTCGTGTTTTATGGCTGTTTTCATGAGGTATTGCCCATAGTTTTATAGTTCTAGGGTGATTTACAGCAACCTTAAGACCCGATACATGTTTGAGAGTTATGAGCAAAAACTCGGCGTTTTTGTGTTTTATGGTCACTTTCATTAGTTATTGCCCACTGTTTTTGGGTTCTAGGCGGATTTGCATACCTCGTAAGAACCATTACATGTTTGAGAGATATGACCAGGAACTCGTCGTTTCCGCGTTTTATGGCCGTTTTCTAGTGCTATTCACCGTAGTTATGGTATTCCAGGGCGATTTACGATGACCTTACGAACCGATACATGCTTGAGAGGTATGACCAAAAACTCATCGTTTTCGTGTTTATGGCCATTTAATGAGTTATTGCCAAAAACTTGGGTACAAGTTGTATTTGCAAGGCCTGTAAGACCCGTTACATGTTTGAGTTATGGCCGTTTTCATGAGCTATTGGCCATAGTTTTGGGGGTTCCAAGGGGATTTACAACGACCTTAAGACCTGATACATGTTTGAGTGTTATGACGAAAAACTCGTCGTTTTCGTGTTTGTGGCCATTTTCATGAGTTATTGCCCACAGTTTTTGGGTTCAAGTTGTATTTGCAAGGCCTGTAAGACCCGTTACATGTTTGAGATATATGCCTAAAAACTCGTAGTTTTCGCATTTTATGGCCGTTTTCATGAGCTATTGCCCATAGATTTGAGGTTCCAGGACGATTTACAACGACCTTAGGACCCGATAGATGTTTGAGAGTTATAACAAAATACTCATCGTTTTCGTGTTTATGGCCATTTTCTTGACTTATTCCCCGTAGTTTTTGGGTTCAAGTTCTATTTGTAAGGCCTGTAAGACCTGTTACATGTTTGAGATATATAACTAAAACTCGTAGTTTTCGCGTTTTATGGCCGTTTTCATGAGCTATTGGCCATAGTTTTGGGGTTCCAGGGCGATTTACAATGACCTTAAGACCCGATACATGTTTGAGAGTTATGACCAAAAACTCGTCGTTTTCGTGTTTATGGCCATTTTCATGAGTTATTGGCCATAGTTTTTGGGTTCAAGTTGTATTTGCAAGGACTGTAAGACCCGTTACATGTTTGAGATATATGACTAAAACTCGTAGTTTTCGCTTTTTATGGCCGTTTTCATCAGCTATTGTCCATCGTTTTGGGGTTTCCAGGGCGATTTACAACGACCTTAAGGCCCCATACATGTTTGAGAGTTATGACCAAAACCTCGTTGTTTTCGTGTTTATGGCCATTTTCATGAGTTATTGCCCACGGTTTTAGGGTTCAAGTTGTATTTGCAAGGTCTGTAAGACCCGTTACATGTTTGAGATATATGCCTAAAAACTCGTAGTTTTCGCGTTTTCTGGCCGTTGTCCTGAGCTATTGCCCATAGATTTAGGGTTCCAGGACCATTTACAACGACCTTAAGACCAGATACATTTTTGACAGCTATAAAAAAATACTCATCATTTTCGTGTTTATGGCCATTTTCATGAGTTATTGCCGAAAGGTTTTGGGTTCAAGTTGTATTTGCAAAGCTTTTAAGACCCGTTACATGTTTGAGATATATGACTAAAAACTCGTAGTTTTCGTGTTTTATGGCCATTTTCATGAGCTATTTCCCATAGTTTTTGGTGTTCTAGGGCAATTTACAACGACCTTAAGACCCGATACATGTTTGAGAGTATGACCAAAAACTTGTCGTTTTCGTGTTTATGGACATTTTCATGAGTTATTGCCCACGGTTTTTGGGTTCAAGTTGAATTTGCAAGGACTATAAGACCCGTTACATGTTTGAGATACATGACAAAAACTCGGTGTTTTCACGTTTTATGGCCGTTTTCATGAGTTATTACACATAGTTTTGGGGTTCCAGGGCGATTTACAACGACCTTAAGACACGATACATGTTAGAGAGTTATAATAAAAAAACTCTTCATTTTCATGTTTATGTCCATTTTTATGAGTTATTGCCCACAGTTTTTACGTTCAAGTTGGATTTGCAATGCCTATAAGACCCGTTACATGTTTGAGATATATGACTAAAAACTCGTAGTTCGTGTTTTATTGTCGTTTTCATGAGCTATTCCCCACTGTTTAGGGGTTCTAGGGTGATTTACAACGACCATAAGACCTGATACATGTTGGAAAGATATGACCCCAAAATCGCATTTTTCCTGATTTATGGCCGTTTTCATGAGCTATTGCTTACTGTTTCGGGGTTCTAGGGTGATTTACAACGACCTAAAGACCTGATACATGTTGGAAATATTTGACCCAAAACTCGCAGTTTTCGTGTTTTATGGCTATTTTCACGAGGTATTGCCCATAGTTTTATAGTTCTAGGGTGATTTACAGCAACCTTAAGACCCGATACATGTTTGAGAGTTATGAGCAAAAACTCGGCGTGTTTGTGTTTTATGGTCACTTTCATGAGTTATTGCCCACTGTTTTTGGGTTCTAAGCGGATTTGCATACCTCGTAAGAACCATTACATGCTTGAGAGATATGACCAGAAACTCGTCGTTTCCGCGTTTTATGGCCGATTTCAAGTGCTATTCACCATAGTTATGGTATTCCAGGGCGATTTACAATGACCTTACGAACCGATACATGCTTGAGAGGTATGACCAAAAACTCATCGTTTTCGTGTTTATGGCCATTTAATGAGTTATTGCCAAAAAATTGGGTACAAGTTGTATTTGCAAGGCCTGTAAGACCCATTACATGTTTGAGTTATTGCCGTTTTCATGAGCTATTGGCCATAGTTTTGGGGTTCCAGGGAGATTAACAACGACCTTAAGACCCGATACATTTTGAGAGTTATGACGAAAAACTCGTCGTTTTCGTGTCTGTGGCTATTTTCATGAGTTATTACCCACAGTTCTTGGGTTCAAGTTGTATTTGCAAGGCCTGTAAGACCCGTTACATGTTTGAGATATATGACTAAAACTCGTAGTTTTCGCTTTTTATGGCCGTTTTCATCAGCTATTGGCCATCGTTTTGGGGTTTCCAGGGCGATTTACAACGACCTTAAGGCCCCATACATGTTTGAGAGTTATGACCAAAACCTCATTGTTTTCGTGTTTACGGCCATTTTCATGAGTTATTGCCCACGGTTTTAGGGTTCAAGTTGTATTTGCAAGGCCTGTAAGACCCGTTACATGTTTGAGATATATGCCTAAAAACTCGTAGTTTTCGCGTTTTCTGGCCGTTGTCCTGAGCTATTGCCCATAGATTTAGGGTTCCAGGACCATTTACAACGACCTTAAGACCAGATACATTTTTGACAGCTATAAAAAAATACTCATCATTTTCGTGTTTATGGCCATTTTCATGAGTTATTGCGGAAAGGTTTTGGGTTCAAGTTGTATTTGTAAAGCTTTAAAGACCCGTTACATGTTTGAGATATATGACTAAAAACTCGTAGTTTTCGTGTTTTATGGCCGTTTTCATGAGCTATTTCCCATAGTTTTTGGGGTTCCAGGGCAATTTACAACGACCTTAAGACCCGATACATGTTTGAGAGTATGACCAAAAACTTGTCGTTTTCGTGTTTATGGACAATTTCATGAGTTATTGCCCACGGTTTTTGGGTTCAAGTTGAATTTGCAAGGACTATAAGACCCGTTACATGTTTGAGATACATGACAAAACTCGGTGTTTTCACGTTTTATGGCCGTTTTCATGAGTTATTACACATAGTTTTGGGGTTCCAGGGCGATTTACAACGACCTTAAGACACGATACATGTTAGAGAGTTATAACAAAAAACTCTTCATTTTCATGTTTATGTCCATTTTTATGAGTTATTGCCCACAGTTTTTAGGTTCAAGTTGGATTTGCAATGCCTATAAGACCCGTTACATGTTTGAGATATATGACTAAAAACTCGTAGTTCGTGTTTTATTGTCGTTTTCATGAGCTATTCCCCACTGTTTAGGGGTTCTAGTGTGATTTACAACGACCATAAGACCTGATACATGTTGGAAAGATATGACCCCAAAATCGCATTTTTCGTGATTTATGGCCGTTTTCATGAGATATTGCCCACTGTTTCGGGGTTCTAGGGTGATTTACAACGACCTAAAGACCTGATACATGTTGGAAATATTTGACCCAAAACTCGCAGTTTTCGTGTTTTATGGCTGTTTTCATGAGGTATTGCCCATAGTTTTATAGTTCTAGGGTGATTTACAGCAACCTTAAGACCCGATACATGTTTGAGAGTTATGAGCAAAAACTCGGCGTGTTTGTGTTTTATGGTCACTTTCATGAGTTATTGCCCACTGTTTTGAGGTTCTAAGCGGATTTGCATACCTCGTAAGAACCATTACATGTTTGAGAGATATGACCAGAAACTCGTCGTTTCCGCGTTTTATGGCCGTTTTCAAGTGCTATTCACCATAGTTATGGTATTCCAGGGCAATTTACAATGACCTTACGACCCGATACATGCTTGAGAGGTATGACCAAAAACTCATCGTTTTCGTGTTTATGGCCATTTAATGAGTTATTGCCAAAAAATTGGGTACAAGTTGTCTATGCAAGGCCTGTAAGACCCGTTAAATGTTTGAGTTATTGCCGTTTTCATGAGCTATTGGCCATAGTTTTGGGGGTTCCATGGCGATTTACAACGACCTTAAGACCTGGTACATGTTTGAGTGTTATGACGAAAAACTCGTCGTTTTCGTGTTTGTGGCTATTTTCATGAGTTATTACCCACAGTTCTTGGGTTCAAGTTGTATTTGCAAGGCCTGTAAGACCCGTTACATGTTTGAGATATATGCCTAAAAACTCGTAGTTTTCGCGTTTTATGGCCGTTTTCATGAGCTATTGCCCATAGATTTGAGGTTCCAGGACGATTTACAACGACCTTAGGACCCGATAGATGTTTGAGAGTTATAACAAAATACTCATCGTTTTCGTGTTTATGGCCATTTTCTTGACTTATTCCCCGTAGTTTTTGGGTTCAAGTTCTATTTGTAAGGCCTGTAAGACCTGTTACATGTTTGAGATATATAACTAAAACTCGTAGTTTTCGCGTTTTATGGCCGTTTTCATGAGCTCTTGGCCATAGTTTTGGGGTTCCAGCAATGACCTTAAGACCCGATACATGTTTGAGAGTTATGAACAAAAACTCGTCGTTTTCGTGTTTATGGCCATTTTCATGAGTTATTGGCCATAGTTTTTGGGTTCAAGTTGTATTTGCAAGGACTGTAAGACCCGTTACATGTTTGAGATAAATGACTAAAACTCGTAGTTTTCGCTTTTTATGGCCGTTTTCATCAGCTATTGGCCATCGTTTTTGGGTTTCCAGGGCGATTTACAACGACCTTAAGGCCCCATACATGTTTGAGAGTTATGACCAAAACCTCGTTGTTTTCGTGTTTATGGCCATTTTCATGAGTTATTGCCCACGGTTTTAGGGTTCAAGTTGTATTTGCAAGGCCTGTAAGACCCGTTACATGTTTGAGATATATGCCTAAAAACTCATAGTTTTCGCGTTTTCTGGCCGTTGTCCTGAGCTATTGCCCATAGATTTAGGGTTCAAGGACCATTTACAACGACCTTAAGACCAGATACATTTTTGACAGCTATAAAAAAATACTCATCATTTTCGTGTTTATGGCCATTTTCATGAGTTATTGCGGAAAGGTTTTGGGTTCAAGTTGTATTTGTAAAGCTTTTAAGACCCGTTACATGTTTGAGATATATGACTGAAAACTCGTAGTTTTCGTGTTTTATGGCCGTTTTCATGAGCTATTTCCCATAGTTTTTGGGGTTCTAGGGCAATTTACAACGACCTTAAGACCCGATACATGTTTGAGAGTATGACCAAAAACTTGTCGTTTTCGTGTTTATGGACAATTTCATGAGTTATTGCCCACAGTTTTTGGGTTCAAGTTGAATTTGCAAGGACTATAAGACACGTTACATGTTTGAGATACATGATAAAAACTCGGTGTTTTCACGTTTTATGGCCGTTTTCATGAGTTATTACACATAGTTTTGGGGTTCCAGGGCGATTTACAACGACCTTAAGACACGATACATGTTAGAGAGTTATAACAAAAAACTCTTCATTTTCATGTTTATGTCCATTTTTATGAGTTATTGCCCACAGTTTTTAGGTTCAAGTTGGATTTGCAATGCCTATAAGACCCGTTACATGTTTGAGATATATGACTAAAAACTCGTAGTTCGTGTTTTATTGTCGTTTTCATGAGCTATTCCCCACTGTTTAGGGGTTCTAGGGTGATTTACAACGACCATAAGACCTGATACATGTTGGAAAGATATGACCCCAAAATCGCATTTTTCGTGATTTATGGCCGTTTTCATGAGATATTGCCCACTGTTTCGGGGTTCTAGGGTGATTTACAACGACCTAAAGACCTGATACATGTTGGAAATATTTGACCCAAAACTCGCAGTTTTCGTGTTTTATGGCTGTTTTCATGAGGTATTGCCCATAGTTTTATAGTTCTAGGGTGATTTACAGCAACCTTAAGACCCGATACATGTTTGAGAGTTATGAGCAAAAACTCGGCGTGTTTGTGTTTTATGGTCACTTTCATGAGTTATTGCCCACTGTTTTGAGGTTCTAAGCGGATTTGCATACCTCGTAAGAACCATTACATGTTTGAGAGATATGACCGTAAACTCGCTTCGTCGTTTTTATGGCCGTTTTCAAGTGCTATTCACCATAGTTATGGTATTCCTGGGCGATTTACAATGACCTTACGACCCGATACATGCTTGAGAGGTATGACCAAAAACTCATCGTTTTCGTGTTTATGGCCATTTAATGAGTTATTGCCAAAAAATTGGGTACAAGTTGTCTTTGCAAGGCCTGTAAGACCCGTTAAATGTTTGAGTTATTGCCGTTTTCATGAGCTATTGGCCATAGTTATGGGGGTTCCATGGCGATTTACAACGACCTTAAGACCTGATACATGTTTGAGTGTTATGACGAAAAACTCGTCGTTTTCGTGTTTGCGGCTATTTTCATGAGTTATTACCCACAGTTCTTGGGTTCAAGTTGTATTTGCAAGGCCTGTAAGACCCGTTACATGTTTGAGATATATGCCGAAAAACTCGTAGTTTTCGCGTTTTATGGCCGTTTTCATGAGCTATTGCCCATAGATTTGAGGTTCCAGGACGATTTACAACGACCTTAGGACCCGATAGATGTTTGAGAGTTATAACAAAATACTCATCGTTTTCGTGTTTATGGCCATTTTCTTGACTTATTCCCCGTAGTTTATGGGTTCAAGTTCTATTTGTAAGGCCTGTAAGACCTATTACATGTTTGAGATATATAACTAAAACTCGTAGTTTTCGCGTTTTATGGCCGTTTTCACGAGCTATTGGCCATAGTTTTGGGGTTCCAGGGCGATTTACAATGACCTTAAGACCCGATACATGTTTGAGAGTTATGACCAAAAACTCGTCGTTTTCGTGTTTATGGCCATTTTCATGAGTTATTGGCCATAGTTTTTGGGTTCAAGTTGTATTTGCAAGGACTGTAAGACCCGTTACATGTTTGAGATATATGACTAAAACTCGTAGTTTTCGCTTTTTATGGCCGTTTTCATCAGCTATTGGCCATCGTTTTGGGGTTTCCAGGGCGATTTACAACGACCTTAAGGCCCCATACATGTTTGAGAGTTATGACCAAAACCTCGTTGTTTTCGTGTTTATGGCCATTTTCATGAGTTATTCCCCGTAGTTTTTGGGTTCAAGTTCTATTTGTAAGGCCTGTAGGACCTGTTACATGTTTGAGATATATAAGTAAAACTCGTAGTTTTCGCGTTTTATGGCCGTTTTCATGAGCTATTGGCCATAGTTTTGGGGTTCCTGGGCGATTTACAATGACCTTAAGACCCGATACATGTTTGAGAGTTATGACCAAAAACTCGTCGTTTTCGTGTTTATGGCCATTTTCATGAGTTATTGGCCATAGTTTTTGGGTTCAAGTTGTATTTGCAAGGACTGTAAGACCGTTACATGTTTGAGATATATGACTAAAACTCGTAGTTTTCGCTTTTTATGGTCGTTTTCATCAGCTATTGGCCATAGTTTTGGGGGTTCCAGGGCGATTTACAACGACCTTAAGGCCCCATACATGTTTGAGAGTTATGACCAAAACCTCGTTGTTTTCGTGTTTACGGCCATTTTCATGAGTTATTGCCCACGGTTTTAGGGTTAAAGTTGTATTTGCAAGGCACCTGAAGACCGTTACATGTTTGAGATATATGCCTAAAACTTCGTAGTTTCGCGTTTCGCCGTTGTCCTGAGCTATTGCCCATAGATTTAGGGTTCCAGGACCATTTACAACGACCTTAAGACCAGATACATGTTTGACAGCTATAAAAAATACTCATCATTTTCGTGTTTGTGGCCATTTTCATGAGTTATTGCGGAAAGGTTTTTGGTTCAAGTTGTATTTGCAAAGCTTTTAAGACCCGTTACATGTTTGAGATATATGACTAAAAGCTCGTAGTTTTCGTGTTTTATGGCCGTTTTCATGAGCTATTTCCCATAGTTTTGGGGTTCCAGGGCAATTTACAACGACCTTAAGACCCGATACATGTTTGAGAGTATGACCAAAAACTTGTCGTTTTCGTGTTTATGGACATTTTCATGAGTTATTGCCCACAGTTTTTGGGTTCAAGTTGAATTTGCAAGGCCTGTAAGACCCGTTACATGTTTGAGATATATGCCTAAAAACTCGTAGTTTTCGCGTTTTATGGCCGTTTTCATGAGCTACTGCCCATAGATTTGAGGTTCCAGGACGATTTACAACGACCTTAGGACCCGATACATGTTTGAGAGTTATAACAAAATACTCATCGTTTTCGTGTTTATGGCCATTTTCATGAGTTATTCCCCGTAGTTTTTGGGTTCAAGTTCTATTTGTAAGGCCTGTAGGACTTGTTACATGTTTGAGATATATAAGTAAAACTCGTAGTTTTCGCGTTTTATGGCCGTTTTCATGAGCTATTGGCCATAGTTTTGGGGTTCCTGGGCAATTTACAATGACCTTAAGACCCGATACATGTTTGAGAGTTATGACCAAAAACTCGTCGTTTTCGTGTTTATGGCCATTTTCATGAGTTATTGGCCATATTTTTTGGGTTCAAGTTGTATTTGCAAGGCCTGTAAGACCCGTTACATGTTTGAGTTATGGCCGTTTTCATGAGCTATTGGCCATAGTTTTGGGGGTTCCATGGCGATTTACAACGACCTTAAGACCTGATACATGTTTGAGTGTTATGACGAAAAACTCGTCGTTTTCGTGTTTATGGCCATTTTCATGAGTTATTGCCCACAGTTTTTGTTTTCAAGTTGTATTTGCAAGGCCTGTAAGACCCGTTACATGTTTGAGATATATGCCTAAAAACTCGTAGTTTTCGCGTTTTATGGCCGTTTTCATGAGCTACTGCCCATAGATTTGAGGTTCCAGGACGATTTACAACGACCTTAGGACCCGATACATGTTTGAGAGTTATAACAAAATACTCATTGTTTTCGTGTTTATGGCCATTTTCATGAGTTATTCCCCGTAGTTTTTGGGTTCAAGTTCTATTTGTAAGGCCTGTAGGACATGTTACATGTTTGAGATATATAAGTAAAACTCGTAGTTTTCGCGTTTTATGGCCGTTTCATGAGCTATTGGCCATAGTTTTGGGGTTCCTGGGCGATTTACAATGACCTTAAGACCCGATACATGTTTGAGAGTTATGACCAAAAACTCGTCGTTTTCGTGTTTATGGCCATTTTCATGAGTTATTGGCCATAGTTTTTGGGTTCAAGTTGTATTTGCAAGGACTGTAAGACCGTTACATGTTTGAGATATATGACTAAAACTCGTAGTTTTCGCTTTTTATGGTCGTTTTCATCAGCTATTGGCCATAGTTTTGGGGGTTCCAGGGCGATTTACAACGACCTTAAGGCCCCATACATGTTTGAGAGTTATGACCAAAACCTCGTTGTTTTCGTGTTTATGGCCATTTTCATGAGTTATTGCGGAAAGGTTTTGGGTTCAAGTTGTATTTGCAAAGCTTTTAAGACCCGTTACATGTTTGAGATATATGACTAAAAACTCGTAATTTTCGTGTTTTATGGCCGTTTTAATGAGCTATTTCCCATAGTTTTTGGGGTTCCAGGGCAATTTACAACGACCTTAAGACCCGATACATGTTTCAGAGTATGACCAAAAACTTGTCGTTTTCGTGTTTATGGACATTTTCATGAGTTATTGCCTACAGTTTTTGGGTTCAAGTTGAATTTGCAAGGACTATAAGACCCGTTACATGTTTGACATACATGACAAAAACTCGGTGTTTTCACGTTTTATGGCCGTTTTCATGAGCTATTACACATAGTTTTGGGGTTCCAGGGCGATTTACAACGACCTTAAGACGCGATACATGTTAGAGAGTTATAACAAAAAACTCTTCATTTTCATGTTTATGTCCATTTTTATGAGTTATTGCCCACAGTTTTTAGGTTCAAGTTGGATTTGCAATGCCTATAAGACCCGTTACAAGTTTGAGATATATGACTAAAAACTCGTAGTTCGTGTTTTATTACCGTTTTCATGAGCTATTCCCCACTGTTTAGGGGTTCTAGGGCAATTTACAACGACCATAAGACCTGATACATGTTGGAAAGATATGACCCCAAAATCGCATTTGTCGTGTTTTATGGATGTTTTCATGAGCTATTGCCCACAGTTTTATGATTTTAGGGCAATTTAGAGCAACCTTAAGACTCGATACATGTTTGAGAGTTATGACCAAAAACTTTTCCTTTTCGTGTTTTATGGTCGTTTTCATGAGCTATTGCCCACATTTTTGGGTTCAAGTTGTATTTGCAAGGCCTGTAAGACCCGTTACATGTTTGAGATATTTGACTAAAACTCGTAGTTTTCGTGATTTCTGGCCGTTTTCATGAGCTATTGCCCACTGTTTAGGGGTTCTAGGGCGATTTACAACGACCTAAATACCTGATACATTTTGGAAAGATTTGACCCAAAACTCGCAGTTTTCGTGTTTTATGGCTGTTTTCATGAGCTATTGCCCATAGGTTTATAGTTCTAGGGTGATTTACAGCATCCTTAAGACCCGATACATGTTTGAGAGGTATGAGCAAAAACTCGGCGTTTTTGTGTTTTATGGTCACTTTCATGAGTTATTGCCCACTGTTTTTGGGTTGTAGGCGGATTTGCATAGCTCGTAAGAACCATTACATGTTTGAGAGATATGACCAGAAACTCGTCGTTTCCACGTTTTATGGACGTTTTCAAGAGCTATTCACCATAGTTTTGGTATTCCAGGGCGATTTACAACGACCTTACGACCCGATACATGCTTGGGAGGTATGACCAAAAACTCATCGTTTCCGCGTTTTATGGCTGTTTTCAAGATTTATTCACCATAGTTTTGGTATTCCAGGGCGGTTTACACCGACCTTACGACCCGATACATGCTTGAGAGGTATGACCAAAAACTCATCGTTTTCGTGTTTATGGCCGTTTAATGAGTTATTGCCAAAAACAATTGGGTACAAGTTGTATTTGCAAGGCATGTAAGACCCGTTACATGTTTGAGATATATGACTAAAACTCGTAGTTTTCGCTTTTTATGGCCGTTTTCATGAGCTATTGGCCATAGTTTTGGGGGTTCCAGGGCGATTTACAACGACCTTAAGGCCCCATATATGTTTGAGAGTTATTACCAAAACCTCATTGTTTTCGTGTTTATGGCCATTTTCATGAGTTATTGCCCACGGTTTTAGGGTTCAAGTTGTATTTGCAAGGCCTGTAAGACTCGTTACATGTTTGAGATATATGCCTAAAAACTCGTAGTTTTCGCGTTTTCTGGCCGTTGTCCTGAGCTATTGCCCATAGATTTAGGGTTCTAGGACCATTTACAACGACCTTAAGACCTGATACATGTTTGACAGCTATAACAAAATACTCATCATTTTCGAGTTTATGGCCATTTTCATGAGTTATTGCCCACAGTTTTTTGGTTCAAGTTGTATTTACAAAGTCCTGTAATACCCGTTACATGTTTGAGATATGACTAAAACTCATAGTTTTCATGTTTTATGGCTGTTTTCATGAGCTATTGGCCATAGTTTTGGGGGTTCGAGGGCGATTTACAATGACCTTAAGACCTGATACATGTTTGAGAGTTATGACCACAAACAAGTAGTTTTCGTGTTTATGGCCATTTCATGAATTATTGCTCATAGTTTTTGGGTTCAAGTTTTATTTGCCAGGCCTGTAAGACTCCTTACATGTATTATGGCCGTTTTCATGAGCTATTGGCCATAGTTTTGGGGGTTCTAGGGCGATTTACAACGACCTTAAGGCCCGATACATGTTTGAGAGTTATGACCAAAAACTCGTTGTTTTCGTGGTTATGGCCATTTTCATGAGGTATTGCCCACAGTTTTTGGGTTCAAGTTGTATTTTCATGAGGTATTGCTAGTAGTTTCTTTTCCCTCGAGTTGATCTACTGTATCTCGAAATTTGATCCACGGATTAAGAGCCACGAGTGATTCGCTCCTGCCCTCATGGATCGGTCCTCCAAATAATATCAGACAAATAGCATGCATGTCAGACTAAGTTTAAATAAATTAACCGATCGGTAGAGAACTAAACGGGGAAGATGAGATTGAATCAGCGTGCTAAAATTCTCTGCGTGCGCGTGTTCCATGTCACCGGGAAGCAGCCAGGTCAGATTGATTGGCATCCAACTCTGAGTCATCGGATATCAATTCTTTGATGGCGCGTCAGATTCTGCTGGTGATGGTGAGAGATCCCGCCCGAATTATCACCCTCCAAGCACCGCTTGCCCCACGGTGGGCGCCAACTGTCGTTGTATTGCATGACAGATGCTACTGAGGGTAGCTTACGTAGAGGGAGCAAGGCGATGTAGGAGAATCCGGGAGCGAGATTGGCACACGATGTACCCAGGTTCACGTCCCCTCGGTGGAGGATCGCTACGTCCTGCTATCAATCTAGTATATGAGTATAGATTGGTTTGCATGAGAGCCGCCGTAGGCGCAGGGAGAGACTAGATCTAATGAGATGTGGGAGAGCATATATCGTGGGGGTTCCCCTGGTGGCTTTATATATGCAGCCAGTTAGGGTTTACAAGTACTTGGTGGGCTTTGTATACGAGTCTCCGTCTTGGGCCTCCAGTCGGCGCTAGTCGTCTAGGTCCAGTATGCGCCAGTCGCCGTATTTGGCGAGTCGACTCGCTCCGGGATTAGCGATCCAGCTGGTGACTCCGCTTCAAGGTTATACCCCGATTGGTATTCCCCGATCACTGTAAGACCCGTTACATGTTTGAGATATATGCCTAAAAACTCGTAGTTTTCACGTTTTATGGCCGTTTTCATGAGCTATTGGCCATAGTTTTGGGGGTTCTAGGGCGATTTACAACGGCCTTAAGGCCCGATACATGTTTGAGAGTTATAACAAAATACTCATGATTTTCGTGTTTATGGCCATTTTCATGAGTTATTGCCAAAAAAATTGGGTTCAAGTTGTATTTGCAAGGCCTGTAAGACCCATTACATGTTTGAGATATGACCAAACCTCGTAGTTTTCACGTTTTATGGCCGTTTTCATGAGCTATTGGCCATAGTATTGGGGGTTCTAGGGCGATTTACAACGACCTTAAGACCTGATACATGTTTGAGTGTTATGACCAAAAACTTGTCTTTTTCGTGTTTATGGCCATTTTCATGAGTTATTGCCAAAAAAATTGGGTTCAAGTTGTATTTGCAAGGCCTGTAAGACCCATTACATGTTTGAGATATATAACTAAAACTCGTAGTTTTCGCGTTTTATGGCCGTTTTCATGAGCTATTGGCCATAGTTTTGGGGTTCCAGGGCGATTTACAATGACCTTAAGACTCGATACAGGTTTGAGAGTTATGACCAAAAACTTGTCATTTTCGTGTTTATGGCCATTATCATGAGTTACTGGCCATAGTTTTTGGGTTCAAGTTGTATTTGCAAGGCATGTAAGACCCGTTACATGTTTGAGATATATGACTAAAACTCGTAGTTTTCGCTTTTTATGGCCGTTTTCATGAGCTATTGGCCATAGTTTTGGGGGTTCCAGGGCAATTTACAACGACCTTAAGACCCGATACATGTTTGAGAGTTATGACCAAAAACTCGTCGTTTTCGTGTTTATGACCATTTTCATGAGTTATTGCCCATAGTTTTTGGGTTCAAGTTGTATTTCCCAGGCCTATAGAACCCGTTACATGTTTGACATATATGACAAAAACTAAGAGTTCTCGCGTTTTATGGCCGTTTTCATGAGCTATTACACATAGTTTTGGGGTTCCAGGGTGATTTACAACGAACTTACGACCTGATTGAGAGTTATAACAAAAAATCTAGTCATTTTCATGTTTATGTCCATTTTTATGAGTTATTGCCCATAGTTTTATGATTCTAGGGCGATTTACAGCAACCTTAAGACTCGATACATGTTTGAGAGTTATGACCAAAAACTCTTCCTTTTCGTGTTTTATGGTCGTTTTCACGAGCTATTGGCCATAGTTTTTAGGTTCTAGGTGGATTTGCATACCCCGTTAGAACCGTTACATGTTTCAGAGATATGACTAGAAACTCATCGTTTCCGCGTTTTATGGCCGTTTTCATGAGCTATTGCCCACAGTTTTGGGGTTCCTGGGCGATTTACAACGACCTTACGACTCGATACATGCTTGAGAGTTATGACCAAAAACTCGTCGTTTTCGTGCTTATGGCCATTTTCATGAGTTATTGCCGAAAGTTTTTTGGTCAAGTTGTATTTGCAAGGCCTATAAGACCCGTTACATATTTGAGATATATGACTAAAACTCGTAGTTTTCCCGTGTTTTGGCTATTTTCACAAGCTATTGGCCATAGTTTTGGGGGTTCTAGGGCTATTTACAACGACCTATAGACCCGATACATTTTTGAGAGTTATGAACAAAAACTCGAGGTTTTCGTGTTTATGGCCATTTTCATGAGTTATTACCCATAGTTTTTGGGTTCAAGTTGTATTTGCAAGGCCTGTAAGACCCATTACATGTTTGATATAATTAACTAAAACTCGTACTTTTCGCGTTATATGGTCGTTTTCATGAGCTATTGCCCAAAGTTTTCGAGGGTTCCACAATTTACAACGACCTTAAGACCCGATACATGTTTGAGAGTTATGACCAAAAACTCGTCGTTTTAGTGTTTATGGCCATTTTCAAGAGTTATTGCCCATAGTTTTTGGGTTCAAGTTTTATTTACATGGCCTGTAAGACTCATTACATGTATGAGATATATGACTAAAACTCGTAGTTTTCGCTTTTTATGGCCGTTTTCATGAGCTACTGGCCATAGTTTTGGGGGTTCCAGGGCAATTTACAACGACCTTAAGACCCGATACATGTTTGAGAGTTATGACCAAAAACTTTTCGTTTTAGTGTTTATGGCCATTTTCAAGAGTTATTGCCCATAGATTTTGGGTTCAAGTTTTATTTGCATGGCCTGTAAGACTCGTTACATGTATGAGATATATGACTAAAACTCGTAGTTTTCACGTTTTATGGCCGTTTTCATGAGCTATTGGCCATAGTTTTGGGGGTCCTAGGGCGATTTACAACAGCCTTAAGGCCTGATACATGTTCGAGAATTGTGACCAAAAACTCATCGTTTTCGTGTTTATGACCATTTTCATGAGTTACTGCCCAAAGTTTTTGGGTTCAAGTTGTATTTGCAAGGCCTATCAGACCCATTACATGTTTGAGATATATGCCTAAAAACTCGTTTTTTTCGCGTTGTATGGCTGTTTTCATGAGCTATTGCCCGATACATGTTTGAGAGTTATAACAAAATACTCATCGTTTTCGTGTTTATGGCCATTTTCATGAGTGATTGCAAAAAAAAATTGGGTTCAAGTTGTATTTGCAAGGCCTATAAGACCCATTACATGTTTAAGATATGACCAAAACTCGTAGTTTTCACGTTTATGGCCGTTTTCATGAGCTATTGGCCATAGTATTGGGGGTTCCAGGGCCATTTACAACGACCTTAAGACCTGCTACATGTTTGAGTGTTATGACCAAAAACCTGTCGTTTTCGAGTTTATGGCCATTTTCATGAGTTATTGCCCATAGTTATTGGGTTCAAGTTCTATTTGCAAGGCCTGTAAGACCCGTTACATATTTGAGATATATGCCTAAAAACTCGTAGTTTTCGTGTTTTATGGCCGTTTTCATGAGCTATTGCCCATAGATTTAGGGTTCCAGGATCATTTACAACGACCTTAAGACCCGAAACATGTTTAGATATAGAAAAATACTCGTCGTTTTCGTGTTTATGGCCATTTTCATGAGTTATTGCGGAAAGGTTTTGGGTTCAAGTTGTATTTGCAAGGCTTTTAAGACCCGTTACATGTTTGAGATATATGACTAAAAACTCGTAGTTTTCGCATTTTATGGCTGTTTTCATGAGCTATTGCCCGTAGTTTTCGCGGGTTCCAGGGAAATTTACAACGACCTTAAGACGCGATACACGTTTGAGTGTTATGCCAAAAAACTCAGGGTTTTCGTGTTTATGTCCATTTTGATGAGTTATTGCCCAGAGTTTTTGGGTTCAAGTTGTATTTGCAAGGCCTATAAGACCCGTTACATGTTTGACATACATGACAAAAACTAAGAGTTTTCGCGTTTTATGGCCGTTTTCATGAGCTATTACACATAGTTTTGGGGTTCCAGGGAGATTTACAACGACCTTAAGACCCGATACATTTTTGAGAGTTAGAACAAAAAAACTCGTCATTTTCATGTTTATGTCTATTTTTAAGAGTTATTGCCCACAGTTTTTAGGTTCCAGTTGGATTTGCAATGCCTGTAAGACCCGTTACATCTTTGAGATATATGACTAAAAACTCGTAGTTCCTGTTTTATTGCCGTTTTCATGAGCTATTCCCCACTGTTTAAGGGTACTAGGGTGATTAACAATGACCTTAAGACCTGATACATGTTGGAAAAACATGACCCCAAAATCGCAGTTTTCGTGTTTTATGGATGTTTTCATGAGGTATTGCCCACAGTTTTATGATTCTAGGGCGATTTACAGCAACCTTAAGACTCGATACATGTTTGAGAGTTCTGACCAAAAACTCTCCCTTTTCTTTTTTTATTGTCGTTTTCATGAGCTATTGCCATAGTTTTAGGGTTCTAGGGCGATTTACAATGACCTTAAAACCCGATACATGCTTGAGAGTTATGACCAAAAACTCGTCCTTTTCGTGTTTATGGCCATTTTCATGAGTTATTGCCGAACGTTGTTGGGTCAAGTTGTATTTGCAAGGCCTATAAGACCTGTTACAAGTTTGAGATATATGACTAAAACTCGTAGTTTTCGCGTTTTTTGGCTGTTTTCACGAGTTATTGGCCATAGTTTTGGGGGTTCCAAGGTAATTTACAATGACCTTAAGTTCTGATACATGTTTGAGTTATGACCAAAAACTCATCGTTTTCGTGTTTATGGCCATTTTTATGAGTTATTGCCCACAGTTTTTGGGTTCAAGTTGTATTTGCAAGGCCTGTAAGACCGGTTACATGTTTGATATATATGACTAAAACTCGCACTTTTCACGTTTTATGGCTGTTTTCATGAGCTATTGGCCATAGGTTTGGGGTTTCCAGGGCTATTTACAACGACCTTAAGACCCGATACATTTTTGAGAGTTATGACCAAAAACTCATTGTTTTCGTGTTTATGGCCATTTTCATGAGTTATTTTCAAAACAATTTGGGTTCCAGTTGTATTTGCACAGGCCTGTAAGACCTGTTACATGTTTGAGATATACTAAAACTTGTAGTTTTCACGTTTTATGGCTGTTTTCATGAGCTATTGGCCATAGTTTTGGGGATTCTAGGGCGATTTACAACGACCTTAAGACCTGATACATGTTTGAGTGTTATGACCAAAAACTCATCGTTTTCGTGTTTATGGCCATTTTCATGAGTTATTGCCCTTAGTTTTGGGGTTCAAGTTGTATTCGAAAGGCCTGTCAGACATGTTACATGTTTGAGATATATGACTAAAACTCGTAGTTTTCGCGTTTTATGGCCGTTTTCATGAGATATTGGCCATAGATTTGGGGATTCAAGGGCGATTTATAACGACCTTATGACCCGATACATGTTTGAGAGTTATTACCACAATCTCGTCGTTTTCGTGTTAAGTGCCATTTTGATGCGTTAATGCCCACGGTTTTTGGGTTCAAGTTATATTTCCGAGGCCTGTAAGACCCGTTACATGTTTGAGATATTGGACTAAAAACTCGTAGTTTTCACGTTTTATGGTCGTTTTCATGAGCTATTGCCCATAGTTTTCGCGGGTTCCAGGGAAATTTACAACGACCTTAAGATGCGATACATGTTTGAGTGTTATGACGAAAAACTCAGCGTTTTCCTGTTTATGGCCATTTTCATGAGTTATTGCCCATAGTTTTTGGGCTCAAGTTGTATTTGCAAGGCCTGTAAGACCACGTTACATGTTTGACATATATATGACTAAAACTCGTAGTTTTTGCGTTTCTGGCTGTTTTCATGAGCTATTGGCCATAGTTTTGGGGGTTCGAGGGCGATTTACAACGACCTTATGTCCCAATACATGTTCTAGAGTTATGACCACAAACTCGTCGTTTTAATATTAAGGGGCATTTTGATGAGTTATTGCCCACGATTTTTGGGTTCAAGATGTATTTGAGAGGCCTATAAGACCCGTTGCATGTTTGAGATATTTGACTAAAAACTCGTAGTTTTCACATATTATGGCCGTTTTCATGAGCTATTGCCCATAGTTTTTGGGGGTTCGAGGGAAATTTACAATGACCTTAAGACCCCATATATGTTTGGGAGTTATGACCAAAAACTCGTCGTTTTCGTGTTTATGGCCATTTTCATGAGTTATTACCCATAGTTTTTGGGTTCAAGTTGTATTTGCAAGGCCTGTAACACACGTTACATGTTTGAGATATATGACTAAAACTCAAAGTTTTCATGAGCTATTGCCCATTATTTAGGGGTTCTAGGGCGATTTACAACGAACTAAAGACCTGATACATGTTGGAAAGATATGACCCAAAACTCGCAGTTTTCGTGTTTTATGGCTGTTTTCATGAGCTATTGCCCACAGTTTTATGGTTCTTGGGCGATTTATAGCAACCTTAAGATCCGATACATGTTTGAGAGTTATGACCAAAAACTCGTCGTTTTTGTGTTTTATGGTCACTGATTTTCATACCTCGTAAGAACCGTTACATGTTTGAGAGATATGACCAGAAACTCGTCGTTTTCGCGTTTTATGGCCGTTTTCATGAGCTATTCACCACAGTTTTGGGATTCTAGGGTGATTTACAACGACGTTACGACCCGATACATGCTTGAGAGTTATGACCAAAAACTCGTCGTTTTCGTGTTTATGGCCATTTTCATGAGTTATTGCCGAAAGTTTTTGGATTCAAGTTGTATTTTCAAGGCCTATAAGACCCGTTACATGTTTGATATATATGACTAAAACTAATAGTTTTCGCGTTTTTTGGCTGTTTTCATGAGCTATTGGCCATAGTTTTGGGGATTCCAGGACTATTTACAACGACCTTAAGACCCGATACATGTTTGAGAGTGATGAACAAAAACTCGACGTTTTCATGTTTATGGCCATTTTCATGAGTTATTTCCCATAGTTTTTGGGTTCAAGTTGTATTTGCAAGGACTGTAAGACCCGTTACATGTTTGAGATATATAACTAAAACTCGTAGTTTTCGCGTTGTATGGTCGTTTTCAGGAGCTATTGCCCACAGTTTTATGATTCTAGGGAGATTTACAACAACCTTAAGACTCGATACATGTTTGAGAGTTATGACCAAAAACTCGTCGTTTTCGTGTTTATGGCCATTTTCATGAGTTATTGCCCATAATTTTTGGGTTCAAGTTATATTTGCAAGGCCTGTAAGACCCGTTACATGTTTGAGATGTATGCCTAAAACTCGTAGTTTCGTTTTATGGCCGTTTTCAGGAGCTATTGCCCACAGATTTATGATTCTAGGGTGATTTACAACAACCTTAAGACTTGATACATGTTTGAGAGTTATGACCAAAAACTCGTCGTTTTTGTGTTTTATGGTCACTGATTTTCATACCTCGTAAGAACCGTTACATGTTTGAGAGATATGACCAGAAACTCGTCGTTTTCGCGTTTTATGGCCGTTTTCATGAGCTATTCACCACAGTTTTGGGATTCTAGGGTGATTTACAACGACGTTACGACCCGATACATGCTTGAGAGTTATGACAAAAAACTCGTCGTTTTCGTGTTTATGGCCATTTTCATGAGTTATTGCCGAAAGTTTTTGGGTTCAAGTTGTATTTTCAAGGCCTATAAGACCCGTTACATGTTTGATATATATGACTAAAACTAATAGTTTTCGCGTTTTTTGGCTGTTTTCATGAGCTATTGGCCATAGTTTTGGGGATTCCAGGACTATTTACAACGACCTTAAGACCCGATACATGTTTGAGAGTGATGAACAAAAACTCGACGTTTTCATGTTTATGGCCATTTTCATGAGTTATTTCCCATAGTTTTTGGGTTCAAGTTGTATTTGCAAGGACTGTAAGACCCGTTACATGTTTGAGATATATAACTAAAACTCGTAGTTTTCGCGTTGTATGGTCGTTTTCAGGAGCTATTGCCCACAGTTTTATGATTCTAGGGAGATTTACAACCTTAAGACTCGATACATGTTTGAGAGTTATGACCAAAAACTCGTCGTTTTCGTGTTTATGGCCATTTTCATGAGTTATTGCCCATAATTTTTGGGTTCAAGTTATATTTGCAAGGCCTGTAAGACCCGTTACATGTTTGAGATGTATGCCTAAAACTCGTAGTTTCGTTTTATGGCCGTTTTCAGGAGCTATTGCCCACAGATTTATGATTCTAGGGTGATTTACAACAACCTTAAGACTTGATACATGTTTGAGAGTTATGACCAAAAACTCGTCGTTTTCGTGTTTATTGCCATTTTCATGAGTTATTGCCCATAATATTTGGGTTCAAGTTATATTTACAAGGCATGTAAGACCCATTACATGTTTGAGATATATGCCTAAAACTCGTAGTTTTCGCAATTTATGGCCGTTTTCATGAGCTATTGCCCATAGTTTTCGGGGGTTCTAGGCCAATTTACAACGACCTTAAGACCTGATACATGTTTGAGAGTTATGACCAAAAAATCGTCATTTTCGTGTTTATGGCCATTTTCATGAGTTATTGCCCGTAGTTTTGGGGTTCAAGTATATTTGAAAGGCCTGTAAGACACATTACATGTTTGAGATATATGACTAAAACTCGTAATTTTCGCGTTTTATGGCCATTTTCATGAGCTATTGCCCATAGATTTGTGGGTTCGAGGGCGATTTATAACGACCTTATGACCCGATACATGTTTGAGAATTATGACCACAAACTCGTCGTTTTCGTGTTAAGGGACATTTTGATGAGTTAATGCCCACTATTTTTGGGTTCAAGTTGTATTTGTGAGGCCTGTAAGGACCGTTACAGGATTGAGATATTTGACTAAAAACTCGTAGTTTTCTGGGGTTCCCGGGCAATTTACAACAACCTTAAGACGTGATACACGTTTGAGTGTTATGACCAAAAACTCATCGTTTTCGTGTTAATGGCCATTTTCATGAGTTATTGCCCATAGTTTTTTGGTTCAAGTTGTATTTGCAAGGCCTATAAGACACGTTACATGTTTGAGATATTTGACTAAAACTCGTCGTTTTCGTGTTTTATGGTCGTTCTCATGAGCTATTGGCCATAGTTTTGGGGGTTCGAGGGCGATTTACAATGACCTTAAGACCTGATACATGTTTGAGAGTTATGACCACAAACTCGTCGTTTTCGTGTTAAGGGCCATTTTGATGAGTTATTGCCCTCGGTTTTTTGGGTTCAAGTTGTATTTGCGAGGCCTGTACGACCAGTTACATGTTTGAGATATTTGACTAAAAACTCGTAGTTTTTGCGTTTTATGGCCGTTTTCATGAGCTATTGCCCATAGATTTGGAGTTCCAGGATGATTTAAAATGACCTGAAGACCCGATACATGTTTTAGACTTATTACAAAAAATACGCCGTTTTCGTGTTTATGGCCATTTCCATGAGTTATTGCGGAAAGTTTTTGGGGTCAAGTTGTATTTGCAAGGCTTGTAAGACTCGTTACATGTTTGATATATATGACTATAAACTCGTAGTTTTCGTGATTTATGGCCGTTTTCATGATCTATTACCCACTGTTTAGGGGTTCTAGGGCGATTTACAATGACCTAAAGACCTGATACATGTTAGAAAGATATGACCCAAAACTCGCATTTTCGCGTTTTATGGCTATTTTCATGAGCTCTTGCCCATAGTTTTATGGTTCTTGGGCGATTTACAGCAACCTTAAGACCCGATACATGTTAGAGAGTTATGACCAAAAATTCGTCGTTTTTGTGTTTTATGGTCACTTTCATGAGTTATTGCCCACTGTTTTTGGGTTCTAGGCGGATTTGCATACCTTGTAAGAACCGTTACATGTTTGAGAGATATGACCAGAAACTCGTCATTTCCGTGTTTTATGGTTGTTTTCATGAGCTATTCACTACAGTTTTGGGATTCTAGGACGATTTACAACGACCTTACGAACCGATACATGCTTGAGAGTTATGACCAAAAACTCGTCGTTTTCGTGTTTATGGCCATTTTCATGAGTTATTGCCAAAATAATTTGGGTTCAAGTTGTATTTGCAAAGGCCTGTAAGACCCGTTACATGTTTGAGATATGACTAAAACTAGTTTTCATGAGCCGTTGGCCATAATTTTGGGGGTTCCAGGGAGATTTACAATGACCTTAGGACCTGTTACTTGTTTGAGTGCTATGACCAAAAACTCATCGTTTTCGTGTTAATGGCCATTTTCATGAGTTATTGCCCGTAGTTTTTGGGTTCAAGTTGTATTTGCAAGGCCTGTAAGACACGCTACATGTTTGAGATATTTGACTAAATCTCGTAGTTTTCGCGTTTTATGGCCGTTTTCATGAGCTATTGGCCATAGTTTTGGGGGTTCGAGGGTGATTTACAATGACCTTTAGACCTGATACATGTTTGAGAGTTATGACCACAAACTCGTCGTTTTCGTGTTAAGGGCCATTTTGATGAGTTATTGCCCACAGTTTTTGGGTTCAAGTTGTATTTGCGAGGCCTGTAAGACCAGTTACATGTTTGAGATGTTTGACTAAAAACTCGTCGTTTTTGCGTTTTATGGACGTTTTCATGAGCTAATGCCCATAGATTTGGAGTTCCAGGATGATTTAAAACGACCTGAAGACCCGATACATGTTTTAGACTTATAACAAAAAACACGTCGTTTTCGTGTTTATGGCCATTTCAATGAGTTATTGCGGAAAGTTTTGGGGGTCAAGTTGTATTTGCAGGCTTGTAAGACCCGTTACATGTTTGATATATATGACTATAAACTCGTAGTTTTCGTGATTTATGGCCGTTTTCATGAGCTATTGCCCACTGCTTAGGTGTTCTAGGGAGATTTACAACGACCTGAAGACACGATACATGTTGGAAAGATATGACCAAAACTCAAAGTTTTCATGTTTAAGGCTGTTTTCATGAGCTATTGCCCACAGTTTTATGGTTCTTGGGCGATTTACAGCAACCTTAAGACCCGATACATGTTTGAGAGTTATGACCAAAAATTCGTCGTTATTGTATTTTATGGTCACTTTCAAGAGTTATTTGCCCACTGTTTTTGGGTTCTAGGCGAATTTGCATACCTCGTAAGAACCGTTACATGTTTGAGAGATATGACCAGAAACTTGTCGTAGTTTTCACGTTTTATGGCCATTTTCATGAGCTATTTCCCATAGTTTTCAGGGGTTCCAGGGTAATTTACAACGACCTTAAGACTCGACACATGTTTGAGAGTTATGACCAAAAACTCATCGTTTTCGTGTTTATGGCCATTTTCATGAGTTATTGCCCACAGTTTGTGGGTTCAAGTTGTATTTGCAAGGCCTGTAAGACCCGTTACATGTTTGATATATATGACTAAAACTCATAGTCTTCACGTTTTACGGCCGTTTTCATGAGCTATTGGCCATAGTTTTGGGGGTTCTAGGGCGATTTACAACGACCTTATGACCCGATACATTTTTGGGAGTTATGACCAAAAACTCATCATTTTCGTGTTTATGGCCATTTTCATGAGTTATTGCCAAAATAATTTGGGTTCAAGTTGTATTTGCAAAGGCCTGTAAGACCCATTACATGTTTGAGATATGACTAAATCTAGTTTTCATGAGCCGTTGGCCATAATTTTGGGGGTTCCAGGGAGATTTACAATGACCTTAGGACCTGTTACTTGTTTGAGTGCTATGACCAACAACTCATCGTTTTCGTGTTAATGGCCATTTTCATGAGTTATTGCCCATAGTTTTTGGGTTCAAGTTGTATTTGCACGGCCTGTAAGACACGCTACATGTTTGAGATATTTGACTAAATCTCGTAGTTTTCGCGTTTTATGGCCGTTTTCATGAGCTATTGGCCATAGTTTTGGGGGTTCGAGGGTGATTTACAATGACCTTTAGACCTGATACATGTTTGAGAGTTATGACCACAAACTCGTCGTTTTCGTGTTAAGGGCCATTTTGATGAGTTATTACCCACAGTTTTTGGGTTCAAGTTGTATTTGCGAGGCCTGTAAGACCAGTTACATGTTTGAGATGTTTGACTAAAAACTCGCTGCTTTTATGCTTTTATGGACGTTTTCATGAGCTAATGCCCATAGATTTGGAGTTCCAGGATGATTTAAAACGACCTGAAGACCCGATACATGTTTTAGACTTATAACAAAAAACACGTCGTTTTCGTGTTTATGGCCATTTCCATGAGTTATTGCGGAAAGTTTTGGGGGTCAAGTTGTATTTGCAGGCTTGTAAGACCCGTTACATGTTTGATATATATGACTATAAACTCGTAGTTTTCGTGATTTATGGCCGTTTTCATGAGCTATTGCCCACTGCTTAGGTGTTCTAGAGCGATTTACAACGACCTGAAGACCTGATTCATGTTGGAAAGATATGACCAAAACTCAAAGTTTTCATGTTTAAGGCTGTTTTCATGAGCTATTGCCCATAGTTTTATGGTTCTTGGGCGATTTACAGCAACCTTAAGACCCGATACATGTTTGAGAGTTATGACCAAAAATTCGTCGTTATTGTGTTTTATGGTCACTTTCAAGAGTTATTTGCCCACTGTTTTTGGGTTCTAGGCGGATTTGCATACCTCGTAAGAACCGTTACATGTTTCGGGGGTTCCAAGGCAATGTACAACGACCTTAAGAATCGATACATGTTTGAGAGTTATTACCAAAAACTCGTCGTTTTCGTGTTTATGACCATTTTCATAAGTTATTGCCCATAGTTTTTGGTTCAAGTTGTATTTGCAAGGCCTGTAAGACCGGTTACATGTTTGATATATATGACTAAAACTCGTAGTTTTCATGTTTTATGGTCATTTTCATGAGCTATTGGCTATAGTTTTGGGGCTCCAGGGCGATTTACAATGACCTTATGACCCGATACATTTTTTAGAGTTGTGAGCAAAAACTCATCGTTTTCGTGTTTATGGCCATTTTCATGAGTTATTGCCAAAACAATTTGGGTTCAAGTTGTATTTGCAAGGCTTGTAAGTCCCGTTACATGTTTGAGATATGACTAAAACTCGTAGTTTTCTTGTTTTATGGCCATTTTCATGAGCTATTGGCCATAGTTTTGGTGGTTCCAGGGCAATTTACAATGACCTTAAGACCTGATACATGTTTGAGTGTTATGACCAAAGACTCATCGTTTTCGTGTTGATGGCCATTTTCATGAGTTATTGCCCGTAGTTTTTGGGTTCAGGTTGTATTTGCAAGGTCTGTAAGACCCGTTACATGTTTGAGATATATGACTAAAACTCGTAGTTTTCGCTTTTCATGGCCGTTTTCATGAGCTATTGGCCATAGTTTTGGGGGTTCCAGGGCGATTTACAACGACCTTAAGGCCCCATACATGTTTGAGAGTTATGACCAAAACCTCATTGTTTTCGTGTTTATGGCCATTTTCATGAGTTATTGCCCACGGTTTTAGGGTTCAAGTTGTATTTGCAAGGCCTGTAAGACCCGTTACATGTTTGAGATATATGCTTAAAAACTCGTAGTTTTCGCGTTTTCTGGCCGTTGTCCTGAGCTATTGCCCATAGATTTAGGGTTCTAGGACCATTTACAACGACCTTAAGACCTGATACATGTTTGACAGCTATAACAAAATACTCATCATTTCCGTATTTCTGGCCATTTTCATGAGTTATTGCGGAAAGGTTTTGGGTTCGAGTTGTATTTGCAAAGCTTTTAAGACCCGTTACATGTTTGAGATTATCACATCCCAAAAATTTTCAAATTTTGAAATGTGAAAAATAAATAAACAAAATAAAATTTTGTTGAAATTTAGGGTGAGATGAAACTTTTTGATTCCAATTGGAAACATCCAAACCTATTTTGATCAAATAAATTACTATTTTTGGATCTTTTAATAAAAAGATTTGGTTTTCAAAAGAAAAGGTAGAATTATAAATAAAGATTATTTCATAGAGCGAAATTAAATCTTGGCCAAGCTTTTGAAATAAAATATTTCTATTTGATAAAAGGAGTAAAGGTTTATTTAAATAAAATAATGAGGATTTATTAGTATCCAATTTTATTAAAGTAAAGGCTTTTCCATTTTTAAATAAACGCTAAAACTTGTTAATTTATTTTAAATAAGATTTCCAAGTGTTTTATATCTTCAAATAAAACCTACTGAATTGATTTTGGTGTTATTTTAGATTTCAAATTGAGATTTAAAATAAATTAAACCCTATTTGAATTAATAACTAAGGTCTATTTTATTTAATTATTAATGGATCCTAAAAAGAATAAAAATTATTTGTTTTGGACTTTGATTTGTGTTGATAAACAGAATTAAAAATCTACACAAAGTTTGGCAAAGGTTTGAATTCATTTGGAGTTTGAATTGTTTGTTTGAAAATCAAAACAGAAAATCAAATAGAAAAAGAAAAAGCTTACAGAATAAAAAAAAGTGAAACAAAATAACCCACTAAGCAAGGCTCAGCAAGCCCAGCTCCAGCCCAGCTAAACTCCCCGCGGTGAAACGTTTTCTACCCAATCACACTGTGCATCACGCACGAGTGGACCCCGCCTGTCTCTCCCTCATCGACAAAGACGGCCACGCCAAGACGCGTCGTCCTCACCCGCGACCAAGACACCTGCCGTTGCTGCCGAGTTACTGCCAGCGTCAATACGAGTAAAACCTCGCTGTAATCACGCACACATAAGCGCCCCTCTCCGCTCTCTCTTTCCCCCAATCATCGCCTCCCCTCTGCCACTATGCTGCCGGAATTGTGAGCTCAAGCTTCCTCTCTTCCCGGCGACTTACCATTCGGCCGTGCCTCACCTTTCTCTGCACGCGAGCCTGCTCCCTACCTCCTGGCGCATCTCCCCGTGCCACTCATTCGCCCGCACTTGCCCCAGAGCGTCGGCAAGGACGACCTCAACTCGCCACCGCCGTCTGTTCCGCCTCCGGCGAACTTCCTCGGTGAACTCCGACCGTCCTGAGCCCTCTCGATGACGCTCACGTGAACCCCACGTTCGGCCACATCTAACCATGTCTTTGTTTTGCCTTGGGGTGAACTGCAGCGTCGACCCGTCGTCAAACAGAGCCGCCCGTCGTCAGGAGCTACTCCGGCGAGCAATCGTCGCCGTTCCTGTGCGCCCCTCGCCAAACCATCAACGCCTTGTGTTTCACCAGGACCCTGCGAGCACGGTGAGCATCTCCGTTACCTTCCTTGCTTCCTCAGACAGCCGCTTGCCAGCGTCTTGCGCCAGCCGCCGCTAGCGCCGCCCAGAAATGGTCTGGCTGCTGTGAACCGTTAGATGCAAAGCGTCTGGCTGTGATTACATCTTAAACCGAAGGGGTACGTGTCCATCTGAGCCACGTGTTTTAAGTTGAATCCTATGGTCCACAGAGGCTGATCCGCATGAAGCGGTACCGGCCAATAGAGTTACGCCACGTGGACAAGGTTTAGTTTAAAAACAGAAATAGAATCTGACTGAATTGTAAACTTGTAAAATTCATAAATTTAAATCTACACGTCCAAATTTTGCAAATTTTATATTAATGGATTCAGAAAGACAAGTACTTTGCAACCATGCACTTTGTTTAATTATTTGCTTCTGTAAAATTGGTTGAAATTGCAGAAACATGTGTAGGCTTATTATGAATATAAAAATTGTTCTAGATATAATTTTAATGTGAAATCTTTGCAAAATGGTTTGTTTTGAACCTACTGACCCTAGGAACTAACCTATGGATTTAAAAATGTATTTTGTGAAGTTTAGGAATAAATATTTGAATTAGCTCATTTCTAGTCAAATAAAAATATTGATTATGTTTTAGAAATGATTTTTGAGTGAAACCTTTGGGAAATGATTTGATTCAAACTTTCTGACCCTAAACACCAAGTTTTTAGAATTAAAATATATTTGGTGAACTCTTTAAAGAATATTGCTTTGCTAAAAGCATTTTCAACCACATAAAATAATGAATTGATTTAAAAATGGTTTATAGATAAAACCTTTTGCAAATGGTTTTACCACTTTAGTAAATGACCACTTTTGGACTTTATAATGTTTAGAGCCTAGTAGAAATCACTTTTTCAAATAAAACTATCTTTTGCATGCTTGCATGCATGACCTTGTTTCTATTATTTTATGTGTGATAAATTGGTTGGAATGCTAGTTGAATTTGTGTTTGCTTGATTGATTTGTAGTGGAATTAGAAGAGTGTGATATTTTCAAGATCAAGAAGTGAACCATCATTCTCTACTAAAAAGGCAAGTGACACTATCATCCAAGGCCTACTATTTTCATCACACTTAGTGGATTTTGTAACATGCATGATAAGGACTATGATATTTTATGCTATGCTAAATCCTAATAGGATACCCTTATATCTCCCTTAGTGGAAATATTGTAGTTGTAGTATGCTTAGCCCTGCTATATATTGGGATGGGATACATGATATGATTATATGAAGAGTTGAAAAGACATATGTTTTATATAATAAAACAAGTACTCAATGAACCACCTGGGTGGACAAGGATACTCAGGCTTGGACAAGGTGGCAGCAAAAGGAACCATGTTTATATGGCTATCTCTTTTTGTATGTGCACTAGAAGAAAACCACCCAGGGACTTAGAGATTGAACATGTTTCTCGTATAGTGGCTTCCGTGTACAGCCACATGCTAAATGGGCTTGGCTTAGTCAACTACATAGTGTAAGACCCATGCATTGGCATCTTCAGGTTAACTAGAATTGTGTAAGGGAACTTGAAACCCTACATTGGTGCCTGGTAGACAAGCTAGCATTGTGTACTGGGAGGAGTTCTATGGAAAGACATTGTCACATTCTCAATCTGCCAGTACTCCATCTTGGTGAGTACTTATCCAACGGCCACTGATGGCATCAAGATGAGATTGTGTCATGTGGGTAAAGTGTACAACTTCTGCAGAAGATCAAAATTCTAAGTACTTAGCCGTGTCCCCGGTTATGCACAATACTGAGCAACTAAGGCCTGAAGCTATGGAAGATCTCGACATTCCAATTTCTCAAAGTAAAACTTGATGGTGACAATAAGGGATTTTGAAGCACTTGGAGTTTTCCAAGAAGTTTAGAAAGATTTGACAAAATATCAAAACTATTTTCAAAAGATAGGATAAAACTATATTGCTTTCAGCAAATGAGCTTAAACCCTACTTAGCCAAATATGCATGTAATGATAGGATCCACATAATTCTACATAGTAGTGAAACTTGCCAATACAATTCAAATGTATTGACCCTTGTGGCTGCAACTTGTTATGTTGCAGGTTTGTTTGATGTTAGTGAAGTTTGTTGAATAGGATTACAAGTCTACAACCAACATGATTGCATGTGGCATTTTGAAGATGAAGGACCCCATGCTTATAGATATTCTGCTGCAATGTAATGTGATAGCCAAATGAGCTATGTAAGATGTAATGAATTATTTTATTCCTGGTTATAAAGTTGTTTTATGACCTTTGTTTCTTGATATTACATCTTAACTGTGGATGCTAGCTATTGATCCAGGGACTAGCATTGTAAACACAGGCATCTCTACCTTATTAAAGGTTGGGAACCTTACAGAGATATATGACTAAAAACTCATAGTTTTCGCGATTTATGGCCGTTTTCATGAGCTATTGCCCATAGTTTTCGGGGGTTCCAGGGCAATTTACAACGACCTTAAGACCCGATACATGTTTGAGAGTATGACCAAAAACTTGTTGTTTTCGTGTTTATGGAAATTTTCATGAGTTATTGCCCACAGTTTTGGGGTTCAAGTTGTATTTGCAAGGACTATAAGACCCGTTACATGTTTGACATACATGACAAAAACTCAGTGTTTTCACGTTTTATGGCCGTTTTCATGAGCTATTACACATAGTTTTGGGGTTCCAGGGCGATTTGCAACAACCCTAAGACACGATACATGTTAGAGAGTTATAACAAAAAACTCTTCATTTTCATGTTTATGTCCATTTTTATGAGTTATTTCCCACAGTTTTTAGGTTCCAGTTGGATTTGCAATGCCTATAAGACCCGTTACATGTTTGAGATATATGAATAAAAACTCGTAGTTCGTGTTTCATGCCGTTTTCATGAGCTATTCCCCACTGTTTAGGGGTTCTAGGGCGATTTACAACAACCATAAGACCTGATACATGTTGGAAAGATATGACCCCAAAATCGCATTTTTCGCGTTTTATGGATGTTTTCATGAACTATTGCCCATAGTTTTATGACTCTAGGGCGATTTAGAGCAACCTTAAGACTCGATACATGTTTGAGAGTTATGACCAAAAACTTTTCCTTTTCGTGTTTTATGGTCGTTTTCATGAGCTATTGCCCACGGTTTTTGGGTTCAAGTTGTATTTGCAAGGCCTGTAAGACCCGTTACATGTTTGAGATATTTGACTAAAAACTCGTAGTTTTCGTGATTTATGGCCGTTTTCATGAGCTATTGCCCACTGTTTAGGGGTTCTAGGGCGATTTACAATGACCTAAAGACCTGATACATGTTGGAAAGATTTGACCCAAAACTCTCAGTTTTCGCGTTTTATGGCTGTTTTCATGAGCTATTGCCCATAGTTTTATAGTTCTAGGGTGATTTACAGCAACCTTAAGACCCGATACATGTTTGAGAGTTATGAGCAAAAACTCGGCGTTTTTCTGTTTTATGGTCACTTTCATGAGTTATTGCCCACTGTTTTTGGGTTCTAGGCGGATTTGCATACCTCTTAAGAATCATTACATGTTTGAGAGATATGACCAGAAACTCATCGTTTCCGCGTTTTATGGCTGTTTTCAAGATTTATTCACCATAGTTTTGGTATTCCAGGGCGGTTTACAACGACCTTACGACCCGATACATGCTTGAGAGGTATGACCAAAAACTCATCTTTTTCGTGTTTATGGCCATTTTCATGAGTTATTGCCAAAAACAATTGGGTACAAGTTGTATTTGCAAGGCCCGTATGACCCGTTACATGTTTGAGATATGACTAAAACTTGTAGTTTTCACGTTTTATGGCCGTTTTCATGAGCTATTGGCCATAGTTTTGGGAGTTCCAGGGCGATTTACAACGACCTTAAGATCTGATACATGTTTCAGTGTTATGACGAAAAACTCGTCGTTTTCGTGTTTATGGCCATTTTCATGAGTTATTGCCCACAGTTTCTGGGTTCAAGTTGTATTTGCAAGGCCTATAAGACCCGTTACATGTTTGAGATATATGCCTAAAAACTCGTAGTTTTCGCGTTTTATGGCCGTTTTCATGAGCTATTGCCCATAGATTTGAGGTTCCAGGACGATTTACAACGACTTAAGACCGGATACATGTTTGAGAGTTATAACAAAATACTCATCGTTTTCGAGTTTATGGCCATTTTCATGAGTTATTGCCCACAGTTTTTTGGTTCAAGTTGTATTTGCAAAGTCCTGTAAGACCCGTTACATGTTTGAGATATGACTAAAGCTCATAGTTTTCATGTTTTATGGCTGTTTTCATGAGCTATTGGCCATAGTTTTGGGGGTTCGAGGGCGATTTACAATGACCTTAAGACCTGATACACTTTTGAGAGTTATGACCACAAACAAGTAGTTTTCGTGTTTATGGCCATTTCATGAATTATTGCTCATAGTTTTTGGGTTCAAGTTTTATTTGCAAGGCCTGTAAGACTCCTTACATGTATGAGATATATAACTAAAACTCGTAGTTTTCATGTATTATGGCCGTTTTCATGAGCTATTGGCCATAGTTTTGGGGGTTCTAGGGCGATTTACAACGACCTTAAGGCCCGATGCATGTTTGAGAGTTATGACCAAAAACTCGTCGTTTTCGTGGTTATGGCCATTTTCATGAGGTATTGCCCACAGTTTTTGGGTTCAAGTTGTATTTTCATGAGGTATTGCCCATAGTTTCTTTTCCCTGGAGTTGATCTACTATATCTCGAAATTTGATCCACGGATTAAGAGCCACGAGTGATTCGCTCCTGCCCTCATGGATCGGTCCTCCAAATAATAGCAGACAAATAGCATGCATGTCAGACTAAGTTTAAATAAATTAACCGATCGGTAGAGAACTAAACGGGGAAGATGAGATTGAATCAGCGTGCTAAAATTCTCTGCGTGCGCGTGTTCCGTGTCGCCGGGAAGCAGCCATATCAGATTGATTGGCATCCAACTCTGAGTCATCGGATATCAATTCTTTGATGGCGCGTCAGATTCTGCTGGTGATGGTGAGAGATCCCGCCCGAATTATCACCCTCCAAGCACCGCTTGCCCCACGGTGGGCGCCAACTGTCGTGGTATTGCACGACAGATGCTACTGAGGGTAGCTTACGTAGAGGGAGCAAGGAGATGTAGGAGAATCAGGGAGCAAGATTGGCACACGATGTACCCAGGTTCACGTCCCCTCGGTGGAGGATCGCTACGTCCTGCTATCAATCTAGTATATGAGTATAGATTGGTTTGCATGAGAGCCGCCGTAGGCGCAGGGAGAGACTAGATCTAATGAGATGTGGGAGAGCATATATCGTGGGGGTTCCCCTGGTGGCTTTATATATGCAGCCAGTTAGGGTTTACAAGTACTTGGTGGGCTTTGTATACGAGTCTCCGTCTTGGGCCTCCAGTCGGCGCCAGTCGTCTGGGTCCAGTATGCGCCAGTCGCCGTATTTGGCGAGTCGACTCGCTCCGGGATTAGCGATCCAGCTAGTGACTCCGCTTCAAGGTTATACCCCGATTGGTATTCCCCGATCACTGTATGACCCGTTACATGTTTGAGATATATGCCTAAAACCTCGTAGTTTTCACGTTTTATGGCTGTTTTCATGAGCTATTGGCCATAGTTTTGGGGGTTCTAGGGCGATTTACAACGGCCTTAAGGCCCGATACATGTTTGAGAGTTATAACAAAATACTCATGATTTTCGTGTTTATGGCCATTTTCATGAGTTATTGCCAAAAAAATTGGGTTCAAGTTGTATTTGCAAGGCCTGTAAGACCCATTACATGTTTGAGATATGACCAAACCTCGTAGTTTTCACGTTTTATGGCCGTTTTCATGAGCTATTGGCCATTGTATTGGGGGTTCCAGGGCGATTTACAACGACCTTAAGACCTGATACATGTTTGAGTGTTATGACCAAAAACTTGTCGTTTTCGTGTTTATGGCCATTTTCATGAGTTATTGCCAAAAAAATTGGGTTCAAGTTGTATTTGCAAGGCCTGTAAGACCCATTACATGTTTGAGATATATAACTAAAACTCGTAGTTTTCGCGTTTTATGGCCGTTTTCATGAGCTATTGGCCATAGTTTTGGGGTTCCAGTGCGATTTACAATGACCTTAAGACCCGATACAGGTTTGAGAGTTATGACCAAAAACTCGTCATTTTCGTGTTTATGGCCATTATCATGAGTTACTGGCCATAGTTTTTGGGTTCAAGTTGTATTTGCAAGGCATGTAAGACATGTTACATGTTCGAGATATATGACTAAAACTCGTAGTTTTCGCTTTTTATGGCCGTTTTCATGAGCTATTGGCCATAGTTTTGGGGGTTCCAGGGCAATTTAGAACGACCTTAAGACCCGATACATGTTTGAGAGTTATGACCAAAAACTAGTCGTTTTCGTGTTTATGACCATTTTCATGAGTTATTGCCCACAGTTTTTGGGTTCAAGTTGTATTTGCAAGGCCTATAAGACCCGTTACATGTTTGACATACATGACAAAAACTAAGAGTTTTCGCGTTTTATGGCCGTTTTCATGAGCTATTACACATAGTTTTGGGGTTCCAGGGTGATTTACAACGAACTTACGACCTGATACATGTTTGAGAGTTATAACAAAAAATCTAGTCATTTTCATGTTTATGTCCATTTTTATGAGTTATTGCCCATAGTTTTATGATTCTAGGGCGATTTACAACAACCTTAAGACTCGATACATGTTTGAGAGTTATGACCAAAAACTCTTCCTTTTCGTGTTTTATGGTCGTTTTCACGAGCTATTGGCCATAGTTTTTAGGTTCTAGGTGGATTTGCATACCCCGTTAGAACCGTTACATGTTTCAGAGATATGACTAGAAACTCATCGTTTCCGCGTTTTATGGCCGTTTTCATGAGCTATTGCCCACAGTTTTGGGGTTCCTGGGCGATTTACAACGACCTTACGACTCGATACATGCTTGAGAGTTATGACCAAAAACTCGTCGTTTTCGTGCTTATGGCCATTTTCATGAGTTATTGCCGAAAGTTTTTTGGTCAAGTTGTATTTGCAAGGCCTATAAGACCCGTTACATATTTGAGATATATGACTAAAACTCGTAGTTTTCCCGTGTTTGGCTGTTTTCACAAGCTATTGGCCATAGTTTTGGGGGTTCCAGGGCTATTTACAACGACCTATAGACCCGATACATTTTTGAGAGTTATGAACAAAAATTCGAGGTTTTCGTGTTTATGGCCATTTTCATGAGTTATTGCCCATAGTTTTTGGGTTCAAGTTGTATTTGCAAGGCCTGTAAGACCCATTACATGTTTGATATAATTAACTAAAACTCGTACTTTTCGCGTTATATGGTCGTTTTCATGAGCTATTGCCCTAAGTTTTTGAGGGTTCCAGGGCAATTTACAACGACCTTAAGACCCGATACATGTTTGAGAGTAATGACCAAAAACTCGTCGTTTTAGTGTTTATGGCCATTTTCATGAGTTATTGCCCATAGTTTTTGGGTTCAAGTTTTATTTGCATGGCCTGTAAGACTCGTTACATGTATGAGATATATGACTAAAACTCGTAGTTTTCACGTTTTATGGCCGTTTTCATGAGCTATTGGCCATAGTTTTGGGGGTCGTAGGGCGATTTACAACAGCCTTAAGGCCTGATACATGTTCGAGAGTTGTGACCAAAAACTCATCGTTTTCGTGTTTATGGCCATTTTCATGAGTTACTGCCCACAGTTTTTGGGTTCAAGTTGTATTTGCAAGGCCTATCAGACCCATTACATGTTTGAGATATATGCCTAAAAACTCGTAGTTTTCGCGTTTTATGGCTTTTTTCATGAGCTATTGCCCGATACATGTTTGAGAGTTATAACAAAATACTCATCGGTTTCGTGTTTATGGCCATTTTCATGAGTGATTGCAAAAAAAAATTATGTTCAAGTTGTATTTGCAAGGCCTATAAGACCCATTACATGTTTAAGATATGACCAAAACTCGTAGTTTTCACGTTTTATGGACGTTTTCATGAGCTATTGGCCATAGTATTGGGGGTTCCAGGGCCATTTACAACGACCTTAAGACCTGCTACATGTTTGAGTGTTATGACCAAAAATCTGTCGTTTTCGAGTTTATGGCCATTTTCATGAGTTATTGCCCATAGTTTTGGGTTCAAGTTCTATTTGCAAGGCCTGTAAGACCCGTTACATATTTGAGATATATGCCTAAAAACTCGTAGTTTTCGCGTTTTATGGCCGTTTTCATGAGCTATTGCTCATAGATTTAGGGTTCCATGATCATTTACAACGACCTTAAGACCCGAAACATGTTTAGCTATAGAAAAATACTCGTCGTTTTCGTGTTTATGGCCATTTTCATGAGTTATTGCAGAAAGGTTTTGGGTTCAAGTTGTATTTGCAAGGCTTTTAAGACCCGTTACATGTTTGAGATATGACTAAAACTCATAGTTTTCATGTTTTATGGCTGTTTTCATGAGTTTTGGGGGTTCGAGGGCGATTTACAATGACCTTAAGACCTGATACATGTTTGAGAGTTATGACCACAAACAGGTAGTTTTCGTGTTTATGGCCATTTCATGAATTATTGCTCATAGATTTTGGGTTCAAGTTTTATTTGCAAGGCCTGTAAGACTCCTTACATGTATGAGATATATAACTAAAACTCGTAGTTTTCATGTATTATGGCCGTTTTCATGAGCTATTGGCCATAGTTTTGGGGGTTCTAGGGAGATTTACAACAACCTTAAGGCCCGATACATGTTTGAGAGTTATGACCAAAAACTCGTCATTTTCGTGCTTATGGCCATTTTCATGAGGTATTGCCCACAGTTTTTGGGTTCAAGTTGTATTTTCATGAGGTATTGCCCACAGTTTCTTTTCCCTGGAGTTGATCTACTATATCTCGAAATTTGATCCACGGATTAAGAGCCACGTGATTCGCCCGCCTCATGGATCGGTCCTCCAAATAATAGCAGACAAATAGCATGCATGTCAGACTAAGTTTAAATAAATTAACCGATCGGTAGAGAACTAAACGGGGAAGATGAGATTGAATCAGCGTGCTAAAATTCTCTGCGTGCGCGTGTTCCGTGTCACCGGGAAGTAGCCAGATCAGATTGATTGGCATCCAACTCTGAGTCGTCGGATATCAATTCTTTGATGGCGCGTCAGATTCTGCTGGTGATGGTGAGAGATCCCGCCCGAATTATCACCCTCCAAGCACCGCTTGCCCCACGGTGGGCGCCAACTGTCGTGGTATTGCACGACAGATGCTACTAAGGGTAGATTACGTAGAGGGAGCAAGGCGATGTAGGAGAATCCGGGAGCGAGATTGGCACACGATGTACCCAGGTTCACGTCCCCTCGGTGGAGGATCGCTACGTCCTGCTATCAATCTAGTATATGAGTATAGATTGGTTTGCATGAGAGCCGCCGTAGGCGCAGGGAGAGACTAGATCTAATGAGATGTGGGAGAGCATATATCGTGGGGGTTCCCCTGGTGGCTTTATATAGGCAGCCAGTTAGGGTTTACAAGTACTTGGTGGGCTTTGTATACGAGTCTCCGTCTTGGGCCTCCAGTCGGCGCCAGTCGTCTGGGTCCAGTATGCGCCAGTCGCCGTATTTGGCGAGTCGACTCGCTCCGGGATTAGCGATCCAGCTAGTGACTCCGCTTCAAGGTTATACCCCGATTGGTATTCCCCGATCACTGTAAGACCCGTTACATGTTTGAGATATATGCCTAAAAACTCGTAGTTTTCACGTTTTATGGCCGTTTTCATGAGCTATTGGCCATAGTTTTGGGGGTTCTAGGGAGATTTACAACGGCCTTAAGGCCCGATACATGTTTGAGAGTTATAACAAAATACTCATGATTTTCGTGTTTATGGCCATTTTCATGAGTTATTGCCAAAAAAATTGGGTTCAAGTTGTATTTGCAAGGCCTGTAAGACCCATTACATGTTTGAGATATGACCAAACCTCGTAGTTTTCATGAGCTATTGGCCATAGTATTGGGGGTTCCAGGGCGATTTACAACGACCTTAAGACCTGATACATGTTTGAGTGCTATGACAAAAAACTTGTCGTTTTCGTGTTTATGGCCATTTTCATGAGTTATTGCCAAAAAAATTGGGTTCAAGTTGTATTTGCAAGGCCTGTAAGACCCATTACATGTTTGAGATGTATAAATAAAACTCGTAGTTTTCGCGTTTTATGGCCGTTTTCATGAGCTATTGCCCATAGTTTTAGGGTTCTAGGGCGATTTACAATGACCTAACAACCCGATACATGCTTGAGAGTTATGACCAAAAACTCGTCGTTTTCGTGTTTATGGCCATTTTCATGAGTTATTGCCGAACGTTGTTGGGTCAATTTGTATTTGCAAGGCCTATAAGACCCATTACAAGTTTGAGATATATGACTAAAACTCGTAGTTTTCGCGTTTTTTGGCCGTTTTCATGAGCTATTGCCCATAGTTTTCGGGGTTCCAGGCAATTTACAACGACCTTAAGACCCGATACATGTTTGAGAGTTATGACCAAAACTAGTCGTTTTCGTGTTTATGACCATTTTCATGAGTTATTGCCCACAGTTTTTGGGTTCAAGTTGTATTTGCAAGGCCTATAAGACCCGTTACATGTTTGACATACATGACAAAAACTAAGAGTTTTCGCGTTTTATGGCCGTTTTCATGAGCTATTACACATAGTTTTGGGGTTCCAGGGTGATTTACAACGAACTTACGACCTGATACATGTTTGAGAGTTATAACAAAAAATCTAGTTATTTTCATGTTTATGTCCATTTTTATGAGTTATTGCCCATAGTTTTATGATTCTAGGGCGATTTACAGCAACCTTAAGACTCGATACATGTTTGAGAGTTATGACCAAAAACTCTTCCTTTTCGTGTTTTATGGTCGTTTTCACGAGCTATTGGCTATAGTTTTTGGGTTCTAGGTGGATTTGCATACCCCGTTAGAACCGTTACATGTTTCAGAGATATGACTAGAAACTCATCGTTTCCGTGTTTTATGGCCGTTTTCATGAGCTATTGCCCACAGTTTTGGGGTTCCTGGGCGATTTACAACGACCTTACGACTCGATACATGCTTGAGAGTTATGACCAAAAACTCGTCGTTTTCGTGCTTATGGCCATTTTCATGAGTTATTGCCGAAAGTTTTTTGGTCTAGTTGTATTTGCAAGGCCTATAAGACCCGTTACATATTTGAGATATATGACTAAAACTCGTAGTTTTCCCGTGTTTTGGCTGTTTTCACAAGCTATTGGCCATAGTTTTGGGGGTTCCAGGGCTATTTACAATGACCTATAGACCCGATACATTTTTGAGAGTTATGAACAAAAAGTCGAGGTTTTCGTGTTTATGGCCATTTTCATGAGTTATTGCCCATAGTTTTTGGGTTCAAGTTGTATTTGCAAGGCCTGTAAGACCCATTACATGTTTGATATAATTAACTAAAACTCGTACTTTTCGCGTTATATGGTCGTTTTCATGAGCTATTGCCCAAAGTTTTCGAGGGTTCCAGGGCAATTTACAACGACCTTAAGACCCGATACATGTTTGAGAGTTATGACCAAAAACTCGTCGTTTTAGTGTTTATGGCCATTTTCATGAGTTATTGCCCATAGTTTTTGGGTTCAAGTTTTATTTGCATGGCCTGTAAGACTCGTTACATGTATGAGATATATGACTAAAACTCGTAGTTTTCACGTTTTATGGCCGTTTTCATGAGCTATTGGCCATAGTTTTGGGGGTCCTAGGGCGATTTACAACAGCCTTAAGGCCTGATACATGTTCGAGAGTTGTGACCAAAAACTCATCGTTTTCGTGTTTATGGCCATTTTCATGAGTAACTGCCCACAGTTTTTGGGTTCAAGTTGTATTTGCAAGGCCTATCAGACCCATTACATGTTTGAGATATATGCCTAAAAACTCGTAGTTTTCGCGTTTTATGGCTTTTTTCATGAGCTATTGCCCGATACATGTTTGAGAGTTATAACAAAATACTCATCGTTTTCGTGTTTATGGCCATTTTCATGAGTGATTGCAAAAAAAATTGGGTTCAAGTTGTATTTGCAAGGCCTATAAGACCCATTACATGTTTAAGATATGACCAAAACTCGTAGTTTTCACGTTTTATGGCCGTTTTCATGAGCTATTGGCCATAGTATTGGGGGTTCCAGGGCCATTTACAACGACCTTGAGACCTGCTACATGTTTGAGTGTTATTACCAAAAACCTGTCGTTTTCGAGTTTATGGCCAATTTCATGAGTTATTGCCCATAGTTTTTGGGTTCAAGTTCTATTTGCAAGGCCTGTAAGACCCGTTACATATTTGAGATATATGCCTAAAAACTCGTAGTTTTCGCGTTTTATGGCCGTTTTCATGAGCTATTGCCCATAGATTTAGGGTTCCAGGATCATTTACAATGACCTTAAGACCCGAAACATGTTTAGCTATAGAAAAATACTCGTCGTTTTCGTGTTTATGGCCATTTTCATGAGTTATTGCGGAAAGGTTTTGGGTTCAAGTTGTATTTGCAAGGCTTTTAAGACCCGTTACATGTTTGAGATATATGACTAAAAACTCGTAGTTTTCGCGTTTTATGGCTGTTTTCATGAGATATTGCCCGTAGTTTTCGGGGGTTCTAGGGAAATTTACAACGACCTTAAGACGCGATACACATTTGAGTGTTATGACGAAAAACTCAGGGTTTTCGTGTTTATGGCCATTTTCATGAGTTATTGCCCAGAGTTTTTGGGTTCAAGTTGTATTTGCAAGGCCTATAAGACCCGTTCCATGTTTGACATACATGACAAAAACTAAGAGTTTCGCGTTTTATGGCCGTTTTCATGAGCTATTACACATAGTTTTGGGGTTCCAGGGCGATTTACAACGACCTTAAGACCAGATACATGTTTGAGAGTTAGAACAAAAAACTCGTCATTTTCATGTTTATGTCTATTTTTAAGAGTTATTGCCCACAGTTTTTAGGTTCCAGTTGGATTTGCAATGCCTGTAAGACCCGTTACATCTTTGAGATATATGACTAAAAACTCGTAGTTCGTGTTTTATTGCCGTTTTCATGAGTTATTCCCCACTGTTTAGGGGCTCTAGGGTGATTTACAATGACCTTAAGACCTGATACATGTTGGAAAAATATGACCCCAAAATCGCAGTTTTCGCATTTTATGGATGTTTTCATGATGTATTGCCCACAGTTTTATGATTCTAGGGCGATTTACAGCAACCTTAAGACTCGATACATGTTTGAGAGTTCTGACCAAAAACTCTCCCTTTTCTTTTTTTATTGTCGTTTTCATGAGCTATTGCCCATAGTTTTAGGGTTCTAGGGCGATTTACAATGACCTTACAACCCGATACATGCTTGAGAGTTATGACCAAAAACTCGTCGTTTTCGTGTTTATGGCCATTTTCATGAGTTATTGCCGAACGTTGTTGGGTCAATTTGTATTTGCAAGGCCTATAAGACCCGTTACAAGTTTGAGATATATGACTAAAACTCGTAGTTTTCGCGTTTTTTGGCCGTTTTCATGAGCTATTGCCCATAGTTTTCGGGGGTTCCAGGGCAATTTACAACGACCTTAAGACCCGATACATGTTTGAGAGTTATGACCAAAAACTAGTCGTTTTCGTGTTTATGACCATTTTCATGAGTTATTGCCCACAGTTTTTGGGTTCAAGTTGTATTTGCAAGGCCTAGAAGACCCGTTACATGTTTGACATACATGACAAAAACTAAGATTTTTCGCGTTTTATGGCCGTTTTCATGAGCTATTACACATAGTTTTGGGGTTCCAGGGTGATTTACAACGAACTTACGACCTGATACATGTTTGAGAGTTATAACAAAAAATCTAGTTATTTTCATGTTTATGTCCATTTTTATGAGTTATTGCCCATAGTTCTATGATTCTAGGGCGATTTACAGCAACCTTAAGACTCGATACATGTTTGAGAGTTATGACCAAAAACTCTTCCTTTTCGTGTTTTATGGTCGTTTTCACGAGCAATTGGCTATAGTTTTTAGGTTCTAGGTGGATTTGCATACCCCGTTAGAACCATTACATGTTTCAGAGATATGACTAGAAACTCATCGTTTCCGTGTTTTATGGCCGTTTTCATGAGCTATTGCCCACAGTTTTGGGGTTCCTGGGCGATTTACAACGACCTTACGACTCGATACATGCTTGAGAGTTATGACCAAAAACTCGTCGTTTTCGTGCTTATGGCCATTTTCATGAGTTATTACCGAAAGTTTTTTGGTCTAGTTGTATTTGCAAGGCCTATAAGACCCGTTACATATTTGAGATATATGACTAAAACTCGTAGTTTTCCCGTGTTTTGGCTGTTTTCACAAGCTATTGGCCATAGTTTTGGGGGTTCCAGGGCTATTTACAATGACCTATAGACCCGATACATTTTTGAGAGTTATGAACAAAAATTCGAGGTTTTCGTGTTTATGGCCATTTTCATGAGTTATTGCCCATAGTTTTTGGGTTCAAGTTGTATTTGCAAGGCCTGTAAGACCCATTACATGTTTGATATAATTAACTAAAACTCGTACTTTTCGCGTTATATGGTCGTTTTCATGAGCTATTGCCCTAAGTTTTTGAGGGTTCCAGGGCAATTTACAACGACCTTAAGACCCGATACATGTTTGAGAGTAATGACCAAAAACTCGTCGTTTTAGTGTTTATGGCCATTTTCATGAGTTATTGCCCATAGTTTTTGGGTTCAAGTTTTATTTGCATGGCCTGTAAGACTCGTTACATGTATGAGATATATGACTAAAACTCGTAGTTTTCACGTTTTATGGCCGTTTTCATGAGCTATTGGCCATAGTTTTGGGGGTCGTAGGGCGATTTACAACAGCCTTAAGGCCTGATACATGTTCGAGAGTTGTGACCAAAAACTCATCGTTTTCGTGTTTATGGCCATTTTCATGAGTTAACGCCTACGCTTTTGGGTTCAAGTTGTATTTGCAAGGCCTATCAGACCCATTACATGTTTGAGATATATGCCTAAAAACTCGTAGTTTTCGCGTTTTATGGCTTTTTTCATGAGCTATTGCCCGATACATGTTTGAGAGTTATAACAAAATACTCATCGGTTTCGTGTTTATGGCCATTTTCATGAGTGATTGCAAAAAAAAATTATGTTCAAGTTGTATTTGCAAGGCCTATAAGACCCATTACATGTTTAAGATATGACCAAAACTCGTAGTTTTCACGTTTTATGGACGTTTTCATGAGCTATTGGCCATAGTATTGGGGGTTCCAGGGCCATTTACAACGACCTTAAGACCTGCTACATGTTTGAGTGTTATGACCAAAAATCTGTCGTTTTCGAGTTTATGGCCATTTTCATGAGTTATTGCCCATAGTTTTGGGTTCAAGTTCTATTTGCAAGGCCTGTAAGACCCGTTACATATTTGAGATATATGCCTAAAAACTCGTAGTTTTCGCGTTTTATGGCCGTTTTCATGAGCTATTGCTCATAGATTTAGGGTTCCATGATCATTTACAACGACCTTAAGACCCGAAACATGTTTAGCTATAGAAAAATACTCGTCGTTTTCGTGTTTATGGCCATTTTCATGAGTTATTGCAGAAAGGTTTTGGGTTCAAGTTGTATTTGCAAGGCTTTTAAGACCCGTTACATGTTTGAGATATGACTAAAACTCATAGTTTTCATGTTTTATGGCTGTTTTCATGAGTTTTGGGGGTTCGAGGGCGATTTACAATGACCTTAAGACCTGATACATGTTTGAGAGTTATGACCACAAACAGGTAGTTTTCGTGTTTATGGCCATTTCATGAATTATTGCTCATAGATTTTGGGTTCAAGTTTTATTTGCAAGGCCTGTAAGACTCCTTACATGTATGAGATATATAACTAAAACTCGTAGTTTTCATGTATTATGGCCGTTTTCATGAGCTATTGGCCATAGTTTTGGGGGTTCTAGGGAGATTTACAACAACCTTAAGGCCCGATACATGTTTGAGAGTTATGACCAAAAACTCGTCATTTTCGTGCTTATGGCCATTTTCATGAGGTATTGCCCACAGTTTTTGGGTTCAAGTTGTATTTTCATGAGGTATTGCCCACAGTTTCTTTTCCCTGGAGTTGATCTACTATATCTCGAAATTTGATCCACGGATTAAGAGCCACGAGTGATTCGCTCCTGCCCTCATGGATCGGTCCTCCAAATAATAGCAGACAAATAGCATGCATGTCAGACTAAGTTTAAATAAATTAACCGATCGGTAGAGAACTAAACGGGGAAGATGAGATTGAATCAAGGTTAAAATTCTTCGCGGCGTGTTCCGTGTCACCGGAAGTAGCCAGATCAGATTGATTGGCATCCAACTCGAGTCGCTTGATATCAATTCTTTGATGGCGCTCGATTCTCTGGTGATGGTGAGAGATCCCGCTCAATTATCACCCTCCAAGCACCGCTTGCCCCACGGTGGGCGCCAACTGTCGTGGTATTGCACGACAGATGCTACTAAGGGTAGATTACGTAGAGGGAGCAAGGCGATGTAGGAGAATCCGGGAGCGAGATTGGCACACGATGTACCCAGGTTCACGTCCCCTCGGTGGAGGATCGCTACGTCCTGCTATCAATCTAGTATATGAGTATAGATTGGTTTGCATGAGAGCCGCCGTAGGCGCAGGGAGAGACTAGATCTAATGAGATGTGGGAGAGCATATATCGTGGGGGTTCCCCTGGTGGCTTTATATAGGCAGCCAGTTAGGGTTTACAAGTACTTGGTGGGCTTTGTATACGAGTCTCCGTCTTGGGCCTCCAGTCGGCGCCACTGCAGGTCCATATGATCGCCAGATTTGGCGAGTCGACTCGGGATTAGCGATCCAGCTAGTGACTCCGCTCAAGGTTATACCCGATTGGTATTCCCATCACCGTAAGACCGTTACATGTTTGAGATATATGCCTAAAACTCGTAGTTTTCACGTTTTATGGCCGTTTTCATGAGCTATTGGCCATAGTTTTGGGGGTTCTAGGGAGATTTACAACGGCCTTAAGGCCCGATACATGTTTGAGAGTTATAACAAAATACTCATGATTTTCGTGTTTATGGCCATTTTCATGAGTTATTGCCAAAAAAATTGGGTTCAAGTTGTATTTGCAAGGCCTGTAAGACCCATTACATGTTTGAGATATGACCAAACCTCGTAGTTTTCATGAGCTATTGGCCATAGTATTGGGGGTTCCAGGGCGATTTACAACGACCTTAAGACCTGATACATGTTTGAGTGCTATGACAAAAAACTTGTCGTTTTCGTGTTTATGGCCATTTTCATGAGTTATTGCCAAAAAAATTGGGTTCAAGTTGTATTTGCAAGGCCTGTAAGACCCATTACATGTTTGAGATGTATAAATAAAACTCGTAGTTTTCGCGTTTTATGGCCGTTTTCATGAGCTATTGCCCATAGTTTTAGGGTTCTAGGGCGATTTACAATGACCTAACAACCCGATACATGCTTGAGAGTTATGACCAAAAACTCGTCGTTTTCGTGTTTATGGCCATTTTCATGAGTTATTGCCGAACGTTGTTGGGTCAATTTGTATTTGCAAGGCCTATAAGACCCATTACAAGTTTGAGATATATGACTAAAACTCGTAGTTTTCGCGTTTTTTGGCCGTTTTCATGAGCTATTGCCCATAGTTTTCGGGGGTTCCAGGGCAATTTACAACGACCTTAAGACCCGATACATGTTTGAGAGTTATGACCAAAAACTAGTCGTTTTCGTGTTTATGACCATTTTCATGAGTTATTGCCCACAGTTTTTGGGTTCAAGTTGTATTTGCAAGGCCTATAAGACCCGTTACATGTTTGACATACATGACAAAAACTAAGAGTTTTCGCGTTTTATGGCCGTTTTCATGAGCTATTACACATAGTTTTGGGGTTCCAGGGTGATTTACAACGAACTTACGACCTGATACATGTTTGAGAGTTATAACAAAAAATCTAGTTATTTTCATGTTTATGTCCATTTTTATGAGTTATTGCCCATAGTTTTATGATTCTAGGGCGATTTACAGCAACCTTAAGACTCGATACATGTTTGAGAGTTATGACCAAAAACTCTTCCTTTTCGTGTTTTATGGTCGTTTTCACGAGCTATTGGCTATAGTTTTTGGGTTCTAGGTGGATTTGCATACCCCGTTAGAACCGTTACATGTTTCAGAGATATGACTAGAAACTCATCGTTTCCGTGTTTTATGGCCGTTTTCATGAGCTATTGCCCACAGTTTTGGGGTTCCTGGGCGATTTACAACGACCTTACGACTCGATACATGCTTGAGAGTTATGACCAAAAACTCGTCGTTTTCGTGCTTATGGCCATTTTCATGAGTTATTACCGAAAGTTTTTTGGTCTAGTTGTATTTGCAAGGCCTATAAGACCCGTTACATATTTGAGATATATGACTAAAACTCGTAGTTTTCCCGTGTTTTGGCTGTTTTCACAAGCTATTGGCCATAGTTTTGGGGGTTCCAGGGCTATTTACAATGACCTATAGACCCGATACATTTTTGAGAGTTATGAACAAAAAGTCGAGGTTTTCGTGTTTATGGCCATTTTCATGAGTTATTGCCCATAGTTTTTGGGTTCAAGTTGTATTTGCAAGGCCTGTAAGACCCATTACATGTTTGATATAATTAACTAAAACTCGTACTTTTCGCGTTATATGGTCGTTTTCATGAGCTATTGCCCAAAGTTTTCGAGGGTTCCAGGGCAATTTACGACCTTAAGACCCGATACATGTTTGAGAGTTATGACCAAAACTCGTCGTTTAGTGTTTATGGCCATTTTCATGAGTTATTGCCCATAGTTTTGGGTTCAAGTTTTATTTGCATGGCCCTGTAAGACTCGTTACATGTATGAGATATATGACTAAAACTCGTAGTTTTCACGTTTTATGGCCGTTTTCATGAGCTATTGGCCATAGTTTTGGGGGTCCTAGGCGATTTACAACACCTTAAGGCCCGATACATGTTCGAGAGTTGTGACCAAAACTCATCGTTTTCGTGTTTATGGCCATTTTCATGAGTAACTGCCCACAGTTTTTGGGTTCAAGTTGTATTTGCAAGGCCTATCAGACCCATTACATGTTTGAGATATATGCCTAAAAACTCGTAGTTTTCGCGTTTTATGGCTTTTTTCATGAGCTATTGCCCGATACATGTTTGAGAGTTATAACAAAATACTCATCGTTTTCGTGTTTATGGCCATTTTCATGAGTGATTGCAAAAAAAATTGGGTTCAAGTTGTATTTGCAAGGCCTATAAGACCCATTACATGTTTAAGATATGACCAAAACTCGTAGTTTTCACGTTTTATGGCCGTTTTCATGAGCTATTGGCCATAGTATTGGGGTTCAGGCCATTTACGACCTTGAGACCTGCTACATGTTTGAGTGTTATTACCAAAAACACCTGCTTTTCGAGTTTATGGCCAATTTCATGAGTTATTGCCCATAGTTTTTGGGTTCAAGTTCTATTTGCAAGGCCTGTAAGACCCGTTACATATTTGAGATATATGCCTAAAAACTCGTAGTTTTCGCGTTTTATGGCCGTTTTCATGAGCTATTGCCCATAGATTTAGGGTTCCAGGATCATTTACAATGACCTTAAGACCCGAAACATGTTTAGCTATAGAAAAATACTCGTCGTTTTCGTGTTTATGGCCATTTTCATGAGTTATTGCGGAAAGGTTTTGGGTTCAAGTTGTATTTGCAAGGCTTTTAAGACCCGTTACATGTTTGAGATATATGACTAAAAACTCGTAGTTTTCGCGTTTTATGGCTGTTTTCATGAGATATTGCCCGTAGTTTTCGGGGGTTCTAGGGAAATTTACAACGACCTTAAGACGCGATACACATTTGAGTGTTATGACGAAAAACTCAGGGTTTTCGTGTTTATGGCCATTTTCATGAGTTATTGCCCAGAGTTTTTGGGTTCAAGTTGTATTTGCAAGGCCTATAAGACCCGTTCCATGTTTGACATACATGACAAAAACTAAGAGTTTCGCGTTTTATGGCCGTTTTCATGAGCTATTACACATAGTTTTGGGGTTCGAGCGATTTACAACGACCTTAAGACCGATACATGTTTGAGAGTTAGAACAAAAACTCGTCATTTTCATGTTTATGTCTATTTTAAGAGTTATTGCCCACAGTTTTAGGTTCAGCTGGATTTGCAATGCCTGTAAGACCGTTACATCTTTGAGATATATGACTAATAACTCGTAGTTCGTGTTTTATTGCCGTTTTCATGAGTTATTCCCCACTGTTTAGGGGCTCTAGGGTGATTTACAATGACCTTAAGACCTGATACATGTTGGAAAAATATGACCCCAAAATCGCAGTTTTCGCATTTTATGGATGTTTTCATGATGTATTGCCCACAGTTTTATGATTCTAGGGCGATTTACAGCAACCTTAAGACTCGATACATGTTTGAGAGTTCTGACCAAAAACTCTCCCTTTTCTTTTTTTATTGTCGTTTTCATGAGCTATTGCCCATAGTTTTAGGGTTCTAGGGCGATTTACAATGACCTTACAACCCGATACATGCTTGAGAGTTATGACCAAAAACTCGTCGTTTTCGTGTTTATGGCCATTTTCATGAGTTATTGCCGAACGTTGTTGGGTCAATTTGTATTTGCAAGGCCTATAAGACCCGTTACAAGTTTGAGATATATGACTAAAACTCGTAGTTTTCGCGTTTTTTGGCCGTTTTCATGAGCTATTGCCCATAGTTTTCGGGGGTTCAGGCAATTTACGACCTTAAGACCCGATACATGTTTGAGAGTTATGACCAAAAACTAGTCGTTTTCGTGTTTATGACCATTTTCATGAGTTATTGCCCACAGTTTTTGGGTTCAAGTTGTATTTGCAAGGCCTAGAAGACCCGTTACATGTTTGACATACATGACAAAAACTAAGATTTTTCGCGTTTTATGGCCGTTTTCATGAGCTATTACACATAGTTTTGGGGTTCCAGGGTGATTTACAACGAACTTACGACCTGATACATGTTTGAGAGTTATAACAAAAAATCTAGTTATTTTCATGTTTATGTCCATTTTTATGAGTTATTGCCCATAGTTCTATGATTCTAGGGCGATTTACAGCAACCTTAAGACTCGATACATGTTTGAGAGTTATGACCAAAAACTCTTCCTTTTCGTGTTTTATGGTCGTTTTCACGAGCAATTGGCTATAGTTTTTAGGTTCTAGGTGGATTTGCATACCCCGTTAGAACCATTACATGTTTCAGAGATATGACTAGAAACTCATCGCTTTGTGTTTTATGGCGTTTTCATGAGCTATTGCCACGCTTTGGGGTTCCCTGGGCGATTTACGACCTTACGACTCGATACATGCTTGAGAGTTATGACCAAAACTCGCTGCTTTCGTGCTTATGGCCATTTTCATGAGTTATTACCGAAAGTTTTTTGGTCTAGTTGTATTTGCAAGGCCTATAAGACCCGTTACATATTTGAGATATATGACTAAAACTCGTAGTTTTCCCGTGTTTTGGCTGTTTTCACAAGCTATTGGCCATAGTTTTGGGGGTTCAGGCTATTTACAATGACCTATAGACCGATACATTTTTGAGAGTTATGAACAAAAAGTCGAGGTTTTCGTGTTTATGGCCATTTTCATGAGTTATTGCCCATAGTTTTTGGGTTCAAGTTGTATTTGCAAGGCCTGTAAGACCCATTACATGTTTGATATAATTAACTAAAACTCGTACTTTTCGCGTTATATGGTCGTTTTCATGAGCTATTGCCCAAAGTTTTCGAGGGTTCCAGGGCAATTTACAACGACCTTAAGACCCGATACATGTTTGAGAGTTATGACCAAAAACTCGTCGTTTTAGTGTTTATGGCCATTTTCATGAGTTATTGCCCATAGTTTTTGGGTTCAAGTTTTATTTGCATGGCCTGTAAGACTCGTTACATGTATGAGATATATGACTAAAACTCGTAGTTTTCACGTTTTATGGCCGTTTTCATGAGCTATTGGCCATAGTTTTGGGGGTCCTAGGGCGATTTACAACAGCCTTAAGGCCTGATACATGTTCGAGAGTTGTGACCAAAAACTCATCGTTTTCGTGTTTATGGCCATTTTCATGAGTAACTGCCCACAGTTTTTGGGTTCAAGTTGTATTTGCAAGGCCTATCAGACCCATTACATGTTTGAGATATATGCCTAAAAACTCGTAGTTTTCGCGTTTTATGGCTTTTTTCATGAGCTATTGCCCGATACATGTTTGAGAGTTATAACAAAATACTCATCGTTTTCGTGTTTATGGCCATTTTCATGAGTGATTGCAAAAAAAATTGGGTTCAAGTTGTATTTGCAAGGCCTATAAGACCCATTACATGTTTAAGATATGACCAAAACTCGTAGTTTTCACGTTTTATGGCCGTTTTCATGAGCTATTGGCCATAGTATTGGGGGTTCCAGGGCCATTTACAACGACCTTGAGACCTGCTACATGTTTGAGTGTTATTACCAAAAACCTGTCGTTTTCGAGTTTATGGCCAATTTCATGAGTTATTGCCCATAGTTTTTGGGTTCAAGTTCTATTTGCAAGGCCTGTAAGACCCGTTACATATTTGAGATATATGCCTAAAAACTCGTAGTTTTCGCGTTTTATGGCCGTTTTCATGAGCTATTGCCCATAGATTTAGGGTTCCAGGATCATTTACAATGACCTTAAGACCCGAAACATGTTTAGCTATAGAAAAATACTCGTCGTTTTCGTGTTTATGGCCATTTTCATGAGTTATTGCGGAAAGGTTTTGGGTTCAAGTTGTATTTGCAAGGCTTTTAAGACCCGTTACATGTTTGAGATATATGACTAAAAACTCGTAGTTTTCGCGTTTTATGGCTGTTTTCATGAGATATTGCCCGTAGTTTTCGGGGGTTCTAGGGAAATTTACAACGACCTTAAGACGCGATACACATTTGAGTGTTATGACGAAAAACTCAGGGTTTTCGTGTTTATGGCCATTTTCATGAGTTATTGCCCAGAGTTTTTGGGTTCAAGTTGTATTTGCAAGGCCTATAAGACCCGTTCCATGTTTGACATACATGACAAAAACTAAGAGTTTCGCGTTTTATGGCCGTTTTCATGAGCTATTACACATAGTTTTGGGGTTCCAGGGCGATTTACAACGACCTTAAGACCAGATACATGTTTGAGAGTTAGAACAAAAAACTCGTCATTTTCATGTTTATGTCTATTTTTAAGAGTTATTGCCCACAGTTTTTAGGTTCCAGTTGGATTTGCAATGCCTGTAAGACCCGTTACATCTTTGAGATATATGACTAAAAACTCGTAGTTCGTGTTTTATTGCCGTTTTCATGAGTTATTCCCCACTGTTTAGGGGCTCTAGGGTGATTTACAATGACCTTAAGACCTGATACATGTTGGAAAAATATGACCCCAAAATCGCAGTTTTCGCATTTTATGGATGTTTTCATGATGTATTGCCCACAGTTTTATGATTCTAGGGCGATTTACAGCAACCTTAAGACTCGATACATGTTTGAGAGTTCTGACCAAAAACTCTCCCTTTTCTTTTTTTATTGTCGTTTTCATGAGCTATTGCCCATAGTTTTAGGGTTCTAGGGCGATTTACAATGACCTTACAACCCGATACATGCTTGAGAGTTATGACCAAAAACTCGTCGTTTTCGTGTTTATGGCCATTTTCATGAGTTATTGACGAACGTTGTTGGGTCAATTTGTATTTGCAAGGCCTATAAGACCCGTTACAAGTTTGAGATATATGACTAAAACTCGTAGTTTTCGCGTTTTTTGGCTGTTTTCACGAGTTATTGGCCATAGTTTTGGGGGTTCCAAGGCAATTTACAATGACCTTAAGTTCTGATACATGTTTGAGTTATGACCAAAAACTCATCGTTTTCGTGTTTATGGTCGTTTTCATGAGTTATTGCCCACAGTTTTTGGGTTCAAGTTGTATTTGCAAGGCCTATAAGACCCGTTACATGTTTGATATATATGACTAAAACTAATAGTTTTCGCGTTTTTTGGCTGTTTTCATGAGCTATTGGCCATAGTTTTGGGGATTCCAGGACTATTTACAACGACCTTAAGACCCGATACATTTTTGAGAGTTATGACCAAAAACTCATTGTTTTCGTGTTTATGGCCATGTTCATGAGTTGTTTCCAAAACATTTTGGGTTCCAGTTGTATTTGCAAAGGCCTGTAAGACCTGTTACATGTTTGAGATATACTAAAACTTGTAGTTTTCACGTTTTATGGCTGTTTTCATGAGCTATTGGCCATAGTTTTGGGGATTCTAGGGCGATTTACAACGACCTTAAGACCTGATACATGTTTGAGTGTTCTGACCAAAAACTCATCGTTTTCGTGTTTATGCCCATTTTCATGAGTTATTCCCCTTAGTTTTGGGGTTCAAGTTGTATTCGAAAGGCCTGTAAGACATGTTACATGTTTGAGATATATGACTAAAACTCGTAGTTTTCGCGTTTTATGGCCGTTTTCATGAGATATTGGCCATAGATTTGGGGATTCAAGGGCGATTTATAACGACCTTATGACCCGATACATGTTTGAGAGTTATGACCACAAACTCGTCGTTTTCGTGTTAAGGGCCATTTTGATGAGTTAATGCCCACGGTTTTTGGGTTCAAGTTATATTTTCGAGGCCTGTAAGACCCGTTACATGTTTGAGATATTTGACTAAAAACTCGTAGTTTTCACGTTTTATGGCCGTTTTCATGAGCTATTGCCCATAGTTTTCGGGGGTTCCAGGGAAATTTACAACGACCTTAATACGCGATACATGTTTGAGTGTTATGACGAAAAACTCAGCGTTTTCCTGTTTATTGCCATTTTCATGAGTTATTGCCCATAGTTTTTCGGCTCAAGTTGTATTTGCAAGGCCTGTAATACACGTTACATGTTTGAGATATATATGACTAAAACTCGTAGTTTTCGCGTTTTCTGGCCGTTTTCATGAGCTATTGGCCATAGTTTTGGGGGTTCGAGGGCGATTTACAACGACCTTATGACCCGATACATGTTTTAGAGTTATGACCACAAACTCGTCGTTTTCATATTAAGGGCCATTTTGATGAGTTATTGCCCATGATTTTTGGGTTCAAGATGTATTTGAGAGGCCTGTAAGACCCGTTGCATGTTTGAGATATTTGACTAAAAACTCGTAGTTTTCACGTATTATGGCCGTTTTCATGAGCGATTGCCCATAGTTTTGGGGGGTTCGAGGGAAATTTACAATGACCTTAAGACCCGATATATGTTTGAGAGTTATGACCAAAAACTCGTCGTTTCCGTGTTTATGGCCATTTTCATGAGTTATTGCCCACAGTTTTTGGGTTCAAGTTGTATTTGCAAGGCCTGTAAGACCCGTTACATGTTTGATATATATGACTAAAACTCGTAATTTTCACGTTTTATGGTCGTTTTCATGAGCTATTGGCCATAGTTTTGGGGGTTTCAAGGCGACTTACAACGACCTTATGACCCGATACATTTTTGAGAGTTATGACCAAAAACTCGTCGTTTTCATGTTTATGGCCATTTTCATGAGTTATTGCCAAAACAATTTGGGTTCAAGTTGTATTTGCAAGGCCTGTAAGACCCGTTACATGTTAGAGATGTGACTAAAACTCATAGTTTTCACGTTTTATGGTCGTTTGATGAGCTATTGGCCATAGTTTTGGCGGTTCCAGGACGATTTACAACAGCCTTAAGACCTGATACATGTTTGAGTGTTATGACCAAAAACTCATCGTTTTCGTGTTTATGACCATTTTCATGAGTTATTACCCATAGTTTTTGGGTTCAAGTTGTATTTGAAAGGCCTGTAACACATGTTACATGTTTGAGATATATGACTAAAACTCAAAGTTTTCGCGTTTTATGGCCGTTTTCATGACCTATTGGCCATAGTTTTGGGGGTTCCAGCGCGATTTACAACGACCTTATGACCCGATACATGTTTGAGAGATATGACCAAAAACTCGTCGTTTTCGTGTTTATGGCCATTTTCATGAGTTATTGGCCATAGTTTTTGGGTTCATGTTCTATTTGCAAGGCCTATAAGACCCGTTACATGTTTGAGATATTTGACTAAAAACTCGTAGTTTTCGTGTTTTATGGCCGTTTTCATGAGCTATTACCCATAGATTTGGGGTTCCAGGACGATTTACAATGACCTTAAGACCCGATGCATGTTTGAGACTTATAACAAAAAACACGTCGTTTTCGTGTTTATGGCCATTTCCATGACTTATTGCGGAAAGTTTTTGGGGTCAAGTTGTATTTACAAGGCTTGTAAGACCCGTTACATGTTTGATATATGATTAAAACCTTGTAGTTTTCGTGATTTATGGCCGTTTTCATGAGCTATTGCCCATTGTTTAGGGGTTCTAGTGCGATTTACAACGAACTAAAGACCTAATACATGTTGGAAAGATATGACCCAAAACTCGCAGTTTTCGCGTTTTATGCCTATTTTCAAGAGCTATTGCCCACAGTTTTATGGTTCTTGGGCGATTTATAGCAACCTTAAGATCCGATACATGTTTGAGAGTTATGACCAAAAACTCGTCGTTTTTGTGTTTTATGGTCACTGATTTGCATACCTCGTAAGAACCGTTACATGTTTGAGAGATATGACCAGAAACTCGTCGTTTTCGCGTTTTATGGCCGTTTTCATGAGCTATTCACCACAGTTTTGGGATTCTAGGGTGATTTACAACGACCTTACGACCCGATACATTCTTGAGAGTTATGACCAAAAACTCGTCGTTTTCGTGTTTATGGCCATTTTCATGAGTTATTGCCGAAAGTTTTTGGGTTCAAGTTGTATTTTAAAGGCCTATAAGACCCGTTACATGTTTGATATATATGACTAAAACTAATAGTTTTCGCGTTTTTTGGCTGTTTTCATGAGCTATTGGCCATAGTTTTGGGGATTCCAGGACTATTTACAATGACCTTAAGACCCGATACTTGTTTGAGACTGATGAACAAAAACTCGACGTTTTCATGTTTATGGCCATTTTCATGAGTTATTTCCCATAGTTTTTGGGTTCAAGTTGTATTTGCAAGGCCTGTAAGACCCGTTACATGTTTGAGATATATAACTAAAACTCGTAGTTTTCGCGTTGTATGGTCGTTTTCAGTAGCTATTGCCCACAGTTTTATGATTCTAGGGAGATTTACAAAAACCTTAAGACTCGATACATGTTTGAGAGTTATGACCAAAAACTCGTCGTTTTCGTGTTTATGGCCATTTTCATGAGTTATTGCCCATAATTTTTGGGTTCAAGTTATATTTGCAAGGCCTGTAAGACCCGTTACATGTTTGAGATATATGCCTAAAACTCGTAGTTTCGTTTTATGGCCGTTTTCAGGAGTTATTGCCCACAGATTTATGATTCTAGGGTGATTTACAACAACCTTAAGACTTGATACATGTTTGAGAGTTATGACCAAAAACTCGTCGTTTTCGTGTTTATTGCCATTTTCATGAGTTATTGCCCATAATATTTGGGTTCAATTTATATTTACAAGGCATGTAAGACCCATTACATGTTTGAGATATATGCCTAAAACTCGTAGTTTTCGCGTTTTATGGCCATTTTCATGAGCTATTGCCCGTAGTTTTCGGGGGTTCTAGGCCAATTTACAACGACCTTAAGACCTGATACATGTTTGAGAGTTATGACCAAAAAATCGTCGTTTTCGTGTTTATGGCCATTTTCATGAGTTATTGCCCGTAGTTTTCGGGTTCAAGTTGAATTTGAAAGGCCTGTAAGACACATTACATGTTTGAGATATATGACTAAAACTCGTAATTTTCGCGTTTTATGGCCATTTTCATGAGCTATTGCCCATAGATTTGGGGGTTCAAGGGCGATTTATAACGACCTTATGACCCGATACATGTTTGAGAGTTATGACCACAAACTCGTCGTTTTCGTGTTAAGGGACATTTTGATGAGTTAATGCCCACTATTTTTGGGTTCAAGTTGTATTTGCGAGGCCTGTAAGGACCGTTACAGGTTTGAGATATTTGACTAAAAACTCGTAGTTTTCACGTTTTATGGCCGTTTTCATGAGGTATTGCCCATAGTTTTCTGGGGTTCCCGGGCAATTTACAACGACCTTAAGACGTGATACACGTTGGAGTGTTATGACCAAAAACTCATCGTTTTCGTGTTAATGGCCATTTTCATGAGTTATTGCCCATAGTTTTTTGGTTCAAGTTGTATTTGCAAGGCCTATAAGACACGTTACATGTTTGAGATATTTGACTAAAACTTGTCGTTTTCGTGTTTTATGGTCGTTTTCATGAGCTATTGGCCATAGTTTTGGGGGTTCGAGGGCGATTTACAATGACCTTAAGACCTGATACATGTTTGAGAGTTATGACCACAAACTCGTCGTTTTCGTGTTAAGGGCCATTTTGATGAGTTATTGCCCACAGTTTTTGGGTTCAAGTTGTATTTGCGAGGCCTGTAAGACCAGTTACATGTTTGAGATATTTGACTAAAAACTCGTAGTTTTTGCGTTTTATGGCCGTTTTCATGAGCTATTGCCCATAGATTTGGAGTTCCAGGATGATTTAAAATGACCTGAAGACCCGATACATGTTTTAGACTTATTACAAAAAACACGCCGTTTTCGTGTTTATGGCCATTTCCATGAGTTATTGCGGAAAGTTTTTAGGGTCAAGTTATTTGCAAGGCTTGTAAGACTCGTTACATGTTTGATATATATACCAATAAACTCGTAGTTTTCGTGATTTATAGCCGTTTTCATGAGCTATTGCCCACTGTTTAGGGGTTCTAGGGAGATTTACAATGACCTAAAGACCTGATACATGTTAGAAAGATATGACCCGAAACTCACATTTTCGCGTTTTATGGCTATTTTCATGAGCTATTGCCCATAGTTTTATGGTTCTTGGGCGATTTACAGCAACATTAAGACCCGATACATGTTAGAGAGTTATGACCAAAAATTCGTCGTTTTCGTGTTTATGGTCGTTTTCATGAGTTATTGCCCACAGTTTTTGGGTTCAAATTGTATTTGCAAGGCCTATAAGACCCGTTACATGTTTGATATATATGACTAAAACTAATAGTTTTCGCGTTTTTTGGCTATTTTCATGAGCTATTGGCCATAGTTTTGGGGATTCCAGGACTATTTACAACGACCTTAAGACCCGATACAGCTTTGAGAGTTATGACCAAAAACTCATTGTTTTCGTGTTTATGGCCATGTTCATGAGTTGTTTCCAAAACATTTTGGGTTCCAGTTGTATTTGCAAAGGCCTGTAAGACCTGTTACATGTTTGAGATATACTAAAACTTGTAGTTTTCACGTTTTATGGCTGTTTTCATGAACTATTGGCCATAGTTTTGGGGATTCTAGGGCGATTTACAACGACCTTAACACCTGATACATGTTTGAGTGTTATGACCAAAAACTCATCGTTTTCGTGTTTATGCCCATTTTCATGAGTTATTCCCCTTAGTTTTGGGGTTCAAGTTGTATTCGAAAGGCCTGTAAGACATGTTACATGTTTGAGATATATGACTAAAACTCGTAGTTTTCGCGTTTTATGGCCGTTTTCATGAGATATTGGCCATAGATTTGGGGATTCAAGGGCGATTTATAACGACCTTATGACCCGATACATGTTTGAGAGTTATGACCACAAACTCGTCGTTTTCGTGTTAAGGGCCATTTTGATGAGTTAATGCCCACGGTTTTTGGGTTCAAGTTATATTTTCGAGGCCTGTAAGACCCGTTACATGTTTGAGATATTTGACTAAAAACTCGTAGTTTTCACGTTTTATGGCCGTTTTCATGAGCTATTGCCCATAGTTTTCGGGGGTTCCAGGGAAATTTACAACGACCTTAATACGCGATACATGTTTGAGTGTTATGACGAAAAACTCAGCATTTTCCTGTTTATGGCCATTTTCATGAGTTATTGCCCATAGTTTTTCGGCTCAAGTTCTATTTGCAAGGCCTGTAAGACACGTTACATGTTTGAGATATATATGACTAAAACTCGTAGTTTTCGCGTTTTCTGGCCGTTTTCATGAGCTATTGGCCATAGTTTTGGGGGTTCGGGGGCGATTTACAACGACCTTATGACCCGATACATGTTTTAGAGTTATGACCACAAACTCGTCGTTTTCATATTAAGGGCCATTTTGATGAGTTATTGCCCACGATTTTTGGGTTCAAGATGTATTTGAGAGGCCTGTAAGACCTGTTGCATGTTTGAGATATTTGACTAAAAACTCGTAGTTTTCACGTATTATGGCCGTTTTCATGAGCTATTGCCCATAGTTTTGGGGGGTTCGAGGGAAATTTACAATGACCTTAAGACCCGATATATGTTTGAGAGTTATGACCAAAAACTCGTCGTTTCCGTGTTTATGGCCATTTTCATGAGTTATTGCCCACAGTTTTTGGGTTCAAGTTGTATTTGCAAGGCCTGTAAGACCCGTTACATGTTTGATATATATGACTAAAACTCATAATTTTCACGTCTTATGGTCGTTTTCATGAGCTATTGGCCATAGTTTTGGGGGTTTCAAGGCGATTTACAACGACCTTATGACCCGATACATTTTTGAGAGTTATGACCAAAAACTCGTCGTTTTCATGTTTATGGCCATTTTCATGAGTTATTGACAAAACAATTTGGGTTCAAGTTGTATTTGCAAGGCCTGTAAGACCCGTTACATGTTAGAGATATGACTAAAACTCATAGTTTTCACGTTTTATGGCCGTTTGATGAGCTATTGGCCATAGTTTTGGCGGTTCCAGGACGATTTACAACAACCTGAAGACCTGATACATGTTTGAGTGTTATGACCAAAAACTCATCGTTTTCGTGTTTATGACCATTTTCATGAGTTATTACCCATAGTTTTTGGGTTCAAGTTGTATTTGAAAGGCCTGTAACACACGTTACATGTTTGAGATATATGACTAAAACTCAAAGTTTTCGCGTTTTATGGCCGTTTTCATGACCTATTGGCCATAGTTTTGGGGGTTCCAGCGCGATTTACAACGACCTTATGACCCGATACATGTTTGAGAGATATGACCAAAAACTCGTCGTTTTCGTGTTTATGGCCATTTTCATGAGTTATTGGCCACAGTTTTAGGGTTCATGTTCTATTTGCAAGGCCTATAAGACCCGTTACATGTTTGAGATATTTGACTAAAAACTCGTAGTTTTCGTGTTTTATGGCCGTTTTCATGAGCTATTACCCATAGATTTGGGGTTCCAGGACGATTTACAATGACCTTAAGACCCGATGCATGTTTGAGACTTATAACAAAAAACACGTCGTTTTCGTGTTTATGGCCATTTCCATGACTTATTGCGGAAAGTTTTTGGGGTCAAGTTGTATTTACAAGGCTTGTAAGACCCGTTACATGTTTGATATATGATTAAAAACTTGTAGTTTTCGTGATTTATGGCCGTTTTCATGAGCTATTGCCCATTGTTTAGGGGTTCTAGTGCGATTTACAACGAACTAAAGACCTGATACATGTTGGAAAGATATGACCCAAAACTCGCAGTTTTCGCGTTTTATGCCTGTTTTCAAGAGCTATTGCCCACAGTTTTATGGTTCTTGGGCGATTTATACCAACCTTAAGATCCGATACATGTTTGAGAGTTATGACCAAAAACTCGTCGTTTTTGTGTTTTATTGTCACTGATTTGCATACCTCGTAAGAACCGTTACATGTTTGAGAGATATGACCAGAAAATTGTCGTTTTCGCGTTTTATGGCCGTTTTCATGAGCTATTCACCACAGTTTTGGGATTCTAGTGTGATTTACAACGACCTTACGACCCGATACATGCTTGAGAGTTATGACCAAAAACTCGTCGTTTTCGTGTTTATGGCCATTTTCATGAGTTATTGCCGAAAGTTTTTGGGTTCAAGTTGTATTTTAAAGGCCTATAAGACCCGTTACATGTTTGATATATATGACTAAAACTAATAGTTTTCGCGTTTTTTGGCTGTTTTCATGAGCTATTGGCCATAGTTTTGGGGATTCCAGGACTATTTACAATGACCTTAAGACCCGATACATGTTTGAGAGTGATGAACAAAAACTCGACGTTTTCATGTTTATGGCCATTTTCATGAGTTATTTCCCATAGTTTTTGGGTTCAAGTTGTATTTGCAAGGCCTGTAAGACCCGTTACATGTTTGAGATATATAACTAAAACTCGTAGTTTTCGCGTTGTATGGTCGTTTTCAGGAGCTATTGCCCACAGTTTTATGATTCTAGGGAGATTTACAACAACCTTAAGACTCGATACATGTTTGAGAGTTATGACCAAAAACTCATCGTTTTCGTGTTTATGGCCATTTTCATGAGTTATTGCCCATAATTTTTGGGTTCAAGTTATATTTGCAAGGCCTATAAGACCCGTTACATGTTTGAGATATATGCCTAAAACTCGTAGTTTCGTTTTATGGCCGTTTTCAGGAGTTATTGCCCACAGATTTATGATTCTAGGGTGATTTACAACAACCTTAAGACTTGATACATGTTTGAGAGTTATGACCAAAAACTCGTCGTTTTCGTGTTTATTGCCATTTTCATGAGTTATTGCCCATAATATTTGGGTTCAAGTTATATTTACAAGGCATGTAAGACCCATTACATGTTTGAGATATATGCCTAAAACTCGTAGTTTTCGCGTTTTATGGCCGTTTTCATTAGATATTGCCCGTATTTTTCGGGGGTTCTAGGCCAATTTACAACGACCTTAAGACCTGATACATGTTTGAGAGTTATGACCAAAAAATCGTCGTTTTCGTGTTTATGGCCATTTTCATGAGTTATTGCCCGTAGTTTTCGGGTTCAAGTTGTATTTGAAAGGCCTGTAAGACACATTACATGTTTGAGATATATGACTAAAACTCGTAATTTTCGCGTTTTATGGCCATTTTCATGAGCTATTGCCCATAGATTTGGGGGTTCAAGGGCGATTTATAACGACCTTATGACCCGATACATGTTTGAGAGTTATGACCACAAACTCGTCGTTTTCGTGTTAAGGGACATTTTGATGAGTTAATGCCCACTATTTTTGGGTTCAAGTTGTATTTGCGAGGCCTGTAAGGACCGTTACAGGTTTGAGATATTTGACTAAAAACTTGTAGTTTTCACGTTTTATGGCCGTTTTCATGAGGTATTGCCCATAGTTTTCTGGGGTTCCCGGGCAATTTACAACGACCTTAAGACGTGATACACGTTTGAGTGTTATGGCCAAAAACTCATCGTTTTCGTGTTAATGGCCATTTTCATGAGTTATTGCCCATAGTTTTTTGGTTCAAGTTGTATTTGCTAGGCCTATAAGACACGTTACATGTTTGAGATATTTGACTAAAACTTGTCGTTTTCGTGTTTTATGGTCGTTTTCATGAGCTATTGGCCATAGTTTTGGGGGTTCGAGGGCGATTTACAATGACCTTAAGACCTGATACATGTTTGAGAGTTATGACCACAAACTCGTCGTTTTCGTGTTAAGGGCCATTTTGATGAGTTATTGCCCTCGGTTTTTTGGGTTCAAGTTGTATTTGCGAGGCCTGTAAGACCAGTTACATGTTTGAGATATTTGACTAAAAACTCGTAGTTTTTGCGTTTTATGGCCGTTTTCATGAGCTATTGCCCATAGATTTGGAGTTCCAGGATGATTTAAAATGACTTGAAGACCCGATACATGTTTTAGACTTATTACAAAAAACACGCCGTTTTCGTGTTTATGGCCATTTCCATGAGTTATTGCGGAAAGTTTTTAGGGTCAAGTTGTATTTGCAAGGCTTGTAAGACTCGTTACATGTTTGATATATATACCAATAAACTCGTAGTTTTCGTGATTTATGGCCGTTTTCATGAGCTATTGCCCACTGTTTAGGGGTTCTAGGGAGATTTACAATGACCTAAAGACCTGATACATGTTAGAAAGATATGACCCGAAACTCACATTTTCGCGTTTTATGGCTATTTTCATGAGCTATTGCCCATAGTTTTATGGTTCTTGGGCGATTTACAGCAACATTAAGACCCGATACATGTTAGAGAGTTATGACCAAAAATTCGTCGTTTTCGTGTATATGGCCATTTTCATGAGTTATTGCCGAAAGTTTTTGGGTTCAAATTGTATTTTAAAGGCCTATAAGACCCGTTACATGTTTCATATATATGACTAAAACTAATAGTTTTCGCGTTTTTTGGCTGTTTTCATGAGCTATTGGCCATAGTTTTGGGGATTCCAGGACTATTTACAACGACCTTAAGACCCGATACATGTTTGAGAGTGATGAACAAAAACTCGACGTTTTCATGTTTATGGCCATTTTCATGAGTTATTTCCCATAGTTTTTGGGTTCAAGTTGTATTTGCAAGGCCTGTAAGACCCGTTACATGTTTGAGATATATAACTAAAACTCGTAGTTTTCGCGTTGTATGGTCGTTTTCAGGAGCTATTGCCCACAGTTTTATGATTCTAGGGAGATTTACAACAACCTTAAGACTCGATACATGTTTGAGAGTTATGACCAAAAACTCGTCGTTTTCGTGTTTATGGCCATTTTCATGAGTTATTGCCCATAATTTTTGGGTTCAAGTTATATTTGCAAGGCCTGTAAGACCCGTTACATGTTTGAGATATATGCCTAAAACTCGTAGTTTCGTTTTATGGCCGTTTTCAGGAGTTATTGCCCACAGATTTATGATTCTAGGGTGATTTACAACAACCTTAAGACTTGATACATGTTTGAGAGTTATGACCAAAAACTCGTCGTTTTCGTGTTTATTGCCATTTTCATGAGTTATTGCCCATAATATTTGGGTTCAAGTTATATTTACAAGTAATGTAAGACCCATTACATGTTTGAGATATATGCCTAAAACTCGTAGTTTTCGCGTTTTATGGCCGTTTTCATGAGCTATTTCCCGTAGTTTTCGGGGGTTCTAGGCCAATTTACAACGACCTTAAGACCAGATACATGTTTGAGAGTTATGACCAAAAAATTGTCGTTTTCGTGTTTATGGCCATTTTCATGAGTTATTGCCTGTAGTTTTGGGGTTCAAGTTGTATTTGAAAGGCCTGTAAGACACATTACATGTTTGAGTTATATGACTAAAACTCGTAATTTTCGCGTTTTATGGCCATTTTCATGAGCTATTGCCCATAGATTTGGAGGTTCGAGGGCGATTTATAACGACCTTATGACCCGATACATGTTTGAGAGTTATGACCACAAACTCGTCGTTTTCGTGTTTAGGGACATTTTGATGATTTAATGCCCACTATTTTTGGGTTCAAGCTGTATTTGCGAGGCCTGTAAGGACCGTTACAGGTTCGAGATATTTGACTAAAAACTCGTAGTTTTCACGTTTTATGGCCGTTTTCATGAGGTATTGCCCATAGTTTTCTGGGGTTCTCGGGCAATTTACAACGACCTTAAGACGTGATACACGTTTGAGTGTTATGACCAAAAACTCATCGTTTTCGTGTTAATGGCCATTTTCATGAGTTATTGCCCATAGTTTTTTGGTTCAAGTTGTATTTGCAAGGCCTATAAGACACGTTACATGTTTGAGATATTTGACTAAAACTTGTCGTTTTCGTGTTTTATGGTCGTTTTCATGAGCTATTGGCCATAGTTTTGGGGGTTCGAGGGCGATTTACAATGACCTTAAGACCTGATACATGTTTGAGAGTTATGACCACAAACTCGTCGTTTTCGTGTTAAGGGCCATTTTGATGAGTTATTGCCCTCGGTTTTTTGGGTTCAAGTTGTATTTGCGAGGCCTGTAAGACCAGTTACATGTTTGAGATATTTGACTAAAAACTCGTAGTTTTTGCGTTTTATGGCCGTTTTCATGAGCTATTGCCCATAGATTTGGAGTTCCAGGATGATTTAAAATGACCTGAAGACCCGATACATGTTTTAGACTTATTACAAAAAACACGCCGTTTTCGTGTTTATGGCCATTTCCATGAGTTATTGCGGAAAGTTTTTAGGGTCAAGTTGTATTTGCAAGGCTTGTAAGACTCGTTACATGTTTGATATATATACCAATAAACTCGTAGTTTTCGTGATTTATGGCCGTTTTCATGAGCTATTCCCCACTGTTTAGGGGTTCTAGGGCGATTTACAATGACCTAAAGACCTGATACATGTTAGAAAGATATGACCCAAAACTCGCATTTTCGCGTTTTATGGCTATTTTCATGAGCTATTGCCCATAGTTTTATGGTTCTTGGGCGATTTACAGCAACCTTAAGACCCGATACATGTTAGAGAGTTATGACCAAAAAATCGTCGTTTTTGTGTTTTATGGTCACTTTCATGAGTTATTGCCCACTGTTTTTGGGTTCTAGGCGGATTTGCATACCTTGTAAGAACCGTTACATGTTTGAGAGATATGACCAGAAACTCGTCATTTCCGTGTTTTATGGTCGTTTTCATGAGCTATTCACTACAGTTTTGGGATTCTAGGACGATTTACAACGACCTTACGAACCGATACATGCTTGAGAGTTATGACCAAAAACTCGTCGTTTTCGTGTATATGGCCATTTTCATGAGTTATTGCCGAAAATTTTTGGGTTCAAGTTCTATTTGCAAGGCCTATAAGACCCGTTACATGTTTGAGATATATGACTAAAACTCATAGTTTTCGCGTTTTTTGGTTGTTGTCATGAGCTATTGGCCATAGTTTTGGGGGTTCTAGGGCTATTTTCAACGACCTTAAGACCCGATACAAGTTTAAGAGTTATGAACAAAAACTCGACGTTTTCATGTTGATGGCCATTTTCATGAGTTATTGCCCGCAGTTTTTGGGTTCAAGTTGTATTTGCAAGGCCTGTAAGACCCATTACATGTTTGAGATATATAACTAAAACTCGTAGTTTTTGCGTTTTATGGCCGTTTTCAGGAGCTATTGCCCACAGTTTTATGATTCTAGGGTGATTTACAACAACCTTAAGACTCGATACATGTTTGAGAGTGATGACCAAAAACTCGTCGTTTTCGTGTTTATGGCTATTTTCATGAGTTATTGCCCACAATTTTTGGGTTCAAGTTATATTTGAAAGTCCTGTAAGACCCGTTACATGTTTGAGATATCTGCCTAAAACACGTAGTTTTCGCGTTTTATAGCCGTTTTTAGGAGCTATTGCCCACAGTTTTATGATTCTAGGGTGATTTACAACAACCTTAAGACTCGAGACATGTTTGAGAGTTATGACCAAAAACTCGTCGTTTTTGTGTTTATGGCAATATTCATGAGTTATTTCCCACAATTTTTTTTTTCAAGTTATATTTACTAGTCCTGTAAGACCCGTTGCATGTTTGAGATATATGCCTAAAACTCGTAGTTTTCGCGTTTTATGGCCGTTTTCATGAGCTATTGCCCACAGATTTGGGGTTCCAGGACGATTTGCAACGACTTTAAGACCCGATACATGTTTGAGAGTTATAACAAAAAACTCGTCGTGTTCGTGTTTATGGCCATTTTCATGAGTTATTGCCGAAAGGTTTTGGGTTTAAGTTGTATTTGCAAGGCATGTAAGACCCGTTACATATTTGAGATATATAACTAAAAACTCATAGTTTTCATGTTTTATGGCCGTTTTCATGAGCTATTGCCCATAGTTTCGGGGGTTCCAAGGCAATTTACAACGACCTTAAGACTCGATACATGTTTGAGAGTTATTACCAAAAACTCGTCGTTTTCGTGTTTATGACCATTTTCATAAGTTATTGCCCATAGTTTTTGGTTCAAGTTGTATTTGCAAGGCCTGTAAGACCGGTTACATGTTTGATATATATGACTAAAACTCGTAGTTTTCACGTTTTATGGTCGTTTTCATGAGCTATTGGCTATAGTTTTGGGGTTCCAGGGCGATTTACAACGACCTTATGACCCGATACATTTTTTAGAGTTGTGAGCAAAAACTCATCGTTTTCGTGTTTATGGCCATTTTCATGAGTTATTGCCAAAACAATTTGGGTTCAAGTTGTATTTGCAAGGCTTGTAAGTCCCGTTACATGTTTGAGATATGACTAAAACTCGTAGTTTTCATGTTTTATGGCCATTTTCATGAGCTATTGGCCATAGTTTTGGTGGTTCCAGGGCAATTTGCAAGGCCTATAAGACCCGTTACATGTTTGATATATATGACTAAAACTCATAGTCTTCACGTTTTACGGCCGTTTTCATGAGCTATTGGCCATAGTTTTGGGGGTTCTAGGGCGATTTACAACGACCTTATGACCCGATGCATTTTTGGGAGTTATGACCAAAAACTCAGCATTTTCGTGTTTATGGCCATTTTCATGAGTTATTGCCAAAATAATTTGGGTTCAAGTTGTATTTGCAAAGGCCTGTAAGACCCGTTACATGTTTGAGATATGACTAAAACTAGTTTTCATGAGCCGTTGGCCATAATTTTGGGGGTTCCAGGGAGATTTACAATGACCTTAAGACCTGTTACTTGTTTGAGTGCTATGACCAAAAACTCATCGTTTTCGTGTTAATGGCCATTTTCATGAGTTATTGCCCGTAGTTTTTCGGTTCAAGTTGTATTTGCAAGGCCTGTAAGGCACGCTACATGTTTGAGATATTTGACTAAATCTCGTAGTTTTCGCGTTTTATGGCCGTTTTCATGAGCTATTGGCCATAGTTTTGGGGGTTCGAGGGTGATTTACAATGACCTTTAGACCGGATACATGTTTGAGAGTTATGACCACAAACTCGTCGTTTTCGTGTTAAGGGCCATTTTGATGAGTTATTGCCCACAGTTTTTGGGTTCAAGTTGTATTTGCGAGGCCTGTAAGACCAGTTACATGTTTGAGATATTTGACTAAAAACTCGTCGTTTTTGCGTTTTATGGACGTTTGCAATGACCAGAAGACCCGATACATGTTTTAGACTTATAACAAAAAACACGTCGTTTTCGTGTTTATGGCCATTTCCATGAGTTATTGCGGAAAGTTTTGGGGGTCAAGTTGTATTTGCAGGCTTGTAAGACCCGTTACATGTTTGATATATATGACTATAAACTTGTAGTTTTCGTGATTTATGGCCGTTTTCATGAGCTATTGCCCACTACTTAGGTGTTCTAGGGCGATTTACAACGACCTGAAGACCTGATACATGTTGGAAAGATATGACCAAAACTCAAAGTTTTCATGTTTAAGGTTGTTTTCATGAGCTATTGCCCACAGTTTTATGGTTCTTGGGCGATTTACAGCAACCTTAAGACCCGATACATGTTTGAGAGTTATGACCAAAAATTCGTCGTTATTGTGTTTTATGGTCACTTTCAAGAGTTATTTGCCCACTGTTTTTGGGTTCTAGGCGGATTTGCATACCTCGTAAGAACCGTTACATGTTTGAGAGATATGACCAGAAACTCGTCGTTTCCGCGTTCTATGGCCATTTTCATGAGCAATTCACCACAGTTTTGGGATTCTAGGGCAATTTACAATGACCTTATGACCCGATACATGCTTGAGAGTTATGACAAAAACTCGTCGTTTTCGTGTATATGGCCATTTTCATGAGTTATTGCCGAAAGTTTTTGGGTTCAAGTTGTATTTGCAAGGCCTATACGACTTCTTACATGTTTGAGATATATGACTAAAACTCGTAGTTTTCGCGTTTTTTGGCTGTTTTCATGAGCAATTGGCCATAGTTTTGGGGGTTCCAGGGCTATTTACAATGACCTTAAGACCAGATACATGTTTGAGAGTTATGAATAAAAACTCGACGTTTTCATGTTTATGGCCATTTTTATGAGTTATTGTCCGCAGTTTTTGGGTTCAAGATGTATTTGCAAGGCCTGTAAGACCCGTTACATGTTTGAGATATATAACTAAAACTTGTAGTTTTCGCGTTTTATGGCCGTTTTTAGGAGCTATTGCCCACTGTTTTATGATTCTAGGGTGATTTACAACAACCTTAAGACTCGATACATGTTTGAGAGTTATGACCAAAAACTCGTCGTTTTCGTGTTTATGGTTATTTTCATGAGTTATTGCCCACAATTTTGGGGTTCAAGTTATATTTGCAAGGCCTGTAAGACCCGTTACATGTTTGAGATATATGCCTAAATCTCGTAGTTTTCGCGTTTTATGGTCGTTTTCAGGACCTATTGCCCACAGTTTTATGATTCTAGGATGATTTACAACAACCTTAAGACTCGATACATGTTTGAGAGTTATGACCAAAAACTCGTCGTTTTCGTGTTTATGGCCATTTTCATGAGTTATTGCCCACAATTTTTGGGTTCAAGTTATATTTACTAGGCCTGTAAGACCTGTTACATGTTTGAGATATATGCCTAAAACTCGTAGTTTTCGCGTTTTATGGCCATTTTCATGAGCTATTGCCCATAGATTTGGGGTTCCAGGATGATTTTCAACAACCTTAAGACCCGATACATGTTTGAGAGTTATAACAAAAAACTCGTCGTGTTTGTGTTTATGGCCATTTTCATGAGTTATTGCAGAAAGGTTTTAGGTTCAAGTTGTATTTGCAAGGCCTGTAAGACCCGTTACATGTTTGAGATATATTACTAAAAACTCATAGTTTTCACGTTTATAGCCGTTTTCGGGGGTTCCAAGGAGATTTCAACGACCTTAAGACCCGAAACATGTTTGAGAGTGATGACCAAAAACTCGTCGTTTTCGTGTTTATGGCTATTTTCATGAGTTATTGCCCAGAGTTTTTGGATTCAAGTTGTATTTGCAAGGCATGTAAGACCCGTTACATGTTTGAGATATATAACTAGAACTCGTAGTTTTCGCGTTTTATGGCCGTTTTCAGGAGCTATTGCCCACAGTTTTATGATTCTAGGGCGATTTACAACAACCTTAAGACTCGATACATATTTGAGAGTTATGACCAAAAACTCGTCGTTTGCGTGTTAATGGACATTTTCATGAGTTATTGCCCACAATTTTTGGGTTCAAGTTGTATTTGCAAGGCCTGTAAGACCCGTTACATGTTTGAGATATATGCCTAAAACTTGTAGTTTTCGCGTTTTATGGTCGTTTTCATGAGCTATTGCCCATAGATTTGGGGTTTCAGGACGATTTACAATGACCTTAAGACCCGATACATGTTTGAGAGTTATAATAAAAAACTCGTCGTGTTCGTGTTTATGGCCATTTTCATGAGTTATTGCCGAAAGGTTTTGGGTTCAAGTTGTATTTGCAAGGCATGTAAGACCCGTTACATATTTGAGATATATAACTAAAAACTCATAGTTTTCATGTTTTATGGCCGTTTTCATGAGCTATTGCCCATAGTTTCGGGGGTTCCAAGGCAATTTACAACGACCTTAAGACTCGATACATGTTTGAGAGTTATTACCAAAAACTCGTCGTTTTCGTGTTTATGACCATTTTCATAAGTTATTGCCCATAGTTTTTGGTTTAAGTTGTATTTGCAAGGCCTGTAAGACCGGTTACATGTTTGATATATATGACTAAAACTCGTAGTTTTCACGTTTTATGGTCGTTTTCATGAGCTATTGGCTATAGTTTTGGGGTTCCAGGGCGATTTACAACGACCTTATGACCCGATACATTTTTTAGAGTTGTGAGCAAAAACTCATCGTTTTCGTGTTTATGGCCATTTTCATGAGTTATTGCCAAAACAATTTGGGTTCAAGTTGTATTTGCAAGGCTTGTAAGTCCCGTTACATGTTTGAGATATGACTAAAACTCGTAGTTTTCATGTTTTATGGCCATTTTCATGAGCTATTGGCCATAGTTTTGGTGGTTCCAGGGCAATTTACAATGACCTTAAGACCTGATACATGTTTGAGTGTTATGACCAAAAACTCATCGTTTTCGTGTTTATGGCCATTTTCATGAGTTATTGCCCGTAGTTTTTGGGTTCAGGTTGTGTTTGCAAGGTCTGTAAGACATGTTACATGTTTGAGATATATGACTAAAACTCGTAGTTTTCGCGTTTTATGGCCGTTTTCATGAGCCATTGGCCATAGTTTTGGGGGTTCGAGGGCGATTTACAACGACCTTAAGACCCGATACATTTGAGAGTTATGACCACAAACTCGTCATTTTCGTATTAAGGGTCATTTTGATGAGTTATTGCCCACGGTTTTTGGGTTCAAGTTGTATTTGCGAGGCCTATAAGACCCGTTACATGTTTGAGATATTTGACTAAAAACTCGTAGTTTTCGCGTTTTATGGCCGTTTTTATGAGCTATTGCCCATAGATTTGGGGTTCCAGGACGATTTACAACGACCTTAAGACCCGATCCATGTTTGAGACTTATAACAAAAAACACGTCGTTTTCGTGTTTATGGCCATTTCCTTGAGTTAGTAGAAGTAACTTTTTGTTGTAACTTTTTGCACCAGCAAAACTGAAGCTGGCGACAGTCTTTTTGCAAAGTGACTAAATTTGCAATAGCAAGTAGGAAACAGACAGACACTGGTTATGAATCCAGCATGCTGGATCACTCACTTCCGTTCCAAACAACACCCTACACCCCGAATGTTCATAGATTGAAACGCAAAATGTGACGCTTTGACGAGTTTCCAACTCGTCCCGGCCTTTCCAACTCTGCTTTTCTGCTTTTTCCCGCTATATCTAGGGCGATCGTCATTGCCATCCACAGGTCCACACCGCCCTCTCTCACCATGGACACGCCACACTAGGCCTATCTCATCCTCGAGGAGATGGAGGCGTTGTGCGCCACTAGCTACCCATGTACGTTGGGATACCGAATACCCCCCGACTAGATGCTGAGCACCAGAGGGGTGCCCATCCCTCTCGAGGTTCCGCCCAATGGATGGCCATCACGAGCCACTACTACCTCGAGCTCACGCCGGAGCATCAGATGGATCCTAATTGGTGTCCCGACAACACCGTGACCTGGAACGCTTTCTTCGCCAATCGGCAGGAAAGAGAGCTCGCCAGGTACGAGAGAGACGATCCTCCTCCAGTGAACCACAATGAATCATGCCGGCGCTGTGATGTGCCACATTGCCGAAGGAGATCATCGTCGCATGCGGTACTCGCACTTTCAGCCACCATGGATTCCAAGTAAGGGAAGTAGCGGCCGCGGGTGAGGCGGCGTCGCCAACCGGGACACCCCACCTCTGGGCGTCCCGCCTTTGAGGTCAAAGTGCCAGGTGCCTTCAGAATACGCTATGACCATGCAGCAGCTTGGACACATCGGCAACCCGGAAGAGTTCCGCGGCACGGTGGGCTGCTGCAGCAGCTGCGGGCCTCAGTCCTCGCAACGTGTGTTGATCGACGGTATCCGCTATCCGCTGCAAACAGGGGAAGGGCAGAGGTTCCAGCTGCGCGAGCCAAGCGACGACGACGACACTGAAGCCGTGTACTACAGGACCAGACACGATTATGACTAGTTTTTATTTGTTTACATAAATCATCGCCAAATAAATTTTACAAATGTTATGAATATACGATTGGGTGCGTTGGGTATGTACAGAGATATGTACAGAGTGCTGGTGTCTCCACAATTTAAAGTTATCCGGCTGCTTGTGGACTGATCAAAACTTTTCCCACGTCATTTAAAAAAAAAGATAAACGTGCACAACAGTTTTGATTCAATCATTTGAATCGTTTGAATGCCCTGAACCATGACTGACATAAGCGTGCCTGTTGGTGTTGTAGGTTTTGGCCCTGGGCGAGTCATCGCTGGGCTCTTCGGTAGAGAAGTGATGAACATGTGGTCATTTTATTAGGAAGAAATAAATATTTGATTTTTTTTGGTGAAGGAATAACATATGATCTGATAATATTGTGTCATCAGGTGATTAAAGTTCACCACTTCAGCTCAGGCCGTGTTGTCTAGAACCTGAGACACTCACTAGTAGTAACGTGAAATCGCCATGGCCCATGGCTCAGAGGTAGATCTCGAGAACAAATTTACTCATTTGTTTTGGTTGGGGTGCGCCGGCCAAAGCTATAGTGCAACGCTAAGGCAACGCTCGAGGGACCCAGCAGCAAGCCACCGAACACCCCACAAAATATTAATTCAATATCATGGACCCATAGGCCACATATCAAATATTAAACTGATAAAAACAGATACTATACTTAATCTTAGCCTGAGGCCGAGAAAGGTATGATTTTGACCTTGCCCCTGTGTCGCCTTATATTTGCCGACGAACTGCCTCTGCTCGAGTTGGGCGATCGATGTGGGACTATTCCATAGAGAATGCTATACTTACGGACGATCTTTTACGGAAACCTTTTACGTGCTGACGTGGGGATCGGGAAAAGAATTACAGTCTAGAAATCAAGGGATGGTAAAAGTTTTAAACCAATCGGTCTGATCCACTTCATTTCGTAAACAGTTTCCGTAACAATTAACAATTCATTCGTAAGTCTAGCATTTTCGCTATTCCACAACAGGCTGAAGCTGCGTTCATTCGCCCGGCCGGCAGTGATGCAGAGTCGGTAACCTGTATCTGCGCCTGGATCCGTTTGGGGCCTGCCAAGGAGCCAAATAACAACGTAGCGGCCCACATACTGGGATTCGAACGGTAGAACCCGGTGTGAGATTTACGTGCCAAAGGGTCTTTGGTTGTACTACTAAACATGTTGATGCTTCTTTTTATTTGGACTCTTATTATTCTGGTTCCGTTGAAGAAGTTCTTCGTGATTACCAGGGCAATTTTGTGGCGGCATCATGCAAGTTCTTACCTCATATATCTTCAGCCTCTAGGGTCGAGGCTACGGCAATGAAGGGTTTAATTTGGCAAATAGACTGGGATGTCATAATATTACTATTGCAGAGGGCGATTATTCAACGGAGGTTATCAAAACGTGCATAGGACAAACATCTTGGTGGACTGAATCAACTGCTTTATTTGCTGATTGCCTGGACAATTGGACATCGTCTCTATGGTTGGCAACGTTAATTTTGTTCACTATCCAAGGGAGGCAAATAAATTAGCTCATGAGATTGCTAGGGTTTGTTTTACTGATCATTCATCATATAATTGGATCGATGAATCCGCTAGTTTCATTCTGCAACCTCTTGTAAACGATGCTATAATTGTTTGATGGGCTGCAAGTTTTAAACGTACTCTTTTTTCTTAACAAGGTATCTAAACGGACTATAAGATTTTAATGAGACGACTTGTATGCTTAATATATGATGGTTTATCTAAAAAACATGCACCAAATGGAAGAGTACTACCAGGGCATAAATCCATAATCTTATATACCTGCTCAACAGTAAACATTATATAAGACATTTAAAAGCTTTAAATGTCATACATTTTTCTGCCTGTTGAACCCATAAACTTGGAGTCCACTTGGATTACTGTCTATTTTTTTTTTGGAAGACAAGGTTTACGGTAAAAGTAAAATAGGAACATGAATGCTACACAAAATGAACTCTATTATATGTGGGTACTATTTTGCGGATTCTATTTCTTGGCTCACCAGTTTCAGAAGCCGTTTTTCACTCATGTCAATCGACTCGTGTCAATCGTATTTGCGATGAGGTAGCACACATGTTCTAGCCAGGACTAGTTTATCTCTTCCTGCCCCTCTTAGCCGTAATTTTGTTCCGGATTGCAGCCGGACCATCGTTGTAATGACTACCATGTTTAAATAAAATGTTGTCCGATCTAAAGGAATTCTACACAGCTGTCTTTTAGATGTCAAACTTTGGTATTACTGTAGTTCTATCTCAATGTCGGACATAAACAACATCGTCTGGGTTGAACGGCCCTGATTCACCAATAACCTAAAAGTACATAAAGGCTGGGATCACAAAAATCAAATTGCCGTTGACAATATGTACTTTGTGACTGCTGTTAAGTTACCGATTGCTTGTGGATTGATCAAAACTTTTCTTAGCTTTGATTTTAACAGCATTTTATCCTTCCAATGTACATCAGCTTTGCCCGTTGGTGTTGTAGGTTTTGGTAGAAGAATCCTTGGTGAAGCAAGATGATCCTTGGCAGGCCTCTCTTTTCGGCAAAGAACTGTTGCATCGAGGCAATGAGACTAATGTTCTTCTGTTTTCTAATAGATGAGCAATAAACATGTGATCAATTTTAGGTGGGAAATAATTCCTTTTTGGTGAGGAATAAACATGTGAACCACTAGTCACTTTAATCTAGTTTGGGCTCAACACTGAAGCAAGAAACCTGATTATCTCTATCTCTACTTCATTACTTATAAAGGAGCGAACTTGAATTTCGCTAAAGACACCCCACAACATATACACAGATCGACCATAACCACACGATCAGGCTCACTATAGAGAATCTAACGACTACAGTAAGCCCAATCAGTCTCCCGTGTGCACATAGCAATTTACAGAGTCGGACACACTTATCCCGCACTCATCACCAAGAGGAAAATAGGAAACTCCCGTCCCACGTCCCCACCAGCCACTATGATCACGATCGCTCAGGAGAGAACAAAATGGAAACTGATTGCACCCGACGATGCCCTCACCCTGATCTCCGGCCTTATTGCCTTGCCTCGCCATCGCATCAACCCGGCAGCACCTCCCTCCACGGCGCCCTCTTCGCGTTCTTGAACGGCGGCACGGCGCCCCTTGCTGCGTCCCTGGACGACACCCCTCCCGCGTCCCTGGATGACGCCTTCGCCGCCTCCCTGGATGGCGCCCTTGCCCGCTCCGCCGTCATCACTGCCGCAACATCGTTGTGCAACCCTGTAACAGACGGAAATCAGTTAGTTTTGCAGCTATCTTCCAATCTAAGATCAATCTTTCAATAAATAAATGGATTGCGTTCAACTAGGTTTACTGCTTCCACACTACAGCAAGTCTGCCCAGCAAAGTGCCATGTATCAAGATTTTTTTTTATATACTAACACTTTAAATGTGTATATTTCAAGCCCCATGTATTCTTCAGTTTGCCCCAAACTCATAGATCTTTCCAAAGCCAGCGACTTATCAACATGCAGCTAAGCATACAAAGATTCAACAAAGAACAATAAATGCATATCAGGTGTCAAGAAAATGATGTTAAAAATATTGAAAAAAATAGGTTAAATTGATGGTCAACTTATAACACGGGCAGCTAGAAACTACAGGTTAAGACAATGAAAATGTTGAACAAATATAGCAGCTATCTTATTTGACGATACCATATGATACAACAAACACCAACATATGGCAGGTTTCCACATAGTTGCATGAGTATAGATCTTGTGTCAAAGTAACGAGCAAAATGAAAATACCTGAATGTGGAACTAGACCATGTAGCTTCCATTAACCAAATGATACGGCACATCAACAATCATTTAGAAAACAGTGGCGGTTCATGCTTTGAATTTTTTAAAGCATAAAAAAATGTATAAAAGAGGAGCATAAATTTTGAAAGTTCAGAAGATTTATACCACCCTCTTGTAGTTTATAATGCGGTTTACACATAGTAGCAAAACATATGTCATTTTTTATCTAACACCCTTTTATTTTGAACCGGCATGGTCTCAGCCTCAGACTTCAGTTTTTGGGTAAATTTATCAGAACTGGTACTAACCTGTTAACCTAGACCCCAAAGGTGGTATTCTTTTTGGTCTATATTAATAGCCTTAATTTTGTCTAGATACAATACATCTAATCTAAATACAAATCCTTGTTGGGTAGTTAACTAGATATATACAAATCTAGATAAAGTTGAGACCATTAAGATAGAGGGAAGAGAGTAGTTTTATGTACTTTAGTCTTGAACAAATCGTAGCAGCTGGGATGGTGAGTACTGTCCCTCTGACTGTCGTTGTAGACAGTTATCACACTGCACACTCACAGGTGACCGTTCCGAGAGCGACGGGGAAGCAAAACGGCTAGCTCGCTCTCCGGCATCGGATTCCCATGCCGACACGCGCCTTTTCCGCCGTTTTGCTATACGCGTTTACTCTGATCAATTCCCTAGCTTTTATTATTCCGTGGACTAACGATTTCTTGGCGAGAAACAAATTGTTCAGAGTGGTTTGCTTCAGAAGTTTCAGAGTCCAGAGTGAATTGCAGCTCAGTATATAAAAAGAAATCGTAGTGCACCCAGGGCCTCCCGAATCCGAAATCGCCGCAGATTTAATCAAGATCTTCAATCAATAATCGACCCGTACAGGGATAGAAAGAAATTCAGACAGAAAAAAGAGATAAAAAATTCAGACAAAACAGAGATAAATTTCCATGACATTCAAGTCCTCGATTCTTCATCTTTCTATGTGTAGAGTAATAAGTAGTCGATTACAGGGGGAATCACATCGGTTTGCTACCGTTCGCTGTACTCCTCTCACTATAATGTTGCTCGTAAAATAAATTGCTTACAGTTACAGAGTTACAGGTGTGACGTAAGTAAGTAAGGTCTTCAATCTCGCTTAGAGAAGAAAATCAAATCAGAGTTACAGCAAAAGAATTTGGACCGCTGCGGTCCAGTTCAGGCGATGGCGACGGCGGTGAGCCGCCGGGCGGCCGGCGCCGGTGACGGAGGTAGGCGGGAGTTGAAGTTCCGGTACCGGAAGGCCGCGGCGGCATCCGCGCCCTCGTCGCTGTCGTCGCTGCCGGCGCCCTCGTCGAAGTTGAGCGCGTAGCTGAGCGGGTCGTACCTGAACTCCCCCCTGGCGGCCACCCTTCTCCTCCACTTGGTCCTTCCGCCGCTCTGCGGGGAGAGCCTCTCCCCGTCGCTGCTGGGCGAGCCGAAGCAGCCGCAGACCGTGGTCCGCAGCTTGTGCCGCAGGGACGGCGGCGAGTACTGCGGCGACGTCGACTCCGCGTCCATGGCGTGGGCGGTTCGGTAGATTGAGGTCAGCTGGTGGAGATGTGGTTGCGTCGAGGTGTGCTGTGTGAGTGTGAGTGAGGTCTGAGGTGGGTTGGAGACGAAGGCCGGGGTAGGCAGGACTAAATAGGGGAGGGTGGAAAAAGACGGATAGGGACAGTGACGACGGCGTGAACTGGAAGAGACGCGCACGAGGCGCGGAGGATGGGTGGGTGGGCCCACGCGTGGGGAACCCTATGGGCTATATGGCGATTGGCGAAGCAAGCAGCGCCGTCGTCGGACGCGCGTGCTGGTAGACGTCCGAGGGTAGTCTGGGGATTTCCTGGGAAAGAAGTTAACGGTCGGTCCTAGCAAGTGCAAGCTGGACGATGGCAACGGTCGGTCGCTTTGCATTGTGCAAGCTGTCACGCACGCACACGGGCCACGGTAGCAACGGTAACAATAGTATGTACTAGTCGTTGTAGTATTTTCAGCTGACTACGACGTATTAGAGTATTTCTCTTTTGTTCTGGTAGAGTTGTTTTTTTTGTTTCCAGTTGTTATAAGAGGTATATGCGTTTTTTGTCCCACAACTTGCCGAAGATGAACGTTTTAGTCCCACGTCTTGCAAAGTGAGCAAGATTAACACCACAACTTACAAATTTTTGGAGAATGATCGCTATATATTTTTTTCCACCGTGGCCTTTGTACGGCCTAATAGTTAAGTCCCACTTGTCAGTGGTTATACAAACAGGAAAACAAATAAATAAGAAAAAGACTTACAATGGGAATTGAACTCATGACTTAAGTTGCTAAACAATGCGAGCTTGCCACTAGACCACACGGTAACATGAGATAATACAAAAGCGGTCATTTTTTATACTCCCTCCGTCACAAAATAGATGTCTTAAATTTGTTAAAATTTGAATGAATCTAGACACTATTTAGTATATAGATTCATCTAAAATTTGAAACCTAAGACATCTATTCTTGGACGGATGGAGTAAATCATTTTGAGTCGGCGTACACCTTCACGCAGGGATATAACGGTCGTTAGGCTATCCGTCTGTAGCACGATCTATTCGGACGGACATGTCCGACTTGACTTATTCGTACACTAAATTTGGACAACTATTGCGTCGGCCCGGATGAGGCAGATCGAGGGGCATGTCCTGCCCGTTGGTGCTACTGGCCTACCCATCAACCACCGCTTAGAGCGACATTGATTCAAACGCGCGCAGCTGTTGGAATTATGCCCTAGAGACAATAATAAAGCTGTTATTATTATAATTCTTGTTTATGATAATGTTTATATTCCATGCTAGAATTGTATTAAGCGGAAACTTTAATACTTGTGTGGTTTGTGAACAACACCGTGTCCCTAGTACGCCTCTATGGACTAGCTCATTGATTAATGATGGTTAAGGTTTTCTAACCATGGACATGAGTTGTCAATTGATAATGAGATCATATCATTGGGAGAATGATATGATGGACAGACCCAAACTAAGCGAAGCAATTAGATCGTGTCATCGTGTTCATCTTTGCGAAGCTTTTCTTATGTCAAATATTGTATTCCTTAGACCATGAGATAATACAACTCCCTGGTATCGGAAGAAAGCTTTGAGGTCATCAAACGTCATCCTATGAGAGGGTGATCATAAAGGTGTCTCTCAGGTGATCGGAAAGTACACTTGGGTTGTATGTATCGAGATGGGATTTGTCCCTCCCAAGTCGAAGAGATATACTTCGGGCCCACTCGGTAATCGATATCAACACCGCTTGCAAGCATGTGGTTAAGGAGTTAATCACAAAGTGATATCGGATTACGGAACGAGTAAAGTACTTGCTGTGAACGAGATTGAACTAGGTATGACGGTACCGACGATCAAATCTCGGGTAAGTAAAATATCGCGAGACGAAGGAAATATATATATATATATGGGACTGTTTGAATCCTAGCATCGTGGTTCATCTGATATGATCATCGATGAATGTGTGGGAGTCAATATGGGTTTCCAGACCCCGTTGTTGATTATTGATAGAAGATCATGTCTGCATGTTCTCGAACCCGAAGGGTCACACACTTAACGTGTCTCGACGCTAGGATAGATTGGATAATTGGTTTATGAGTTTTTGTTAGGAGTCTCGGATGGGATCCGGGACATCACGAGAGGTTCCGTAATGGTCCGGAGAATAAGATTCATATAAGGCAGTGCAGTTTTTGGAGTTCGGAATTGTTCCGGGTTAATCGGTATTGTACCGGAAGCTTCTAGAACCTTCCGGAAGGGAACCAACGTGGCCCCACCTTCCGGGAGGGGGCATGGGCCTATGAGGGAGTGCCCTGGCCGCATTGGGCCAGGGGCACAAGGCCCCATAGGGCCCAACCGGCCAGCAAGGGTAAAACCCTAATTGGACCTTCTAGAAGGGGGGTTCCTTGCCCCCCCCCCCACTCCTCCCTCCTGGTCACTGGCCTGGGGCTTGGGAGGGTTAGGGCGCCACCCCTCTATATATAGAGGGCTGGGGCGCACCACCCCCCCCCCCACACACACACACACCTCCTCCTCAACCCTAGCCGCCCTGCTGCCCTCCTCTCTCTCTCCCTCCCGACTGCGTGTAGGCGAAGCCCTGCTGCAGAAACTCCCCACCACATACACCGTGGCGTCGCGTTGTAGATCCAATCCGTCTCTCCACCATACTTGATGGACCGAGGAAGGAGGATACGTCGAGGTGCTGCACGTGTGCATCTCCCGGAGGCATCGCCACTTGCGGTGCTAGATCGGATCGGATCGCGAGGAGGAGAAGCGAGTACGACTACATCACCCACGTTCCGACGAACGTTCCGCTGTGCGAATCTTCAAGGGTATGAAGATCTAATCCAATCTCTCTCGTTGTTTGCATCTCCTAGATTAGATCTTGGCTTTCCCTCTGTTCGCATCCGTAGAAAATTTTGATTTACTATGCCGCCATAACCCTACAGCAGCGGCACCGATTCAGATGTAACCGTGCAGCGATTCAGACGCAACTGTGGCAGCGATTTAGAGACGCGGGTGGAAGGCTGTCCGGCGACAGCCTACTCCATCAAATGCGATGATACTGCACACTGACTGACTGGACGTCACGCTCTCCCTCACTGCCTCTGCTGGCGTCGCCCGACGCATGCCCTCCTGACTGGACATTTCAAGTTGTCGCTTTGACATCCGCGCTGGCATCCGATGCCAACCCTTTTAACTGGCCGCCCGCGGCCATCTTGTCTCACATCGCACCATACTCTCCCCCTTCTCCTTCCCGTCCTTCACTACTGGTAGCTATCCATGGCCAGCAGCATTGGATCGAGGGGAGGGCGTCTAAGACGACCATCGGGTCCCGGCCGTGGACATCGAGGGAGGCGCGGGAGACGCGGCCAAAGAAGCGCATCAACACACTCTCCCTCAATGTCGTCATCGCCCGAGGAGATTGACCCAGGAATATGATCTAGTTCGCCGTGGCCATCCACTACGGCATGATGCGGGACAGGCTGCTCCTGCCTCGCAAATTCGCGTCGCTGGTCGGCAACAAACCGCCCCTGCTTGTCATTCTACGGGCGAACGGTGTCAAGACCACCAGGTACCCGGTGGAGGTGCAGTTCGACCACCTCGGCCAGATATACCTCGCCAACGGCTGGAAGTGCTTCGGACACACGCACCAGATCGAAGCGGGCAACATTGTTGTCTTCAAGTATGAGGGCGAAGGAAGGATCGCCGTCAGCGTCTTTGACGGCGGGGCGGACACTAGAAATACACCAACGTTGGCAATGGCCAAGCGCGGACATGTGAGTCGCACCGCTGGCGTGATCGGTCGGACATGCCCGACTTTGACTCAAAAGCAACCGCGGCCCGAACCAAACAGATAGAAATGGACCATTTGGGTCGGCCGTTTAGGTCGGCCCGGTGGAGACATCCTTAGGTATTAGTCACACAACACGCTAGCTAGCTCTCGCTGGCTCACACGGACATGAGACACAGAAACAACAGAAGTGAAGCTTGATCGATTTGAGTGTATTCACCCATACTACATATAAGCCTTTATTCTCGACGTTCGAAATACGTGTTTTAAAGTTGTGAAAAATCTTAGTTCATTCGAAATACGGATTGGGTCCGATGGAGATAGCCTAACTTTTTTTATGTGCTTCATATCCGTGCGTGGAGGTGTCCGAAGACATCAGCTTGAAATGATTTATAATAAATGATGGCTCTTCTATTACCACATTTCACCGTGTGCTCCAGTGGCAAGCTTGCATTTTTTAGCAGCGGAAGTCATGAGTTCAATCCTCATGATAAGTATTTTTCTTATTTATTTGTTTTCATGTTTGTGACAAGTGGGACCTGTCTGCCTATTCGGCCGTACAAAGGTCACAGCGGCAAGCAGGGTCATTCTGCAAAAAATTCTTTGACACACTTCATTTTTAGAATAAGTTTCAATCTATAGGTTAATGAATTCGGCCAAAATCATAGAAATTCAATCGAATTGGACTAAAATGCTCTCGGGTTCTAAGTTGTGGGACTAATCTTGCTCACTTTGAAAGATGTGGGACTAAAACGCTCCTCTACTACAAGTTGTGGGACTAAAAATGTATATAGCTCTTGTTATAAACAGGTAATTATGGAAGCTCTAATATATGATCATGATTGATTATAATTGTTCTACGAGTAGTTTTGCACTACGTCAATGCTCAAACTATGCTTATTGCATACACTGATGACACCGAATTTTAACACATGGAGTGCATCATGCAATTAGCCCACAAGTAGTTGTCGAAAAGAATAAGCAAGAAAATTACCGAAACACCAAATAAATGTCATGGCAGAAACACGATGCCGAGGAACTTGTATCGTGGCAATAGTTTATCTGCCACAATGCTGTCATGCGAGATTTTTAAGTCGTTTCTCCGACGGGAGACCTTACAAGTCTAGCTCAATTAGATATGCATAATTAACCATGCGATAAAATGGACATATGCAAACACAATTAGAGACAAACTATTCATGACTCGACGACACTTAAACAATTTATATAAGACACACTATTTGTCATCCGGCAACAACTAAACAAGACAAACAATTGGGATGAACTGGGACAAAACAACCGCTCTAGCATTCCTATATTAGAAACCTCTGTTCCAAAATACAATAAAAATATTTTGGCAAGCTCGAAACAGAGGAAGTACTCATGAGTACACAATACATCTACAAACGGGATTAGGACAAAACTCTTCGTTGTCCGACAGTCGATGATACACCCTCCTTGAATACTATCATTGGACTATTTTTAAAAAATAATACGACTTTTTATTAAATTTCATGAATAATACATAAATAGAGGAATTTTGAAAAGTAGCGCGGTCTCGGGGTCTCAAACATCGACCAGCACCCGTCGGTAGACAAGCACTCGTTGGTGTTTGAACCACCGACAAGCACTCGCCATACACCACCGTATTATTATTCGTCAAAAATAGAAATTTGTCAAAATTATGTATTATTCGTGGAATTTAATAAAAAATTGTATTATTTTTTTAAAAAAATTAGCCTATCATTGGTAGTATGTTCATCGGCTCCATGCTAGTTAGGATTACCCTCTCCTAATCACCATGCCCGACGTCACCCAAATCTTTGTACCTGCCACGTTTCAACACGCAACTTCTAGGATTGAGTCGACCCTTTTATTGTGCAAAAAGAAGTAATAAAAAAAATGGCAACATCACTTTCTTGAATTCCACGTCTACAAACGGGATTAGGACCAAACCATTCATGGTCAGACAGTCGATGATACACCCTCCTTGAATACTATCGATCATTGGTACTATGTTCATCGGTTCCATGCTATAGTTAGGATCACCCTCTCCTAATCACCATGCCCGACGTCACCTCCTCGCACATCACCATGCCCTCTTCACTCGCAAACATGACACACACTCGATATGGGTCGAGCCATGTCCACATCAGCGAGCGGCGAGGCTACTCTGGCCTGCGTGTCAGTTTCATTGTCAAATGAGCCAACTTTGACGATGTGGAGTAGCGGCTAGTCGTTAGCCAGTATGGATGTTCCAATAGTTGTCGTGGTTAATTTAAGGAAATTCATAAGTTGTCTTGATAATTTACCCTTAGTCTTCTCCTGTTTAGCTTGATTGACTGGAAAAATCACGTGACACGTGCATGCATAAACCTTGTTAGACCAGCCACACCCTGTGTATTAATGCGGTTCAAAGCCCTGTTTGAATCGATTCCATACACTGCAGGACGTCGGTCCATATAGTAGTGCCAGTACATGTGTGGTCCTCCAAGTACGTACGATATGAGAGATCACCCCAAGTGCCAAACATCCGATACTTTTCTGTCTTTCGAGAGTAATAACATCCGATGCTCCCGAGCTCCATCACGCTATGAACGAACATGCTGATGAAAAAGCACACTGCCGAAAGTAAGGCAGAAAAAGGACTGGGAACACGCTCGATCGTGTTCTTTTTCGGCTGATCCAAAGGGCATCCGGCTGAATCGATCGATGTTGTGAACGCTGAGCGGAACCTGATACTGCTCCGAAAGCCTTCGATCGTGCGGCGCGGAACGGATGAAACAGAGGCGACGGCGATCCACCAGAGAGCGGATTTCCCACATGTAAGTTGGGCCCCCGGCACCATCTGTGCCACAGATTTGTTGGAGATTCGTGCGAAGTCAATGCAGTCAATCGTCTGTCGTACGTTTATATTTAAGCCCTCCTGTTTTTGGTATTCCACGCAGTCAGGAGAATAATCACCCACACCAACCCCCAGCCCACGCGGCCAGTTTGTGGTTTTTTGGGCCCCTACTTTTCCTTTTGGTTTTTCTTCATGCTTGGATCCAGTTAGTGGTTGAATATTTTGTTTGGATTAAATTCGTGGTTAAATCTTGATTGATACGTATCTAAGTTTCTTTTTTTCTTCATGATTTTGGACACGTATCTAAGTTTCTCTATTATTTTTTACCACTGTGAATCTTGTATGATATCACTGCGAATCTTGTATGTATTTTCAAGTTTTGTGTGGCACGAATATGGGCGATGGGAGTACGATTTTTTACATGTATGGTTCTTGTGTGAATCTTGATTTACTTGAAAAAATACTAAGAATCTGTAATAAAACGTTGTTGGATCTAATACGTTGTTGAAAAAATACTAAGAATCTTGATTTACATTTTTTTTTTGGTATTAATCTTATTAATGTGGATTTAAGAAAATCAACGTAAAAAAATACTTTGGTTGCAAATAAAAATCATGGTAGATCTGTTAATGAGAGGAGTGACAGTGAGATAGTGTTAAAAACTTGTTATAAAATCAGATTATATAATGTGTGAAATCTCGTGAATCTTGTGTGAATCTTGTATGAAACGTTCTTGGTATTAATCTTGGTTGATGCAGATTGTTGTTATTAGTAATAACAAACGTTCTTACAAAAAATAATAATCAAGTTTGATTGTTGTTAGTAGTTTAAAAAAAGTTCTATTCAAGAGTCATTTGAGTTTCGGTGTTGCCCATGTATAAAAAAATTATTTTGGAAAAACTATGAAACTCGTACAATATTTCTAGAAAAGTTCTTAAAAAAATATTCTATGAAATATTGTTGAGTATTATTGAAAAAATAATTATGTAAGAAATTGTTGATTATATTATATGAATATCTCTTGGCAGAAACAAGTTTGTAAAACATGTGAATCTTGTATGAAACTTCTGAATCTAAGATGAAACAAAGTAATAGTGTCTAAATATTGTTAAATAAAAAGTAGAAAAATAAAAATTATCAAAAGAGATTGTTGAAAAAACAAATTATATTAATTGTTGAAAAAAAATATAAAACTTGTACGACAAGTTTATAAAACATGTGAATCTTGTATAAAACTTCTGAATCTAAGATGAAACAAAGTAAGAGTGTCTAAATATTGTTAAATAAAAAATAGAAAAATAAAAATTATCAAAAGAGATTGTTGAAAAAACAAATTATATTAATTGTTGAAAAAAATATAAAACTTGTACGGATATTTCTAGAAAAATTCTTAAAAAAAATTATATGAAATATTGTTGAATATTATTGAAAAATAATTATGTAAGAAATTGTTAATTAAATTATATTAATTAGATTGGCTGATTAAAACTGGCTAATTAAATTAAACAAAGATGTATCTGTGAATCACGTTCTTTCGTTGAAGACAGTGACAGAAATGTATAAAACCTGAAAAAACTGGGGGCTAATAAGCAAAACAGCAATAAACTTGAGAAGTAAGGTGGGAGGGTTGTTCTGTAAAAGTTGTAGCACGAATCTCTAAGAAATAAACGGTAAAGATAGTGCCGGGGGCCCCTCCTACGGGGGGAATTGCATTGCCCCGATCCACCACTGCTTTTCCAAAATTAGAGCATTTTTTGCTCTATGTTTGACCCTCGTAGATGATTCTTTGTTTTAGGTGTTCTATGTTTGACCCTCGTAGATGATTCTTTGGAAGCTCTGCCACTGGCGCGGCGGTGCACCACCAGTTCCGCTCCGCCACACCACACTCCCTCCCGATCATCCACGCACGTACACCCGCTGGGTTCGGGGCTGGGTCCCGCCTCTCCATACCTGTCCCGTTTAAGTTATCGATTCTTATTTTTTACTAGACTCACGATCCGGCCGGATTCAGGGCCCCAACGGGTACCCGTCAGCGCGTGAGACGGAAGAAACATTGTACGGGTTCGTGCGCGTGTTGTCTCCAGGACTCCATATTCCTTCGAGTCGAGTGCATGTGATGTGTCACGTGTATGTGCGTGGCCGCGTCGAACGTGTGGTTTAGGCATAGGATTATTAAGGATAGGATTAAGACTTAAAACGGATCTGCGGATAGGGTTTGCAACCCCTAGACCATTTCTGTTAGACTTGGCGGGTCTAACTTTTACCAAACACTTCCTGTTTAAGGTGGGTACCCATCGGGTTTGCGGGTTTCAAGACCCCATTGCCATCCCTAGTTTATAACATTGAGTGGCATGTTATGCGTGCTTACGCCCATCCATCCATCCATCCATCCATCGACACAGCGGAAGCAGCCAGCAGGGATAAGGATGGATTCCATGATCACCAAAGCGTACCTCCAGAGATAATCTAGTTGTAAACTAACCAACGGTCCATGGCAAAGTCACACGTGATAGGAACGGTATCCCTCCATCCGTCCATCAACATATACCTTTCTTCCTGCCCAAAGTACCGAGTCACGACGCACCATGTACTCATCATTCGATCAATATATAATCCCAGCTAGGCAGCACAGAGCATACATCTCAGTTAAGGCCGGCTAACCAGGCCCCCTACAACTCCGAGTTACAGGCCTGTCACACACATGTTCCAAGCCTCTCGCGAGACACGGTTCAGAACGACCTAGATTAGGCAGGGACAGCAGCCACATGGCCGATGTCGGTTAAGCTACACCGCGACCAAATTACACGACTAGAGCTAATGAAAGGAAGAACAGTCCGGGGACCACAATTCATGAGCACCGACAAGCGAGCCGTTAACCGCAGATTAGTTATGACGACGTCTCATAGGCAAAGGGGATGGCATCCGCGCCAAGTCCACGCTGCCAGAACCGCACAAAAAACCTGGGAGCTCTGAGGATGGGAGTGCTGATCTGGCCATGGCTCCGTCCGTCGAATCTGTACAAACAAGACAACGAAATGATATTCAGACATGACAGAAGAATTCTTAGCTCAGATCGTTACAGATTCGAGAGTTTACGAGCAAAATGGAACGGCACTGTTATTTGCAATACAAGTTGTTATACACAGCCAGGCAGAGGCATGTAGACATAAATAAATGAGTCTAACAAGTGTATAATTTCTAACCTGGGTCAATCTACAAAATTAACTTATAACTTATGCCACTGAAGGGGAAAAAAAGAATCATGGGTCTCTGGCAGCCACTACCAACAAACTGTGTGTCTGTGTGTGCCCTCTACCATCCTACATAGATCAATAATTCCTATATTCGGCATGAATGGGCAGACTCAGAAAGAGGCAGGTGCAGTGTTCGAACTATTAAGGCTCGCCAATAAGGCGCATACAACTGATCTTGTAAGGCTGATTGAGAGCAAATAGCTTGTGAATACAGGCTGTTGCTAAAAAAAGATCAGTGAGCGAGTCAGGATCTTATTTGTAACCAGAGAAAGTTATGCAGAATCATTTCAAAATAACAACGGGGAAAAAATTATAGATGTGAAGATGACTCAAAGTCTAAAAAAGAAAAATCTTCAGGCTGAGGAGGGGGCCATATTCATATAAGAATTTTCATATCGGATTGGGCATATTCAAGAGTTTAGAAGAAAATTTCAACAAATAATCTGTGGCTACATAGTATACATTATTACATGCAGAAGCAGAATAGCATCTGTGCCAGTTGTAATATTCACCTCAACTAAATTTGAGACATGTAACTGCAAATACTCACCTTTATGCGCTTAGAAGTGTAACCAGCACAAAGCCAGACAGAGGCATGTAAGCTGTAAGCATAAATAAATCATGCAGAAGTGGTACCCTTGTGTCGCAGAACTTTTTATATTACCTAAATAGTCTAACAAACTTTTAACTTGGGCCGTTTGAATTAAAAACTTAGAACTTACATCACACAAGTTAAAACAAATCTTTTGGCAGCCACAATCGACAAACTGTGTGTGCCTCTACCATCCTACAGAGATTAATGCTTATATTTGGCATGTACCAGGAGACTGGGAAAGAGGCAGGTCAAATGATCAAACTATCTTAAAAAGGAGCGAAAAAGAAAAACTGGGTGCCCCGCCTATAACTGACCTGACGAGGCTGATTCAAATAAAACAGCTTGTGAGCACAAGCTGTTCTTCCTATACAAAGCACCAAGTCTGGCTCTTATTTGAGATTATAGCAGTTATGTAGATTTATTTCAAGACCACACCGAAGATAAATTATAGATGTGAAGACGACTAGAAGTCTAAAATAAAATTTCTTTCTGCATCCTTATATTTATAAAAGAAAAGCAGAGAAGATGGACCATGCTTGCCTGATTGGATGGAACGAATTTTCATGAGGTGAGCAAAACAATAGAAAGGTAAACTAGGTCTATTCTACACCTTGAACATAAAGTATTCTCGAAAATAATTGTGGTGATATGGCATTTCCATGATTTCATTAGGCCTAAAATAACAATGGATGCATAAGCTATGTGAAAGATCTTTTCCCGTGTAGATTCCCTCCAAACAGGGAACGGAGCAAACAAAACAACAAATCACAATCATGTTCCCGAGCTTGATTAGCTTACCCACAAGCACAAGAAACCAACAAGTGCTAAATTCCGTAAACAAAAATGACCAATCATGTAATGGAATTAATTATTAGACAGGGCTGTGTGCAAACTATGAAGGCAACAAAATAACTAGGATGCAATAGAAAATTTACCGCTTCATACTGTCGGAGAAGACAACGATGGTGGGAAGTTGGTGTATATCCACGTCTTGGAAAACGCAAACCCGGAAGATTTGCTACAAAGCCTCTCAAGCTGCAACGTCTTGACATCAACCAAGATATATTCAATTTCAAAGTCTAGCCTCTGCCGAGTTAAGCCTACGAACTGCATGTCTCCAAACTTTACTAGGAGCAAGTACGTCCCAGCTGCAGCTTTGATATAATGCGGGCGATCAGAACCTAGTGAGATCGTCTTATCCAGCTGCCACTTGCCAGAACTCTCACCTTTGTTTCCCTTTATGTAATAACGTAGATCAAGCTTTCCAGCTAAAGTTTCATCAAGGATACCGACCAGTCAAATCCTGCCTTCCCCTGCCTCTACAATGGCTAGACCTCGCGGACACCATTCTCTAGGTGGGAGGTCAGAGATGGAGAATTCCAGACTCCGGTTGTCAAACACAAGAAACTCTTTCTTATGTATATCGCTGGACTCCCAATAGAAGCAGCCATAAGCATAATGGCGCTTCTGATATTCATGGACGATCGGTGACACCATGGTCCATTCCTTGGATGCAGCAGCTTGCCACTGTCCGGTGCTCGAAGAGAATACCAAAGCGGCCACCAGCCTAGTATGGAATGTTGTTGCCAATGGTGGCAAAAGGATCACAGAGAGAGATAGTGCCACGATCTTCTGCTTCTGCGAGACCCACGAGATGGCACTTGAGCCGAGGAAAAACAGAGTTCCAGTCGTACTCTTGCGCTCGTCCACGTCGCCGGCATGGTCACTGTCACTGTATGCGACCACCGCCGGTTCTGACTCACCAGCTCTGTAGATGCATCCATAACCGATTGTCCCACGCACATAGCGTAGAATTTGCTTCACCAAAGTCCAGTGCTGTGAGCCTGGTGACTCCATGAACCGGCTTGCGATACCCATTGCATATGCAATGTCAGGTCGTGAGTTTACCAGATACCGCAAGCTGCCGATAACACTTCGGTACATGGAAGCATCTATTGCTTGGCCGCCATTTTGCTTCCCAATTTTACTTCTTGTTTCAGCCGGAGTCTGACATGGATTGCAGCTGTCCATCCCAGCCGATTCGAGAACCTTTTCTGCGTACCTGCTCTGACACAGAGTGATCTTGCCATCCTCTTGTCGCACCTCAATTCCCAGATAGTATGACAGCAAACCAAGGTCGCTCATGCGAAAAAGATCATGCATCTGCTCCTTGAACGCTTCAATATCTGCAGTGTGTGCCAGTGATTACGAGGTCGTCGACGTAGACGCCGACGAGCAGGTAGTTGTCTGAATCCCCTCTCCGGTACAGTGTGTGCTCCAGCGGACATCTCTCGAAACCAAGCGATGCTAGTGAAGCATCAAGTTTGGCGTTCCAGGCTCTCGGAGCCTGACGCAGCCCATACAAGGCCTTCTTCAACTTCAGAACCTTGTGCTCTTTTCCAGGTTCGATGAAACCTGCTGGTTGCTGAACATACACTTCCTCTGCAAGATCCCCGTTGAGGAACGCACTTTTCACGTCCATATGATGAACCTGCCACTTGCAGTGCGCTGCCAGTGCTAGAAGCAACCTCACAGTCTTCATTCTGGCTACAGGAGCAAAGACTTCCTCGAAGTCGATTCCCTGCCGCTGGGCATATCCCTTAGCAACCAGTCTTGCCTTGTGCTTGACAATTTTTCCATCTGGATCCTTCTTGATTTTGTAGACCCATTTGAGCCCAATCGATTTGTGACCGGCTGGGAGATCAACGAGATCCCATGTCTCGTTTGTCAAGATGGACTCCATCTCTTCCTCCATAGCCTTCTTCCACGGCACGTCTCCGAGCGTGGCCTCGACGCTGGCGGGCTCCTATGCAGCAAGGAAACAGAGCCCACTGTAGTCAAAGTCGTCGTCGTTGTACCTTGGATTTGGAACAAAGATCCCTTCGAGCACGATATGCGCATTGGATGACAGGTGCCTTTGGTCTTGTCCGCGGCAGGAATCTCTGCCGCGGCAGCATTTTCCTCTGCTGTGACGCTATTCTCTGCCGCGGCAGGATTTTCCTCTGTCGTGGCGTTGTTCTCTGCCGCGGCAGGAGCTGCAGGTGAGGTCTGTCTCCCATCTGCCGAATCTGCTGCTGTTGTGTTCTGCTCACTGTGATGATCTTGCACAAACTCATCCTCATACACCACTATGAACTCATCACGGTTTACGGAGTGCTCACCATCTGAATTCCAGTCCCATGACCGATCCTCTTCAAAGAGCACGTCCCTGGAGATGTATACACGCTGTGTGTCAGGATTGTAGACCCTGTAGGCCTTGGCACCTTCCTCATATCCGATGAAGACCATCGGAGTAGAGCGATCGTCCATTTTCTTGGCCCCTGGCTTTGTGACCTTCACATGAGCAACACACCCAAACGTGCGCAGGTAGCGCAAGTTTGGCTTTCTCTTGTTCCATGCTTCATACGGAGTGACATTGTTGAGGATGCGTGTTGGTGTACGATTCAGAATGTGCACAGCGGTCTTCACTGCTTCTGCCCAGAACATGGATGGCATCCCCATACTCTTGAGCATACACCTGGCCATCTCTACAACTGTCTGATTCCTCCGTTCCACTACTCCATTCTGCTGTGGATAATAGGGAGCAGTGGTGTGCCTCTTTATTCCTAGCTCGTTGCAGTACTCCAGAACTGAATGGAATTGAACTCACCCCCTCTGTCTGTTCTGAATGTTCTCAGCTTCAGGTCGTGCTCGTTCTCAGCTAGAGCACGCACTTTCTTGAAATATTTCAGTGCCTCATATTTGCTCTTCAGCACTTCTAGCCACATGAATCTGCTGCAGTCATCCACGATCAACAGAAAATACCTGCTTCCTCCAGGTGTGGTGGGCGTGATTGGCCCGCACAGATCTCCGTGCGCCAGCTCAAGCCGCTCGGTGGCTCTATACGGCGTGGTGCTAGGGAACGGTCTCCTGTGCTGCTTTCCCAGAGCGCGGCCATCACAGACCTGCTCTATGCGCTCGATCCTGGGAATTCCCTCTGCCATCTCCTTTGTACCAAGCTCGTACATGGCGCGGAAGTGGAGGTGTCCAAGCCGAGCGTGCCATCGCCATGCTAGATCCCCTGCCTTTGCAAGAAGGCAGACTGGTGCGGCCGGTGTCAGCGTCACCGCATAGAGGCGGTTACGCATCTTCTTCACGCACACCAGCAGCGAGCCACGACGATCATAGAGCAGCATCTTGTCCCCTTCGATCACCGTCTTGACGCCGACTTCAGCCAACTGCGAGAGATATGATGCTGCTGCTCAGGCGAGGTATGAAGTACACCTCGATGAGGACCTTGTGATTTCCGTTCCTCCCTGTGAACAGAACGGAGCCGCGGCCTTCGATCTCCACCGTGGACCCATCGCCGAACTTCACCATGCCCTTGACTCGTTCGTCGATGGAGGTGAACGCCACCCGCGTATCGGTCATGTGGTTGTTGTCTTCGGTGTCGAGGAACCAGCGACCGTCAGCGGCAGGCGTAGGCATGACACGCTCCTCGTTGAGGAACACGCGGTGCTCGTCTGCTGGGGCCGTGTGCGCTCCCAGCGCGATTTGGGTGTCAGGCGTGCGCGCCGTGCGCGCTCTGAGAGCGTCTGTGACAGCAGATGCTGATGTCGTGAGCGCTCCGTGCGCTGCCACGTCGTGCTCGTTCGCGACCGCCATCAGCATGACGCCCTCCACCGCTTCCTCCTGGCCCTGGGCCAGGTTTGCTTCCTCGTGCTGCCCTTGGTCACCATGGTCGAGCTTGTGCTTGCGGCACTCGCGCTTCCAATGGCCCTCGATGCCGCAATAATTGCACTTGCCGCTGTGGCGCGGTGGCTTGCTGTCGCCCTTGCCGGCGCCACCACCTTGTGGCTTCTTCCCTTTGTCAAGGGATTTGCCACCCCCCGACGATCCTTCACCGGGCGCACGTCCCTTCTGACGAGCGCGCCACTCCTCCTCCGTGAGGAGCAGCCGCCCGTCGGACTCCTGTTCCGGCTCACCGCGCCCTTCCGATGTGGACAGGCGACCGCTGAGTTCCTCGATCGTCATGTTCCTGAGATCCAACAGGGTTTCGATAGAACAGGCCATCTGACCATACCTCGACGGAACGACACGGAGAAAATTTTGCACGGCTGCAAGCTCGTTGTAGGTTGCGTCTCCCAGAGACTGTAGCTCGTTGACGATGCCGGAGATGCGCAAGGAGAAGTCCTCGATGCTCTCCCCGCCCTTGAAAGCGAGGCTCTCGAAGTCTTTCCTCAGCTTCTGCCGGCGCGACTCACGAACACGATCCACACCGACGCGCATCGCCTTGATCGCGTCCCAAGCCGCCTTGGCGTCGTCCTTGGCGGCAAGCACTGGCACCATCTCAGGCGGCACCGAGTGCAGGATGGCGCCCAGCGCCTGTCTCTCCTGCCGCTCCGTCGCGTCGCCCGTGTTGACGGCATCCATGAGTCCAGCGCCCTGAAGCTGGACGCGCATCAGGATAGCCCACTCGGTGTAGTTTGTTTTGGTGAGAGTAGGGTACATAGCAGCGCCGCCACCACCTCCTCCTTCCCTCACGATCTCACGGACTATGATGCCTCCTCCTGCTCTCCTGGTTCTGCTTCGACCGCGGCTCTGCGACCGCCTACGCCACGCCGCGCCGCCGCTGCCGCCATGCACCAAAGATCTGCCGGTGATGGAGTCCCGACCATGATCACCAAAGCCTGATGCTCTGATACCACGTGTTGTTGCCAATGGTGGCAAAAGGATCACAGAGAGAGATAACAGAGAGGAGAGACACGATAGTTTTGTGTGGTGTTCGACTGACCCACTTTTCTGTTTCTCTGTTCCTCTTATTTGCTTCGGTTACAAACTAATCAGGATCAAGGACCGAGCTTACAGGAGAGCGCCATCCCACTCTCTCTCGTGCCCATCTCCCCTACAAAGCCGCCACAACGGACAGGCCGTGCCATCCCACGAGGGCGGAGCGCTAGACTAGGGCCTAAAACAACTACTGTTTATTTTCAGAAAAACTGCTAACTGAACCTAGCTACAGCGACAGGATTAACAGAAGCTAACATGGAAATGTACCATCCATATCACACCAAATGCCTCCTCTGCCTCTTCATCAGTGGGAACAAGGAAAGGCTCGCACCAGGGCATGTATTCCGTGGCCGCGCGCGCCTCCGAAGCGACTAAGTCGTCAGGTACAGGGGAAGCAGGACGTACCCCCGGTGCAAGGGGTCGCACACCGCGAGCTCCATGGAGACCTGGGGCTGCTGGCCCTCGCCGGGGCGGAGGAGAAGGACGCGGCCGTCGCGGATGTCCTGAACGACCCAGTCGAGGTGGTTGGGGAGGAAGGAGAAGGAGAAGTCAGCGGAGGAGGCAAGCGCGTTGGTGACAGGCGCAGAGCGGTGTGGCGGGAGGGCGTGGTGGAACCCGTCTCGGTCGAAAAAGGCGAGGAAGGGCGGGTCGTGGAGGCGGCGGAAGCGGAGGAGGAAGGATTTATCGATGACGAGCCGGCGGAAGGAGACGCAAGAAGCGGAGGGGCGGACGAGGTCTTCCGCGGTGGAAAGCCGGAGGAAGATCTCCGCGACGAGGTGGTCGGGAATCTCCGACACAGGGCGGTCGGGGATCTCCGGGACGTGGTGGTCGGAGATCTCCGTCAGAGTCCTCTCCGGTTTCCTGCGAGCGCTCCGACAAAGCGCGGTGGAGGTCTCCATTGGAGTGGAGGAGTCGAGAAGGGAAGCTGGATAACGGCGATAGCGACGGTGGCGGTGGCGGTGGAAGAGTACGAGACAGCCGCCTCGAACCCTGGTGGAGATGGAGTGGAGGACTGGGATCGGGTGACATGCCTACAGCATGTCACGCTGTAACATGCGCCCTCGCATCTGCCGTCCAAGTGCCATCCAACCACTGTAGTGACCTAAGGCAAAAGATGCTGCTGTTTTAGACTTAATAGTTCTAAACACTAGAAACAACAAAAAAAAGCTTCAAACTTAAACATTTTTTTATCAGCTCACAATACAAATAATAATATTTCAGTCCTTACAGTACAAACAAGAGCTTTGAACAGTACACAATATACAAACATCAGTCGACAGTACAAAAAACATTCATATATACTGCATAAGTTAAATTTCAGATCTAGCACTCTCTAGTTATCACCATTTTATATATATGTTGTACTATTCATCACAAGAAATTTGCATTCAAATTAGAAGAAATTCGGACAGCCCATTCATCAATATTTAGTTTCAGACAAGCACTACAGGAATAACACCATACGCCGATGGGCGTCAGCTACGTGTTATCGCCATATTTTGGCCAAAGGAGGAGATGGGTTGTGATCAAGATGGGCTTAGAAGATACGTATATGCAACGTGTTGTTGAATCGGCCTCGTACGTTGATTTGGGCTAAATTGCCCGTGTATCTTATATTGTAATAGGTTACGTTTCGGTTTAGGTAGAAGATAGAGTTGTAGAGTTATTCCAAAGATAGAAAGTCTCCGGACTATAAATATGTACCTAAGGTTATCGAGAAAAGGAGGACAATCACGTTCACAACAAACACAATCTCGGCGCATCGCCACCCCTTGTTTCTAGGGTTTTTCTCGGGTAAGTGCCATGCTGCCTAGATCGCATCTTGCGATCTAGGCAGTATCTACTTATGCGATTATTTGGTGTTACTCGTACTGAAGCCTTGTTGATGGCGAGTAATACTATTATCATAGATTTGTTTAGGCTAGCATCGGTACCTTTTTGCTATGATTGTTTAGTTATGCTGCCTCTAGTTATCTCGCCACCTTTTGCACCTTTTCCCGGGTGTAAGGGTGGCATCTTGCTTGATCTTTATTTAAGTTGATTTGATCTGTTATAGTTGTGCCTTGTTCTCCAAGGTTTAGTTTGATATCTACATGATCAGGCCTTGCAAACGGGTTGAACGATCCAGTAATATGTAAGATTTGGTTTGCCAATCCGAGGGGAGTTGTTCCGGGAATTGACTTTATGTTGGTTTTTAGGCCTTCTCTAGGGTTAGTTTTCTATCATCTTTTGTATCTACCAGGCTCAACTACGTGTAGGATGTTCCAATTATGTGGTGAAAACGTTAAACTGTCGTAGATCGATTTAACTTATATTGATGAAGCAAAAACCCCATGTTATCGTAGATCTAATGCAGAACCATGGGTTGATCGGCTCTAGGAGCCGATTCGCAGGGAAACCTGGGAGCCGGTCACGGCTCGAATTTTACGTATACTTGTTTACCATGCAGGAAACCAATCGAAGCAATCCTTCACCTTCCTGACCAGGTATAGGTCAGGTGGCATCTCGAACCAAGCCGGGGCGTGTGCGGAGTTTTGCGGCGTTGCGAGGGACCAGGCCCACCAGTTACTGGAGCCTCCGGCTCTTCGTGTTGCTCGTCGCTGCTCGCCGGTGGGTTTTGACAGGCAACACATTTTGGCACGCCCGGTGGGACATTCAACAGCATCTACATCAACATCCGACGTTGAGATGGGGGACAGACCAGTCACGTACGACGAGCTGCCCGAGGAGCACAAGGAGAAGTATGATGACATCAAAGCTCTCTTCGAAGCCGATCTCATCGGCTCTTTTGAGAGGACCCGTAAGCATGGCATCAGGTGGAAAGGGTTCTCACCCGAGGGTGCTCTTGATGAGGTGGATCTGCTTCCTTCCGAGGAGCGCACTGAGCTCTGCGACAGAAGTCAACTACATGGTGGCTCATTCCTTCACCGCCATTCCGAGAGCTGGTGAACGCTTTCGAGCGGATCGCGATTCGTAGTTCAGAGATCATGAAACATCGTACTCTCGGGGCCTACTGGGACTCACCAGGAGAAAGACCGCTCGGCCAGGCCACCGCCATTTACACTTGCAGCTCCGGAGCCACCGAGCGGGCGACGTCGTCTACAAGGTCGGAGGCGACCCAAGCGATTGCCAGTTCCTGTTTGAGCCACCTAAGGAAATCCCCATGGATATGTGTGCACCTACGTGCCGGACTGCAATAACCTGACACGCACCAGATTGCGACCGCAGGGATTTCCGCGGCAGGAGTTCCTGGAGCGGGAGTTTGAGCGGCGTTTACGGGCAGCGATATGCAGGATGGACGCCGACAAACAGGCGTGGCTAGCCAAGTATGCAACTGGAACGAGTCATGAGAATCTAGCCCCTGCAGCTCAAACAGTGGAGCAAATCCGTACCATCTTGAGAGACCAGTTCGGCTTCATGTCGAAGAGAAGGACAATCGGCTATTCAAAGCCGTACTAACGAAGTTTGACCGATTCCGCCGCCACCCAAGTATCGGCTCCTGAGTTCTCAAGGTTTAGCGGATCGAGGGTCGAGCTCGATCGAGCACGTGAGCCGATACAGCGCGATTAGGCATGATTTCAGCATCGGATCGATGCGCGTGAGGTTCTTTGCGCAATCTCCGACGGACCAGCTTTGGTGGTACACCTCGCCACCGATTCGATCCAGACGTGGAAGCAATCGGAAGAGTTCCACATTCGGTATCATTCGGGCTACCGAGGTGGCATTGCGGACTGGCAAAGTGCAAAAGCGGAGAAATCGTAGCCGAGTACATCCGGCTTCAGATCGCAAGAACCGATGTTACTCAGCTCGTTAAGCGAAAAGGAAGCGATGAACTGGCTGTGTTGGGGCTCTCGACCTATCAAGGATCTGCTTTCAAGTAGAGTACAACTCATTGGCGCACATGGCCCAGAAGCTGACGATGTATGAACAGCGCCACCCTGAGTTGTACCAAGACAAGTTCAAACGTCCGATAGGCCTGGTCGATACAGAAGAAGACGATCCTACACAAGATCAGGAGGTGGCCGTGGCTGAATGGGCTCGGGGGGCAGATCCCGTGTCCTGCAAATGGGTAAAGCAGCAGGAGCCTGCCAAAGGGTTCGACTTCGACGTGAGCAAAGCTGAGCAGATATTCGATTTACTGCTGAAGGAGAAGCAGCTGAAGTTGCCCGAAGGCCAAAAAATCCCTACGGCTCAAGAGATGAACGGAAGACCATACTGCAAGTGGCATCACTCATTCACCCACACCACCAATGACTTCAAAGAGCTACGTCGCCAGATCCAAACGGCGATAGAGCAGGGCCGTCTGATCCTGGGACAATTCGCCATGAAAGTAGACACCAACCCGTTTCCCGGCGTCAACATGGTAGAGCACAGCCACTCCACGAGGCGCCAGTTGGATTTCTCGTTCGATGTCAACATGGCAGGGTCTCTGTACCACCATGGCACGTACAAGGAGGAAGGCGGTCACTCTCGGGGCAAAGAAAGAGAGGAGGCTGGTCCACGCGACCGGCCCAGCTACGATGACAGGCGGTATTTAACTGAGGAACATGTGAGGGGCGTGCGATATCAGAAGCCACATTCCAGGCATTTCCTTAACAAGTATGAGCATCAGTATGACCGACGTCGCCGGCGCGATGGAGACGATGAAGGATATGAGCACCTCGCTAGGGGACCGTCAAAAGAAAAGGAAGGCGCAGACAAACATTGGGATTGTCCTTTCTTCAAGTATTGCTGGGATGCGGGAATGAGCCGATTGCCTACAATCGATAACTGCCCGGAATGTGGACAGCAGAAGGAGGACACGGGGCCAGTGTCAGTGTTCAAGCGTCTAGGGCCTCTCCCACCTCAGAGCCGACACAGGGAGTCCACTCGAGCGAAAGATCTCGAGGAGCCAACGGATGACAAAGAAGAAGATGATATCACGTCCAAGGTGGTGTCGATGGACTCGAGACACACCCAAAAGCGTAGGGTCCAGCGACTACGTAACTTGGAGGAAGCCGGCGCAGTACCTCCACGCTTTAAGGAAAGCACGGCCCGATCTAGCCGAAAATTCGCGACATTGGAAAGCGGAAGATCGTCCAAAAAGGAGAGAGTGGCGCCTAAGCGGTAAAAGCCGATGCGAAGACATCGGCTGGCACAAACATGGTGTTCATACTTCCGTCGGAGTTCTGCGCGCCAAGAACCAACGAGCTGCCAGTGGCACAGTTTGACTGCGGCCCACGGCAGGTTATCTTTGAAAAGCCACGTGAAAAGGGCTACAAACATCTGAAAGCCCTGTACCTGCGAGGTTACATCAATGGGCAGCCTGTCAGCAAGATGTTGGTTGACACCGGAGCAGCAGTCAATATAATGCCATACTCTATGCTACGGCGCCTGGGACGCTCCACTGCAGATCTGATCAAAACCAACGTCACGTTAAGCGACTTCAACGGCCAAACTTCGGACACGCAGGGTGTACTGAACGTGGATCTAACCGTAGGCAGAAAAACTATCCCTACGTCATTCTTCGTCGTGGACAGCAAAAGCACCTACGCTGTCTTGCTAGGGAGAGATTGGATTCATGCCAACTGCTGCATTCCATCCACGATGCACCAGTGCCTAATACAGTGGGATGGAGATGAGGTGGAAGTCATTCATGCAGATGATTCTATAGAGATCTCCATAGCTGGCATGAACATCTGGGAAGCAGAGGACCAAGAGCCGATCTCTGGAATCAGTCTAGACGGCTGTGAGCGCATTGAAGCTACAAAAAACGGGGTGAGGCTGGTCTTATCCACTGGCCTGACAGAGTAGCAAAGTCCACGACCGTACGTGGTACGGCCGATCCCTGCGATCGGCCACAAAAAATAAAAAGCAGCAATCTTACGACAAGCAGATCATGTAGTCGTAGCAGGGAGATTCCCTGCCATTGTAAAACACAAATAAGGTGTAAACCGTCCTTGACTAATGCAATCAAAAAGGGGGCCGATTCAGGCAATCGGCCCAAATTATTTTTGTTATCCTCACCTACTGTTTGCCCTGTGTTTAGCATCGATTTAACAGGTGACGGAAAGCTAGGATATGGGTTTACATCCGCTGATGAGCTAGAGGAGATCGACATCGGTCCTGGGGATAAGCCACGACCAACATTTATCAGCAAAAAGTTAGATCCGAGTCTGCGGGGTCCAATGGTAGCTCTGTTGAAAAATATCCGCATCGCTTACGGGACTACACAGAGATGCCTGGGTTAGACAGGAGCATCATTGAGCATCGACTCCCGCTTAAAAAAGGATTTCGGCCGTTCCAGCAGCGAGCACGACAGATGAAGGCCGAAATTTTGGCAGAAGTCAAGAAAGAGGTCGAGAAAATGTTGACGGCCAAGTTAATCAGGCCATGCAGGTATGCGGAGTGGATTTCTAGTATCGTACCTGTAGAGAAAAAGGATGTCCGCTGGCGTGTTGCCATAGATTTTCGGGATCTCAACAGAGCCACTCCAAAGGATGAGTATCCGATGCCGGTAGCAGAAACGTTAATCAACGCAGCGGCTGGTCATAAGGTCTTGAGCTTCATGGATGGCAATGCCGGCTACAACCAAATTTTCATGGCTCCGGAAGATATACACAAGACTGCATTCAGAGTCCCAGGCTCGGTGGGGTTGTTTGAATATGTAGTAATGACATTTGGACTGAAGAATGCGGCCACGTACTAAAGAGCCATGAATTACATTTTCCATGATCCGATCGGCAAGTGGTGGAAATTTACCTCGATGACGTGGTGGTCAAGTCTGCTTCAGTACAAGGACACTTGGACGATCTGCAACGCGTCCTGGACCGAACAAGAAAATTCGGGCTACGGATGAATCCAAAGAAGTGTGCCTTCGGGGTGACGGCCGATCAGTTCTTGGGTTTCTTGGTCCATGAACGCGAATTGAGATCGGCCTGAAAAGTCGAGGCGGCGAACAATGAAGCCACCTACCACGAAGAAAGAACTACCTCTCATCGGCAAGATCAACTTCGGAAGATTCATCTCAATCTGTCGGAAGAATAGAGCCGTTCATCATGGACCGTAAAATTAAATCTGACGAGGAATTCCGCTGGGGGGCAGAACAACAACTATCCTTCGACGAGATCAAAGAATATCTGACGAAGCCGCCAGTATTGGTTCCACCCCAGCCGGATAGGCCGTTCTACATTTACTTGTCAGTAGCTGACACGTCCATCGTTTCAGTGGTGGTGCAAGTTTATGATGGTCTGGAGCGAGTTGTATTTTACATCAGCAGAAGGATGCTGGATGCAGAGACAAGGTATCCTGAGATCGATAAGTTGTGCCTCGCTGTTTTCACCGCACCACGCCACATCTTGCTCTCAGCGGAGATTATCATCATATGCAAATCAGATGTCAGAAAGCACATGCTGTCGGCCCCTATGTTGAAAGGCCGACTCGGCAAATGGATGTTTGCGTTATCGTAATTTGACATCCGGTATCAACCCGCGAAAGCAGTTAAGGGTCAGGCATTGGCCGACCTTATTGCTGAAAGGATCAACACCAATATAGCAGCGCTGTCCATACGAGCGTGGGCTATGTTTTTCGATGGATCGGTTTGTGACGATGGTTGCGGCATCGGCATTCTACTCGTGTCGCCCCGGGGGGCAACATTTTCCTTCTCCATCAGGTTATCTACCCCTCGCACCAACAACGTCGCTGAGTATGAGGCGTCGCAGGAATGGAGTTGCTCATCGAAGCCGGAGCGTATGTGGAAATTTTGGAGACTCCAAGTTGGTGATTTCTCAACTCACGGAGGAATACAAGTGTGAGCGAGTCGCTCTTCCCATTATGGCTGCAATGCCGTGAGCTGATGGCACGTTCGTACATAAACTTCACCGGATCCCGCGATCACCGAGGCGAATGTTCTTGCACAAATGGCTTCAGGCTACAAGGACATAGCAGAGGGAGCCGATGTTCAGGTACAATTCCTGGACGCAGACGACTGGAGAGCCGATATCTTCAATTACTTGAAGGATTCGGCTCGGGGGGCACCTAAACGGATAAGGTACAAGGCCATGAAGTATGTGCTTATTGGCGACGACATGTTTTACAGGACTCTGGAGGGGTTATTGCTCAAATGTCTGGGGACAGCCGAGGCCAATCGGCTCCTACACGAGGTACACGAAGGCGCCTGTGGAACCCACCAATCGGCTCACAAGATGAAATGGTTGATCAGGCGATCAGGGTTTTATTGGCCCACCATGCTTGAGGACTGTTTCAAGTACTACAAAGGGTGTCAAGCATGTCAGAAATTTGGGAAAATTCAGATGGTACCCGCATCAGCAATGAACCCCATCATCAAGCCTTGGCCATTCCGAGGTTGGGGCATAGATATGATCGGCAAGATCAATCCTCCATCAAGCAAAGGCCACATGTGGATTTTGGCCATTACTGATTATTTCACGAAATGGGTGGAAGCTGTCCCGATGAAGTCAGTGAACTCAAAGGATGTTATCAATTTTGTGAAAGAACATGTTATCCATAGATTCGGGATTCCCCAAACTATCACGACCGATGGAGGTTCGGTCTTCATTTCTCACGGGTTTAGAAAGTTCTGTGAGGACACAGGATTAAGTGATTAGATCATCTCCATACTATGCTCAAGCAAATGGGCAAGTCAAGGCCCAACGAGCCTTATCAAGTTGATCAAGAGGAAGGTCGACGAGCACCCTAGGCGTTGGCACGAGGTTTTGTCAGAGGCTTTATGGGCTTACCGCATGTCATGTCATGGAGCGATAAAAACCTCGCCATACCATCTAGTCTATGGACAAGAAGCCGTATTGCCCTGGGAAATTACGGCTGGATCGAGACGTGTCACTTTTCAGAACGATCTAACAACTGAAGAATATGCAACCCTGATGAGTGGCATTGTTGAGGATTTAACTGAGCTCAGACTGTGGTCGCTTGAGAAGATCAAAGAGAACAAGGCCAAGGTAGCTCGTGCATATAACAAGAAAGTGAGACCAAAGGAGTTCCACGTCGGCGATCTGGTATGGGAAGCTGTATTGCCGTTAGGGACCAAGGATGCAGCATACGGTAAATGGTCTCCAAATTGGCATGGGCCATACAGGGTCGATCAGGTCTTAAGGGGGAACGCGTACATGCTGGAGGAGCTGGATGGCGTGAAATTCCCAGTGGCTGTTAATGGTCAGCATCTCAAGAAATATTTCCCAAGCATGTGGGATGATGGGCGATGTGAGATATGGGGGCCGATACATGAAATCGGCCAATAAACAAAATATATAGCCGATGCACAGTCATCGACTCTAGGGTTCAAGCTACAAGCAGATGCCAGTTTACATAAACGAGCTACTGAAGAAATGCCTCGAAGGCGTGGAGGGCGTCAGCACGGACACGGTCCACCTCGGCGATCTCGGCTTCGTCATCTTCGTCCTTGCCCGTCACTAGCTGCTTGTTCAGGGCACGTATTTCTGCCAGATCGGTCTTCAGTTGAGCTTTGAGGCTTTCTGCTTCATCTTGGGATCGGGCGATGGATTCTTCTTTGTCGCGAATGAGTTGTTTAGTCGCCCGGACCTTTTCTTCAAGATCCTCCAACTCCCTTTTTAAGGAGGCGAGCTCGGCGGTACTGACAGAGGTGTCAGTTTTGGCATCAAGAGACGCATTTTTCTCGTTAAGCTGCTGACATCTGTCTGCGATGTTGGCCTTCAGTGGAAGTTAGGCACGACGCAGGTTGATCCTTTCACGAGCTAGCTTCACCCTTGACCCGTAGAAAGACAGAGTTACAACGGGCCAAAGCTTCACCTGCAATGCTACTGGGAGTTGGTCCTTGATTTCGGCAAGGACGCTCTTCACCTCCTCAGAACCCTCGATCAACTCCTCGATCGGGGAGGACAGCAAGGCTCTAAGACGCTGGAATTGAGGTAGAACAGCTCTGGCTTGTGGTTCATCGGTGGCGACAGAGGGAGTTGGTTCGATGGATTCAGGGTCGAACGTCAGCAAGCCTGAAATATCACAACCCTGGCAGCCCGGAAAGGCGTCAGTATGCGTCCAACATGCGAGGATGAGCCGGAAAAAAGCTAACATACCTCTCCTAAGGTCGAGGGGATAGCAGATGACGAGACAATCGGCTTGTGTGTAGTTGCTGGGGGCTTTGCCAAAGTGGTAGCCGTTTCATCTGCACCTTCGGGGATTGCTAGATCCGGCTTGGCTAAAGGCATCGGCACTGCCCCGGCTTTTCCAATAGAAGCATCAGTCGTCTGCATGGAAGGTGTTTAGCCAATGTAAATGATGATGAATCGGCAGATAAAAAGAAGTAAATGGTAACAGCATGAAGGGTGATGATTTTCGAAACCTCCTGGCTCGACGAAGAAGTTTGCAGTCCTTTGCGAGCTCTCTTGGGACCCATAGCTGGCCCCGCCTCGACTGGTGCTCGGGGGCAGTAGGTTCAGGAACCGACCTTTTCCTGGAAGCCGATGGTGGCGAATCTGGCTGGCTCGGTGTGATGGTCCTCTCAGAATCTGTTGGGCCCAGTTCTCCTCGTTTGGTCTGAGTGTCCTCGCTGGAGGTGTCTTCGACGGAAGCCTGTAAAAAAGGAGAACCAGTAAGCACGGGCATGTCTGCAGGAATGGAAGAATGAGAAGGATCGACCAAGGCATGGATCAGCCTACATGCGAGCTTTCTGGAGAAGGGCTCCGGCGCCTCAAGGTCTTCCTGGCAGCTACCTTCCTCGTCATCGTTCTTGTTTTAGTTGGAACTCGAGGGGCAGCTTACTTAGGAGTTGTTGGGTTCTTGGAAGCCGATTGTGGTGTTATCGGCTGGTTCTGCATCACGGCCTTCTTCAAAGGTGGCGAGTTTTTGCAGAAAAGAACCACAGGAGCTGGCGGAAAGAACTCGAAGGGGGAGCCATCACTGTGCGTAGGTTCGGGGCCATCTTGTTGCTGCAAAGAGAAAGAGTGGATTAGTAGAAGAATCATTGGTGAGCTGCATCAAGAAAATTTACAAGTAATGGTACCTGTTCCACGGGGATGTCATAGTTAGCATCGAGTTGTTTCATCAACGGTCCCAGAGCTCTCCTGAAGGCGTGGGTCTTCCACATCGACCACCAGTCTTCAAAGCCATCGGTTGATGAGGCGAAGGTGAGGTCGTTAGGAATTGGTATGGTCAGAGCGTCAAAGAAGGAGTAACACCTTTGGCTGGTGAGAGGATCAGGTAGGTCGGCTCTGCTCTCTGTAAGATGGTGGAGAAAGAAATGGGGAGGTACTTGTCCAAGGCCAAACTGTCGAGCCACTGTGACCGGCTAGTAGAATTCATACCCAGGCTTGATTATTCTGTTAGATGTGCTCATGCCAACTGGGAGGAAACAGGGACGGATCACAGTGGAAAAGAGCTGCCGAGTGCTGGTGTCATCGGCAAAGTTGTCTAGCCTGAAGGAGAGTGGATTTTCAAAATGATCCGATTCCTCCATGTAAGGGAAGAAGATAGGATTGTCCAGGCCTTGAAAGAAAGTGCTGAACCACTTAGATGCTTCCTGGGGGATCAGTTTACTACCTGGCAGTCTATACAAAGCCTGGCCGTAGCTGGTGCATCTGATCTGCTTCCCTTTGACATGTGGAAAGGTGCAACTCGCCAAAAGGGGGAAGTTTGGGACGTGGTTTTGGAAATACAGCTGAGCCCATAGCTGAATGAACCACCAAGGACCTCCTGTTTTGACTGCTATGCGGAGAAAGTTTGACATGACATCAAGCGGAGATATCGATAGACCTCTCCAAGAAGCAGTTTGCGATGCCAAGTTGAGTGCCTTTGGCAAGCTCGTGAGGCCAAAGAGAGATAATTTTGGTTGGAGCAAGAGAAGGGCCCTGAGAATATGAAATGTTCGGCCGAAGTTGAGAAAGGCATGTGTTCTTTCTCCGTGACAGGCCTTTTGTTTTCATGTGGCGTTGAGGTAGGCACCCGGTTAAATGCGATCTGTTTTAGAAGACAGTTTGTAGGGGACTTTGGTCAGTTTAAAAGCAAAGGGGCTGGGTGATGTAACATCCAGACCAGTAATCATCACCACGTCTAACAGAGTTGGTGACATAGGACCATGACCGAACATGAAGCAGTTCAAAGCGTCAGACCAGAAGTAGCTGATGGTTTTTAGAAGATTCTCATGTTTCTCAAGAGGAGACAATGACAAATGCAAGGCATCGGCTATTCCCGTGGTTTCCCATTGGGATTGGTAAGCTCTAGCTACCCTGCTGAACCAAGAGACCCAATGTTCAGGGGGATTAGGCCAGGCTCGCAAGAAGTCGGCCCAAGAGTTCAAATCTAGGTCTTGGCTTACGAAGGGATTCTGTTTTTGCAAGAGATCGATGGGCAGGACTGGTTTCATGCGAGGACCAAGAGAGAGAATTTGGGAGAGAAGGATGCGGCGTAATGTCCGAAACCTAGAAAATTTAATAGTGGAATAAGGCATTAATTCAGGTGTTCGCCATTAATTCTAGCATCGCGTTCAGACTACGAGGAGTAGGCGTACCTTCAGACCGGAGACCTCTGGGTTGGTGTTGGACGATTCCGCCATCTAGTTTGCCGGCGGAGATGGATCTGTGCAATTGGGGATCGAGGGTTCTTGGCGTTGTGAGCTCGATCTGGTCGGTGAGCAATTGGAGATCTGGGTCGCTCCTTTTTGAAGAGGGTCGCAGGTTACCGTTTGAAACTGGGAAGTGGCCGCTCAGATTTGTCTAAGTATGCGACCAGACTTGACCTTGTCAACGTTTTTTTGGGGAAATCCGATGTTTTACCATCGGCTCTTTGGGCTGTGACTTGGTTGACTGTATGGGCGTAGCAGGGTGAAAGCCGATACGTTGCTATCGGCTTCTGGAACATCGATCTATGTGACTATCGGCAAAATGGAACTGGAAAAGCAATCTTTGAGTTAACAAAAGCCATCTTTGTTCATTCAAAAGACGATTGTTTACAATAGAACTAATTGCTTGCAAAAGGAAATCTACTACTACTACTACTAGTTCCTAATCTAGAGGCCGAGGTCGTCGCCGCTGTCTTCGCCGTCGTCTTGTTCATTTGTCATCGCCGCGGCGTCGTCTTATTCTTCTTCTTTGAAGATGCCAGCGGGGGCCTCCTCGTCCTCGTCGTCGTCTTCGGTGTCCTCGCTGGACCCGGCGCGGAAGTACTTCACCGGCGGGTACTCGTCGGAGGAGGTGTCCTCCTCCGCTTCCTCCTCCTCGTCGGAGGAGTCGACGCCGTCCCAGGACATGGCGTCGTCGGTGCTGTCCGCCTCCAGTTCCCCATCGGCAAGGAACTGCAGGCCCTCCTCGCCATCGGTCAAGGACTCGTCGTCCTCGGACCAGGTGGCGAAATCCCAATCCCTCTCGTCCCACCATTGTGGGGCGAGAGCGTTGTACGCCGCCGTCGGCGGGTGCTCTGGCGTCGGCTCCCGGTCGCTCATTGTGTTGGAGGCTTGGGAGGACAGGCCAGATGAAGCAGAGGAGGCCATGGCGGAGAAAGAGGGTTTTTTCGGCGGAGGAAGAAGGGTTTTTTGGCTGCTGGAGGAAGATGGGGCTGCAGACTGCTCAGATGAATTTAAATAAGGGGAATAGTGGGAAGTGGTTCAATGCTATAGCGGTTTCCCAGAATGTGCTGCCGAAATTGTCAAATCATGCACTGCGGAGAAGTGGAGAAGACAGGGCATCATGATGAGGGGGTGGCGTGTGATTACATTCTACAACGCATTCTGGCAACGCGTAACCCGATACAAAAAAAAAGAGGAGAAGGAAAAAACAGAGTGGTTTTGGAATTATTATTGCCAAAACCAGGGGGGCATGTGTTATCGCCATATTTTGGCCAAAGGAGGAGATGGGTTGTGATCAAGATGGGCTTAGAAGATACGTATATGCAACGTGTTGTTGAATCGGCCTCGTACGTTGATTTGGGCTAAATTGCCCGTGTATCTTATATTGTAATAGGTTACGTTTTGGTTTAGGTAGAAGATAGAGTTGTAGAGTTATTCCAAAGATAGAAAGTCTCCGGACTATAAATATGTACCTAAGGTTATCGAGAAAAGGAGGACAATCACGTTCACAACAAACACAATCTCGGCGCATCGCCACCCCTTGTTTCTAGGGTTTTTCTCGGGTAAGTGCCATGCTGCCTAGATCGCATCTTGCGATCTAGGCAGTATCTACTTATGCGATTATTTGGTGTTACTCGTACTGAAGCCTTGTTGATGGCGAGTAATACTATTATCATAGATTTGTTTAGGCTAGCATCGGTACCTTTTTGCTATGATTGTTTAGTTATGCTGCCTCTAGTTATCTCGCCACCTTTTGCACCTTTTCCCGGGTGTAAGGGTGGCATCTTGCTTGATCTTTATTTAAGTTGATTTGATCTGTTATAGTTGTGCCTTGTTCTCCAAGGTTTAGTTTGATATCTACATGATCAGGCCTTGCAAACGGGTTGAACGATCCAGTAATATGTAAGATTTGGTTTGCCAATCCGAGGGGAGTTGTTCCGGGAATTGACTTTATGTTGGTTTTTAGGCCTTCTCTAGGGTTAGTTTTCTATCATCTTTTGTATCTACCAGGCTCAACTACGTGTAGGATGTTCCAATTATGTGGTGAAAACGTTAAACTGTCGTAGATCGATTTAACTTGTATTGATGAAGCAAAAACCCCATGTTATCGTAGATCTAATGCAGAACCATGGGTTGATCGGCTCTAGGAGCCGATTCGCAGGGAAACCTGGGAGCCGGTCACGGCTCGAATTTTACGTATACTTGTTTACCATGCAGGAAACCAATCGAAGCAATCCTTCACCTTCCTGACCAGGTATAGGTCAGGTGGCACGCCCTCGAACCAAGCCAGGACGTGTGTCGGAGTTTTGCGGGCCGTTGCCCGAGGGACCAGGGCCCACCAGCAGTTCTGGGAGCCTCCCGGCTCTTCGTGTTGCTCGTCGCTGCTCGCCGGTGGGTTTTGACAGGCAACACTACGCCGATAGCAAAATGTTGGGCGCGTCGGCGCAGGTGCGCGGGCTCGTTACTTGTTAGATTATTATTATTTATTCGTTTTTATTTACTTAAATAATTGTTTAAATTTTTTAAAATAAAGATGTGTGACACCATCGTTTAAGGGTTAATAGGATTGATATGGTAATATTATCAATAAGGTCTAATTTTCACTGGAAGCTTATATGAAAGAAACATAGAGGTTAAGCATGCTGGGGCTGAAGTAGTGCGTCGCCAGACTCTGACACGTTTCCTATAGTGAACCCACTTTATCACAAGAAATTCCAAAGCAAGTTTGCAATTGAAGTTAGTAAGCGCTTAACATTCAAATTCAGTGTGATTTACTCCTTTGTGTTGTCACACGAACAGGCTGACTCTCTTCTGCCTAAGCATGCATAAGTCCATGCAGGAACAAGAATTACCATTCTATTCAAATTTGCTGCCAACGAAACATCCATGCCCAATAAATTGATGCCACGTTTCCCTCTCATATATTTCCATATTAAAATATAAGATGTTTTAATTTTTATGAAACTAGTATATTTAGACGTTTTTTAGCAAAAAAATCAAATTGTTTAGAAGCTAATCAAATTGTTTTTAGTGGTCAGAACTGTTAAGCAGGAGCATCTTTTTTCTTAGATCGCTGCCGTGCGTTGGATGGTGCTTGGACGGCAGATGAGAGAGTGCATGTTACAGCGTGACATGTCACTTGATCCCAGTCCGGAGTGGAGTGTGTTGCATACGGATGGCACCCGCGGCTATCGGTGCGGGTGGAGCTTAATCAAACCCGCACCCGTAATCTTATATCTTTTTCGTAACTCGTACCCGTATCCGTATATGGGTACATTTTGTCCCATATTCGCACCCGTCGAGGGTAAAAACCCCACGGGTAATACTCACTCATCAGTCCAATCAACTTAACAAGTCATTGTAATAACATAATATATAAAAAAATAATAGCATACATTTTCATTCATTCATGATTTCAGCAAGCAAGTAAATATATATTAAATAATGAAAATACATTGTCAAACGCATGATATTATGAAGAAGACAAGTTACGTCCAAACATAAGTTGCATAGGAAGTATATAGTTCAAACTTCAAAATCTCAAAAGAATTGCAAAATAGTCACACGACATACCACAATTAGCCACATAGCAACACTCGTCAACTGTAGAAGTTCACAATTTTTTAGAAAAATGCTATAATACTAATGCCCCACGTGTCATCTACTAAGTTTTAAGTTGCCGGGTAGGTGGGTATGTGAATGCGGGTTTTCCATTACCATACCCGCACCCGCAATACCTAAAGATTTTTGCCCAATTACTTACCCGTGGGTATAACTTTACCACCATATCCTTACTCTAATGAGTAAAAACCCGCAGGATAAGCTGGTAGCGGGTACCCATTGCCATCCGTAGCTGCAGTGCCTGCCTACTGGAGTTGGGAGAATAATGGCAGCGTCTCCATGCTACCAAATGGGCCTTGGTCGGTCGAGATGATTGACGGGCCATCTTCGACTGAGCCATCCGACGAGAATAAAGCGTTCAAAATACTCCAGCCACTGTTGAAAGTCCAACGATAAAAACTTCTACTCCATCTGTTTCAAAATAGATGTCTCGTATTTACTAAAATTTAGCTGAATTTAGACACTATTTAGTATATAGATTTATTTAAATTTTAGAAAATTTGAGACATTTATTTTGGGAGGGAGGGCCCCTTTTTCTTCTAGTCTAGGGAAAAATAATAAAGACTCCTAAAGGATCTTGTCGACGTTACACTCTATTTGATGTATTTGAAAAATGATTTTAAGTTTAATTCCGAATTGAATTCTATGGCGATCGACACGTATGAGCTTGAAAGACTATGTGCTTGTAACATATCTGATTTGTTTAAAACTTTACTAGCCTTTATAAAAAAAGCATGCACGCTGGGCGCAACTGCACCCTTCACTCCACGCAACCATGCATGTTCTGCCCAGCCTGACAGTGCCACGAGTTTTACGGGCCTTTAGATGTAATCTGAGTAATCACCTAGCTAGAGCACAACAATTAAGGGAAACCCTCGCTGCATTTGTAAATGGTATTTAAATGGCATTCGCAAGTTCTGTTTATTCAAAATCTTAGTTTTTTATTAAAAAAAACTTATTAAACTAGAGTACTAACACTAGTAGAAAAAGAGTCATACGTCCACCCTAGTTTGGAGCATTAGTCCCGGTTATGGTTGGACCCGGGACTAATGTCGGTTCCAACGGCTAGAACGCCATACATCTTTAGTCCCGGGTCAAACGGGACCTTTAGTCCCGGTTCGTATCACCAACCGGGACTAAAAGGGGTGTCCCGGTGCCAATCCCTTTAGTCCGGGTTGGTAATACGAACCGGGACTAAAGGTCACACCTTTAGTCCCGGTTGGTGATACGAATCGGGACTAAAGGTATTAACAGGCACTTTTAGTCCATTGGTGATCTAACCGACTAAAAGTATTGATCGGGCTAAGCTTAGTGGAGCGTGTCAATAGGTAGTGCTTTCTTTTTCTAATTCAAGCTGGATGTACATCGTGCTAAGCTTATTATAGCACGTTAATAGGCAATTCTTTTTTTTCTGATTTGAGTCGCTGCACCGATGGAACCTAATGGCGCAGACCAATAAAAGGAAAGAAAACTATATGTCGTGTGAGAACGTGACTTGGACGTAATTAGATGGACCTAGTTAAATCCTAGCCCTAAATTAAAAATCTAATAGTTAATAGTATAATTTTGAAGATGTGTATCAACCTAATGCCTTCGAAACAATCTTTTATATTAATTTTTCTTTATTTCTTTGTCTCTACTCGACGTGTTACAACTTGATGGCTGGACGTTATCTCGACTTGGCAAAAAGGCTCCTAGCCTAACACGGACACGCCTAAGCCTGTGCATCTACGGGTTTAATTTGAGCGGGTTTTGCTGGTTTATCAACCCGGTGAATTTTTTCTGGTTTATCAACGAGCGCCAGATTGAAGCTTGAACCTCCGCTAGCTCCATCCGCAGGAAAAAATCAAAAAGAAAAAAATTATTTTAGTATTTTTTATGTTATATTTGAATTCCTCGCATTTTTCTGATAATAATGGATAAATTATTTATTAAATTTCGATTTACATATTTGAAGATATTGTTTATGTCATATTAAATGAATAAATGGCAAAAATGAATAAAATATTAATTTAATTAGTTTTTACTTTCATTAGAATAAAATGTTATTATTAATTATTTATTGTTGTTTACTAAAATTAGTTGTTCTTAATTTCAAAAAAAGTGTCACATATCGATATGAGTTAATAAGATTGATATACTAGTCTTGACAACAAGATATATTGGTCCTTCGCGCAGGTGGGAGAGATGGAATGAAGAAGTTAAGCGTGTTGGGGGTGGAGTAGTGCTAGGATGGGTGACTTGATGGGAAGTTTGACTGTAAGTACGATTTAAACTAAGATTAACTATAATTAGTGTTAAAAATGAGAGATGTGGGAGATCAACGAGCCAAATAATTCAAAGGTTTAAGAAAAAATTGAAAAAAAAATCAATTTTTTTTAGAAAAATAAAATAAAAGAAACTTTTAGTCCCGGTTTGTATTACAAACCGGGACTAAAGGTCCTCCCCACATTGCACGGAGTAGCGGCCACGTGTGTCCCCATTTGTCCCGGTTGGTGGGGCAACCGGGACTAAAACTTTAGTCCCGATTGCCCCGTTCCGGTTGGACAACCGGGACTAATGGCCTTTACCAACCGGGACGCATGAGGCGTTTTCTACCAGTGTAATAAACGGTATTATGCGAGATTAAATGATGTGCCACTTACATCCCTAATTCCGTGCCAATTGAGTCCATAGAGAACTCAGGATCACTCTATCAGAAGCCCTAGGACTAAGCTAGAATTCAGAGCTTGAGCTTCAGCACACAAAAGCATCTTGAACGAAGTCTAGTTTGCTGTTACTAGCAGTTGCAGAGCTTTCGTTGTTATCCCGGATCACAGCTCCCCCTCCTGGTAGTGAATCTTTATCGAAGTAGGCGTCGACGTTCACCTTATGTATAATGGGAGGTGCTTAGATGAGTACTTAAAAAAATAAACCAACCATTTTGCTAAGCATTGGTGCTTATTTTTATAGAAGAGGTGCTTAGTTAGACATCTATCTACTATAAATAAGCACCGATATTAATAGAAAAATGGTTTATTTTTCTAAACATCATCCTAAACACTTTGCATTGTACATGCTCTAACATGGTTCTGCAGCGGTTTCGTGTCTGATGTAACCACAATTACCAATGCATAAAGAGGTTTAAAGTTAATGACACGTCCTCAAACTTATAACCGCTAGGTTTACTATAGTTTTTGATTGATCCAGACTGTTAATTCCAACGTCGCATTCTTAGAGGATCTCCACTCGTTGGGCGTACCCGGGCCGAAAATTGGACCGATTTTCGACCGGACGAATCGCGTTTTCGGCCTGGATACGTCTAGTCGCCCACTCGCGTACCCAGGCCGCGTTCTCAGGTTCGGCTAAATTCACTTAAACTCGGCGAATATGGCGAATATGGCGAATATAGGCGGAATTTCATTAAATTAGGCGAGGGGCACATAGTACATCAGTTTTAAGTAGGAAAGGACGCCACCGTGGTCGACGTCGGACGCCGCAACTACAGGCCGAGGCGGGGTTGTTACCGGCCTCGATGTGCGCCATGACTCCAGCGAGAGTCCGTCCTGGAACGCTCCACCAGCGGCGGCGGTAAGCCATATTGTTACGCGACGGCGGCGGCGAGCCCGGCGGTCCGTCGTGTCGGGCGAGTTCCTCGAGGCGCTTGTCGGCGAAAAACTGCCTCCAGAAGACCAAGTTGCCCTGATCCTCGGAGAGATCCGGGTCTTGCATGGCAGCGATAGCGATCTGGATCTCTCCAGCGAGGTCTGGGTCTTACATGGTGGCGATAGTCGCCTGGATCTCTCCGGCGAGGTCCTGCCCGTTAGACACCGGCGGAATAGGGATCCCGTCGGCGCCGAGTGTCCAGCCTAGGGGGAGACGAGTGTCCGGCGGGGCCGTATAGCGCGCCTCGCGGAGGAGCCGGGCTTTCCACAGCGACAGCGTGCGGCGGCCGGCCATGGCTTCTCGGCGGAGTTGGGGAGGAAGCAAGGTGCGAACGTCTGAAGTTCGCCAGAGTTGTGGTGGTTGAGGAACTGTGAAGAGAGACGGCGAGATGTACGGTTTTTATAGGCCGGAAGAATGACGGGAGGGGTGTAGCGGCGAGGGCGGGAAAAGGAAAACGGCGGGAAGGATGGCGGCGAGTGCTTCTGTCGCCGACAGAGCTGGCCCACGCCCGTTTTCGCTGAGTCGCGTATCCGCCTACCCAGGAGGCCGATCCGGACGTCGAAATTACGTCCGGACGCCCAATGACATAGCTATATTAATTATCCCATAGACTTAGTTTGTCTAGAAAAGTGTGATATTATGATAACATAGCTAGTTATCACAACCATCTCTCTCCTCATTTAATTGCATGTCATGTCATCAAAATGCATAGTTGGCACTACATGTAGTTCTAGGTTACAAGTGATGTTACTCCCACTATGACTAGCGTTAGAGCATCTTCAACAGGCGCACTATATTTTGGCGCGCTAAACCTCGCTTCCGCCGCGCAGTAAATGGATAGCGCGCGCTGCGCTGAAATTTGCCCCGCCGGATGCTCTATTTTGCAGCGCGCGTTAACGCGGTAAAAAATCCTCCTCCGTCGGGCGCTCCATTATGCAGCGCGCGGTGCGGCACAAACAACAAACACACACAAGTATGCATCAAGGAAGATCAAACAACCATCTAAATATACAAATATAATGTACCATACAAATACAACAAGTGCATGAAATTGTTCACACCAAATACAACAAGTTTACGGACCAACATACAACAATACAACATAGTTTTGAGACAACACAACACATAGTTTTCTCCACAACTTCTATCTACCGAACACCGATCCACCAATTTTTGGCTTCTTAAAGGCGTCGTATGCTAATAGTAAGGATATGTTCTCCTTTTCCTCTTGGTCGTACTCGTCATCCGATGAATCATATGATGAACTCTACAAACATACATATGAAATTACTTAACTACAACTAACTATAGTAGCTAAGATATAGACAAAATCATGGCAGCCGGCCAACGAAGGAGCATACCTTGCGAGCAAATCGGCGAGCATCTTGGCTGCGCCATGTCAACAGCAAGCTCGAAGACGACGACATGGAGACGACGGCGCGGGGTATGTAGAGGAGAAGGCACGGGCGAGGCGGGGAGAAGCGCCGGCTTGTGCCCGTCGGTGGCGACGGCGCCCGGTCGGTACAGCGCGGCGGAGCGGCCGCTACTATCGGCAGGAGGCGCGGGCGAGGTGGATCTACGGCGCGGCGGCGAGCAACAGCGGGGCCGGCGGCGGGATTTCGCGGCGGCGGCACGGTGGGAAATGGAGGGCGCGGGCGCTGGGGGAATTTTCCAGCCGTTGGGTTTTCGCGCGTGCGCCGAGCGATGTCGCGCGCTGTAGCCGACACGTCACATTTGGCACTCGGGATTATACAAAAAGCCGCGCGCCCGAAATATTTTACAGCGCCGCGCTATTTGTCGCGCCTGCTGGAGGAGCGATTCCGCCTCCGCGCGCTGCAAATCGGCGATTTATATAGCGCGCGGCCTATATAGCGCGCCTGTTGGAGATGCTCTTAGGCACCGTTTGGTCAATAATTTTGTAAGATATGTTTCACCAACAAACTAACTGAAACACCTTTCGTTGTAACTTAAATCTTGTGTTATCTTCTTCTAGCTGACTCATAAATAGGATAAAACACAATTATTCTTTTGTTTGTGCAATCTCATGCGTTGAGTTGTTTGAGGTGTGGTTATTTTACTCTAGTGGTCTTGTTGCTTGTCCATCTAGACAATGTGATTCTCATACACCCATAATAGTTGCCTTAGATTTATCTAAATTCGGATGTATCTAGACATATTTTAGTACTAGATACATTCAAATCTAAACAAATCCAAGTCAACTAACATGGGTCCGAGGGAGCAGTATATTTGGATATAACACTAAAAATTTAGCAACTTATTCTTTCCAATCCTCCATATTTTGGTTTGAATAAACTTTATATCTTGTAGCACATTGGCATAATTACTCTATTTGTTGCGACTACTATAGTCGTAGTACTTGTTATTATACATATACTGGATTCTAGGCATGCTTATACTCCAAGTTAAAGCTTGCATGCCGCTTCGAACTTATGTACACTCCTCGAGTTATGCTAGTTCATGCATGCCACATATCACTTTTTTTTATGCTTCCCCCATTTCATTTGATAATATTGAATCTGTTCATAATGATACAATTAATCAACCCATGCATATGGGTGCATTTAATTCAACACAGCCAAAAGTGTATACTTGGGGATTATTTTTTATTCCGTTTTACTTGTTTTATACTATTTCGCAACAGCTAATTTCACATAATATTTATTCTAAATTTTAGCCATTTATGAAGTTCACATGGCGTGCATTCTTCTTCACACCGTTATAACCCAGTTTCACGAATCGCATACAAAACTAGCGGCAAGGGCATTTGTTGGAACGATCGAACTGATACTTGTGAGGCTTGACCTCAAAAATAAGAAAAAACGGTTCGTCCCCGTCGACCCCCACGGGCGACGCGGGCTACTCCCCGGCCCCTCTCTGAGCGCCCCCTCTTCCTACCCCCTCCCCCCGCCGCCGCCGGAGCGGTCCGCCGGGCAAAGCCCGCGCGGTTCCGGCGGCGGCGGACCTTCCTCTTCCCGCATGCGAGGCGAGGCGGCGCGGGGTCCCTCGTGCTGGCGGCGGTGCTTCCCGGGCTGCAGAGGTCCGGCGGCGGTTGGGCTATGGCGTCTTGAGGCGCTGCCGGGTGCTGCGGGCGGCGGCAAGCGGCGGAGGTTGGGCGGCGCCGGCCTGCCCATTCGGCCCAGATCTGGGCCCTTTTGGGCCCAATCCGGATCAGGGCACTGGGTCTGTTCAAATCTGGATGCTCTGTACATGGCGGTGAGCTGGTTTGTTACGGGGTTGCGGCCGGCGGCCCTGTTGCAGCGTGGCTGCGGGCTTCTGGGCTCGATCTGACCGGCGGACTATTGGGATTGGTTTGCACTTTACGGGCCTGCTAGGCGGCGGATCAAATGGGACTGGTGTGCCAGCGGCCACGTCCGGTCGACTACCGCCTAGCGGTGGAGGTAGTTCCCTCCCGCAGGCCGTGGCACTGCTGGCCTCATTTCAAGTTCGTTTCGCCTCTATCGTGCAGACCTCGTGACGCTATCCGCGGTGAGACGATGATGGCGACTTCGTAATCGTAGTGGCGCATGCTCGTGGACGGCAAGTTGGGTGGTATCGAGGCCTCGTCCTCGTAGGGCTTCTAGGCATCAGATCGACCGAGGGTTGTGGATAGGGTTTTTTCGGGAGAAATCCTTATCGGCTCGCTCGACACCGACGCGGTGCCGCTCTCGGGTGGCACCATTCCTTCCTGAAGGGCGTCGTGGCTACCCTTCGTCCACCTCCCTCTAGGTGCCGGGGGAAACCCTAGGACTAGTCTCTGGTCCGGGCAACAGTGTTATCGTCGTCCTTCTTGAAGGTGTTGCTTGGTGCGTGGTGATTCTGTGTTAGCAGCCGTGGTGGTACTTATCCGGAGGGCGCAGCGGTTGTGGGTCACTGTCGTTTAGTTGATCCGCCTCTGTATCCATTTTCTTTCTTCTTTTCTTTCTTTTGTTTGGGTGTGTGTTTGCTGCTGCCCCGGCAATATCTTGTACTATCGGTTTGATTGCTATATAATCTATAGCGGGGCGAAAGCCTATTTCGAGAGGGCATTTGTTGGAAGATTGCCGAGGACGAATGCTTGAGCGATGCTTAGAAGGTCGAGATCCTTGACCCTATCAACGGCACCCGACAAACGGTGATGCATATTGGAGGAGGATCAATGAAGAATAATTCAAAAAAAATGCAAGCTCTATGGAGATTACGCGAAGATGCACATGGTCTGTAACTAAAATGCATTGTCGCATAGGTGGAGCATCATTAAAAAGGCTTGCAACACCATTCATGGATGTGTGGATACCGTCCGTTGAAAGAAAACAAGTGGCACATACTTTGCCGATCAAGTAATACCCAATCCCCTACTTGTTTTTTATTGTCAATGTAGTATGCATAGCATAGTGTATGTACAGCGAACCGTTCGACATAAGCGTGCATGTTGTCATGTTGTTGATGTAGGTTTTGGTAGGAGAGTCCTTGATGAAGCAAAAATACCGTGGGCTTGCCATTGCCAGGCTATTTATGGAAGAACTGTTGCATTGAGACAACTAGATCAGAGTTGTTAGTGGTCGACTAGAAGTAGTATTAGCTTCCAAACGTCCAGGAAATAATGATATGATTTTTTTTTTTGGCATGGATTAAACATATGTTGGGCTTACTGCAAAATAAAAGTATCACCTGAGGTTTGTTTTCAGGTTGCTGTCCCTCAATTCCTCAAGCTCAAGCACCTCAGCTCCAGACAGAAAAAGTTTCATTTCGTTTTGGTTGGGATGCGTCTGCCAAAGCTATAGTGCAACACTAAGGCAACGCTTGAGAGACCCAGCAGCAAGCCACCGAGCCCTCCCCCACAAAAGATTAATTCAATATCATGGACCCATAGGTCACATATCAGATATTAAACTGATAAGAACAGATACTACGCTTGATCTTAGCCGGAGGCCGAGAAAGGTATGCTTCGAGGGGAGCCCTGCGTCTCGTTTTATTTCACCACGAACCGCCTCAGCACGATCGCCCGAGCGATGTGGGACTACTCCAACGAGAGTCTAGGATGCCTTCGTCTCCAGCCCAGCGACACGAGGTCGGTGGTTGCTGGCTCTGCGTCTCCAGCCGTTTGGGCCCTGCTTAGAAGCCTGTCGACAAAGTGACGGCCCACAGACGTGGACGGCGCAGTTTGTTCAAAGAAAAACTGAGATTCAAACGGTAGAATCTTGTGCGAGATTTGTTGTTTCAGGTGCCAACGAAGTCTTTGGTTGTACTCTGGGAATACTGAACAAGTAGATAATTGATTCCTTTGGCACATGGACGAATCTACGGTTCCAAAAAGACCTGAAGAAAAGATGCATACTGGCAGTGGCTAGACAAACTAGACTGATGGTTCAGCGTCGACATAATGATCTCCTCATGTAAACCCTCTTACAAAGTCGCAAACTGAATTACGTCTACAGATGCTAATAAATAACCTTTGGCGAGCCAATGAGGTAAATGTCATTGAGCCGATGTCTCATAAGGTGGAACTCCCTTTGAAGTATGTGGAACTCATCAACTTACATCAGAGGGGTTACTATACTATACTTGTTCTTTTTCTGAAAGTTTTTTTCTGAACGTGGAATGTTCTTTTCTAGCTGCTCAATATACCAACAGGGGATATGCAGAAATTTCAAGATGCTCCCAAGTTAATAGGAGGAGCTCGGTTTGGATGATCCAGTCACTCATATCTCCTATTACCGTTTAATAGTAAAGGGCCTATAAATAACTATGTATAGTTATCAAAATGACAAAGTAAATAGCATTGCAATTGAAGCACAGTGGTAAGGGAAACGAGTACAGTGACGGCAATTAGATATTTTTTTTTTGTTACAGTGCTGAATGAGGACATGACGGTGGATTTCCTTATACTAGGAGCTTGCTCCTTGTTTATTTTTCTCAAACTTGATTTTTCTATGAAACTGAAATAGCTCTTAAACATCGTACTTTCAGTCTGTTGAATCAAGGAACATGCAGTCACTTGGATTACTGTCTGAATGTATTTGAAAGACAAGTTTTACGGTAGAAGTAGACCATGAACAAATTATGCTACTCACACCGAAGTCTACAGAATGCATCTTTTACATGTTTAAGTTCAGTATTATCAGAAGTAGCGCTACTTTTGATTAATTAATAGAAGCTAGCGGAGCCAGGAAACAGGGTCAGATTAGGAATCACAAAGCTGAAACAAACAGCAAAGAATGTATTTATCCAAATGACAAAGTAAATAGCATTGCAATTGAAGCACAGTGGTAAGGGAAACGAGTACAGTGACGGCAATTAGATATTTTTTTTTTGTTACAGTGATGAATGAGGACATGACGGTGGATTTCCTTATACTAGGAGCTTGCTCCTTGTTTATTTTTCTCAAACTTGATTTTTCTATGAAACTGAAATAGCCCTTAAACATCGTACTTTCAGTCTGTTGAATCAAGGAACATGCAGTCACTTGGATTACTGTCTGAATGTATTTGAAAGACAAGTTTTACGGTAGAAGTAGACCATGAACAAATTATGCTACTCACACCGAAGTCTACAGAATGCATCTTTTACATGTTTAAGTTCAGTATTATCAGAAGTAGCGCTACTTTTGATTAATTAATAGAAGCTAGCGGAGCCAGGAAACAGGGTCAGATTAGGAATCACAAAGCTGAAACAAACAGCAAAGAATGTATTTATCCAAATGACAAAGTAAATAGCATTGCCATTGAAGCACAGTGGTAAGGGAAACGAGTACAGTGACGGCAATTAGATATGTTTTTTTTGTTACAGTGCTGAATGAGGACATGACGGTGGATTTCCTTATACTAGGAGCTTGCTCCTTGTTTATTTTTCTCAAACTTGATTTTTCTATGAAACTGAAATAGCCCTTAAACATCGTACTTTCAGTCTGTTGAATCAAGGAACATGCAGTCACTTGGATTACTGTCTGAATGTATTTGAAAGACAAGTTTTACGGTAGAAGTAGACCATGAACAAATTATGCTACTCACACCGAAGTCTACAGAATGCATCTTTTACATGTTTAAGTTCAGTATTATCAGAAGTAGCGCTACTTTTGATTAATTAATAGAAGCTAGCGGAGCCAGGAAACAGGGTCAGATTAGGAATCACAAAGCTGAAACAAACAGCAAAGAATGTATTTATCCAAATGACAAAGTAAATAGCATTGCCATTGAAGCACAGTGGTAAGGGAAACGAGTACAGTGACGGCAATTAGATATGTTTTTTTTTGTTACAGTGCTGAATGAGGACATGACGGTGGATTTCCTTATACTAGGAGCTTGCTCCTTGTTTATTTTTCTCAAACTTGATTTTTCTATGAAACTGAAATAGCCCTTAAACATCGTACTTTCAGTCATGTTGAATCCGTGAACATGGGGTCACTTGAATTACTGTCTGGATGTATTTGAAAGACAAGTTTTACAGTAGAAGTAGAACAGGAATAAATTATGCTACTCACACCGAAGTCTACAGAATGCATCTTCTACATGTTTAAGTTCAGTATTATCACAAGCTCTGATAATTTTTCATTTGAAGTTCTTCCCGGCACCCTGCCGGAGGGGAGATCATACCGGAGGCCTTTTCTCCGGTATGATGCGTGAGTATTACCACCTTGGACTATGGGTCCATGTAGTAGCTAGATGGTTGTATCTCCTCCTTTGTGCTTTCATGTATAGATCTTGTGAGCTCCGTTCATGATCAAGATCTAATCTATTTGTAAGCATGCATGTTGTGTTTGCGGGGAGCCAATTGATATTGAGATTATTATGTTGATTTGATTAATGGTTTTGTATTTATGATTCTATCATGTCTGTGTTGTTTGTGATCTTGCATGCTCTCCTTTGTTAGTAGCTATCTTGGCCAAGTAGTTGCTAGTGACTCCAAGAGGGGGTATTTATGCTCGATAGTGGGTTCATGCCTCTAGTTTTCAAGGAAAGTGACAGAAATCTCTTCGGTTATAGATGTGTTGTTGTACTAGGGAGAAAACAACGGTCTCTTGTTCACGGAACATGTGGACTGTTTACCTTACACACTTTGCGTAAAACAGTTGTATGTTGCTTGCAACGTAATACTGGAGGGGGTTCGGATGATAACCTGAAGGTGGACTTCTAGTCATAGATGCAGTTGGATGACGGTCTATGTATATTGTTATATTGCCCAATCAACCTCGTAGGATCTTTCTGACTAGTAATTGCATTGTTATGCCTTGCTCAGTTCCTGTCAATTGCCCCGCTGTAATTTGTTTACTCTTCATGCCATGTTGTTTATCTAAGGAGAGCACCTCTAGTGAACTATGGATCCCGGTCCAATCTTTACCATTTATACATCTTCCACTGTTACTTGTTTACTTGCTGCAAACCATTACCTTCCACACCATACGTTTAATCCTTTGTTATAGCAAACCGGTGAGTTTGACAACCTCACTGATTCGTTGGGGCAAAGTCTTGAGTTTGTGTTGTGCAGGTCTCCACGTTGGTAGTGCTGATGGATGCTCCAGATCAAAACAAACAAGGGATTCTGCTGAGCCCAAGAGGTCAGAGGCTTCTCGCGAGCTGACAAGGGATCAAGCGGATGGACCCTGAAGCGGACGACATCAGGGACACGTACCGCGGAAGGATGCAGCGGCGTGCTCGGACACTCGCGGTGGCGGCTGACGAAGGAAGCGGCAGAGTAGCCCGGGGCGAGGTTAGGCGGAGCTGCTGCAGAGGGAGACGCGGCTCGCGCGGACGATGGTGAGTTGAGGCCAGCGGCGCCAGGGCAGGTCGAAGGAGGGCCAGCGGAGGTCAATGGAGGAGGCGCGCGGCTGCTGACGTCGGTATGGTGGCGGCCGAGAGGAGCAAGGACCGGGGGTCGCTGGCACGCAGAGAGGAGGAAGGCGCGCGTCTGCGAGGGGGTGACGGCGACGCCTAGCTGCGTGGAGGGCGGGGCCAAGGTGGCCAGGGCTAAGGAGGACCCGAGGCGGCGGGGTCGGGCTGCCCTGTGAGCAAGCGAGGGGATCGATCGAGAGGAGGAGCAGGGTCGGGGGAGATCGAGCATAGGCCGCGGTCTCGGGAGGAAGGAGCGGAGCGAAGCGGGGGGACACGCGTGGGTGGGTCCCGGGAGTGGGGACGCGAGCGGTTTGCGGGATCGGGGACGAGGTGTGCGTGCAGGGCGGTAACGTGGGGTGGGGCGCGTCGCGTGTGTGTGTAGCATGCGTGCGTGTGTAGCTGGTGGCGGCGGCAGGGAGTGGAGCTAGGGTTGGGTAGATATATGGTCTAGGGTTTGGTCTGCCGGCTGGGCCTTTTGGGCCTGGCCGGTTTAGGTCTAGGTATTGTTTTCTTTTTAATTACTATTATTTAGAATAGTGTATGTTTTCTATTCTTATATTTAGAAAACATTTTGTAAATAGTTTCTCATAATTAAAATATCAAGAAGTATAATTTGAATAAAAGAAGAGATATAATATAGAAAACAAAATATGGTTTTTGTGAAAATATTTTCAGACAAGATATGCATGATGATGTCACAGTGATGCATGAATAAAAATAACACGCGAATTTCTAGTAGTGGATTTACCCGGGGTGCTACATCTTTCAACCAAATGGCACATTTGCCATGTCCAAAATAGCACTCATATGAATCTTTGTCCAAGCACGACACACTTATTAAATTTTTATGAATGGAAGGAACAAAAAGAACATCCTTAAGCAAAAGAGAAGAGCCATCAGCCAGCTCCAGAGGAATGTCGCCAACAGCCTCCACTTCTGCTTCAATCTCATTCGCCACTTCAATGAGTCTTTCTCTTTTTGGCAAAATCCTTGTCGAATGGAACCCCTGTAAAGAGTTGGCAACATGAACAGTTGCACCAGAGTCAATCCACCAAGTAGATCTAGAAAACTTTTCATACAGAGATTCATTAACAAAAGAGACTATATCTTTACCATTTTTGGCCATTATGGACTTCAGCCATATTGGACAATCCTTCTTGTAGTGGCCAACCTTTTTGCAATGGTGGCACTGGTCTTTTCCCCCAGGGGTGGACTGCTGGTAGTGATGCTGGTGCTGTTGTGGACCCTTGCCATGTGGCTTGGAAGGTGAGACACCATGGTTACTGTTGGTGAAGTTCCTCTTCCTATTGTCCTTCACGTAGTTCAAGGAACCACCGTGAAGAGACTTCAGCCTTTCTTCCTCCTGGAAACACATCCCTATGGTCTTTTCAATGTCCCACTTTTCAGGGGACATGTTATAGTTGATTACGAAGTTCTCGAATTGTTGGGGAAGAGAGGCCATGACAAGGTGCACCAGAAGAGCAGGCTTGAGCTCAAGGTCCTCATCCATGGGCTTCAATTTGGCCGCCATGTTGGACATCCTCAAGATGTGCTCTCTAATGCCATGTGGCCCTCCCGTGTACTTTTCTGTCACCAGCTGTTTTAGCAGCTGGGTTGCATACATCTTTGAAGAGCCAGTAAACTGGCTCTTTATCTTTGCAAGGTATTCGCCCATAGAGGCACACTCTCCAATTGAGCCCACTATAGCGTTCTCAATTGTGTTCTTGACAAAAGCCAAACATTTCTTATTGGCGTTCACCCACTTTTGATTGTCTATCGAGTAGGACAGCTCCAAAGGAGCATGGTCCCTCTTTCTCTTCTCAAATGCAGCACTTTCCTCAGCATCACCCCTCACAGGGTCAGCAGGCTTGACTGGTTGTTTGGTGTCAACCACCCAGTCCACCTCGGCGCATACAAACGCCAGATCAACCTTTTTCCTCCATTTGGAGTAGTTATCCCCCCTTAGAAGTGGGATGTCCTTCAAGCAGCTCATGAGGTTGAGACCTCCTGTAAATCACAAAAGATGTGAGATAACCAAAAAACAACTGTATGCATTAATCCAACGTTGGTATAAATTAAGCATGCAATTGTTTGTGCCATTTAAAATTACATCATCGTTGGGTAGAAATAAAATTAAATGAACCTTTAATACTCAATGAAAAAGATCATGATCATGCTTATTAATAACGTTGGTAAATTAATAACATGGGACACAATCATCTTTAATTACTTTGTCACATCTTTTAAAACAGAATTTAAGCAAACTTTATTGCATTATAGCAATTTAAATCAACTGTTTGCAGCGGAAACAATTATTACATTATTCATAGACTTTGAACTTTACAGAAAAAAATCTGCCTCTATTGCATATTCTCTAGTCAAAATTTACTTGAAATATTGAATAGAGAAAACCATGCAAAAAACTTTCCAAAAACTAATGAAAAACATCAAAGAATAGTTTATGTAAATAGAAAAAACTAAAACAGAAAAAAACTCTGCTATTAAGCCCTATTGGGCCTTTTCCTTGGCTGGCAAGCAGCAGCCCAGCAGCCTGCTAGCGCGCTGCCTCTATCTGTCGCCGCCAGCCCAGCGCCAGCCAGGCCCACTTGGCCCGCCAACGCCCGCGCCGCACCCGCGCGGCATTTAGCAATCGCCCGCGTGCCGCCTCTACTTAGTCGCGGCCCAGCAGCAAGCCCGCCAGCAGCCCACCACGGGCCTGCAGCGCCCTGCGCCGCGCGATCTCGGCCGTTGATTTGCGGCCGCCCTAGATCCAACGGCGCCCCGCGCTCCTCGCAGGTATAAAGACGCCCGCGTCGCAGCCTCCCGAAAAAACCCTAGAGCCATTCCCTCCCCCGTCCACCCCGCGCCCCCCTTCTGCCCCTCTCTCTGGCGGAGCCGTGGAGGTTGGCGAGGCGGCTGCGCCGCCCGGCAGCGTTGCCGGCGGCGAGCCCCTCCCTCCCACGTGTCCTCCTGCCTGCAGCCGCGATGGCATCCAGCCCTGCGCTCGGTTGCGATCCAGAGGAGGTGAGGTGGCCGCCACGCCCGGCGTCGCCACCGACGGCGAGCCCCTCCCTCCCCACGCCTTTCCCCCTTTGCCCCTATTACGTCCACGGTCGCCTGCTGGCGGCGGCGCCGGAGCGCCCTTGCTCAGCAAGTGGTCGGCGTCGCCCCCAGCACGCGGCCGGCGACGACCCTACCTCTTTCATCCGGATGCGACCCCCCTCGTCGGGTTCTGAGGTGAGGCGGCGCCGCCCGGCGCAGCCGGCGGTCCACTCCCTCTACCTTCGAGCTTTGGTGCCTCCCTGCCCCCCTTGCCGGCGGTGCGTCCACCGTGGGCGCCGACGTCGAAAGAGGCGCAGTGCCTTTGTCGGCGCGTAGGTAGATGTTTCTCTTTTGGGGTTTTTGCTTTTCTGTGTTTTCCGGGGCTTTTCTTTGTGGGATCTGGGAGGTTTGGGGTTTTTTCCTCTTTGTTTTTCTTGAAAAAAAAGAGGTGAGATCTGGGGGCGAACTAGGGTTAGGATTCATCTCTGTTCGGGATCTAGGGGTTTTTGGCGTTTCTTTCCTTTCTCTTTGCCCCAGAGGGGTGTGTTCTTCGTCTAGATGCCTCGCATAGGATGCGCATCTTAGATCGAGCGGAACGGCGCGGCCGTAAGGGCAGGCGCACTGTAGATCTAGGGTTTCTTTGCTTGGATTTCTGTTTCTACCGAAAAGAAAACTAGGAACAGACGCTCCGATACCATTGTTGTACCTAGTCTAGTCTCGGTAGCAGCCATGCAGGAGGGATCTAGTAGATCAGAGAGAGAGAGAGAGAGAGAGAGAGAGAGAGTACCACCTGCGCCCTGGCTCGATAAGCACGAGCCAGAGGGGATGTCGGAGCTGGTCCCGGAGCTGGATCCGCCGTCGTTAGCCATGAGAATAGGGGGGCGAGAGTGTGGCGGCGGTGGTGCTTCCCGTCGGCGCAGCGCTAAGCCTAGATCGGTAGGGCTTGTAGGTGGGGCGGCTAGGGCACGGCTAACCTCGTGAGGCGTGCTGCCGGCCCCTCACCTCCTTTATATAGCGCTGACGACAAGGGCCCACCAACCAGCTAGGGTTGGGCGTTCCTGACCAGGGCGCGGATACGGGCGTGACGGGCCGTTGGGCCCAGTCACGTTTGAGATCTATCTAACAACTTGCCCTTGAAGTTGTCTTAGCAGTTGAGAACTAAGGCCATTCACTGATTCACTAATCGATGAGACGCGGACATACGTACTCAAACCTCCATAAATAGTACCCTGAAGGCTAAGTTCAAACACACGGTTGGATCAATGCAAACTCTGAACTCCCTTTGAAGTATGTGGAACTCATCAACTTACATCAGGGGAGTTACTATACTATACTTGTTCTTTTTCTGTATTTTTTCTTCTGAACGTGGAATGTTCTTTTCTAGCTGCTCAATATACCAACAGGGGATATGCAGAAATTTCAAGATGCTCCCAAGTTAATAGGAGGAGCTCGGTTTGGATGATCCAGTCACTCATATCTCCTATTACCGTTTAAGAGTAAAGAGCCTATAAATAACTATGTATAGTTATCAAAATGACAAAGTAAATAGCATTGCCATTGAAGCACAGTGGTAAGGGAAACGAGTACAGTGACGGCAATTAGATATGTTTTTTTTGTTACAGTGCTGAATGAGGACATGACGGTGGATTTCCTTATACTAGGAGCTTGCTCCTTGTTTATTTTTCTCAAACTTGATTTTTCTATGAAACTGAAATAGCCCTTAAACATCGTACTTTCAGTCATGTTGAATCCGTGAACATGGGGTCACTTGAATTACTGTCTGGATGTATTTGAAAGACAAGTTTTACAGTAGAAGTAGAACAGGAATAAATTATGCTACTCACACCGAAGTCTACAGAATGCATCTTTTACATGTTTAAGTTCAGTATTATCAGAAGTAGCGCTACTTTTGATTAATTAATAGAAGCTAGCGGAGCCAGGAAACAGGGTCAGATTAGGAATCACAAAGCTGAAACAAACAGCAAAGAAAAGGGAGAACTATAGCTGTACAGGTTTACAACGAAACTACAGTACTACTACACAGTTAATCAGCTGGATGGCGAAAACCAATCAACCATCGCAGTCCAGCTTGCGTCCAAATGTTATTTCATCAGTGAGGCGAGCAGGTCCGGTGGTGCCATGCAGTGAGCCGATCCACCAGGCTGCAAGGTCACAAAGGAGAAATAGCTTAGCGAGACCAGAGCGCCAAACAGCCATAGAGAGGTGCCAAGACGAGTCGCTGCTACAAGAAGTACCGGGTGATGTGACGATCGAGTCATGTGATCAACTAGTCACTTTAATCTGGTTTGAGCTCAACTATGAACTCTGAAGCAAAGATTGTGTTTTCCTTTGGTTTTGGTTGGGGTGCGCCGTGCCAGAGCTATAGTGCAATGCTAAGGCGACGCTTAAGGACCAAGAAGCAAGCAACTTAGTCCTTCCCCACAAAAGATTAATTCGATATCATGGACCCGTAGGTCACATATCAGATATTAAACTGATAAGAACAGATACTACACTTGATCTTAGCCAGAGGCCGAGAAAGGTATGCTTTGGACGGAGCCCCTGCGTCCTGTTTTATTTCACCATGAACCGCCTCAGCACGATCGCGTGAGCGATGTGGGACTACTCGAACGAGTCGACGATGCGTTCGTTCGCCCGGCCAGCAGCGACATGATGTCGGTAACCTGGCTGTGCGCCTCCTGGCGTTTGGGGACCTGCGCAGAAGCCCATCAGCATGGTATCAGCCCAAAGGCCCGTTTAAACAAGAAAGAAAGAGACGAAGAGTGGTTCCCGGAGTTCTTTGTCTATTTATTATTTTCAGTAGATTCCTCGGAAAAAACATTATTTTCAGTCAACAGACTGAGATTCATGTGATGAATTCTGGTGAGATATCCAGCTTCACGTGCCAACGACTCTTTGGTTATAGTACTAAACAATTAGCAGCAAACCCTGATTCCTTTGGCACATGGACTAATCTAAGATCCAAGAAAAACCTGAAGAAAACTATCATCAAGCACTAGCAAATAAATAAACCCGACTTATATACCTGATAAAAGAAAGATGCATGTTCCACAGAAAAATAGACCATAAATACAACTCGTACTACTCCCTCCAACCCATATTAGTTGTCTTAGTTTTATCTAAATACGAATGTATCTAGGTAAGTTTTAGTGCTAGATACATCGGTATATAGACAAATATGAATCAACTAATATGGGTCAGAGAAAGTATCTTTTTTTTTATGAAAACGAAAGCTTTGTCAAACAAAACCGAAGCCACGAAAGAGTTCAACTATCGCGCATCAAAAATGCAAAAAACTGTCTTGTTACAAAAAAAACGAGGAACAGAGCTACAAACCATAGTAATATATTTCTTGTAAACTTTACTCATATATTAATACAAATATAAAAGGTGAAACTTGTATGTTGAAAAAATATGCCCATGTCTAAAGTACCATTTTGAGTGATTATCGCAATCGCACAACTAAGTTTTTCGAAGTTGAAAAGATTGAGGAAATATTACGCAATCATGCCACAAATATTTAACATCTTTACTACAATAGAACTCCAAAATGATGTTTCATAAGAATGGCTTACCTAGCTTATTCTAGATTATTGAATAACATGTATCAAAGAATTTCACAAAGATTGGCTTATTCTAGCTTAATGGCTGAGGTGGCTCTGACGTGGCCTCGGTCATTGGCTTCGATGGCCGCACAGAACGGCCCCACATGATGGCCTCATTGTTCATTGTCTTCGATGGCCCCATAGAACGGTCCCATTTATCATTAGTTGCATTGGCCACACAATCAGGAAAAAAGCGTCCCACAAGTCAGCGAGAGATGGATGGCTAGTGTGACGTGTATCCTGGCCCCACCCATCATCACGTAATGGCCACGAAAGGACCCGCCTCAACGCGGTCCCACCTTCGGTATGTAACGGTCAAGCCTTTGACCTGACGACATCCCTCCGTTCGACCACCAGCGAGGCACCCGCGAGGGTTTATAATATAGGGAGGGAAAAAGTGAGGAAAAGTTAAGCGGCTGGGGAAAGTGTGTACAACTAACGAACCAGGAGAACTAAACTAGAAATCTCAAAAACATTTGGTCCAACTTTGCTTCCTCCTTACTATGAGAAAAGGTTCGCATGCTAAAAAGATGTAGGCGGAAAGAGCCTGAAGAAAATGAGAAAGGCACAAAGATAAGCAAACATGATGTGAAAATGCATTGTAGTTATTGCAGATCTGGGGAACATACCAAAAGAAATTGTGCCTCATGTGGTCAAAGGAAGACATTATATTAGTCGGATTGCATGATGGCTTACTCATGTCCACTAACCTTTGGGTCATTTCGGCCAACATATCTCTTCCGTCTAGCCAATACACATCAAATAGCATCTCTATGCCCATGACACGCAGAAAAGTACTTAGTCATCTTCCAGCTTACAAATTAGTCTCAACAGTGGGTGTCCAGCCCAAACTTAAACGACTAAGGACAAAGTACCATGAAATATAAGTACTAGGTCAATGACAAGTACAAGAATTTCAAGCAAGACAATCATACATATACAAGGAGAAAAGTGGAGCCTCTAGGAAACCATTCCTAACATGGATCATCACACATCCATCCCGGCTTTGGTGCATTATTTTTGGGGTCCTCATTGACATTGTGCTTAGGCATGTTTTTATTCTGGCCGGTTTACTCCCACTTATAGAAGTTCTCCTTAGAGCAACCCATAGGTTGAGCAAACTTGTTAATCCAACCTCGAGAGGAGGAAGGCCCTAGTGTGTAAAACTTGTTTGATTTTTTGATTTCATGCTCAAATTTTATTAGAGAAACTTGTACGAATACCTATACACACTAGATGAAATAAAGAATCAAGGCGAGCATACAAAATAATCAAACCGTATTTATGTAAAACTAGAAAATTTTCATAATTTTAAATGCATCAACGGTAATAAAGCGGTGCTATTTCAATACCAGGTGCAAAGAATTCACATATCATTTTATCACTTAACCCAACTTGAAAGACATATTCACCCGTGGATAAATTTATATGCTAGAAGCTTTCATAATTATATTTACCTAATAATACACTATAACCACTACTAAGTTTACTTTAGAGATATCTATCATGGCAGTTTTAGGATAGTAAAACATATCTATCTACATATAAATACATATGTACACACTACACATAATTTATGAAACTACGGAAAATTAACTAAAGGAGAATTTCTATTACAACAAACACTAGAGATTTAATACACGCAATTTTTGAGTGATATACTCCCTCAGTTCCATAGTGCTTGTTGTAACTAAACCATGAAACGAACTATGGAATGGAAGGAGTTCATTATAGCTGGATAAAAAGAACATTATATAGATAATGTTCACAAGAACTTTTATATGGTTAAATATTGCATTTAATAAGTATATAAAATTGTACTTAATAAGTCTATAGTATGATAGAATAAGTTAAAAGTATAAATGTTTAGTATAAAACGGACTGCTCCATGGCCAGAATACGATGGATCATATAGAAATGATCTAGGTAAATAAGACAATAGAAATGCATTACTTCAGCAAGTGTTGGCTAAATTGTCTCGGCAACAACCTTATGTAAATGATTTAGGTAAATGAACTGGTGATGACCAGCGGCTGTGAAAAGTGTGAATATTTTGTGTGGCTTTTGAACAAGTGGTGGTGAACCTATGAATCTTGTAATGTGGAAGTTTTAACTTCCACGAAGTTTTTTCAATCATATAAAATTATGTGATGTGAAACATTTGTTTTGCAATTTGTTTTGCAAACGAGTAGCATTAGAATTCTACACACACCATGGTTCTTCGGTGACGAATTCAAAAATGTAATTATTTTTTGTCATGGACATACAACAGACATGAAGTTTTCCTTCTGATTCGTGACATTATAAAAATGTCATTACGTCCTAAATTCTTGTGGTGGCTGCTAATCAGTTTTCACATTGTTGTCTCTTGTTCTATGCTACTGCAAAGCCAGGGAGTGTGGTGTGGTCTGCGTGCATGTTTTCTCCAATGGAATGTACTCCCCCATTTCATAATATAAGATATTTTAGCTTTATAAAAGAAGTGTATGTAGACATTTTTTAGTGTATAGGTTTGCAGTAAAAAAGATTTTATTCATGCCACACACAACAACCCCAAAACTATCCTTTTTTGAACCACATTACCATAGGGAAAACCCTTGTGGTGTTATTTTTATATTAATGGGGAAATAAACTGTACAGACTAAAGAGACAGACGGGTAGGTGAGGTGACCATCAAAGAATGTAGCCTAGCACCAAAAGCGCAACACTCCCTAGCTAGCCGGCACCGACTTTTTTTGAACGGGAAAGGGCCCAAAGGCCCTAGAAGCTGCTTATATTATCAAAGTGGTGGGTACATTTACAAAGTCACCCCTAACCAAAGGGGGGTAATAGATAAGGACGGCACACTTGCAGAAAGGACCCTAAAGAAATGATAAAAACGTGATCAGGTCCTCGCCCTTCACCACCGTAACCGGTCTTGGTCGCCGTCATGGAGCCCGCATCGTCGCCGGGGAACAAGCCACTTGGGGCGATGCCGACTTTGGATCTCACACACAGGACGACGAAAAGCTTCCGCCACTCACGGAAGAGCAAGCTCGGCTTCATCGAAGCGGAGAAGTGGCCTCTGTCAACGAATAACGGTGGCGCAACCTCGCCGATATTGATGAAGATTCTGAGACGCAGCTTCACGAACCACAACACCCAAAAGGTGTCGACTGATACGTTAGAAACGTATCTATAATTTTTCGATGCTCCATGCTTGTTTAATATCTACTTTGCTTTACTTGTCTACACTTTGAGGTGCTTTTTACATGTTTTCTGGTACTAACCTATTAACAAGTTGCAACAGTGCCAGATGCCTGTTTTATGCTGTTTTTGGTTTCATAAAGTTAGTAAAGAAATATTCTCGGAATTGGACGGGACAAAGGACAAAGTCAATTACTTTCCATGGGAAACAAGAAGTCCAGAGGAGAGCCCGGGAGGCCAGCTAGGGGGGCCAGACCCACCCTAGGCGCGGGTGGGCCCCACCACGCGCCTGGCTAGGGTTTGGTGGCCCTGGCTAAAGGGAATATGCCCGAGAGGCAATAATAAAGTGGTTTTTATCGTATTCCTTATTTATGATAAATGTTTATTTTGCATGCTATAATTGTATTAATACGGAAACGTTAATACATGTGTGTTTAATAAACAAAAGGAAGTTCCTAGTTATGCCTCTCTTATAAACTAGCTCGTTGATTAACAAGATGATCAAAGGTTTCCTGATCATGGACATTGGATGTTGTTAATAACGAGGTCGCAACATTAGTGTAATGGTGTGATGAACATTCATCCGAAGTATAGCATTACGATCAAAGTCATTGAGTTTATATTGCTATAACAACTTACGAAGTGATCCTAATCCTTAGACCATGAGATCATGTCAATCACTAACACCGGAAGAGTTTCTTGATAACATCAAACATCACACCGTAACAGGGTGATTATAAAGATGGATTCAGAACTACTAAAGTGTTATGTTGAGGCCCATGGATCGAGAGTGGAATTTGTTCATCCCGATGACGGATAGATATGCTCTGGGCCCTCTCGGTGATATCACATTGATTAGCTTGCAAGCAAGTGATTTGATCACTAGAATGTTATATCACGGGAACGAGAAAAGAGTGCATGTTAGTAACGAGATCAAACTAGGTATGGAGATACCGATGATTGAATCTCGGACATGTAATATATCGCGCAACAAAAGGATTAAGATACTAGCGTAAAAGGTTCCGACGATCACAAGAAAGTCATCGTTGAATGTGTGGGAGTCAGTATGGGTCTCCAGATCCCGCTTCTGATTATTGATCCGAGAGGGGTCTCGATCATGTCCGCATTATTCACGAACCGTAGGGTGACACACTTAAGAGACACCGACATCCATTTGGAGCAAAAGTTTCATGCCGAAAAGAATAACAAGCGCAGGAATTTATTTCACTAGATACCGAAACGGGTTTTCGGGTGAAATTGCAGAAAGTGTTTCTGCATATGAAATGAAATACTAGCAAGGGGTTATATGTGAATGTTTGTCATTAAAGTAATTGACAAAATTCTGAATAAATAAAAGGAGTTTTATTTAATGAGAGTTTGCATTAAATTTGGTGGAAATTTAATGGGAATTTGAGTGGGTTTTTGAGTGGAGGGAATTGAAAGGCTTTTGTGTGAGTGGAGTGTCCACCCACATGAATGAAAGGAGGGGAGGGGCAGCCCCATGGCTGGGCGCATGGCCCCTTGGGTGCCCCCCTCTCCCTATAAAAGGAGCCCCCCTCCCTCTCTCTCACTCACACCTCCTCGTGAAGGATCTCTCTCCCCCTCTAGTATTTATTCCCCATGGTCTTGGACTAGCGAGATACATGTTCCCTGTGGCTTTTCGGCAAGAAAGAGTTGTGCTTCCGCTGCATCGCTGGAGCGAGGAGGCGGAGGTTGCTCGGTGCCTCGAACGTGTGTGCGAGCACGGATGCGCTGTTGTTTTGCGGCGCTAGGACTTCCTCTCGATCTTGAGATCGGCAAGAGATCGTCTACATCAACCACGAGTTTGGACTCGTTAAGCTTTGTCGGTCTTCAAGGGTATGTTCTCTACGGATATACATCCGCCCGTTGTTTGTATCTAGTAGATAGATCTTGGTACATAGTTGTTCCCATCGTAGGAAATTTTTGTTTTCTATGCTGCGAACCCTACAGTGGTATCAGAGCCGGATCTATGCGTAGATACTTTGCACGGGTAGTACACATATGAGTATGTGGGCGATGATGATCATTTTATTGATTCTTTGTTGTACTTTGGATATTGGTGGCATAGTGGGATGAAGCGGCCCGGACAAACTTTACATGTCCTCGCACATGAGACCTGTTCCACGCTTGACATGCAACTAGTTTTGCATAAGTGGCTAGCGGGTGTCTGTCTCTCCTGCTATAGTCAATATCTAATTTGCAACGAGTTGTCAAAAATTTGGTTATCCTCGTTGTGGTTCATGTTCGTAGGTAAGAACGGTTCTATCTCGAAAGCCCTAAGCCACGTAAATTTTGCAATGGATAAATTAGAGGCGTCTAGTTTAGATTGTTGCTGGGCTAGTGTTATGATATGGTGATGTTGTAAGTAGAAGTATGAGATGATACTCTTACAACACACATAACGTGTAATATCCATAGACCTTGGACTTACACATAAAGGTATGATAGTGATCATACCACGATGCACATGATAGAGATCATATGTGGGAACCATATCATTCCACTAATAAACATGTGATGTTTGATTGCATCTTATATTGCTTGTTTGGCGTTTTATTAGCATAATAAGATGATCCCTCATTTAGATATCAATATAAAATGTGTTATTCCTTAAGTATGCACCGACAATGTTTCGTCGCTTCAAGACATCACGTGATGATCGGGTGTACTTGAATCCACGAGCATATCTCGGGTGTAAGACAGTTACACACGCGAATACTAAGGTTCTTACTTGGCGAGCCTAGCATGTACAGACATGGCCTCGGAACACGGACCGAAAGGTTAAGCATGAGTCATATGTTTTGATATGATGACCATATGGATGCTCGCCTTTGAAGCTATGCTGACTCACATGATGATCGGACTTGGTGTAGTGGATTTGGTTCATGTAATCACCAAAAAGACACGAGGGACGTTGTTTTTGAGTGGGAGTTCATTTCTAATTTGGATTAGTAGAACTCAATTTATCATAAATTAAATCAAAGAGAATTTGCATACTTTGTTGTAGTCATCGGCATTCGTTCACCACCTTATGCATAGTTGTTTTGAGATAATAGAACTATAGAATTCTGGATATATACTTTACGAACTGGTATCGTATTGTGTTGAGTGTCAATCTAAAGTTTAAAGTCCTATTGCAAACTTTCAGCAAAATTCTATTTACTCCGTGAAATTTAATAATTGGTATTAAATCGAGAGTAACAATTCCAGTGTTAGTATCTTAAGTATCATGTTTGCCTCCATGATTCTTGATTGTTTTAATATCAAGTTTATCTAGGAGCTGAAAGAATTGTTTCAGAAACCATCATGTGTGACAGATATAACGATATCTGAAACAATTTTTTGGTTGCAATATGATAGAGTATAATATGTGTTCTCATATAGGATGAGAATTTACAAAGGTTGGAGATGCTAGACATCCTAATCATCCAAAAGGGTTTTGGAAAGCAACATTATACTCACGATTCTCCTTATAAGCTACATTAGCTTGATCATGAAAGTCGTCATGATAAGGATGACTAGAAGATGTATGTAAAGTGTTTACTACACTAAAAGATTACTAAAGAATGGATTTTAAAAGAATACCGATCATTTTGATGATGGTGATCTACTTCAAAGTGCAAGTCCAAAGGTATTATTATTTGAATATACACGCTTTGGACTATGTGTCATGTATATGGCGCCACTTTTGATGTTGATAGATTCTTTTAAAAAGGAAAAGGAAATGCTGAAAGAGAATCTATAAAATATATTTGGCAGAAAAGAAAAGATTGGAAATATCCAATTTAGGTATATGGATGATATACATGTTATGGTTGTATTGTTTGCTTGTTAAACAATGTGGTTCTTGGGTATTGGATACCGAATTGGTTGGTATGAAATTTCATACGGAACGATGCAATTCATGAACCACAATGGCCTAAGTAACTAGCAAGAGAATAAGTGATGATGTTCATCAAAAACAAACAAACCGTTGTTTGTATTTCTCGTTGACATCAAAGCTTGACTTCAAGATTTGTTTTAATAATTGTTATTTGAATCAGGTATTATGAGAACAAAGGTTGTTCAAATAATTATCGTATTCCATATAAGATGGATGATTTACAAATCTAGTTAGAAAAATCACATCCATAAAACCTAATGCTAAAATGTTGCAAGACAAATGATTGAAAGTTCACTTACGAAGTGACATCGCCGTTTAAATTATATTGGAAAGAGAACATGAAGAATCTCCATATTCATGGATTTTTGGAGTCTTTGATTTGATCAAGTGACGCTTGTGAGACTTTCCTCGGGATAATTAAAACTTTGTTCAAAGGCCAAAGAAGAACGAACGACTAAAATATTGGAATTTATACATATCGATGTATGTAATCCATTATGCGTAGTCGTAAGCGATGGGTTTTAACTTCATATGCTTTCTCCGGAAATTTGAGTGAATGTTCACTTAATGAGAAAGAAGTATGAAATATTTGAAAAACATTTCAAAGACTTTCAAGATGAAGTGAAAATCATTGTAAAAAGAAAATAAATGGTTTATGATTTTATCATAAGGGATTTATTTGAGTTACAAGTGTAACAAGAAAAATAAATGAATTATGATTTTATCATAAAAGGGATTTATTTGAGTTACAAGTTTAGCAAAACACCTAGATTTACATCTCCCGAAACACCATAGGAATATGGAGTGTTTGAGATTTGTAAGGAAACCTTGTTTGACATGGTTGGATCAAAGGTGTTATTTATAAAACTGCCATTATGTTTTAAAAGATTAAAGCTTTAGAGACTACCGCTTTTACACTGAAAAGAGCTCCATATTGATCCGTTGAAATGACACCATATGAGTTATGGTTTGGGGTAAAACCCAAGTTGTCATTTCTTAAATTTTGGTATGCTAAACATAAGTAAGATGTTTACAACCAAAGTCGGATGAGCATGTCTTTGTAGGTTATTTCGAATAACAATTGGTTATTCCTCCATAACACCGAGGACAAAAGGGTTTGTCACTTGAAATGTGAAGTTTCTTGAAGAAGTAAATTTTCATAAATGTTAAGTGGGAGGACAATAGAACTTTGATAAGGTTAACGAACCTTAGCTAAATATGCTGAGTTGCGCAGCGCCGAAAATGGTTCTGGAGGCTGCCATAATGCTCATAGCTTATGTGCCTCAAAGGTTGCGGTCACAGAGGTCTAAAGTTCTTATTGAACCAAGTCGGTCGGTTAAACAATCAAATGCTAAGATTTGAGAGTAAATCATTATTGTCTGACAATGATGAACCGACTACATGCAAAGAAGCGATGATGGGCCTTGACTCCGTCAAATGGATTGAAGCCATAAAATCCGTGATAGTTCCATACACGAGAAATCAAGTTTTGAACTTGTAAGACCCTCTGGAAAGGTGTAAAAACCTATCGGTCGTATTTGGATCTATAAAGAAATAGACATGGATGTTTCACATCTATGAAATAGTCGACATGTCGTAAAGTATTTTATGACAATGTTCAAGGAGTTGACTATGACAAGATTTGATCTTTCATAGCGATATTTAGTCTGGACGGATTAAAGTAGCAACCACTACATACAATTTGTTATATGGTAGATGAATAAACAAAACAAAGTTCTTCTAATAGAATGGTTACCTAGGACGTGTACATGACATGGTTCAAAGGGTTTTGTTAAATTCAAAGGATGCTAAAAGGGCATGCAAACTTCAATGGTTGAAGTAAGCATCGCGGAGTTGGAATCTTCACCGTGATGAAAAAGAGTTTTCATCAGGAGACGATGAAGATGCTTGCATTTGCAAGAAATTAAGTGGGAGCGCTGAGACATATTTCTAATACATTATGTGGAGGACATCTTGTTGATTGGAAATGATGTATCTTTTATTGACAAAGGTTAAGAATTTCATTTTGATGAAAGACTTAGACAAAACCCGAATATTTAGCGTGAATGTCTATAGTGGATAGACTGTGACGCCAATATGGTTGTGCCAAACGTACATATATGAGATATTGAAGGAGTTCAATATAGAAACGACTAGAAACGGTTCTTGTCGCATGGAAAGAAATTGAATCAAGATTCAAGTGCATCGACACTTGATAAGTGAAACAAGATTCAAGTGCTTTGACACTTGATGAATGTTTTGATCAATCATACCATGATATGTACACATCCAGATAAGTCATATGCTCTAAGTGTTATGAGCATATACCAGAATGAATCATAAAATAATCATTGGACGATAGTAAGGATATTCTTATGATCTTTTGGAAGAACTAAGAATATATTTGTGTAGAGGTGACAAACAATTACAAATAGTTCATTGTAAAGCGTTACATTGATACTAGTTTTGTCACAAGATAAAAATTAAGTTTATCTCAATTTAAACTATGAGTGGCACAATGAAATGGAAAGAAAGTTTCCATGATGGATTTGGATGAAATCCATAGTTAAGACATTGTGACGAATACTACAACAAAAGGGCTAAGTATATGACTGCTATAGTAGCAGCAAAGGAGGGAATTTGTGTCAAGTAGTTTGTTATCAAACTAAGGTGTGGTTCGCAACGGGATAACACTAAAGATATATTGTATGACAATAGTATCGACATGGTTTAACCCCAAGGAACTAAAGGTCTCACCAAAAGACCAAATTTTATACAATGCCATCTCATTGGAGAATGAGTGATGCGTGAAGACGCAAAGACATGCAAATACACACGGACCTGAAGCGTCAGATCCGTAGATTAGTTTAACCACTTGCAATTGCGTATATGGAACACCGGAAAGCCATAAGTGTTCAATACGCAAAGTTTTCAAACTAGATTATTGTCTCTAGTGCAAGTGGGAGACTGAAGGGAATATGCCCGAGAGGCAATAATAAAGTGGTTTTTATCGTATTCCTTATTTATGATAAATGTTTATTTTGCATGCTATAATTGTATTAATACGGAAACGTTAATACATGTGTGTTTAATAAACAAAAGGAAGTTCCTAGTTATGCCTCTCTTATAAACTAGCTCGTTGATTAACAAGATGATCAAAGGTTTCCTGATCATGGACATTGGATGTTGTTAATAACGAGGTCACAACATTAGTGTAATGGTGTGATGAACATTCATCCGAAGTATAGCATTACGATCAAAGTCATTGAGTTTATATTGCTATAACAACTTACGAAGTGATCCTAATCCTTAGACCATGAGATCATGTCAATCACTAACACCGGAAGAGTTTCTTGATAACATCAAACGTCACACCGTAACAGGTGATTATAAAGATGGATTCGAACTAGTAAAGTGTTATGTTGAGGCCCATGGATCGAGAGTGGAATTTGTTCATCCCGATGACGGATAGATATGCTGGGCCCTCTCGGTGATATCACATTGATTAGCTTGCAAGCAAGTGATTTGATCACTAGAATGTTATATCACGAACGAAAAGAGTGCATGTTAGTAACGAGATCAAACTAGGTATGGAGATACCGATGATTGAATCTCGGACATGTAATATCGCGCAACAAAAGGATTAAGATACTAGCGTAAAGGTTAACGATCACAAGAAAGTCATCGTTGAATGTGTGGAGTCGATGGGTCTCCAGATCCCGCTTCTGATTATTGATCCGAGAGGGGTCTCGATCATGTCCGCATTATTCACGAACCGTAGGGTGACACACTTAAGAGACACCGACATCCATTTGGAGCAAAAGTTTCATGCCGAAAAGAATAACAAGCGCAGGAATTTATTTCACTAGATGCCGAAACGGGTTTTCGGGTGAAATTGCAGAAAGTGTTTCTGCATGTGAAATGAAATACTAGCAAGGGTTTATATGTGAATGTTTGTCATTAAAGTAATTTAAAAAATTCTGAATAAATAAAAGGAGTTTTATTTAATGAGAGTTTGCATTAAATTTGGTGGAAATTTAATGGGAATTTGAGTGGGTTTTTTGAGTGGAGGGAATTGAAAGGCTTTTGTGTGAGTGGAGTGTCCACCCACATGAATGAAAGGAGGGGAGGGGCAGCCCCATGGCTGGGCGCATGGCCCCTTGGGTGCCCCCCTCTCCCTATAAAAGGAGCCCCCCTCCCTCTCTCTCACTCACACCTCCTCGTGAAGGATCTCTCTCCCCCTCTAGTATTTATTCCCCATGGTCTCGGACTAGCGAGATACATGTTCTCGGTGGCTTTTCGGCAAGAAAGAGTTGTGCTTCCGCTGCATCGCTGGAGCGAGGAGGCGGAGGTTGCTCGGTGCCTCGAACGTGTGTGCGAGCACGGATGCGCTGTTGTTTTGCGGCGCTAGGACTTCCTCTCGATCTTGAGATCGGCAAGAGATCGTCTACATCAACCACGAGTTTGGACTCGTTAAGCTTTGTCGGTCTTCAAGGGTATGTTCTCTACGGATATACATCCGCCCATTGTTTGTATCTAATAGATAGATCTTGGAACATAGTTGTTCCCATCGTAGGAAATTTTTGTTTTCTATGCTGCGAACCCTACACTGGCCGCCTCCTCGGCCTCCCGCTTCGCCTATAAGAGCCCCCGATGCAGAAACCCTGAGTACCCGATCAGAAATCCACGAAACCGTCTGTAGCCGCCACCACCATCGTCCCTAGATCGGGAGGGATCTGAAGTTCTTCCCGGCACCCTGCCGGAGGGGAGATCATCCCAGAGGCCTTCTGAAAGGATACGGATGTCGCCTAGAGGGGGGTGAATAGGCGATTAAAACTTTTCCTAGAGTGGCTTAACAAGGGCGGAATAAAACTAATGTTTACTTTGTTAAGCACAACCTAGAACAACTAAGGTTCACCTATGTGCACCAACAACTTATGCTAAGCAATACAAGCAACAAAGTGATAGCAAGATATATATTACTTCAAGCACGAAGGCTATCACAATGTAAAGTGCATAAGTAAAGAGCTCGGGTATAGATATAACCGAGGCACGCTGGTACAACGATATTTTACCGAGTTCCTCACAACATGGAGTACGTCTCGTTTGGAGTGTAGGGGTTCGTAGCATGGAAAACAAAAAATTTCTATCGCATACAAACAAACAAGCCAAGATCTATCTACTAGATTGTAGCAACGAGTCGATGGAATAACTTACCCTCGAAGATTCCAAAGTGTTTAACGAGAGCAGATTCTCGTGGGTGATGTAGTCGTACTCTTTCCGATCTCAAGATCGTGTAGACGATCCTTCCGGCCATTCCCGGCAGCGCCCCGCAATCGGTCACACGTTCGGTACTGACGAAGACCTTCCTCTCCCTTGTTCCAAGAAAATGGAGGTTGTAGCACTCTCCTCGCAATTCCTAAGACAACGACGTGGTACCGGAAATAGAGGAGATCATGAGGCTTCGCCTTAAGCCGTGCAGTATGGTGGAGCTTATGAGAGAGGCTATTAGTGGTCTAGTAATTAGACACACCAATTAGAAGGCTCTAAACCGCTGGCTAAAGCAATTAGAAGCTCTAAACCAAAACGGCTCTAAACCGAGATCTAGAGGTGAAACTTGTGTGTCTAGGAGGGAGCCCCGCCTCCTTTTATAGGTGGGGAGGCGCAGGAGGGGAGTCCTCCCAAGTCGGCCTTGGGTGGCGCTTGGCTTGGGGAGGAGACTCTCCCTCAAGTCGGTTTCAACACCTCTTTCTTGTTTCCCACAGTTTCTTGTTTTGGCGGTTTGACTTTCAAACTGACATTTGACTTTTCTGCTTTTAGGATTCAATTTAATCCTTTATTTGGGACAGCAAGAACACTTAGTACATGATGCAATCATTCCAATAAGTAATGACACATTCATGTACCCTCCCGGAGTGCCGACAATCCGAACCTTCTAGAACATTCCCGATGAAAACACCGAATCATTCCCGAACTCAAACGGGACTTTCCTTATATGAATCTTATTCTCGGACCATTCCGGATCACCTCGTGATATCCCGGATCCCATCCGAGACTCGAACAACATTCGGTCTCTTTCTCATAATACCATAACTACTCAAACAACGTCGAATCCTTAAGTGTGTCTCCTACGGTTCGTGAATTATGCGGACATGATCGAGACACTTCTCCTAACAATAACCAATAGAGGAATCTGGAAATTCATATGGCTCCCACATATTTCTACGATTACTTTGCGATCGAATGAACCACTTACATACGATACCAATTTCCTTTGTCTCACGATATGTTACTTATCCGAGGTTTATGATCGCTTCAGATCTCTGCATACCTAGTTCAACCTCGCATCGATAAGTACTCTTTTCTCGTTCGTGATATGTGATCCCTTGTGACCAAGTCACATGCTTGCAAGCTAATTGGATGACATTCCACCGAGAGGGCCCAGTATATCTATCCGTCATGTGGATGGACAAATCCCACTCTTGATCCATGTGTTTCAACCAATACTTTCCGAACACTTAATGCCACCTTTATAGCCACCCGCCACGGTGTGGTGTTTGATGTCATCAAAGCATCCATCCGTAAAGGTGATATGCATGATCTCATGGTCGAAGGAATTAGGTTACTATGTATCGTAAAGCATATAGCAATTGAACTATTGAAATGACTTGATCTTTATGCTACGCTTATCTATTGGAGTATGTCCACCATATCATTCTCCTAACGATATGATCTTGTTGTTGATAACATCTCAATGTTCATGATAGGAAACCACAATCATTAATCAACCAACAAGCTAGTGAAGTATAGAGGCTATACTAGGGACTTCAAATTAAGTTTACAAATCACACAAGTATTAATGGTTTCCTTGTTAATACTATTATAGCATGAATGTAAACATTTATCATAAACACAAAGATATAATAATAACTACATTTATTATTGCCTCTAGGGCATATCTCCAACAGCCTCCCACTTGCACTAGAGTCATCTAATCTAGATTACATGGTAATATACCAACACCCATGGCAGTTTGGTGTTGGTCATGTTTTGCCCTGGAGAGGTTTAGTCAATGGATCCGCCACATTCAGATCTGTGTGTACTTTGCAAATCTTTATATCCCCATCCCGGATATGTTCTCGAATAGCGTGAAAACGCAGCTTGATATGCTTGACTTCTTGTGTGACCTTGGTTCTTGCGCATTGGCTATGGCGCCCATGTTATCACAAGAGATAGACATTGGGTCCAACAGACTTGGAACCACACCCAGCTCGTAATGAACTCTTTCATCCATATCGCTTGTGAAGCCTCCGGCAGCCATGTATTCCGATTCGGTTGAAGATCTCGCCACAACGCTTTGCTTTGCACTCCTCCATAATCGCCGCACCATTCAAAATAAATACGTATCCGGATTGTGATTTAGAATCATCCGGATCTGTGTTCCAACTAGCATCGGTGTAACCATTAACAACGAGATGTTCATCACCTCCATAAGAAAGAACCATATCCTTAGTTCTTCTCAAGTACTTAAGGATGTTTTTGACCGCTGTCCAATGATCCACTCCTGGATCACTTTGATATCTGCTAGTTAAACTAATAAAGATATGCAATGTCGGGTCTAGTACATAGCATGGCATACATTAGAGATCCTATGGCTGAGGCATAGGGAGTCTTACTCATCCTTTCTCTATCTTCTGCCGATGTCGGACTTTGAGTTTTACTCAAGGTCGTATTGGGCAACATGGGCAAGAACCCTTTCTTGCTTTCTTCCATTCCAAACTTCTTTAGAACTTTGTCCAAATATGTACTCTGTGACAATGATATTTGGCGTTTCGATCTATCTCTATAAATCTTTATGCCTAATATGTAAGTTGCTTTGCCAAGATCCTTCATTGAAAAACTATTATTCAAATATTCCTTGACACTATTAAGAAGGTCTACATCATTCCCAATCAACAATATGTCATCCACATATAGTATTAAGAATGCTACAGAGCTCCCACTCACTTTCTTGTAAATACAAGCTTCTCCATAAGTTTGTATAAAACCAAAACTTTTGATTACCTTATCAAAACGTTGATTCCAACTTCGGATGCCTGCTCAATCCATAGATGGACCGTTGAAGTTTGCATACCTTGTTAGCATCTTTAGGATCGACAAAACCTTTGGGTTGCATCATATACAACTCTTCATCAATGTCTCCATTGAGGAATGCTGTTTGACATCCATCCGCCATATCTCATAATCATAATATGCACGATTGCTAACATAATCCTCACAGACTTTTAGCTTCGCTACCGTGAGAAAGTCTCATCGTAGTCAACTCCTTGAATTTGTCGAAACCCTTTGCGACAAGTCGAGCTTTATAGATAGTAACATTACCATCAAGATCATTTTCTTCTTGAAAATCCATTTGTTCTCGATGACCTTCCGCCATCCGTAAGTCCACCAAAGTCCATACTTGGTTTTCGTACATGGATCCAATCTCGGATTTCATGGCTTCTTGCCATTTATTGGAATCTGGGCTCATCATCGCTTCCTCATATGTCTCGGTCATCGGTGTTGTCCACCACCATGACATTCATAACGGAATCATACCAACTGGAGTGGTACGAGTTCTCGTTGACCTCTGAGGCTCAGAGCAACTTCAACCGAAGTTTCATGATCATCATCATTAGCTTCCTCTCTAATTGGTGCAGAACCACAGAACTTCTTCCGTCTTTCGCTACTCGCAATTTCGAGAGAAGGTTCAAAACCTCGTCGAGTTCTACTTTCCTTCCAGTCACTTCTTCGAGAGAAATTCCTTCTAGAAAAGATCCATTCTGGCAACGAATGTTTTGCCTTCGGATCTATGATAGAAGGTATACCCAATAGTTTCCTTCGTATCCTATGAAGACGCATTTTCCGCTTTGGGTTCAAGCTTGTCCGTAACTTCATTACATAGGCTTCACATCCCCAAACTTTAAGGAACGACAATTTAGGTTTCTTTCCAAACCATAATTCATACAGTGTCGTTTCAACGGATTTAGACGGTGCCCTATTAAAGTGAATGCGGCTGTTTCTAATGCATAACCCCAAAATGATAGCGGTAAATCTGTAAGTGACATCATAGAACGAACCATATCTAGGAGAGTTCGATTCTGACGTCGGACACACCATTACACCGTGGTGTTCTGGCGGTGTCAATTGTGAAAGTATTCCGCACTTCTTTAAATGCTCGCCAAACTCGTAACTTAGATATTCACCTCCACGATCAGAACGTAGAAATTTAATCTTCTTGTTACGTTGATTCTCTACCTCACTTTGAAACTCCTTAAACTTCTCAAAAGTTTCGGACTTATGTTTCATGAAATAGATATACCCATATCTACTCAAGTCATCCGTGAAGGTAAGAACATAACGATAACCACTGCGCGATGCTACACTCATTGGACCACACATCGGTATGTATGATTTCCAATAAGTCCGTAGCTCGCTCCATCATACCGTAAAATGGAGTCTTAGTCATTTTACCCATCGACATGCTTCGCATCTTTCAAGTGATTCAAAATCAAGTGATTCAAGAAGTCCATCGAATGGAGTTTCTTCATACGTTTCACTCGATGTGACCAAGGCAAGCGCCACATATAGGTCGAATTATCGCTGATTTCAAACGTTTAGCCTCAATGTTGTTGATATGTGTATTTCCACTATCGAGATTCAATAAAATAGACCATCTATCAAAGGTGCATGTGCATAAAACATATTACTCATATAAATAGAACAACCATTATTCTCAGATTTAAACAAGTAACCGCCTCGCAATAAACAAGATCCCGATATAATGTTCATGCTCAACGCAGCACCAAATAACAATTATTTAAGTATAAAACTAATCCCGATGGTAGATGAAGGGGTAGCGTGTCGACCGCGATCACATCAACCTTTGATCCGCTTCCCACGCATCGTCACCTCGTTCTTCGCTAGCTTCCGCTTATTCTGCAAAGACTGCTTCGAGTTACAAATATGAGCAACCGAACCAAGATTAAATACCCAGCACTACTACGAGTACTAGTGAGATACACATCAATAACATGTATATCGATATACCTTTCTTCTTGATGTTGCCGTTCTTCAAATCCGCCAAGTACTTTGGGCAATTCCGCTTCAAGGACCTTCTCCCTTGCGGTAAAATACTCAAGATCGTGCTTAGGTCCAGCCGGTCTTCTTCGTCGTGGTAGCTTTCTTACCACCCTTCTTGAAGTGTCCCTTTGCTTAGACTTGCCTTTCTTGAATTTGGTGGTCTTATTGACCAACAACACTTGGTGTTCTTTCTTGATCTCCACTTCGCAGATTTCAACATGGCAAAGAGTTCGCAACGTCTTGTTCATGTTCGCATGTTGTAGTTCATCACAAAGTTCTTGTAACTTGGTGGTAGTGATTGGAGGACACGTAAATCCCCAAAGCATTAGGAATCACTATACCCAAGCTTTGAAGTTTGTTTGCGTGCCCGCACATCTTAAGCACATGCTCACCGACGAGCTGCCCTCTTCCATCTTGCGCTTAAAGAACTTTTCGAAGCCTCATAGCTTTCAATTGCCGCATGAGTCTCAAAAATCAATTTGAGATCCTCGACAATATCATATGGGTCTGACTCTTCAAACCTTTTCAAGCTCGATTCTAAACCATACAAGATAGCACACTGAACTATGGAGTCGATTCTTCCGAGCGAGGTAAACATTCTTTACTTCATCGGAAGCATTGTCGCAGTGGGTCACCCAAATGTGCATCCAAAGACATAGGTCAAATTACCAAATGTGAGGACAATCCTCAAATTGCGGAACCAATCCGCCAAGTTGCTTCCATTGTTTTTCAACTTTTCTTTCTCTAGGAACGCATTAAAATTGATGGTAGGGCTGCCATTGATCTACAACATATTTGCAATAGTTTAGACTAAGTTTATGACAAATTGAGTTCAAATTAATTAATGAAATTAAACTAGGTGAACTCCCACTCAAAACAATATCCCTCACATTGTTTTAGTGATCACACGAACCAAATCCACCATATCAACACCGATCATCACGAGAGTTGACATAGTTTCAATGGCGAACAATCGACATGTTCATCACATCTACTATATGATTCATGCTTTACCTTTCGGTGATCCGTGTTCCGAGACCATGTCTATACATGCTAGGCTCGTCAAGATCAAACCTTAGTTTCTGCATGAGCAAATCTGGCTTGCTCACGTTGTATACACTTGCAGAATCTAACACACCCGATCATCACGTGGTGCTTCGAAACAACAAGCTTTAGCAACGGTGCTAACTAAGGGTGAACACTTTATGATTTGAAATTGATGTGCATGAGGGATCATCTTATAATGCTACCGCTGCCTACTAAGCAATACAAGATGCATAAAGGATTAACATCACATGCAATTCAATATATATGTGATATGATATGGCCTTTCTTCTTTGTGCCTCCGATCTCCATCTTCAAGCACGAACATGATCTCCATCATCACCGCATTGCATCAAGGTCAATGACGCTTCACCATGGTTGTCGTCCACCGGCTTCAACTATTACAACTACTTTGAATAGACACGCGGTCTTAACATAAATTAAAGACAACCATATGGCTCCGCCGTTGCCGACTTACAATAAGGAACATTGCATACATCAAATATAATCACAATCATGGCCATATCACATCATCAGACACCCTCGCAAAACAAAGCTAGACGCCTCTACTTTCTTTGCATATTTTACGTGGTTTGGGGCTTTCAATAAGTGTCGTTCTAACTTACGAACAAGAACCACAACATTGATACTAGCATTGTTGATCACCCGTTGTAAATTGGATCTTAACTATGCTAGGAGAAAGCACCATAAAGCCACTTATGCAATACAAGTTGCATGTCAAGCTTGGAGCAAGTCTCATGAACGATGTCATGTAAGGTTAGCCCGGGCCGCTTCATCCCAACATACCGCAAGATGCAAAGTACACAAGAAGCAATCGACAATAAAAGCATCAACGCCCACAATGACCATTGTGTTCTACTCGTGCAACAGATCTACATATAGACACGGCTCTGATACCACTGTAGGGGTTCGTAGCATGGAAAACAAAAATTTTCTATCGCATACAAACAAACAAGCCAAGATCTATCTACTAGATTGTAGCAACGAGTCGATGGAATAACTTACCCTCGAAGATTCCAAAGTGTTTAACGAGAGCAGATTCTCGTGGGTGATGTAGTCGTACACTTCCGATCTCAAGATCATGTAGACGATCCTTCCGGCCACGTTCGGCAGCGCTCCCGCAATCACACACGTTCGGTACTCTCGAAGACCTTCCTCTCCTTGTTCCAAAGAAAGCGGAGGTTGTAGCACTTCTCGCAATTCCGGCAAGACAACGGGCGTGGTACCGAAATAGAGGGAGATCCATGAGGCTTCTTAAGCCTGCAAGTAGTATGGTGGAGCTTATGAGAGAGGCTATTAGTGGTCTAGTAATTAGACAGACCAATTAGAAGGCTCTAAACCGCTGGCTAAAGCAATTAGAAGCTCTAAACCAAAACGGCTCTAAACCGGAGATCTAGAGGTGAAACTTGTGTGTCTAGGAGGGGAGCCCTGCCCCTCCTTTTATAGGTGGAGGCGCTGGGAGGGAGTCCCTCCCAAGTCGGCCTTGGTGGCCAAAGCTTGGGGAGGAGACTCCTCCCTCAAGTCGGTTTCCAACACCTCTTTCTTGTTTCCCACAGTTTCTTGTTTTGGCAGTTTGACTTTCAAACTGGACATTTGACTTTTCTGTTTTAGGATTCAATTTAATCCTTTATTTGGGACAGCAAGAACACTTAGTACATGATGCAATAATTCCAATAAGTAATGACACATTCATGTACCCCTCCCCCCCGGAGTGCCGGACAATCCGGAACCTTCCAGAACATTCCCGATGAAACACGGAATCATTCCCGAACTCAAACGGGACTTTCCTTATATGAATCTTATTCTCGGACCATTCCGGATCACCTCGTGATATCCGGATCCCATCGAGACTCGAACAACATTCGGTCTCTTTCTTATTATACCATATCTTCTCAAACATCGTCGAATCCTTAAGTGTGTCTCCCTACGGTTCGTGAATTATGCGGACATGATCGAGACACTTCTCCGAACAATAACCAATAGAGGAATCTGGAAATTCATATGGCTCCACATATTTCTCGATTACTTTGCGATCGAATGAACCACTTACATACGATACCAATTTCCCTTTGTCTCACGATATGTTACTTATCCGAGGTTTATGATCGTCGGTATCTCCGCATACCTAGTTCAACCTCGTTCTTGATAAGTACTCTTTCTCGTTCGTGATATGTGATCCCTTGTGACCAAGTCACATGCTTGCAAGCTAATTGGATGACATTCCACCGAGAGGGCCCAGAGTATATCTATCCGTCATGTGGATGGACAAATCCACTCTTGATCCATGTGTTTCAACCAATACTTTCCGAACACTTAATGCCACCTTTATAGCCACCCGATTCACGGTGTGGTGTTTGATGTCATCAAAGCATCCATCCGGTAAAGGTGATATGCATGATCTCATGGTCGAAGGAATTAGGTTACTATGTATCGAAAGCATATAGCAATTGAACTATTGAAATGACTTGATCTTTATGCTACGCTTATCTATAGGAGTATGTCCACCATATCATTCTCCTAACGATATGATCTTGTTGTTGATAACATCTCAATGTTCATGATAGGGAAACCACAATCATTAATCAACCAACAAGCTAGTGAAGTATAGAGGCTATACTAGGGACTTCAAATTAAGTTTACAAATCACACAAGTATTAATGGTTTCCTTGTTAATACTATTATAGCATGAATGTAAACATTTATCATAAACACAAAGATATAATAATAACTACATTTATTATTGCCTCTAGGGCATATCTCCAACATGGAGAGGGGGTGGTATCAAACCACCAACGCCACAAAAGGCCTTCCTTATTCTCCGGTGAATCTCACCCCAACGGGATCGATCTACACTTCCACTATCGGTGCACTTGTCGGTGGCAACCGGAACCTCTCACAAGGTCGGGGCACTTCTCCACAACTTAATTGGAGGCTCCCAACAAACGCCACCAAGGCCACAACGCCACCAAGGCCACAAAACCGTCTAGGGTTCCAAGAACCCAAGAGGGACAAGCTCCAATGAGTAACTCAAACCAAATCCTCCGAGGAGAACACAAACCGATGCACCAAATGCAAATGGCAAGAACACCACAAAGGTGTTCAAATCATTCTCTTCCAAATTCCACCAAATCTACAAAAGCTTTTGGGGGAATAAGAGAGGAAGAACAATGGAGGAAATCCACAAAAGACTCCAAGATCTAGATCCCAATATGTTCCCCTCACTTAGAGGAGAGATTGATTGGTGGGATTGTAGATCTAGATGTCCTCTTTCAAATCCCTCAAGAATATGCAAGAATCATCGGAGGGATTGAGAGAAAGCAAGCTCAAGAAGGTTAATAATGGAGGGGAAAACTTGCAAGAATGGTTAAGGAACCATTGGGGAAGAAGACCCCTTATATAGGTCCCTCCAAAATCCAATCGTTGCAGCCTAAAAACGCGATTCCCGGTACTACCGGACTTTTTCCCGGTACTACCGGACTTTCCCGGCACTAGCGGACATTCCCTGGGGTTCCTGAGGCGCAAAACGCATTTTTCTCTGCGCTCCCTGGTTCCAAAATGCGGTACTACCGGATCCTGGTCCGGTACTACTGGTCATCACAGAACGAAAACAGCAATAACTTTTGCAACCGGACTCCGATTTCGATGATCTTAGGCTCGTTTAGAAGAGGACAACAACCTCTACAAGATCATGAAAATAAACATCATAGTCCAGCAAGGGAGTATAGATCCAAATGACGAAGTAAAAAACCTTCTACCGCGCTAGGTACTAAAATGCGGTACTACCGCTTTTTGGTACCTAGCCCGGCAGTGGCTTTTGGAAACTTGTCAAAAATCTTATGCCGTGCTACCTAGGAGGGCAGTGGAATTTGGCAACTTGCCAAAACCTACTGCCGCGCTAGGTACTAAAATGCGGTACTACCGCATTTCGGTACCTAGGAAAATTCAAACATCTATAACTTTTGATTGGTAACTCCGATCGACCCGATTCCAACTGCGTTGGAAAAAGGACGACATGAGATACCCTATGAAAGGTGAAAATATTGTTTATCACCAAGTGATAATGTATCATGTATAATAATGCGAGATACCTCACTTGGTGAGAAACCGAAAAGCCGCCAAGATCAAAATCGCAACAAGATACAAACGGAAGATCCGATTTTGATGAACAAGAGCTTGTTATGGAGATTATCACAATCTCTATATCCTCACATGGATAAGACCAAATAACAACCAAATATGATGATGCAAATATGTTGGTCGGATGGCATGGGGGGCCTCGTCCCCCGAGCCCATGTAGGTTGGCATCACACCCAGTGGTGGCCAGCGCCCTTGGCGGTGCCGGGGGTTGGCCAGGCAGGGGTGGATGAGACCTCACCACCCAGTACTCGTTTTGGTGATTTTGAGATGGTGCTCAGCCCTCGTGCTCCACTGGTGGATCTGTGGCTCTCCGCAGTGAGTCAAAAGGCGACTCCTTGATGTGTGCCCGATGGTGTTGGGGTTGATGGCAGTGTTGGGTTGAAATATCTGTGCGAAGTTTGTGACGGCGACGCTTGTGGGCGTCGTCACCTCCTTGGAGGCGTCATCATGGCGTTGCTCGTGCTTCGCCGTCTCGAGCACCGGGGGAAGCCCTAGACCAGTCTTAAAAAATGGCGATGGTGGCTCTGCTGTGATCTTCCCTCCTTGGGGGTGTCGTCTAGGTGGTTATTGGAGTCTCGGTGCGCTAGTAGGAGCCTGGCCTTTGGATACCGCCCGGAGCATGGGTTTTCGGGCGCTAGGTACACCGTCGATCCTGCTTCCTCGCCAATGCCTCCTATGGTCAGGTTCAGACCCGTCGCTCACTCCCTGGCTCTTAGTTGCTATGGGAAGGTGATGTGTATGCTTGTGCCTTCCTAGATCAGTCATGTATGGTTCCCTTCTTCTACTGTGACGCGGCCTAGAAGCTCGGTGGATCGCCAACTCGCCTTTCTTGGCTGAAGATGGCTCAAGGTGAGTCCATCGTTTTGTTAATGTGGGTGATGTTGTAATCCGTGTGGCGTCATGTGTTTATATTTTGTAGCCTTTTGGCGTTGTACCATTCGTCTTGGCCTCTTCTTCCATGATTCCGAAACACCTTCCAGCCGTCCATGAAGAACTATAAGCATAACAGCAACCGGGAGATTTCCAACTATCAGCACTTTAGATGAAGGCATTCCTGGACAGTTCCCACTTTCTTGAGCAAGAAGTACGGCCGTTATTGACTAGTCTCTTAGACTTTCCATTGTCCCAATTTTAACAGATTTCCCACACCAAACAACACACATGTATAACGAAACCGAGAGCTCTTTGATCCATGAGTGTTCTTGTGCTCCGCTTAGTCGGTAGGGAGGTGTCGTCCAGGTTCTCAGGCTGCTTCGCCGCACAAGTGGTCCCTTAGAGCATCTCTAGCACAGGCGCTAAAATAGCGCAGCGCTAAAATAACTTTTTTTTATCCCGCGCACGTTGTAAATTCCCCAGCAGATGCGCTAAAATGAGGCGCGCGGCAAATTTTTAGCGCGACGCTGCATTTTGCGCTATTTGGAGGACAAAATATTGGGCTCCGGCTACAACGCGCGCTATCGCTGGCGACGTGCGGGAAGAACCAACCGCCGGACTTTTCCCTCCCGCGCGCACTCTCCTCTTCCTCCCTCCCACTTCAGCGCCGCCCACCAACCCCGTTGGCGCTGCCGCCACCTCCAACCCACCCGTCGGCGCTGCGCTCACCTCCCGACGCCGCCCCCGCTCGTCGGAAAGATGTAGAAGAAACCACCCACTATGACTTGATGGGTGTGCCCGTACAAGTTCAACGCTTGAAACATAGGATTACACGGTTCATGGCCTCTTATCATGAAATCTGGTCCAATGACACACATGATGAGCTTCCACTCTATTTTACAGCGTTTGGTAGGGGCACAAAACTCGCGGACACTCGGGTGTTGCATTGTAGCGTGTCCGGCAGAGGTCATACGATTTTGCAGCGCTCGAATGCGATAGCGCGTTCTCTAATACTGATTTGCAGCGCTGCGTTTTGGCGTCTGAGATGCCCTTAGCTTGCAGCAGACGGTCTCTGGGATTGGCGGATTCCATGGCTCCGCAAAACGGCGTTCAGGGTGGTGACATGCTCACTATGTGACGGGTCGTCGGGGCATTGAGCCCTCTCTGTCTTTGCTATCCTCTGCTATCGGTGGCGGCAGGGTTTTTTTTTTTTTTTTTGAGAGAGAGAATTCTGTCTAGCTAGGTTCTGAACGTGAAGTGGCCCGATATGGACTACGGGACGAAATGGCCACTAGAGAACAGCCGAACATGCCCAAGCTGGCCAGTTAACGTGGTACACCGATTTTTCTTCCTATTTTTACAGGTCTAGCAATGGACCTCGGCGTGTACTAGCCGGCGCTTTGTGTGACTTGTGGTAATTGTTCAAAAAGATGCTTTATTTGTTCAAAATGGCATAATTGGATAGACATCTTGTAGACAATTAGCTCCGGAAATTGTGCCACAACTCTAGACAAATCTTGCCATAGCTCTACCACGGCTGATAAGAACAGATAGTACTACGCTTAATCTTAGCCATAGGCCGAGAAAGGTATGATTTTCAACGGAGCCTGGGTGTCCTCTTTTATTTCACCCTGAACCGCCTCTACCGAGGTGGGCGATCGATGTGGGACTATTTGAACAGCAGGTCAAAGCTGCGTCCGTTCTCGAAGACAGGGACGTGGAGTCGGTAACCTGCATCTGCGCCTCCCACCGATTGAGGCGTGCCCAGCAGCCCGTCAACAATGTAGCAGCCCACAGGCCTAGACGGCCCAATTCGTTCAAAAAAAAAATAAGGTTGCACCAACTCCCAGACCCAGAGTATAACCTCTGTTTTTCAAAAAAAAAAAAAAAACTGAAACGATAAAACAGCTTCACATGCAAATGGCTCTGTTGTAAACAAGCAGCAGCCTTTGATTCCTTTGGCACATGGAAGGATCTAAGGTCTAAGATCCGAATAAAACATGTAGGGGTACAAAAACTGGAGCACCGTCAAGTAGCAAACAAATCCAAGTTTTAAATACCCGGTCAACTGAGACGGCGAAAAGATGCACGCTGGGTGGGCAAAGTAAATTGAACATCATATACACCTTTCTTTTTTGAAAGCCGACATGTCGTTTCCCAACTATAAATAATTCGCAAACAGCGTTACGATCCACTAATGATAATCCAGCAAGCGCAAAAGTTCAACTTTGGAGGAGCCAATGAGATGAAAGTCCTCTGCTCGGCACACGTCTTATAGGTGTTGCTGTATGGCTGTAATCGCGTAGAAGTACACATCATATCAGTGAGTTGCTGGTAAACAGACAATAAGAATGAGCATGCCACCTAACATCATTTAGGACCATCGCCGCAAGAAAAGGAGAATCCAAATATTAAAATATAATTAGTATAATTTTCATCCATTTTTTTTAGTAAAGCCTTAATTCGAATGAGCAACTTTGCACCATGGAAAAATAGCATATACCACAAACAAACAAAGCAATCTAATCAGCAGCGGTGAGTTTATTTAGGATGCATGCTAGTCCCTCTCATGAATATCCTAGAACTAGAACTAAAATGTATGTATGTTTTCAATTTATTACTTAACCCAATCTTGAAAAACATATTCACCCGTGGTTAAATTTATAATCTAGAAGCTTTCATAATTATAGTTGTAGAGCTACCTAACAATACCATAGAACCACTACTAAGATATTTGCGCTTCAGAGATCTCAATTATGAAATTCTTAGGATATTAAAACATATACACGAACACACATCAATACATACAAATAGACATGTATACACTACATAATTTATGCAACTATGAGAAAATCATTCATGAATAACTTGTATTACAACATACTCTTCAAAAGAACACTACATAATTTATGCAACTATGATAAAAACACTTTTTTGAGTGATATACATTACAATGGGATAAAAAGAACACTATAGATAATGTTCGCAACCATTGTTATCTGGTTAACTATGGAATTTTAGTATAGAAAGTTGTACTCATGAGATGCAATTTTTCATGCATGGTGGTAGAAATTTTTTAAGTCGGTTCTCTACAGAAAAAAGTCCATGTTCTACTAGGAAAACAAGTTTATATAGATTGAAACGACGGTAAACACATAGGTGTGTATCTATCACCATGAAAATTAAGTCTTCTCTGGTTGTACTCATTAAGTGTGTGATATGATAAATGAGTTAAAACATATAATTGTTTAGTATAAAATGGACTGGGTTATGGCCAAGATCAATTGAGTATATATAGAGCAACGCAGTTGCTCGGGCGTGTGCTAGTAAAGAAAAAAAATATTTGTTTTGTAGTGTGTCGTTGCCATGAGTGGTATAACTATAGACGTATGTGCAACACATGCATCCATGTAACGAACCCATCAGGGGCAACCTAGAGAGATGACCTAATCGCGTTATTCCTCGTCCCATCATCCTCGTCCGGGCCAGCACGCTCCACGATGTCATCCTCACGTGCCTACCCTACCTTGTTCCAAAGCACGAGGTGTAGGAGAAAGTTGCCATGCCGCAAAGCCACCGTATGACGCCGCGCAACATCGTATCCCACGAGTCGCAGCAACAGTCACCGCCTCTCGGTAGCCTGAGCTCGAGCCACCCAAAAAAGGGAGCTAACCCAATAGAAGGGTGACTCGCGGGTGGCCGTGGAGTACCGCAGCCAGCTGCGGCTGCTCTAGAGCAACGACGACCTGGAGAATGGCAATGCTGGTGTCCATGAATGATCATCGTTCCATGGTCTTGCAGGAGCCATTGTCTGTCACAAACAGCACTCGAGATCTACAGCAATGGCGACGATATCATCAACCTCTCGGACGTCGGCGACGTCGGCTCCTCCGGCGATGTTGTCGACCTTAGCGGTGTCAAGGATGAGCCCGAGGAGCCTGAGTAGGATGAAGACTCTAGATGGATAGATGATGTAATCCTTAAAATATCTTTATTTTTACTCAGCACTACTACCATGGTGGCCATTAGATTAGTATTAGTTAAATATCATTCAAAGTTTGTAAGAAATCCCAAACTTGAACAAAATCTAAATTATCATTTAAATTTACTTTTTTCAAAAAAAAATTGGGGGACGCGGTTGGATCCGGACGTGCCCCAAAGGAGCTAACACATGCCGGCGCCCCCAGTTGATCTATCTAACGTTTTTTTACGGACAATGTTTATGGACGTGAGTGGGCCGTTGCAGCTCTAGGCACCCCCTCTGATGGTGGCTTGCCGGGTTCCCATCCATGCCAATGTTGTCGTGCTCCGCCGTGCAAGTGGTTCCATAGCTTGCAGCGGACGGTCTCGCTAGGGTTGGCGGATTCCGTGTGGCTCCCCAGAATGGCGTTCATGCTGGTGACATGCTCACTATGTCAGGGGTCGTCGTGGCGGAGTGTTGAGCGCTCTCCATCTTGTCGGGGGTCGTCGTGGCGGAGTGTTGAGCGCTCTCTATCTTGCTATCAGTGGCGGCAGGTGTTGTACAGTCTAGTTGTTGGTGAGCTCCATGGTTCTTGAGCTCTCTCTATCTTGCTACTATCAGTGGCGACAGGTCTTGTTCTGTTGGGGATGTAACCCCAGGTACCCCAGAGTTGAGGTATAAAGAGACCTCGAGAGAGTAGTTGACATTTCTATAGAAGAATGTAGACATATAAAAATATATATTTATCAATAGATATGAGAAACTAAGAAATATAAAAGAGAAAAGGGAGAAAGGGGGACCTAGGCCGAATTACAGCTAATTCGGCCTAATTCAGCTATCCCTCCTAGGAAAAAACAGCACCACGGGCCAAATTAACCTCCACTCGGCCCAAACAGCATAGCAGTCACAGTCGGGCCGAGTTAACCTTCACTCGGCCCACTTACCCGTCGACTCCGGTCTTGCTCCCGCGGTGTCTGGCGTCGCCCCGCATCGCTAGCTCCAGCCGAGATCCCCGCGACACCCGGCACCCCCGACGAGAACTCCCGCGTCTCCTTGCCTGCTCCACCTCGCCACCTTCCCCGGCTGGTCCTGCGCTGGAAAAAGCCAGCCCGCCACGGGCCACCTCTTCATCCCGCGGCCCATCGGCTCCACCACGCACCCCGCCAACAGCTGACCCGGGTGGGCCGGTTTCTCCCTCAACCCGGCCGGCCCACCGTGGGACGAGCCGCCTAATTCGAATAGGACCAGGCCCGGATGTGTAGGGGTTCGTAGCATGGAAAACAAAAAATTTCTATCGCATACAAACAAACAAGCCAAGATCTATCTACTAGATTGTAGCAACGAGTCTATGGAATAACTTACCCTCGAAGATTCCAAAGCGGTTAACGAGAGCAGATTCTCGTGGGTGATGTAGTCGTACTCTTTCCGATCTCAAGATCGCGTAGACGATCCTTCCATTGCGTTCGGGCGCTCCCTGATCGGTCACACGTTCGGTACTCGACGAAGACCTTCCTCTCCTTGTTCTAGCAGTACGGAGGTTGTAGCACTCTCCTCGTGATTCCTAGACAACGGCGTGGTACCTAAGTAGAGGGAGATCCGCAGGGCTTCGCCTTAAGACGGAGCGAGTATGGTGGAGTATGAGAGAGAGCTATTAGTGGTCTAGGGTTTAGACACACCAATTAGAAGGCTCTAATCCGAAGGCTAGTGCAATTAGAAGCTCTAAACCAAAGCGGCTCTAAACCGGAGTCTAGGGCTAGGATTTAGATTAGAGGATAGGAACTTGTGTGTCTAGAGGAGGAGGCCCCGCCTCCTCTTATAGGTGGAGGAGGGCGGACAAGGGAGGGGAGTCCCTCCCCAACTCGGCCTAGGTGGGCCGCCGGCTTGGAGAGGAGGGACTCCTCCCCCAAGTCGGTTTCTACCTCCTCTTGCTTGTTTCCCTCAGTTTCCTGTTTTAGCCGTTTGACTTTCAAACTGGCCATTTGACTTTTCAGTTTTAGGATTCAATTTAATCCTTTATTTGGAACAGCGAGAACACTTAGTACATGATGCAATCATTCCAATATGTAATGACACATTCATGTACCCTCCCCCCACAGTGCGGACATTCGAACCTTCTAGAACATTCCGATGAAAACACCGGAATCATTCCCGAACTTCAAACGGACTTTCCTTATATGAATCTTATTCTCCGGACCATTCCGGATCACCTCGTGATATCCCGGATCCCATCCGAGACTCCGAACAACATTCGGTCTCTTTCTCATAATACCATAACTACTCAAACAACGTCGAATCCTTAAGTGTGTCTCCCTACGGTTCGTGAATTATGCGGACATGATCGAGACACTTCTCCGATCAATAACCAATAGAGGAATCTAGAAATTCATATGGCTCCCACATATATCTACGATTACTTTGCGATCGAATGAACCACTTACATACGATACCAATTTCCCTTTGTCTCACGATAATTTACTTATCCGAGGTTATGATCGTCGGTATCTCTACATACCTAGTTCAACCTCGTTACCGATAAGTACTCTTTTCTCGTTCCCGTGATATGTGATACCTTGTGAGCCAGTCACATGCTTGCAAGCTAATTGGATGACATTCCACCGAGAGGGCCCAGAGTATATCTATCCATCATATGGATGGACAAATCCCACTCTTGATCCATGTGTTTCAACCAATACTTTCTGAACACTCAATGCCACCTTTATAGCCACCCTGTTACGGTGTGGTGTTTGATGACATCAAAGCATCCATCCGGAAAAGGTGATATGCATGATCTCATGGTCGAAGGAATTAGGTTACTATGTATCAGAAAGCATATAGCAATTGAACTATTAAAATGACTTGATCTTTATGCTACGCTTATCTATAGGAGTATGTCCATCACATCATTCTCCTAATGATATGACCCTGTTGTTAATAACATCTCTATGTTCATGATCAGGAAACCATGATCATATATTAACCAACAAGCTAGTTTAACAAGAGGCTTTACTAGGGACTCTTATTTTAGTTTACAAATCACACAAGTATTAATGTTTCCGGTTAATACAATTATAGCATGGTATGTAAACATTTATCATAAGTGTGAAGATATGATAATAACCACTTTATTATTGCCTCTTGGGCATATCTCCAACAGGATGGGCCTGGAAATACCCCGGCTGGGCCACTGCAGCTCCAGGCCGACTCTCCCCCTCTGGGTCGAGTAACAAGCAATTCGGCTGAGGCAGGGCAAAGCCCGGCTAGGCCATTTCTCTGACAGGCCGAATCAACCTTCCCTTAGGCCGAATCTCCACTATTTCTGGGGCACTAGGGCCGAGTTATAATGACCTGTACGCCCTATAATTTACCTCCAGATGCCTTCACGGTCTTTACGAGAACACGTCATCGGATCAATAAAAGACCAACAAATATTGTGCCAGTCTTGGGAGCCCACCAGCTCAGACTGGCACGTGATATATGGAATATGCACATGGCATCTAACAAGATGCTAGGGATACGCTCTTGGCATCAAACAAGATGCTAGGGGATATGCCTGCCATCTCCAAAGATGCTAAGGCATATGCTGAGCATCTCTAGAAGATACCCAGAATATGCCATCTAGATGCCAAACGTGTAGAACAAGTCTTGTCCCCTAGGCTCCCCTTTATAAGGAGCACCAGGGGGGTCGTTCCCAGGAGAGGCCCGAAGGGCTCTTCCCCTCTCTTTTCAATAGGAGCTCTACTTCTTCTTCTTCCTCCACTCTCACAAAGAGATCTAGATAGAGGCATATGAGATACAACTCAAGGAGCATGATTGTGTAGCCACAAGTATGGCCAGATTATAAGAGATTAGATGTAGAGAATAAGGTGCTATCTCCACTTGATAGTTTCAATCCAATATACATTGTATTTCTCTTTGTTCATAGGAATGCGGTCTTCACTGCATCATCCCTCCCCGGATTCCTCCACGTTCATCGGCCCCAACTTTAGCCTACCCATGGCATATGCCGTGATACGACCACGACATGTTCCGTCTATTTGCTTGTGAGCTCCATGTTTCTGCACACTGCGGCCGAGGAGGTGCCTGCTCCAGATGCAGGGCATTCTAGCAATGGATCCATGTTTCAGCTTTTTGTCATGCTAGCGTGGGTGACTTGTGGCGTGTCAAGAAACAATGTGGGCTCCCTGTGTTCTTATACCTTTTTATGACCAAACAACATCAGCTACTTTGTTGTCAGTGTTACCTTCTCTTGTAGTATGACCAAACATCAGCTATGAGTTTCTTTTGTTTGAACTCTAAAAGTCATATACTTGGATAGACACTCGTCGACAATTAGCTCACGTAATCTTGCAATAGCTCCAGACAAATCTTGCTACAGCTCTCAACAATTTTTACTTTCGTTTCGGTTGGGATATGCTAGCCAAAGCTTTAGTGCAACACTAAGGCAACGCTTGAAGGTCATAGTGGCAAGCCACTAATCCCACTCTCAAAAAAGATTAATTTAATACTCCTCAGTACAAGAATAGATGTCTTAGAAGTATGTCTTAGAATTATTATGGACCCATAGGTCTAAATATCAGATATTAATAAACTAATAAGAACAGATACTACAATTGATCTTAGCCATAGGCCGAGAAAGGTATTATTTTCAACGGAGCCAGGGTGTCCTATTTTATTTCACCCTGAACCGCCTCTAACCAGCTGGGCGATCGATGTGGGACTATTTGAACAGCAGGTCAAAGCTGCGTCCGTTCGCGTAGACAGTGACGCGCGGGGGTCGGTAACCTGCGTCTGCGCCTCCTACCGATTGAGGCCTGTCCAGCAGCCCATGGACAGAGGCAGGAGCCCACAGGGTCTCGACGGCCCAACTTGTTCAAAGAAAATAAAAAAGAACAAGTTTGCACCCACTAAAAATAAACTGAAACGATAAAACAGCTTCACGTGCAAACGACTCTCTGCTGTAACCAAGCAGCAGCCTTTGACTCCTCTGGCACATGGAAGGATCTAAGATCTGAATACAGCGTGAAGAAAAACTAGAGCACCATCAAGTACTAGCAAATAAATCCAAGTTTTATATACCCAGTCAACAAACGAGTCGAAGAAAAGATGCACGCTGGGCAGGCAAAGAAAACTGCACCATCATGTACGCCCAGCGCCGACGGAACGCCGACGCGTCGTTTCCCAAACATAAACAAGTCGCAAATGGCATAACGTTCCCGCGGTCCACTAATGATAATCCATGGTTAGCTAGCGACAGGGGCAAGCACCAAAAGTTCAACTTTGGAGCAGCCAATAAGATGGAGGTCGTCTGCCGGCAGACGTCTCATAGGTTTTTTTTTTTTTTGAACAATAAAAAGGGCTTGATGACCCTAGAAGCTGCTATATATGACGTGGCAGGTACAAGGTTTAGGGAGGCCTCTAGCAAAAAGCACCCTAGCCAAGCTAGAAACAAAGAAAAGGGGCCTCCACATTACACAAAGCACCTCAAACCAAAAAGAAAGATTACAATTCAGACACTCGGTGCCTCCGCCACCGAACTACGGCGACCTCCAGCCGAGAAACAACGAGGTCAAGGACTCTTGCTCGTGACGCCTATCAAACCGAAGAAGAAGCAAGAAACCAGTCATCTTGGCGCCGATGGGGATGAACCACTTGCCAGCGTCGAGACTACGAGCTCTGGATCTAAGCTTTGAACAGGGGCCTCTCATGGAGGCCCATCAGACTCACCACTGCTCATGGACCACTGCGGAGAAGCACAATCGGGCGCAGCTTCGAACAGCTTCTGAATCACCAGCGGCAACGGCCTAACCTGCGCTCCCTTCCTCGCCACCACGGCCGGCAAAAGGAGAGAAGAAAGAGCATGCGTCGGAGGAGAACCAGAAGCCCAGGGATGGCGATGCTTATTGAAACAGGGGCTCGCCACATCAAGAAGGCAGAAAACCATCTCCCTCCATGGGAGTAGAGCCAGCCCTTCCATCGACGACCGCCTGCCACCTCGTCGGAGCAGAAGACCCCCGTCCTCCAATCCCAACAACAGCACCACCACTTCTATTCCACGCCCCCCCCCCCCCCCCCGCCGCCGCCACCACGGCCGTCCAGAAGTGGAAGAAGAATAAACAGAGCACCACCACCTAGGAGAAGAGGCACACTGACCTTATGAACGGAGATCCCCGGCCTCAGGATAGTTGCCGCCAACTCCGACCACCGGAGAAGCAACAACCACCACAGCTACCGGATGTACCAGATCTGGCCAGAAAGATCTAGTACCCTACTCCAAACTACATGCACCGGGCCTAAAAACCTAAAGCTACCCCTAAGGACTACTCCGGCACCTCTCCTCCACCCTCTCCGGCCGGCGAGGGCTCGGGATCGGGCCGGCTCTCGACGGTTGACTCTCAAAACTCACGGGAGGGGAGAAGGTGAGGGGGAGAATTGGTTGTCCGTAAAGCACTTGATTGCGAGCCCCCCATCTCATAGTTGTTGTTGTGTGTCTGTAATCGCATAGAAGTACACATCATATCAGTGAGTTGCTGGTAAACAGACAATAAGAATGAGCAAGCAACCTAATAACATTTACGATCGTCGTCTAAAATAGTACTAGTAAAATTAATTAGAATCATTTACGTCCAAAATATTATTGAGTAAAGCCTTAATTCGAATGAGCAAGTTTGCACAATGAAAAATCAACATATATCGCAAACAAACAAACAAACAAACAAAGCAATCTAATCGACAACGGTGAGTTTATTTAGGATGCTAGTCCCTGTCATGGACATCCTCGAAGTAGACCTAAAATTTATGTATGTTTTCAATTTATTATTTAACCCAATCTTGACAATCATATTCACTCGCAGTTAAATTTATACTCTAGAAGATTTCATAATTTATAGTTATAGAGCTACCTAACAATACCATAAAACCACTAGTAAGATATTTGTGCTTTAGAGATCTTAATCATGAAATTCTTTAGGATATTCAAAACATATACACAAACACACATCCATACATACAAATAGACATGTATACACTACATAATGTATGCAACTATGAGAAAATCATTCACGAATAAATTTATTACAACATACACTTCAAATTTAGCAAGCACATTTTTGAGTGATATACATTACAACGGGATAAAAAGAACACTATAGATAATGTTCACAAGCATTGTCATCTACTCCCTCCGTTTAGAAATATAAGATGTTTTAGGTTTGTGAAGGAGATGTATCTAGACACATTTTAGTGTATAGGTTCAAATGAATCTAGACATTAAAAGGTGTCTAGATACATCTCATTCACAAACCTAAAACATCTTATATTTCCAAACGGAGGGAGTAGTTAACTATGGAATTTTAGTATAGAAATTTGTACTCATGAGATGCAATTTTCCATGCATGGCGGTAGAAAATTTTGAAGCCGGTTCTCTACATAAAAAAGTCCATGTTCTACTAGGAAAATAAGTTAAAACGAGTTTATACGCGTTGAAACGACGGTAAACACATGTGTGTGTATCTATCACCATGGAAATTAAGTCTTCTCCGATTGTACTCATTAAGTGTGTGATATGATAAAATGAGTTAAAACATATAATTGTTTAGTATAAAATAGGCTGGTTTGTGGCCGGGATCAATGAAGCATATATATAGTGACGCAATTGGTCAGATCGTATGTGCTCAGAGAAAAGGAAATGAATATTTGCTTGTAATGTGTTGTTGACACGAGCGGTATAACTATGTATATCTATAGATGTACATGCAACAAATGCATCCATGTAACGAACCCATCTGAGCATGTGCAGTGTGTGCAAAATGTAGTGTCTAAAAAACTTTTCAGCTCTTACGCCTATGTCTAAACGGTGGAGAAGGTGTGTCTAAGAGAAAGATTTTTTGTCTTAAGTCTAGTACAAGACCCAGGTACTAGTTGATTAAAAATTTGTTTTAGTTCTTTGAGCTCTTTTCATTGGTAGCAGTTTGGTGCAGGAAATTGAAAAACATCCTGGTACAGGGGACCTACACAAGGGTCCTAAACGGTGGAGCACTTTGATTTTGTTAGACTCAAGTTTAGTTATTTTCTTAGCTCATGTCTAAGCTTTTGCACACTGCATATGCCCTCAGTGGCTACCCAGAGAGACGGCCTAGTCGCATTATTCCTCAGTCACGTAATCCTTGTCCGGTCCGACGTGCTCCACGATGTCGTCCTCGCATGGCTACCCTACCTGGTTCTAAAGCGCGAGGTGTAGGAGAAAGTTGCCATGCCGCAAAGCCACCGCATGACATCGCGCAACATCGTATCCCACGAGTCGTGACAACAGTCACCGCCTCGCGGTAGCCTAAGCTCGAGCCACCCAAAAAGGGAGCCAACCCACTAGAAGGATGACTCGCGGGTGGCTGTGGAGTACTGTAGTCAGTTGTGGCTGCTCCAGAGCACCGACGACCCGGAGAAAGGCACTTCTAGACTCCATGAATGATCATCGCGCCTTGGTCTTAGAGGAGCCATTGTCTGTCACAATCGAGCACTCGATCTACAACAATGGCGACAAGATCATCGACCTCTCGGACGTCGGCGATGTTGTCTCCTCCAGTGATGCTGTCGACCCTAGCGGCGTCAACAATGAGCCTGAGGAGCCTGAGTAGGATGAAGACTCCGGCTACCAATACTTTCACTACTACTACCACGGTGGCCATTAGATTAGTTTTAGTTAAATCTCATTTAAAGTTTGTAAGAAATCCCAAACCTTGAATGAAATCTAAATTATCATTTGAATTTACTTTTTTGGAAAAATTAATTGGGGGACTTGGTTGGGTCCGGACGTGCCCTAAAGGAGGAAACACATACCGGCACCCCCAGTAAATCGATCTGACGATTTTGACGGACAATGTTTAGGGACGTGACTAGGATGTTGTAGCTCTAGGCGCCCCCTCTGATGGTGGCTCGCCGGGTTCCCATCCAGTGACGGAGGACCCATTATGGCAAGCTATGGCATTTGCCATACGTTAATCTAGCCACACTTTTATAACTCAATGAAGTATACAACTAATAACTCCAAATCCACACTTTTATAACTCAATGAAGTATACAACTAATAACTCCAAATTTTTCAGCTCTTTGGTCCATGGTGCACGACTTTGTCATATCAAAGTTTTAGTTTGTCCTCCGCCACTGTTCCCATCCATGCCAATGCTCTCACGCTTCGTTTGCGCAATTGGTTCCATAGCTTGCAGCGGACGGTCTCTCGCTGGGGTTGGCGGATTCCGTGGCTCCGCGGAATGGCGCTCATGTTGGTGACATGCTCACTATGTCGTGGGTCGTTGTGGACTCGTGGCGGAGCGTTGAGCTCTCTATCTTGCTATCAGTGGCGGCAGGTGTTGCTCCGTCTATTTTTGCTGGTGAGCTCCATGGTTCTTGAGCCCTTTCTATCTTGCTACCAGTGGCGGCAGGTCTTGTTCCGTTCTAGTATGGTTTTGGTGTCGTCTTGCCTGTTGCCCGCTTCAAGCACTGGATTCATGTTTCAGATTTATGACCAAACAACATCAGCTACTTTATTGTCAGTGTGAGCTTCTCTTGTATGACCAAACATCAGCAATTTGATCTGTCTCTAAAATACATACTGATACTTGGATAGACGCTCGTTCACAATTAGCTCTCAGGTAATCTCGCCATAGCTCTGCTGCAGCTCTAAACAATTTTTACTTTTGTTTTGGTTGGGACGCACCGCCAGAGCTGTAGTGCAACGCTCAGGTGATGCTCGAGGGCCTAGAGGCAAGCCACTTAGCCCTCTCCCACAAAAGATTAATTTAATATCATGGACCCATGGGCCCACATATCAGATATTAAACTGATAAGAACAGATACTACACTTGATCTTAGCCGGAGGCCGAGAAAGGTATGATTTGGTCGGAGCCCCTGCGTCTCGTTTTATTTGCTGACGAACCGCCTCAACCGAGCTGGGCGATCGATATGGGACTATTCGACCAGCAGCCGGTCAAAGTTTTCCCCCAGCCATCCAGGCAGGCACGCGGGTCTGTAACCTGGAACTTTGCCTCGTACAGTTTGGGCCCTGCCTAGAAAAGGCCCACCAACAGCGTAGCGGCCCACATGTCTCGATGGTCCAATTCGTCAGAAGAGAACAAAACGAATATGGAGGCACATATTCCCAGGGTGAATCTCATCTCAAAAGAAGAAGAAAAACCCAGAGTATAACCCCTGATCTCAAACAATATAACGAAATGATAAAAATCTGGTGTGAGATATGCAGCTTCACGTGCCAACGGCTCTTTGGTTTGGTTGCAAACAATTAAGCACCCTGATTCCTTCGGCACATGGAAGAATCTAAAGCCCAAAACAAAACCTGGAGATCCATCTTATATTCCCAGTCAAAGCAAAGATGCATGCCCTCTGGGCAAAGAAAACTGAAGGTTATTATATACAGAGTACTCATATAGAGTTATAGTATATACCCAGCATCGACGGAACGGCGCCGCCACAGAGTTTCCACGACGCAAACCGCTACAAAAAGTCGCAAACAGCGATACGTCCACGGTCCACTAATGATAATAATCCATGGTTAGACAGCAACAGGCTACAGAGGGGGCACTAAAGTTCAACTTTTGAGCAGCCAATGAGATCAAAGTCCTCTGCTGAGCAGAGGTCTCATAGGTGTTGCTCTGTCGCTGTCATCGCATAGAAGTATAGACATCACATCAGAGAGTTGCTGGTAAACGGGCAATAAGAATGAGCAAGAAACATGGGCGGCTTCAGGGCTGATGCGCAAAAGAATGGGCACCAGAAAGACTTGTCCTTGAAGTTCCTTCCAGGTACTTACTGCCCAGCAAACGGTTATCATGATTGTATTGTATGCATATATACTGAGTCATGCTGGTTGCATAAAAGCAAGACGAGGATCAAATGTGTGTAGATACTTGTATTTTTTTTCTATACCACTCTGAAATATTGACGAAAGAGATGGAGAATCGTTATCTTTGGTCTTCATGGATATCCATGGGATGTTGCATTTGAAAATCCCGTAAACTAAAATCTTGGAGATGAATAAGTTTGACTTCTTCTCAACAAAAAAAAAAGAATAAGTTTGACTTGTAGGCCTGTAAACTTGGTATCCTTATGACAGTACCAAACTAAGAAATGACCAAAGTCGACGGGTGCGCCCCAATATTTTGTGGAATAATTGGTCGATTATACCATCTAAAAGTACCACCTTCACATCATTTTTATGACAGGGTGAAAGAAATAGCGTATCAGCGATGATTAAATGAACACAAGGAGATAACTTGAAGAAGAAAGCAGGCTACCTTTTCATGTATTAAGAAACTGAAAGATAAGTGCAACAGTAATTTGGTGGTTTCCAGCTATCAGGTACTATAGTACCACTCACAGCAAACCAATTGCCATTTTCTTAAGCAACAACTATGTGTAATTAAATTGCTACGGGTCTCCAGAGACTTTTCACAGCCCCAATTTTGACAGGCTTCCTACCACTCACACCAAACAGCGCACCAACATCAAGTTCAGGACAACCGGCTAACATGTCAGTCCAAAGTGTCAAAATGGAGCACATCAGCAAGACCAGCTGAGTGGTGGGGCCATTAGAACGAAACCTTTCAAGAGAGCTTAATGACTCGGTTGACTCTGAGATTCTAAACCAGCAGTAGCAAAACCCCGGCAGAATGGACTAGGCACTGAAAAGTGACAGTGCCACCTCGAACCAAAAAGGAGCAGAAAAGCACATACCAAAATGAAAGCTTGTATCCATCATAAAAAGTTGGCTACAGTAGTCCAACACAAGATTTCCCCCAGGAGATGAGAGAAAAATACCAGATTCCAGGGGCCCCCCCGTAAAGCACTATCTTCTAATCTTGCTCAAAGTGATGCACCGGCAAAAAAAAAGGGCAGATATCCCCACCACATGGTTACTGAAGTCCTCTCTTTAGTACAAAATCATGCATAACTAAGCGCCCATGATTGCGCATGTGAGTAATAAGATTGGAAACAGTTCTTGGGAAATGTGAATCAAGATTGCCATTACTTTTTTTTCCTCTACTAGGGAGCTTTATACTACATGATTATTAGTGAGTGAGAAAGGCAGAGACTGAATGTGTACGGGACGAAAGATAAACATATATGAAGGTACAAGCCTACAAGGTTAGGTGGTTAACACAATCTTTGCATCTAAGCAAGAACCTAAACAAACTCACCGAACTTTTTTCCTGGATTTGTAAGGGAACCCACCAGGTGGGGACGGTGAGAACTCTAGCGGGAGGTGAGGTGGCTCCCCCTCCCCGGAGAGCAATCGGAGCAGCTCTTCACTTGTTGGCCGACGAGCAGGAGACCTCTGTATGCAGAGGAGTGCAACGGTGATGCAGAGCAGTGCCTCCTCAAGGTTAACATCTTTCAAGGCCGGATCAACAAGATCAGCTAGGCGGCTCACGCGGGCAAGGTGCTTTGCCCATGATATGAGGCTTGCCTTCTCAAACTCCGACATGGGCGAGGCCGACATTTGCAATGGCCGGCGTCCAGAGATTAGAACCAGTAGCAGGACACCATAGCTATAGATGTCACATCTCTCGGACAAAGGACCGCCGCCACCATACTCCGGAGCCACATAGCACACGGTGCCACGCATGCTCGGCGTGCTGCTCACCGCGCCGCTGCTCTTGGGCACGAAATCCCCACTTGCCCAATCACGGCTGCTTCTTGCACCATTGACCCACCAGTTAATGCTCCCATTGGCATTGGCACTGCCATTGCCATTGCCACCACTGCTGCTGCTTCTTCGACTCCAGCTCTTCACCATGCTCCACTTGGACCGCGCCTTCCCATCCAAGTCATCATCGATATCACGCTCCCACCATTGCAGCCCGGCCTGCTCGCTCCTCGATTTGGCAAGCGCCCTACGTTTCTGCTTCTTCGCAAGCTCATCGGTGTACTCCTCTCGCCACCACTCACGCGCCCTCCGCTTCTGCTTCTTCCTGTCTGCCCCCGAGTTGGTCGCAGCTGCCTCTGCAATCCAGTCATTTTTGGGGCGCTCCTTCTTGATTTCTGATCTTATCCACTCCATGACATAATCCTTGACGCCATGGCTGTTGCCGCCATTGTCCTGCCGCCACCACCAGTCGCCTCCCGCGGGGCCACGGCCAGTGCGACTACGGCCGTTCATACCACTATCAACACTGGTGAGGTCAAACCCGGAAGTGGACGCAGCCTCCGTTGGGGATGCTAATGTGAAGCCGACTTCGTCATCCTCGGGCGACTTGGGGGCAACATTCCCTTCCCCATCGACCGTCGTGGTGACGGTGCTCTCGGCCACGACAGAGGCGTCGTCATCACATCCGGCATCGAGACCATTCTCGTTGGCATCAGCCCCTTCCGCGATGACGCCGCTCTCCATCTTGCCGTCCGGGTCGGGGTCGGAGTTGACGCGCGCGAGGCCGAAGTCGGCGAGGCGGGCGCGGAGGTCGGAGTCGAGGAGGACGTTGCTGGGCTTGACGTCCCCGTGCACGACGGGCGGCTTGAGCACGGCGTGGAGGTAGTGGAGCGCGGCGGCGACGTCGCGCGCCACGGCGAGGCGGCGCGGCCACTCGGCCACCAGCTCGGGGCAGCGGCGGCCCAGCAGCGCGTCCTGCAGCGAGCCGTTGGGCATGAGGTCGTAGACCAGCATCATCCGGCGCGCGCGCCCCTCGCCCCGCTTCGGCATCGAGTAGGCGAACGGGAGCAGGATGGAGTCACGCGCCGGCGCCGACGCCGCCGCGATGTCGGCGTCGGGGGCGCCAGGAGAGGGAGGGGACGCCGCGGCGGAGGCGGAGGCGGCGCGGAGGTGGGTGGCGACGGCGATCTCGTTGTGGAACTCGCGCTCGCCCTGGAGAGAACCCGCGGCGTCCATGACCTTGACGGCGACGGCCCTGCCGCATCCGCCGCCGCGGCGGGGAGGCGGGAGGACCCCGCGGAAGACGGGGCCGAAGCCGCCCTGCCCGAGCTTGCCCCCCGCCGCGAAGGCCCCCGTGGCGCGCCGCAGCTTGCGGTACGACAGCCGCTCGAGCGCCCCCTCCTTGGCCGCCTCCTCCGCGGCCGCGCGCCGCTTCCCCCTCCTCCGGAACCACAGCAGCAGCACCGCGAGCGCCATCGCCAACGCTAGAACCGCCGCAGCGGCCGCGGCGACGACGACGGCGGTGGAGGGGAGGCCGCGGAGGCGGTGGTGGTGGTGGTGGAGGGGGGCGGAGGAGGGGGACGGGGAGGGGGTTGGCAGCTGGCGCGAGGGCATCGGGGGGCGAGGGGACGGTGGCGTAAAGCGGATGGGCTTTCCGATTTTTCCACCATGAGCTCTAGTCTTCGGAGCTCCGAGTCTTCGATCGACAGATTTTTGTGGGGTTTGTTTATTGGGGAGTAAGTCTTCGATTCAGATGAGCTGTCACTCTCAGCAGCCAGCGCGGGCGGTGCGGTGCGGTGACGGGCGGAACGGAAGGAGCAGAAGCAGGAGGAGGACGACCTGGCTCTGCCTGGCTCCGTCCGTGAGCTTCTACCGTTCGTTTGCGGCCCTGCATCGAAAGCCCACCAACGAGGTAACGGGGCACACACGCGTTGACGGCCCAATTAATTATGGCAAAGATGACCTTGGATATCTTTTTTTTTTTTAAATAACAGTATAGGGACAATATTTTTTTATTAAAGGAAGGCAAAAGATATGTCTGTATTCATCGAACAAGAAGAAGTTAGAAGGTAAAGTTGAAGGTTACAAACATGACATATGCCTACTCTCCCACATTCAATCACCCAAAGTTTTACCCCCAAAAAAATCCAACTCATAGTTCCCGTCATGATTTTAGCAAGGACGATGGCTGACCTTGCTTGTGGCGCGTCCTAGTCACCGTACAGCTTTCCACGGGCGTGAAGGACGTCCTCACTTGGATGTGGACGAAGGACGGGGCCTATTCGGCCAAATTGGCATACAACGTCTTTTTCACGGGGACGACGAGGGTGTTTGGTGCTAAACGGATTTGGAGATCACGGGTATTCTATAGCTGTAAGTTCTTTGCTTGGTTGGCGTTAAGAGACCGGTGCTGGATGGGGGACCGTCTGGAACATCGGTACCTCCCCTAACCCGTTGCTTGTCCCATGTGCGATCAACAGCAAGAGTCTATCTGACACTTGATGCTGGGTCGCGTGGTGGCAAGGGAGGTCTGGGCATGGACGTTGTAGCATTGGGCAAAGCCTCTGCGAATGCCAACTCTAGAGTCGGATCTACTGTCGTGGTGGACATCGCTGATAGCTCCGCCAGAGACCCGGCGTGACCTCTGGACCGCCATCATTTTGGTCTTCTGGCGGCACCAGAACAACATGGTCTTTAACGCCGCCTCCCCTTCCGCAGTGGCCATTAAGTGTAAAAATAGAGCGGACTATGAGGAGTGGTGCTTAGGTCGCTTGTTCCGTAGCGTAGAGTTTGGTTTCCTTGAGCCAGTGCCTATAGAGTGGGTAGATGGCAAGTAGTCGCTTAGCCTTCTAGTGAGGAGCGGTCGCCTATGTTGACAGCGTCGCTTGTTGTTGACTCGGTGTTGTAACTGTTGTTTGGCACTTCTTCTATGTGATTGATACATCTTCCAGGGTATATTCTAGAAAAAATGGCGGACCGTGCTTAAATTATTGAATCATACCACTTGTTCCATAATTCCCTCCATACGGGCATGGAGCGCGAAGCCGTTGCTTTTTCCCTTCCACCATGGGTAAGGACCACATTACTCCGCCAAGCTTCGACCTCCTCGAAGGCTAGCCAATCCGTGAGGTCAAAGTCGTGAAGACAAAGCCAATGCTTCTATCATGCTCTGAATTCTAACGGAGTAGCGGTAATTCATCAGAGGTGGCAAGTCGTCTCATTTTCGCACCAGCGATGGGGCAAAGCCTACCGTTTGGTCAAACCCTTTGCTCAAGCCGATCTGCCTTCCAACCACGGCTGGACGACGAGACATGGAAACAATTTACGCTTTAGGGGAGCCCAGTTTCTGCCGCATTAAAAAAATCCATTGGCGAAGAGACTATTCCCGACGAATTACGAAATGTAAGATTAATTTTATTCCCCCTTTTAAATAAATTCCCAAAGTCGGTCTTTCCATTTTGTTTTGTTTTGTTTTGTTTTGTTAGAACTCCCTCGTTTTCTGTTGCCACGCTAGATAGTACTCCCTCTGTTTTAAAATATAAGATGTTTTAGCTTTGTGCAGCAAATGTATCTAGACTTCTTTTAGTGTATATGTAAAAGAAGTCTATACTTCGTAAAGCTAAAACATGTTTGAAATTGAGGGAGTAGCAACGAGGCGGCCATGCTCTGTTCTTTCTGTTTTTTCACGGGACCATGCTCCCGTTCATGGGCTGCTACTCTACTACTGCTTCGTAGCAACACGAATACGCTATGCGCTTCACTCGCTTATACAAGGCGGTACTTACGGGAGATGGTCCGGAAACAGGGTGGGCCGGATTCTGGACGGTTCTTCTTGTTTCATCATCAGACAATAAATGACGTTCCACTTGTTTACTGTAGTAGATGAATGAAACGGCGACCAGCTTAAATGTGATGCGAGATTGGCAGCTTCACGTTCGTCGTAACCATGTAGGAGTAGTAGCAGCAGCACCCAACCTAAATTCCTCCCGCACATGCATGGAATTGGAAGAAATGCACACAATCTACGAACCAGATCACACGCAAACACATAGCCAGATCCGAGGAAAACCTGAAGAAAACAGCCAAAAAAAAAACGTACTCGTCGGTCAAGTCAAAGATGGATGCGTGCCTGCCTGGAGGAGACGAAATCCAGCGTGTGCGTACGTGGAGGGGGTGCCGACATGGGAGTGTGACGAGGGAAAGGGTTTAAAAATCGATGGCGAGGGTCGATCGAGTGAGTCGTACAGACTACAGAGGCAGTGGGAGGCTCCGCGCATGGAGGCGCAAGTCCCGGCGGCGGCAAAGGCTGCGAAAGCGAGCTGGAATCCTGGGCGATCCATCCAGGACCAGGAGAGCTGTGGATGACGGGGCGGAGCTGGGGAGGAGAGTGTGATGACTGATGCCGATCCGTGTGCGTGACGATACCAGCAGTCCCTCCCGGTCCGGGCTGCCTTTGACTCGGCCTCGGCAGCAGCTCCGATTGATCACAGGAGCAAAATCGATCCATAGTACGGCGCAGGAGGATTAGTTAGCACATACGTATATATATGGTCTACCAAACAATAATGCGGTGCTAATCGTTACTGTAACTACATATAGTCTACCAAAACAAATGTGTTTGTTAACTCCTCGACCGATCGTGACAGTATTAGTTCAGGTGCATCCGGACAAGCATCGGCGCTCTCGGAGGATGGCCACAAAGCGTGCCGCGATGACCTTGGACAAATTGCCCGATGGTTTGAGGAAGCGGTCCCACACACACCGGCGCTCCCAACGATCGTGACCAACGATTACAACCTTTTTTTTTTTTGCAGGGAAAGAGAATTTTAATTATCAGATAGGGGAATACAATCCGCATTGATCGCATCAGCGATCTCTGGCGGTGAGTTTCTCAGCCAAGTAGCAGTACGCTCTTGTACTCTCCCTAGCCAAGCTAGACCGTGGCTGGCACCATTGGCCTCGCGACTAATTTTAGCTAGAAGAACAGCTCTCTCCTTAATACTTTCTCGGATGCATGTGATCCTCATGGCATAGCGTGACAGGTTTGGTGTTTTCTCATCGACCAACTTGATTGCCTCGGCACTATCCGTCTCCACAATGATAGGGTCATGTGTCCAATGTAGAGCGAGCTCGGCTCGACCTTCCTCCAAGCTCCGCCTCCAGGGTCAAGACATCGTTGTAGGTGCTGCAAGCTGCAAAATGACCTCCCGTTAGAGTTTGGAGGACCATACCCGCCCCGCCCGCCCGTCTTCCGTGAATGCTCCATCCACATTTAACTTCATCACTCCTCGTCCGGTGGCCTCCATTTCTGCATTACTTGCGTTCGTCTGTGTGGTAATTTTGCTCCTAACACCTCGTCCCCAATCAACCACCGCTTCCCTTTCTCCACATCAATCACCGGGTGTTGTTCAATAAGCATCGGGACTGCAGATAGCTTTCTAGAAATCTTCTCGATGCCATGATTGAGCTGGCTGCTTCGTGTGTAAGTTCATTGTGAATATGCCACACTCTCCACAACAACATCGTGAACGGAGCACGCTGAGTGTCCTCGAGCTGGAAGGCATGCAGAAACCAATCTGGATTCCGTTCAAACAGAGAGCTATCAGGCGGTAAATTCCAGACCTTCCTCATCTCATCCCATAGCCCACGAGCATGTGGGCATTTTATTAGGGCGTGAAATGAGGTCTCATCCTCCATACCACAGATGGTACACGTTGCCAGCTGCTCCATGCCCCGCCTCTTCATATTATCCTGTGTAGCAAGTGCATTATGGGCTATCTTCCATGCAAAGGTACGTACCTTAGGTGGGACGGGACATCTCCAAATCAATTTCCATATTGGATCAACACCGAGCGGCCTACTGCTTGTCGCCTGACGACCTGACATTCGACACTGTTCCTCAAAAGCTAGTCTGTAAGCACTACGGACTGTAAATGATCCACTCCGCTCAGCATTCCATGCGATAAAGTCAGTGTCATTGCGGCTCGAGGTTCGGATCTTCATGATTTCTTGTACATCCAAAGGCATAAACCAACGCGGAGCAGTCCATCTTCCAAGAGCCATCTGGGTTGAGGAAGTCGCCACCCACCGGCCGCATCGTCCTTGCTCGGTATAGGGTTTGAGGAAGGATTCGGGGTATCCATGATTCTCGCCACACACGGACGCTGCACCATTTCCGATCCGCCATATATATCCCTTTTTCACCAGCTCTAGACCATACTCAAGCGCCAAGTCGAGGAAGCGTTCCTCAAAATCAGACGCTTAGTAAACCTTGCGGAAGTATTTCGCCTTCAGACTGAGCACACGAGTATGCGGGTTGCTGCAGAGACGCCATGCCTGTCGAGCCAACATAGCCTGGTTAAAAAGGCGCATGTCTTTGAACCCTAGGCCCCCTTGATCCTTCGGTCGCAACATACTATCCCATGAAACCCAGTGTGTTTTCCTCTTCCCCTTTTCCGCTCCCCACCAAAAGTCACGTATCATTTTGGTTAGCTCATCCAGGAGACCAAATGGCAACTTAAAGATGCCCATGATATACACCGGAATGGCTTGTGCGACCGCTTTGATGAGTACTTCCTTCCCTCCCGAGGATAAGTATATTTCCCCATTGAAGTAACCTTTAAGCAGCTTCTCTTGTAGGCTTTTGAATTTGCCCTACTCATCCTCCCTCCGGAGTTGGGAGGCCTAATCTTGTGCCTCAAAGGTCTCTTTTGTCACCAGAATTTGCTTAACCCTTCTAACTTCCGACTGCAAGAATCTTGAATAAGATGGAGCATTTGCTTGGATTAATAAGCTGCCGGTGCTATTTGCATATGTGGTTAGCACTTCACGGATTCTGTCGCCTCCTCCACATTAGCTCGGAAGAATAGTAGGCTATCATCCGCAAATAGTAAATGTGAGACTCCGCCCTTCTCTGACTTTAAGGGCACGGATCTTGTGCTCCTGCACGTTTTGCAACAAAGCCGAGAGACCATCAAGAACAAAAGGAAAAGAAAGGGGATAGAGGATCACCTTGTCGAAGACCTCGAGAAGGAGAAAACGAATCCGTAAGGGCTCCATTAAATTTTATGAGTATCTCACAGTGGTGACGCATGACATTATCCATCCACCCATCTATGAGAGAACCCCAACCTTTCCATCGCTTTCTTTAGAAACTCCCAATCCACCCTGTCATAAGCTTTTGAGATCCAATTTATATGCACAATAATTCCTTTCTTGGTTGCTATTTTCCTCGATGAAGTGTAAGCATTCAAAGGCAACTAATGCATTATCGAATAAGCCTCCGGGGACAAAAGCACTTTGGTTGATTGATATAATATCACCAAGAATTGGTCGCCTATTCACGGGCACTTTGCAATAATCTTATACACTATCGAGCATAAACCGATCGGCCTGAAATCTTTAAGGGTCTCGGGTGATCAGTTTTTGTATAAGCACAATTGTCAGATCATTGACACCATCAGGCATATTACTAGTCAGGAAAAATAGTTTAACAGCATTTATTACCTCAGCCTTCATAATATCCCAGTTTCGTTGATAAAACCTTGCCGGAAATCCATCAATACCAGGAGCTTTCAGCGGTCCTATTTGAAAGAGAGCATCCCCAATCTCCTCCTCTGAAAACTCCTTGCATAAGTCGGTGTTCATATCACATGTGACGCGTGGCTGCAGGAGATTGCACAGCTCTTGAAAGCTTAGATTAGGATCCCGGGTAAATAATTCATTAAAATAGGAACTTGCCATATTTTCCATGTCCGCTGGGGCATCCTTCCAGACGCCACCATCATCTTTCAACTTCTTGATTTTATTTTTTCTTGCCCTCCATACAGCCTTGTGATGAAAGTACTTAGTATTCCGGTCCCCTTCTTTCAGCCAATTAATACGCGAGCGTTGCATCCAGAGCATTTCTTCACGATACAATAACTCATTCATCTGATCGGAGATACGTCTGATGGCTTCTCGATCCGCATTTGTACGCAAGAGCCTCTCCAACTCTTTCCTACATTTGCCCAGCTCATTGAGTAAGTTTCCGAATTTTTTCCTACTCCAATCTTGAAGCACTTTCATTACACTGTCCAAGCCTTTCCGGATGTCCCCTAAGTTCTCCTTCCGCCCAGCGTCCTCCCAAGCCTTACTAATTAGTTCTGGCAGTTCCAAGGCCCTTTCCCACCAAATCTCATAGTGGCGCCGTGGTCGACGTTGTTGCTCCTGCTCCCGCATAAGACAATTAAAGCGGGAATGATCGAGACAGGGGTAATTAGGTGCTCAACTTGAGATTCATTAAAGATATCTCTCCATCGTGCTACTTGCCTGTCTAAACGCATACCGAACATTGGCTTGCCCTTTCCGCTTATTATCATATGTATACGGTAATCTGTGAAGCCAAGGTCAACTAGATTACGAAGCCAAAGCTTCTGAAAGCTCTCATTTGCCCTTCCGGTCTCGGTACACGAAAAATGCTCCCGCTGCCGTAGCTTCATTAAAGTCCCCATGACTAACCAGGCGGATCGAGGCGGCTTTTAGATTCACTAGAGTATTCCACATACGATAACGATTTTCCACTCTAGGCTCACCATAAATGCAAGTCAGACGCCATTGTGGAGCCCCTGGGTACTCACGAATATAAGCATCAATATAGCGTTCATTAATATCTTGCACTTCCACACAGAGATTTTCATTCCAGAATAACGCTAAACCACCACTAAGACCATCACTACTAAAACCAACAAAACCTTTAAGACCTAAACGATGACGAAGACGACGGACTCTATCTTTATTTTGCCTAGTTTCACACAAGAAAAGCAAACTAACATTAAGTGACTTGGAAACCTGCTCAATCTCACGCACTGTCGGGGCGTTTCTGCTCCCCCGGTTGAAGGATGTGCAATTCATGGCGACTGACGGGGCGCCACATTCGGCCCCGTCAGCTTGCCGGCAGCCCCAGAGCCGGTCGCTTCCGTAGTATTGTTTTTCCCATGCCTTGCACCTTCCCGCCGCGTCCCTTCCTTTAGCTTTGTGCGCCCTCGTTTCTGCTCTCCTCCTTTCGCCTTATCCTCGAAGGGAACCACAGAGAGGTCCTGGCCAAAAAGGAGATATTTACTCTCCGCTTCCGTCGCCGATCTCTTTCTTGGCAACTGGTCCACCGCATCCATCACCACATCGGAGTCGCCGTAAGATGGTACAAGCGAGCTTAACCCACGCAATGCCGGTATCATATCCGAGGATCGGGGTGACCGTTCTGCAGTCCCCGAAATCTTTCCTTACTGGGTCTTCATGCACTTGCACTTGGCTCAGATCATGCTGTCGCCCCATCCCCATACACAGACTCCGGCCCCCCTTCCTCGCGCTATCCAGTACACTTGGTTCATCATCAGGGAATTGGATGATAGGCTCTGTCTGAGCCACTCGGTGCCGTTCATCCTCATGGCGTTTACCTGGTTAGACAGAGCCTGCTCCATCGCTCCCACCGTTTGCACTTGCTCCTCATCAAAGTCATCATGCATGCCTACTGGAACTGGCTCATATATGTGTGGCGGCGTCGCATCCATCAAGGGCGGCATCACATTTTCTTCTGACCCTGCACGTGAATCGACCTGCTCCGATCCACCGCTCCCACGTTGCATAGGTGCCATCGGCTGTCCCTGGTTCTTCCACGACGATTTGCGAGATCCCGCACTCCCAAAGCTACCAAAAGCTCATGCCTCTCCTTGCCGCAACATGTCCCCGCGGTGGTACAAAGTGAGTTCGCTGCTCATATTTTTTATATGGGCTACATCGGAGCTCAGCTCCCTCATAGTCCAGTGATGGCACACCTCTACGTCGTTTCTCACACTCGTCCTTACGATGGCCCATAAATCCACAGTGCATGCAGTATCGAGGAATACGCTCATACTTCAGCTTGTAGACTTGTACTTTCCCCGGGTTCCCCTTTATCCCTGTGATGATCTGTGTTTGGAGACGTCTGTTGTAGGGCAGCTCAACACGCACTTAAAATTCATGTCCGTGTCCATCCTCTTTGGGCACATCCACCTCTATGGCTTTGCCCAGACCATCGCCACACCTCATACCAAAGGTATCATCCTTTTGCTTCCCCCACGGCACATCGTAGATGCGCACCCAGATCGGTACAGAATCCAGTACCATCTCGGAAGGCCGGACAGCCTCGTCAATGGCCTTTACCAACAGTGCATTCCTATCGAAGATCCACGGCCCTCCTCGCATAACAAAATCATAGTCACCCTTAGAGTAGAGAGTAACCATGTAGTAGTTCTTCCCTCGCTCAGAGAAACTGAAGCCAGCGCGCAGATGCCAAACCTCCTCGGCCATATGGTTAAACATTGTTTACGTTTGGCTTAAAGTTCGCCATGTACCGCCGAATGCCAGGATTGGGGCTCCTCTGGGATTCTCTCTGCTTCCTCCTCCTCCTCAAATTCAACAAACACATCATCCTCCATCTCCACCGTGCCTCCCATCCGATTCTCCGGTCCCTGCCTAAACCCTCCTCCCTCCTCTGTATCCGCACCATCATCCCAATTGCTTGCCTCTTCATCCGCCTCCACACAATCACGCCTTGTGTACTGGTGCCCCAGTGGTACCGTCGAGACACCGCCGGTCGGTTTCGGGCGGGTAGATCTCTCACCGAGATCCCCTTGATCGCCCCCACCAGCCGACGGCGCCATGAGCAGTAGCACACCATTGGGCCCCTGGTCAGACTTGGCATGACGCGCACTTGACATCCTCGTCCTCGTCCTCTCGCCCGGCGACGCCGTAACCCCCAGATTCAGGCGAACTTTTTGATCTAGATCTGGGTGCTGTAAGCGCTCCAGAAGCTGGCCTCTTCCGAGTCCTAGGATTTTGCCTTCAGGAGGTTTTAAGGACCGCCTGTCCCTCTCCCATCCGGCACCGTATCCACCTCGGTCTCCGTAGGCAGGAGACATCTTCCCTCGTCGCGCAGTACGCCCAGACTCCTTCCTCGCCTTGCGACGGGCATCAGACGGACTCTCATAGGGAATCGGCGGCGGCGGGATACGATCGCCTCCGCGGTCGCCCATGTCGCCTAAAACCCTAACAGACTTCTCCTAAACGTGACCAACGATTACAACCTGATGACTCAGTTCAAACAATAATTCGAAATTTTAACTATGTTCAAATTTAGGTATATTATACAAGGTTTGAATAAAATTCGACATAATACAAACATAATTTAAACTACTGTGGCGGCGTGGCTAGGGTTTGCGCCGCCGCGCCTACTCGTCGCCGCCGAGGTCGATCCGCCCCTGCTTACGCCAGGTTGATCCACGATCGCTACACCCGGTGGCGACGGAGGCCGGGCGCGGTGGTGGCGCCCACAGGCCGGCGTGGACTCGTGGACGGCATGAAACTTGTCCGCCCAACACACTTCTTCCTCGAGCGACGTCTGCACGAACGCCTTCTCTGGGCCAAGGTCCGACGTCATGATGTCGACCCGCTGCATGGCTGACTCCAGCTCCGCTTACCAGGGCAGGATGACCTCCCATGGGTCATCGTCGGTCAGCGGGGCGGGATGGCGTTGCCATCGTTGGCAATGTTCCATCCGTCATGCAGCCACCAATCTAGCAGGAGGAGGTTAGCCTCGTAGAGCACCGCCGCCTCATCGAGGCTAAGGTTGCATGCCTCCTCTAGCTTTTCGAAGGGTGATGACATCGATAATATTTCCGACCACGGACGTGTCTCTGAAAATCGTTGAATTTAGGGTTAGTTTCCATTTCACCCAGATGACTGAGGTTTCACTTGAAGTTGACCGACTGAAATCAAACAATTGGTACGTATAAGAACTTTTTCAAAAGCCTTAAAAAATCTAGCTCATGCATATACCACTAAAACGACTAAATATGAAGAGAAGCCAGTATCATCTGAAATCACGTGGGGTTTCTAAAACTTCAGTGAAATTTCGTTGAAAGGGTATGCATGTTCACTATAAACAGTGTTTCTGTAGAATATCAAGGGTAACCAGCAGCTCGTCGCAGCAGGGAGGTGCTCTGGTCCCATGATGTTCCCTGCTACGCTTTAGAGCATCTCTAGCGGTGTCCGTAAAAGAGCAAAAAACTGAACTTTTTTGATGACATATAGTTTTTGTTCGGTTTTTTGTGTAGATTAGTCTCCGTAAAATAGGCAAGCCCTTAAAATGTTTTAAGGACACCGAAAACACGAGCCTCCCGCCTTTATATCTACCACTCTGAGGGCCAAACCGTAACCAAAATTGGTCGGATTTCTCCCCGCGCCGCCATCCGTGCAACTGCCTCTAGCCACTGATTACTCGCAACCCCGGCCAAATTTTGTGCCGCCGTTCGAAGATTCCGGTACCTCCGTACAGAACAATTCCGGCGAGTAGGACGAAGCCAGCGAGCTGGGCAACCGTCTGGCGCGAGCAGCGAGCTAGCAGCAAGCCCCGCGCGCTGTTGTTTTACGGTATCTGTTCTCTCGGAGCTAATATCAAACCGTAAAAATGTTTTGATGTGCCATGTATACCGTTTTTAAGGTTTTGATGTGCCATGTATACCGTTTTTAAGGTTTTGATTTTTACAATATTATCCGCTAGAGATGCTCTTACACTAAACCCAAACCTCGTTAGAGTTTCTAGCAGGCAGGCGACGCTCCAGGTAGTCGAGACCTGAAAGGCACATTCTCTGGCGACAACGACACAATCTGCTGCCACGACTCCAGGCGACGAGGCGACCAGTAGAAAAGCACTCAAAGTAGATGTATAGCTCTCCCTGGTGCCATTGGGAGCACTGTTACTTAAACAGGAGCTGGGTTCCGGAGAAAGTGCCAAGTACAAGGAATCTTAAGCAAACAGCGGCGCGACAGCGTCAAGCGAAACCCGAAACTACACAAGGCATCAAAACAGGATCCTGAATAAGTACGGTACGTAGCACACATGGTAAATTAGTAATGGTATAGATGCATAACAAAGCGTTACTAGTCCTCCCTCCGATTTTAAAATATAAGATGTTTTAGGTTTGTAAAGAAAATGAATCTAGTGTGTAGATTCATACCTAAGTCGAGTGAATCTATATACTAAAACAAGTCTAGATACATTTGCTTCACAAACCTACAACATCTTATATTTTAAAACGGAGGGAGTAATTGTTAACGTGCGGTCCATCGATTAGATTTCATTCACAATAACAGCGTTACTGTTTGATCCTTTTACACTTATGAGTTATTCTGCAGTAAGTACTACCCTCTCCCATGAGTAGTAAAAGCTACTCCCTCAGTTTACAATTAGATCGTGTTCTAGGTTTAGTCAAAGTCAAACTTTTAAACTTTGACCAAATATTTAGCAAAACATAAAAACATCTAAAATGCAAAACCTATATTATTGGAATCGTTATAAAGTATATTTTTATAATATATACATTTGATATCATGAATATTAATATTTTTTCTCATATTTTTGGTCAAAGTTGACAAAGTTTGGCCTTAGTAAATCCTAGAACGCGATCTATTAAAAAACAGAGAGAGTACGTACGATACGTTGGGAGTACGTAGAAAATACGGTACGAGGTCTGATCGAGCTGTAACATCGTGGCGACTGGCGAGGAATGATGATTGCGCCACCTGTGGGGAAGCTGGCCAAGGGGCCTCCAACCTCCAACGGAGATGCATGTTGGGGCGAAGGAAGGGCAACACCCCCGACTGGAGACATCCCCCGTCCTCCGCCGGCCCCACGCGTATATTTTTTGCCCTCGGGCCTCGGCTGATCCTCCATACTACCATACGCCGTGCTAATTGGATGGTTCGAGGTTTCATCTTTCTGTCGGGCCCACACCGATCGATTAGCTCCTAGCCCTACCACACTATACTAGCTAGGTTAGCCCACCACCATCATCCTGCTTGTTTATGTCTGCGCTTTTCCTCTTTCCTCCTCGCATAATGAGGCACTGGTATAGTACAGTACAGTACTAGGTGGATTTGGCATGCATCGTGTTTCCACAAACAGAATGATTAGCCAGAATGGTTAGTACGAACTGCGTCTCTTACACCAGTAAGTAGTAGTATGTGGCACTAACTAGCGTTAGCTTTGGCTTAGCAATGCTAAACCATAGGTGACCTACCAGATCCGCCTGGAAAGCTCGAACTAATCTTCTTTACTACTAACCATGGGATGGGAGTACTAGGATGCACACCGCAGAGGCTTCAATCACTGCCTCCTCCTCCTCTCATCGATCGTCCCACATCCGAAAAGATCCATCCACCAATCGCATTAAAACCACCATGTTACTACTAACTAATGAACTTTGCCAAATTACTCTGGGGCTGTTGTAGTAGTATTCCTGCAGGGTACTTTGCCAAATTGCCAAATTACTCTGGGTGTTGTACTAGGTGGATCTAGCATGCATCGTGCTTCCACAAAGAGAATGGTTAGTCTCAATGGTAGGAAAACGGCATTTGTTAGAAATTAGTCTCTCTGTTATGTCTATATATAAGATAGTTTAGCCTTTTTTATAAATATATATATGTACGTACTTACATAGTTTTTATTGTGTAGATCTAGAGCAAAATGAGTGGACATGCACACTAAAAGGGTCTAAGATACATATATCTTAGGAATATACAAAAAAAACACCTTATGTTTTAGAACGGAGAGTGTGATTGTTTTGGATACTCTCTTCGTCACTAAATAAGTGTACTTCTAGCTTTTTTTCTACTCCCTCTGACCCATATTAGTTGACTTAAATTTGTCTAGATTTAGATGAATCTAGACACTATTTAGTATATAGGTTTATCCAAATTTTGAAAATCCAAATCAACTAATATGGGTCGGATGAAGTATGTTAAACTTTAGCAAATTTGACCAATTTTATAGGTAAAAGTAGCAATGTATATTACAACAAATTGACATACTATGAAACTAAATTTGAAAACGGATCTACTGATACCAATTTAGTGTCATAAATATTGCTACGTCTTTGAATAAAGTTAGTCAAAATTTACCGAGTTGATACTTCTTACTCCCTCCGTTTCAGGGCTTAAGACGTCCTCGTTTTGCGTGTTTTTTCTTTGATCAAGAATTACTCTAAATACGTAAAGAGTTTTGGTATAAAACTAGTATCACTGGAAAGTATTTTTCAATACGAATCCAACGGTACTAATTATGTACAATATAATTGATTTTGTTGCTCAATTCTTTTGGTCAAACTTTGCTTTAAAAAGTGTGTGCGCCTTAGGCCCTGAAACGGAGGTAGTAGAATAATTTATAGCACTAACTAGGGTTAGCTTTGTCTTAGCAATGCAGGAAGCAACGAAACATGGGTGACCTACTAAATCCGCCTGGAAAGCTTGAACTAATCTTGTTTACCCACCTTGGGAGTACTAGGATGCAGAGGCTTCAATCACTGCGTCCTCCTCCTCTCACCTGAAAAGATCGATCTCAAAGACTCAAACCATCCACCAATCGTCACACGATTAAAAAAGCACCCTGCCGATGAACTTGCCCAAATTGAGATTTCAGGACTGGCCAGTTGTATTTTAAAATCAGTGAGTAAATGCGTGCATGTGCCACCTAAGGTCAAGGCTCTTCAATTCTGCTGCTCGTGTAACCGCGACGCTGCTGAGATCTGTCGTTTTTTTGGCCCAATTAATGGTTTTCTAAACAGGGCAAAGTCTTCATCACAGAGGACGGATTTTTTTAGAAGTACTGTATATTGGTTCTACTTTTAAGAACACCTGATGGATGTCTTAAGATGTGAGGGACGTCACGTGCAGCGCCGAGATTAGTGGTTAAACTTCTTTAAGAAAAAATGGATTATGCTGCAATGTTTTTCATGTATAGTTTACTGATGGTCATAACACCAAACGGTTCCTCTAAAAAGAGGAGAATCGGGAACCTTTCGTATTTTTTTCATAACACCAGATCAATTGGTTGTGAGTCTAAAAACGAACCAAAATGGAAAGCGCACATTTTTGTTTGCAAAGATAGCTAGCAAATAACCCTAGTCCTAACCCTAGCTAGGCGGCACCGGGGTGACCTTCCCGCTGGCTTTTGCCCCCTAGCCGCGTCGTGGTCATGCCATTTTAGTGATAAGTAATATGGATCGGAGAGAGTATTTTTTTTTCATAACACCAGATCAATTGGTTGTCGGCCTAGAAACAAACCGAATTGGAAAGCGTACATTTTTGTTTGCAAAGATAGCTAGCAAATAACCCTAGTCCTAGCCCCTAGGAGGCACATGGGTGACCTCCCCACTGGCTTTTGCCCCCTCCCCACCCATCACCCCCCTTGCCACCGCTAGGATTGGCGGTGGCGTTCTTCCTCTCCGTGCGGCGACATTGACGAAATCGATTGTGCACGACGACATGATACCATGGTCTTCTAGCAATGATCTCAGCGCGACGACGATGGAGTGGATCTCCCTCCGCCTGGTGGTGGCACGTCCATGACTACGGCCATTGGATTCGGGTCTTATCCATCCTAGGCGGACCTATGGGTCTAGTATCGTAGCGGTGGGCGTCATGGCTGTGCCTGGTTGCAACAACGGACTAGCACCATGGTGGTGTCGCCGCCGATGGGTTGGGCGGTGGTGGTCATGCCTCCTATCCGCGTGGCACTGTCGTGCTTCGCGGTCTTGTGTGTTGTGGCTGGTGTGTCGACCTGCCTTGCTGGGAGTCGGCTGGTGCTGTGGGGGCTACCGTCTTCACCGATAAAGGTGGTTTGGCCATGCTGGTCTTCTTGCACCAAATCGCCGATCTGCTTGATGTTGGCCTCCTCGATCTAGTCGCTGACATGTTCCGGTATTCCTACCAGAGAACGCCGATGATTGGTGTATGGCGCCATTGTATAGTGGATATCTAGATTGGAATCGATCCGGTCACATGCACCCTTATTTTTAGCCAGTGTTGCTTCACGGGAGCGTGGCACGAAGCTTCACTTTCCTATCGGTGCCACGGGACGTGTCTAAGAATAGATTTTCATGATATCGACAAAGGTGGAGAAAGTCACGGTGACTGTGGTTGGAGGTTTTGAAGTTATGGTGTTATGACATATTGGTTGCAATGAAGATTATGCTGCACATGCTCTTCTTGCGTGTCAGGTGTTTGATGCCCCGCAGTAGAGGCTTTGGCAAGAGGGGGTCGCATCACATGTGGACAACATTTTTGTTGGTGTTCCTTGAGTACAAATTCAAGTTTTCCATGGTGAAAACTCAATGTCCGACCTTCATTGGTTGTACCTTGTAATGACTTTGCTAAAGGTGCCATTTTGCAAATTCGTACTTTCTCTAGGGTGAAAACTCGGGATTTTCGATCATGACAACACTTGTTCATTTTTTCGTCCTAAAAGGCGTGCTTTTGGAGAATCATTTTGTAGTCTGTGTGTTGTATTTAGTGGTGGTTAGAGTGATGTTGTTTCTTGTCTTTCATCACCATGGAGGGGTCTTTGCTTTTATTTTTCTCTTTCTTATTTTTTATTTGTTGTGTGCATTCTCGATGTCTTTCATCATCTTGATGGTGCAAAGGCTAGGTATAATTGGTATCTTCAGCAAGACGTCGCCACGATTTTATTTTTTGTTAATATATTCCTTTTACCGAGAAAAAAGTAGCAAACAAGATGAACAAAGCAAACTATTATAGACATATCATGCGTATGTTTTCTTATCCTGCAATCATACTCAACCTATTTGTCTTATGATTTTAGAAAGAATAATATAATAAAACTTATCCTACAATCATACTCAACCTATCTGTCTTATGATTTTAGAAAGAATAATATAATAAAACTATAGTATATTTCTTTAAATATGCTTTATATGCATATCTTATTTTGCAGGAGGTAAAAAACTAGGAGGTTCGTTTACGGTGTTTTCACCACTCTAGGAATTTAGATACATATCCAATAGTCTCGTACCACTTTTATATAAATCTAACCCTTCTACCGGCTTATCATCAAACCTAATCATCTTCTCCCCACTCGCCAACCCCTAAAGCATGTCAGCCCTCGCTCCACCATGTCATGTTGATGTCGCCTCCTAAGGAGGTCCACATCGGACTCCTCCATGATCGTTCCCTTCTACCCATCCTTGAGAATTCATTCTTGGTTCTACTAGTGATGACCTTCCCACCACCCCACAAATATTCTTCTCAAGCCCATCTTTAATCCTCCTTGCCATCGTACTACCACTCCCCAACCAAGGTACAATCGCCATCATATCGTCTCATCAATGTGAGACGATATGATAGAGAAACATGAGAATGTTTTTTAAGGAAAGCCTTTCTGGTCTATAGATGTAGATCAAGTAACCTTGATCCACTACTATATAAATCTGCCCTGTCATGGGCTTGCCATCAAGACCTAACCTTGAGACATGTCTGAACTTTGAGAAGATGATTACCATTGAGAAGACGGGTTTAGGGGTTTTGGAGTCTCTTATGTGTCAGCCAAACGGTGCAACTGACATAGGTATGCCCCGAAGGGAACCTACTCTAGCCTACCTGGCTTGGTCCAACGAAAGGTCCACTCGATCACCTGCCAAGGTCCATGAAGACAAGATAGTTCAGCTGATACGAAGCCCATAAGGACACCAACTCTAAACGCGTAAGACAAGAAAAATCCAAGATTAGATTGTTCAGGAGCACCAACTTGTAACCAACTCGGATTGGTACCTGAGACATAGCCACCCATATATAACCTTTTCCTTCCCCTCTCGCTGCCACCCCTTACGCCTCTTACCCATCACTCCACTACGCTCCATTTGTGTCGCCTCCCAAGGCGATTCCAACGAACTACTTTTCCATAGTCGTTTCCTTATCTACCTTCCTTGATGACCCTTTATTGGAATATCCTTCTAGGGCATCCCACCATTCCACAAAGATACCTTTAGAGCTCATCTTCGACTGACCCTTTCCATGACCCAGTACCCTCTTTCTCCCCACGATCAAGGTGCAATCATCACCATCATGTCTCATAATCGTTTATTTGTTACCCCTCTTTCCAAATCTCTAGTATTCACGTGAACCCTAGATCCTAACTTACATAGATCCATCTCCGCAAATGAAGCTGGACCTGAATCCTAATAAGTAAGTTTCTCTAACTTTTACTACATGTAACTTGATTAGGATGCATATAATTGTACCATAGTTTTATACAAATGAAATTAATAGAAACACAAAGCTCGAAATTAAATAGGGTGAATACCACGCGAAAAAAATCTCGATACCTCCTAGGTCACTATGATCCTATTAATGTTGGTATACACACCCGTATCCAAATATAAATGCTCAAATTTATTTTTATATTAAACCATGCTCATATAAATTGATTTCCATTAAGTGTCACGATGTATCACAATCTGGCTACACGTCTTCCATCTCCGTCGCCAACCTTGATTTCCCGACGATACTTGTTCTGGGCCATTTCCTTGGTATCCATTTAATTCTTAGTTGGAATTCCCTCCATAATTTTACTATGTTTTACATAAATAAACAAGAAGGTCCTTTTATGGTTTGTAGCCGTCCTAGATATTTAGATAGATATCTAATAGTCTCACTCCACTGTTACATAAATATAACCCTTATGGACTTACCATCAGATCTAATCATATCCCCCTCGTCATCCCCACCTTGGGGCCTGTTAGCCCTTGCTCCACCATGCCATGTCGATGTCGTCTCCCAAGGAGGTCTCCGTCGAACTCCTCCATAATAGGTCCCGTCTACCTGTCCTTGAGAACTCATTCTTGGACCTACTAGTGATGACCTCCTACCATCCCACAAATATTCTCCTCAAGCCCATCTTCAATTCGCCTTGCCATCGCACCACCCCTCCCCCAACCAAGGTGCAATCACTGCTATATCATGTCATCGGCACGAATATGGTAGGGAAACACAAGAATGTTATTGCAGGAAAGCCTTTACCATTTTTAGATGTAGATCAAGCAGTATGCCTCCAGTGCTATTTAAATATGGCCTATGGTATTGCTGGCAAGACCTAATCATATCCTTCCTCTCTCTCTACCATCCCTTATGACATGGGCATGACCCTTCGGGTGCCCAATATTGGCATATATGGTGTGGCCCAACGGAAGACCCACTCGACAACCTGCCAAGGTCCACGAAGCCCAAGACAGTTCAGTTGATACGAAGCCGACAAGGACACCAACTCCAAGGGAACAAGACAAAGAAAGTCCAAGATTAGACTCTACACGAACACTAACTTGTAACCAACTCGGATTGGTACCTAAGACCTAGCCTCTTCATATATAAAGGTTAGAAGGGTCCAACAAGGAGGGCATGCCACAATAGGCACAATAGATCTCCACAACCCACAATAGATATAGACACCTTAGCACACATCGCAAACACGCCAGATCTAATTTGTGCACCATAGACATCTTGACACCATTGTAATCTTTGATTGCTCAATCAATCAAGAGCAGACAAGCAGGAGTAGGGTTTTCCCTCCGAGGGCTTAAACCTGGGTAACCTCATGCCCCTTGTTTGTCTGTTAGCCGACGAAGTCTCCAGCGCACCGCTCTTCTCGAAAAGCCCAAGTCCATCAAGTATGGGCATTGGCGTAATCACCCCACATCACCTTACTCCTCTTACCTAGCACTCCACTGTTACCCATCGATGTCGCCTCCCAAGGTTGTTCCAGCGAACTACTGCTTCATAGTCGTTCCCTTATCTATCTATCCCCAATGAACCTTTATTGGCCTATCCATCTATAGCATCCCACCACCCCACAAAGATTCCTCTCAAGGTCATCTTTGACCCGCCCTTGCGGTGACCGACTACCCTCTTTCTCCCCACGACCAAGGCACAATCACCGTCATCATGTCTCATCATCGTTTCTTTGCTACCCTTCTTTACAAATCTCGAGTCTTCGCGTGAGCCCTGAATCCCAACTTACATAGATTCATCTATTCTTTGCGAATGAAGCTAGATATGAATCCTCTAATAAATAAGTTTCTCAAACTTTTACCCCATGTAACTTGATTTGGATACATATAACTGTACCATGGTTTTTTCTAAATAAAATAAATAGAAACACAACTATCAAAATTAAATAGGGCTGTCCTCGGTGCCTCCTAGGTCAATATGACCCTATTAATGTCGATATACACGCCCATATCTAGATTTAAATGCGCACATCCAATTTTTTTATTAAACCATGCACGCAGAAATTGATTTTCATTAAATGTCACAATGTATCACAATCTGGCTACACGTGCCCCATCCCCATCGCCGACCCTGATTTCCTTCGCAATACATGTTATGAGTCATTTTCTTGGTATTAAATTAACTCACAATTGAGTTTTCCTCTATAATTATACCATGTATATTCCATAAACAAAATATCCTTCTAGCATAATAAATACACTGACAGCTCGAGCAGGCGGCGACACAGATGAACACTCTAACTCATCTAGACCACCCATTTCCCCTCATCTTTTCTAACTGAAAGTTAGGGTTCCTAGCCAAAATTTACAAAACCAATTGCTCACCTACATAACCCACAAAACCTAAGCCCAAGGTTTTCCCACCGATCCAATACCCCAAAGGCAAGAAAGCAAAACAGAAACTCAAAAAAGGGGGTGGGCAGAGAGAAGGAAACAAACGCAAAACCAAATGGAAAGGTCCAAAAAAATTAATATAAAAAATAATTCCAAAAAATCCGGCATAGGAAAATCCACCGCCGAAAATATATAAAATGGGAGGGGAGAGAGGCGAAGGGGAAAACCAGGAGGCAGCGTCCAACGCAACGAGCGAGCCAAGGGTTTTTGAGTACAACACACCCTCCCTCTCCCTCTCCCCCTCCCCGCTCCCCCACTCCTCCTTCTCCCCTTCCAACTCGTCCTTCCCCTGAAAATTCAACCTAACCACCAGCCGGGCACCGTCGGGCGGCGCGCTACCGGGATCCTCGAGTCGTGCCCTTGATCGCGTGGTGCAGTGGGGGTTCGATTCGGGGCCTGCCGCGAGCCCTGCAGGGTTAGATCCGGGGGTGGGCCCGCGCCGCCGCGGCGGGATGGCCGCCACCGGCGAGGAAGGCGGCGGTGGCGGCGGTGGCGGTGGGGGTGGGGACAAGATGAAGCTGCTGTGCAGCCTGGGCGGCCGCATCCTGCCGCGGCCCGGGGACGGGACTCTGCGGTACGCCGGCGGCGACACCCGGATCGTGTCCGTGCCGCGCGGGGTGGCGCTGCCGGACCTCCTCGCGCGCCTCTCCGACGCGTACGGCGGCGCCACGGGCCCGCACTTCGCGGTCAAGTACCAGCTCCCCGACGAGGGCCTCGACGCGCTCATCTCGGTCTCCTCGCCCGAGGATCTCGACAACATGGTGGAGGAGTTCGACAAGCTGGCCGTCGCCAGCCCTAAGCTGCGGGTCTTCATCTTCCCCATCTTCGACGCGGCGTCTGGGGACGAGGCCTCTGAGGGCGGCGGGGGGTTCGATGCTGGGTTGAGGTATCTCGAGGCCGTGAACGGCATTGTGCGCAAGGATAGCATCGCAAGCCTGTCGTCCACGCAGTGCTCAGATGGCGGGCCTCCTGCTCCTACTCCTGCTGCGCCTTCTGGAGCAGGCGGCGGCTCCCCGTCTGCTGCTGTCTCCCCCACATCCACCTGCTCCTATGACGCCACCAGATCAGCCTTTACTGTGGCGCCGCCACCGCAGCAGCAGCCGCTTGTTGATGTCTTCAGCAATGCCGCTCCTGCGCCTGTCCCCGTGAAGCCGCAGGAGATTGCTGCTGAGATGAGGTCGGCCCCACAGCCAAACCCGCATCCCCAGCCGCATCCGGAGGCAGCAAGGTACCGGCAGCCACTCTCACAGCTGCCACCACTGCCACCGGTGTTCATGAATGATCATAGAGAAGCTATGCAGGGTCTGAATCAGCCGCCACCGGAAAATGCGGCCTGGATTCAGGACTGCAATATGTGCATAAAGGCTCTGCCTCACGCTCACTCTGATCCAGTCATGAATGATTATTCAAGTGATGTGCACGGTGGGGCTGCGCCTGAGCCAATGCCAGTGTTTATGAGCCTGCGGCCTGAAGATGTGGCGAGGATCATGATGGCAGAGCGGCAAGTGCCTGCTCAAATGGGGGCTTATGGCTACACACATATGCATCCTGTGCAGGCTGAGAGGGAAAGGATGTATCAGCCAAAGATGGAAGGCATTACAAACCCAATGCCAGTTGATCCGGCTAGCTTTCATCAGCACGTCTATGTGCAGCAGCAGCAGCAGCAGGCGCCGGCAACTTATGGATTTAACCATATCCCCATGATGGTCTCTCCAAATTCCGTCCATTCTGATATTAGCTCCCATCAACATTCTATGCTGCATCAATTACCCTCAGGCCATGGAGTGGCACAGTATCCAGTGAGTCAAAGTAATCCCAGTAATCCACTTGAAGGTGAAGGTAGTTTAAGTGGCAATTCTAGGCATCGTGAGGATGGACAGGTCCTTAACATGCCGACAGTGGCACCTGTGGGTCCTCCGCCAAGCTATATGGTGAATGTTGACAGGATGATGGATTCACTACGGGTGAGCCCCAACGAGTCTCGCTCTCCCGAACAAAGGATGTATGCTGAGAATGGTTTGCCCCAGAATGCAACACCAGAGTACTTCCAGAGTAACACCAACACCTTTTTTGATGTCAATGAACCAAAGGTAGTCACTCCAACCGAATCAATGCCACCACCTTCTGTGGCCAGTCCTTATATGCATAATCTCCAGCATGCCAATGTTAGCCATATGCCACAGATGGTGAGCATTGGGGGACCGTACCCCAGTTATGTTGCCGCTACAATCGGGCATGGGGGTGTGCCTCCATCAGCTTATGGTGTTGATCTTTCGTATGCAAAAGCCACTGTCAACCCAATAAGTGAGCAGAAGGATGTTTTGCCTGAAGTTTATCACAAGGAAGCTCCACATGAGTCTGTTCCTCCTTTGAACGCTAATGCTCAGGTACCATTACCAACACCAGCATTGTCAAATCATGTTCCAAATGTCGAGCAACACCAGGAATCTGGTCTACCAGGCCAACAGTTGAACAATGCACATGTGCTGCCACCAAGACCTAAGAGGGTACCAAGCAGGGAGAACATCAGCTCAAAGGACGCCCATTCCCAAAATTCGTTGTTGAATTGCAAAGGGCCAGATTTGAATATCCCAGCGGAGGAACAATCATATCACAAAGACGCGCATGCAGAACAAGCTCGGTTTGTCAAAGGTTCAATGCTTAACCATACTTCCAATTATATGTTGCTAGTATATCTGTATATGTAGTTAAGTTAATGAGTTGTAAGTTATGAATTCATATTCTTATCTTCATGAATCCAGGCGATGGTATCACTAATCCGGACTTGCTGGGTATGGAGGATGGTCTAGCAGCATTTGAGCCACCACCTCCTTTGTTGAAAGAAGGGCATGGGGCCGTCAATAATAAAGTAGATGCGCAAGCTCATACCAATGAGGTCAGGATGAAAACTCTTAGTTCATGTATATCCTGATTTATGTCATCTTTAATGCTAAATAAGATAAATATATGCAGGTTACCAAGAGCAAACCAGCAGATTGGATTTCAGGATTACCAGTTACAGATGAGCTTGGACGCCTGCAGGTTACAATCAGGAAACATATCTTATTCATCATGTGCAGCTTTAATATAAAGCAATATTTTTGTACCAACCACATGTTCATGTTTCAGATTATAAAGAACGATGACCTGGAAGAACTCCAAGAACTTGGTTCTGGAACTTTTGGAACCGTGTATCATGGTAAATGGAGGGGCTCGGATGTTGCAATAAAAAGAATCAATGAAAGATGTTTTGCTGGGAAGCCATCTGAGCAAGACAAAATGGTATACTTTTCAATTCATACTTACAATTTCTTTTTATTTCCTTATGCTTGTCCTTATACTGATAGGTCCTGAATATTTGCAGCGGCATGACTTCTGGAACGAAGCATCTAACCTTGCAGATCTACACCATCCCAATGTTGTGGCATTTTATGGTGTTGTTCTAGATGGGCCTGGGGGGTCAATTGCCACGGTTACGGAATACATGGTTAATGGTTCACTTAGGACTGCTTTGTTGAAGAATTCCAAGTATGTCCTTTGTTTATATGTCTAGCTCTCTAGCATACCTTTTACAAGTATATGGTAGATCAATCTGTCCACAGCATAATAAGCAGAAATTTACAATCTTACATGAAGTTGAAGAGATTAAAATTCTTTGCACGTGCAGGAGCCTTGATCGACGGAAGAGACTAATCATTGCCATGGATACAGCTTTTGGAATGGAGTACTTGCATAACAAAAACATAGTGCACTTTGACCTAAAAAGTGACAATTTGCTTGTTAATTTAAGGGATCCTCAACGCCCAATATGCAAGGTAAGAAGCATAATTCTTCTGCTTTATTTTGGTGTTGGCTTGTTGTACTATGTTGTTAGACTATACTTTCTTCTCTTCTGTATTCTATTCTTGATGTTGGGCAATCCATCGTATATTGACTTTGCAAATTAGGCACTGGCTAGTGATAATTTTGTAGGATAGTAGCCCCTCATACATGCAGTTCCTTATAGTCATATGGACATTTGGGTCGGCTGTTAGATAATTGCTGATAGATCTTGGACTTTCATGTGGGCAAGAATCTACTTCTGCTTATGCAATTGATGAGTTGCATCATAAACCAGGCACCTTTGATTTAGATTTAGGTGGGGATTATTATAGCTAAACTTTAAGGCACCTTTCGTTGACATTGGAAGGAATATTGTTATAACAGTATAATAAGGACACACGTATATAAATCGTATCCATGTGAAGCAACTGTATTTTCGGTGTATCTACAATCTGATAAAGAACCTGTTTTCATAGACTAAACAAGTAGTACTTTGTCATCCGAAATCTTTTCATTATTGACTGGATCAACATTATTTATGGATAATTAAGGCTTGGCGTTTAATATTTTGCACCGTCACATGCAAATGCAATATTGCCCATGCAAACTGTCGACAAACTGGATCAATCCATACAAACAGATTGACTTTTATGTCATTTAGGTTAGTAACACCCTTCATTTTTTTGATTTAATTGCAATGATTTTCTTGGATGATGCAGGTCGGTGATCTTGGACTTTCAAAAGTGAAGTGTCAGACACTCATCTCTGGTGGTGTGAGGGGAACGCTTCCATGGATGGCCCCAGAACTTTTGAATGGAAGTAGCAGCTTGGTCTCTGAAAAGGTCTGCTGCTAATCTATCAATGATCTCCACTCTGTCTCTCTTATCATATAGAGCTCTTTATATCCAGGTTCACGTTTAACTCACACATTAATGTTGACATGTTCCCCTCAGGTTGACGTCTTCTCTTTTGGGATTGTCCTGTGGGAACTCCTCACAGGAGAAGAGCCATACGCAGATTTACACTACGGTGTTATCATTGGTGGGTACAAATCAGCCATGATGCATATGTGCAGTAGTAGATAGTCAAAATCTGACATAAACTGTTCTCTCGTTGGCAGGTGGCATCGTAAGCAACACTCTGCGACCACAGGTGCCCGACTCGTGCGACCCAGAGTGGAGATCACTGATGGAGCAGTGCTGGGCAACAGAACCGTCGGAACGGCCAAGCTTTACCCAGGTTGCTGTGAGGCTGCGCTCCATGGCCGCATCCCAGAAGGTGCAGTCCTAGTAGCGGCATATCCGTCGACAAGAAGCTCTTCTTCCCATACCCGCGTATCTAGGAAAATCCGGTGCTGATATACATGGCTTTTTCATCCTAGGATCTATCTGTTCATACCCCCTTCATTGTTTCATACCTTGTAATCATAACCGCCAGCCCGTGTCCGTTTGTCTAGAAGCATCGCGATGGATGGACCGTCGTTCCCGGATCATCATCCGTATTCTTTCATTTATACCCTTGGCTTTAGAGGCGTGCTCCAATAAGCTTAGGTCTACTACTGTCAGTTATAGAGAGTCCGATATTTATATTTTTTTCTTTCTTTGCTTCTTTGTCTCCCCCCCTTTTCTGGGTAATAATCGAGTTGTTTGGGAGTCTGTGGGTCGGTTTGTTGGTCAGTCTGTGAACTTGAAACTGGTTTGTGTCTGGGTGGTAATACTACAAGTTTTGGGAAACCGAGAGTGAGGTCCTTGCTTGTATAAGTTGCAGCAAGCTCTGCTTGTTTCAGTTTTTTGTGTTCGTGATGATATGTACCGAACGGTTCAGTGCTCCTTGTAAAAAAAGATACTCCGGTTATTTGATTCCTTCGTCAGGGTATTTTGCTGTTCGGTTTGTGCCATGATACAATTGCTTGTATCTCTTCTCATGTGAGGGATCAAATCTTCATAAAAAGAAGGCAAATCTGGAGGTACGATCGTGAACGCTGCGCTTTTCCTCGGGATCAAGTAGTAGGACGTGGGATGGAGCGAGGGTGGAGAGATGGGGGGCGGGCGACGGGGATGCAGAGTCAATCGGCCCATGCAGGGAGCACGTCGGTCGACGATGCGTGCGTTACGGCCGGAACGGGACGCGCATGTGGTGTGCCGTGCCGACGGCGACCCGTGATGGCCGGCTCGTCCAACGTGAGCTGACACGGTGCGCGCGCGCCTCGGGGCACGCGTGCACGCCTACCCCAGCAGTCCGGATCCCCCGCTTCCAATCCCAGATCCAGCCTCGCGACTCGGAGCACACATCGTGGTGGTGGTTTGTACTAGTCCGCGTGGACTGGTCTAGATCGTGATCCCCAGAAAACGGGCGTCAGATGTCTCGTCCACCCAACTAACGGCACGGTTAGGCGGGCCTCCTCCGCGAAGATCAGGGGACTGATCTCTTTTCGTTTTACGGCGCAAATCTTTTCCTCTGCGATCTGCAAACTGAATCTGCATGTCTAGGCTCTCCTTTTGGCTTACCTGGCGCCGGGTCTGCTCTTCATATGCAACATTCAGGTCTTCTTTTTTCAGGCGCGACGTTCTGTAGCTGCGGCAATTTTTAAAAATAACCCATATGGACAATAAATTTAAATAATAAACATTCTTCAAAAAAAAATCATATGTCCTAACCCTTTTGTGCGGCTCATTCCCCTAGAGCTGGAGCCGCACAAGAGGTTGTAGCTCCAACTGCAATGGCGCCACACTATTTGCCACGTTGGCATGCTGGGTCCCTATCCCGTAAATGTGGCTCCAGCCGGCCTGGAGCTGCCTGCCTGCGGTGCGGTGCACCTCCATAGTAACTTAGCCGCTCGCGGCCTCCCCAGCCCGACCCATCCATCCAGCTGCAGTCGTGCGGTGCCATGTGAGGTGGAGCGGCAGAGACGGGTGCAGCACCTGGCGCCGCTGCGGACGCGGAACTCACAACTATTCTTGGAGCTAAAGTTGTTCAGTCTATGCTCATGTTTGCGACCATTACTAGTATCCTCGTAGCACCCTTCTTGAACACTTCTGCTGACCAGTGATGCCTAGGATAATGCTGAGAACTACATCAAGACCGGTGCATTTGGTGGTAAAGTCTGTGAGGCTGTAATTACCGGTGGTACGTAAGTTTCTAACCTGTATGCTGCCTCTGCTTTCAGTTTCTTGAACCCAGTTTTTATCTTTGTGATTGTTATGTTCTTTTTACTACAAGTCACTTGCTGTTACGTGGCCCTACATGATTCTTTTGATGTTTTGTTGTTCCGAAGGATCAATGGATCTGTATTAGGGGGAAGGACCTAATGCACCTGTTCTTACGGTGTCCGCACCTAGCTTCGCTTCTCAGCCTCCTTGGTGTGGATGTCTTGATTCCTGTTCGTTATAACACACAACGGTGGTCGGTACAGCCTAGCACCAGACATGTGCTTTGCAGAGTCAGACCGAAGGTGCATGTAGAAAAAAAATAATGCGAAGGGTCATGTTGCTTGTAGGTATGTCTGGTGCACGTCGGAAATGCTAGGCTCGATTTCTTAATTTTTTTTATACAGTGCACGAGGAGAATGTGAAATTTAAAAACATTAGGGAATAGGAGACATCGGAAAAGAGGGTGGCGGTGATCGGTGATGCCGCTAGCAAAGACCGTGCGGCGGATGGTAGTGACGGGATCTCATCCCATCGTGCGGTGGGCGTCGGCGGAGGCCTCCTCTCCTCTGTGGCAGGAGCTCTTAGCCGGCAAGTCATGGCTTGAGGAGAAGGTAGCCGGGGTGGCGGCCTCAGGATCTTGGTGGAGACGGGTGCCGGGTGTATGTGTGGTATGTTATCACCAAGACCTGCCCTAAGTATGCCAAGGATGAGATCCTGATTTACGCTTGTGTGTATGTGTGGTATGTTATTACTAAAACTATATTTGCTGATCGTAAGGGCAACATTGCTTATTGGCACTGAAACTGACAACATCGCCACATATAACAGATACGGAACTCACTACGTGCTTCTCTGTGGCGCCAGGCAGCCAGACCCTTCTCTGCCGCTCCAGCTCAAATGGGATGGATGGGTTGGACTAGGAAAGTGCGCCAGGCCGGCTGGAGCACTTACGGGAGAGGAACCCACCATGCCAACATGGCAAATAGTGCGGGAGCCGCATAAAAGGATTAGAACATGTGATTTTTTTTAAGAAGGTTTATTATTCAAATTTATTGTACATATGGGTTAGTTTTGTTTAAATTGCCTGTGGCTGCTTAAGGCCTCTAGAAACCTTTCTGACAAGAAAGCGGGCACAAAGAGATATAGCAGAACAAGAGATGAACTAACAGACAACGCGGCGAATTCACCAAGGTCAATATACATGTATAGGAGTACATGAAAATATACAACACCAGACAGCCACACAGATCACATAACACTTACAATCCCACGGTTCTGCGACATACACTTCCACAAACACATCACGAAATAGAGAGCTACAGAAACAAGAAACACATGGCAGAATGGCCGTATACACTCAAAGATACCGCGCCTCCAAAGACACAGTACCGTCACAACAGCTACAAATGCTCACCGAGCAGCACCAAATGGTGAAAGCTGCTTTCTGGTAAGAAGCTAACGTATAACACAGTTAAATTACAACATTACATGTTTTTTTTGGGTGGGGGTGGGGGTGGGGGTACATATTTTGGGTCCAAGAAACACCATGGCCAAATGGTCGTTCCTGGCAGAATAAATATATCAAGCCAGTCTTCACGATGGAAGTGTTAATTTACACATGTGTGTTCTTCTCCAACCTGTGTCCTACCAAGACTGCTCCGCGTTGCCATCACCTGCATTGCTTCTATTTTCAAGAATTAAAAACATATCGGAAATGGAGACCAGAAAAGGTGTCAAGTTTTCTAGAGAGAAGTTCAGGCACAAATTTTCGTGAAACCGTACCTTTTTCTTTTGCTTTTGTCTGATGAGGATGAGGTAGGGTTGCTGTGCCAGTTCCGCTTGCGCTGGTTGATGAACCAATTGTTGATCTGCTTCAGTTGCAACCCTGTTTCCTGCACCAGGCGGGCCTTGTCCTCCTCCTAAGCAAGTCACCAGAGATGATCATAAGTAGCGGAACAAAAATTGCAGGTCAAAAGGTCGTGATGGTATCTGTCAGCTGTCACGTACAGTTGGGTATGGCCATTTTGCATGAGCTTGCCACCAGGCTTTCAGAGTAGACGCTGTGTCTCCTGGGAGTTTTCCAGCTCTGCGCTTCCGAAGTATCTCTTCCCTAATATCCACAAGCTTTTCTCTGTACCCCTGAAAGTCCGTAATTTGGTTTTAGAGCTTAGACAACAACATGGTAACAACTTGACTAAATTGGAAGGCAGTCATTTATACCTGTTTAAGCTCATGCTTCAGCTCTTGCCTTACGCGCTCAACTAAGGATCTCTCACCCTCGGTTAGCATTCCAAAGCCCATACCATCTGATACGTCATTTCCATCATACATGTTGCTCTCACTGTCGACCGGATTGTCTTCATCGTCAGACATAGTTGCCCCGGTGCCTTCACCAGGAGATGCCCCTGCAGGAAGAACTGATATTAGCACAACTCAACATTGGCCCAATCTCTGACTTATTTTGGTCACGTTAATATTTGTATCATTGTACTTTCTCCCAACACAACACTATTGTCTGCAGACACACTTCCTTGTTCAAACATATGCCTCTCCAGCGTAAACTAGTGCAAAGAGGTTGATGATTACACTTCCAAATAAATCATGCAAAGTTGTGATGCCCACAACAATGAAAATTACCCCCTTGGGTTTTTACAGCACATCAGTTTTCAGTTTGTGAATGGATATTGGCATGGTTTTCTCACAGGTGCGTGCCCCCTGATGCCCACAGGTAGAATTGTGGCAAATATTGGCTAAATAAACGCCCTAGCAAAGTAAAAGTACAATAGTGAAAGTATAAAAGACAATTGTATTTTAATTTTTATATAAATACAGGTGAGCTCTTATTAACATAAAAAATACAAATCCACTAGAAATATTTTAAGCGCGCTGTAAGTGCCTTTTGTAACCATGCAGCGTTCTTTGATAATATAAACTTCTTTGCACTAGGTAAGGGGCTTCTATTCCTATATGGATGAGTTATTTTTTCTTCCAATTTCCGTTTTGTAAAATCAATGTATACCTCACGGTCAAAAAAAACTCTAATGGTACCTCTTATGTGATCGTTCCCTATTATATAAGTCCATGACTGTTCTGTGTGGAAGTTAATTGCACTAAATGTAGTAAGAGAAATTTTTTCAAGACAACTTAGTCAAGATTATGATCCCTAGGTACTATCAGTTCAGTTGCGTGGTTGGTACAACACAAGATTGATGGTCAACTGCTACATATTCTGAACTGAAATCTCAGAAAAGCCAGGTTCAACAACCTATGTCTAACTCCTGTAGTCTTGTATCTAACAATACATAAGGAACCAATAGTCCGATGCTACTGTAAAGGTGGACCTAATTTGTATCGTAGGACTACAAGGATGTAAACAATACCTATATTTTTTATCAGGGAATTGCAACAATAGAGGAAAATGGGTCATGTAATCGAGCTCTTTCTAGTCAAATTTTGTAATAAGGAGCTATTTTGAGCTGTGTGCACTCGCTCCGTGCAGAGGCCACGAGTAATAAAATCGTCCTTTAAAAAGAAGTTGATGCGGCTGAAGAACCCATAAGACGGTGCCCCTCAACGTTTTAACATGATACTTAGTGTGACCATGAGTAAGAGTAAATAAACTGTGAATTCACAAGCATGTATGGTACAGACTGTAAAAATCCTACTCCTAGAGAACATAAGAAGCACATATCTTCCTGTGGAACTCCATTGACTAGAGAAGCTCTGTGGTACCTGTAAGACTCTGCAAAGTTTGCTCGAGCTCCCAGCAAGCCATCACTGCTTCCATGGCATGAACACGCACATGCTGCTGGAGTTGTTCCTTGAAGGAACAAAGGAGCAGTACATAGTGTGTCTGCAAGAAAAGCAGGACATATTTTAGAACATAGACAAGGCAGGGGAGCAATACGATGCTAACTAAGGAGGATTGTCGTTTCCAAGGCAAACAAATTGAGCTAGTGATAAACAAAGGGACGCGTGTGTAGTTGGTAAATAAAGAGGAAGTTGCTCCTAACCATGTCAATCAGAATTAAAAAATTATTTTCAAGTAAAACGGAGTTATAGCATCTTCAATTCAAGAACAAATTTAAGACTAGTAGTAATCCGATAATCTCATGTGTATAACTAGTTAACACCTTATGAAATCAAATTTCAATCCTAATAACAAGGAAAATCTAGTAGCGACCCCACCCCATATATATATTCCCCAATTCATCGCACCACACACACAGTGTTTCTTTCCTAAATCGTAGCATGACAATCAGAGCAGGCGCAAACCAGCTCCACACGAGGAGAATTAATCCAGACCACGGGAGTACGGAACCTATATTATCCAGGGCGAAATTAACGCGGCGCGGGGTGATGAGGTGTGGCGCTCACCATGAAGAGGTCGAGCTCCTCGCCGCCCGAGGGCGCGCCGGCGGGGTTTGGCATGGGCGGCGGGGCCCGCGCGGCAATCTGCGCGTCGATGCGGGGCAGCTGGTCGACGGGGGTGGCGACGCGGAGGCAGGCGACGTGCGCCTCCAGGAGCCGCTCGTAGAGCGGGTGCGCCTCGATGGCTGACTTCTCCCTCTCCCACCCGCCCCCGCCCACTCCGCCAACAGCCGCGAAGCTAGGGTTCCCCGCCGCCGCCGCCGCCGCGGGGTCCATCCCGAGCGCGGCCGCGGCGTGGTCCTGGTGGTAGTGGTACGCCATGCCCGGTGAATCGATTGATCACCCGGCGCGCGCGGAGGTCCGCAGGGCGCGCCGCCGGCTGGGAGGCGTGGAGGTGACCGAGCGCGCGGCTGCTAGACGCTTCGAAAAATGGAGTGGTACCGCCTCTGAAGTCTGACCTCGGGGGAGAGAGAGGGGCGAGAGTTAAGAGGAGGAGTAGACGGATGGGTGCAGCTAGCAGTGGGAAGGAGGGGACCGCGCGGGTAGAGGAACGACAGCCATATGTATTCGGCGCTCGCACGTGACACATACTGCTTATGAGAGTGAGTGAATTTCACACTAGGAAACAACTTATTCATATATATAAACATAATACTCCACAAATATATATTATAAATGTATAAAGTGATATTTATGGTTCGGAAGATCGTATGGTAGGGAGCGAAGGCTCGGTCGTAGATATTATTGCTTGATGCTTGAGAAGATAGGGATTGACTCCCGACGATGTAGAGATGACGTGGAGGGGGCTCGCCGGTGACAAGCGGGCTGGTGGGCACTATCTACATCTCCCGGGTTTAGAGAGATGACATAGTCGTCGTGAAAAGGGTAGGCATGAAGAGGCCAGTGGCGACTCAATAAACGATAGAGTAAAAGGAAGAGGGGCCAACAACGGGAGGATGCGTCATCGACTAGGTTAATTGGGGAGGCGAGGCAAGTGGAGGGAGAGTTATGGAAGGAAGGGAGATGTAACTGTTATCACCGTATTTTGGCCAAAGACGGAGATGGGCCGTGATCAAGATGGGCTTGGAAAATACGTATATTCAACGTGTTGTTGGATCGGCCTAGTGTGTGGATTTGGGCTAAATTGCCCGTGTATCTTGTATCATAGTAGGTTTCGTGTTTGTTTAGGTTCCGTTTATGTTTAGGTAAAGATAGAGTTGTAGAGTTATTCCAAAAGTAGGGAGTCTCCGGACTATAAATATGTACCTAAGGTTATCAAAGAAAGGAGGACAACCACGTTCACAACAAACACAATCTCGGCGCATCGCCACCCCTTGTTTCTAGGGTTTCTTTCGGGTAAGTGCCATGCTGCCTAGATCGTACTTATGCGTTACCTGGTTTTACTCGTACTGAAGCGTTGTTGATGGCGAGTAATACCATTATCATAGATTGTTTGAGGCTAGCATCGGTGCCTTTTCTTTATTATCATTGAAGTCATGCTACCTCTAGCCATCTCGCTACCCTTGCACCTTTTCCCAAAGTGTAAGGGTAGCATCTTGCTTGATCTTTATTTAGTCGATTCGATCACATTACGGTTGTGCCTTATTTACCAAGGTTTAGTTTAATATCTACGTAATCAGGCCTTACAAGCGGGTTGAACGATCCAAAGAGTACATAGGGATGTGGCTTATTCGTTCTAGAGAAGTTGTTCCCGTAATTGACTTTACGTTGGTTGTTAGGCCTCCTCTAGGGTTAATATTCTTCATCTTTATGCGTGCAGGCTCAATTACGTGTAGGGCGTTCGATTCGTGGTGAAAACATTAAAGCGTCAGAGATCGACTTAACTTGTAGTGATCAAGCAAAACCCCATGTTATCGTGAATCCAATGCGAACCATGGGGCAATCGGCTCTAGGAGCCGATTCTACGAAACACAGGAGCCGGTCACGGCTCGAATTTCTGATACTTGTTTACCATGCAGAAATCAATCGAGCAATCGCACCTTCCGACGGTATAGGTCGGTGCACGCCTCGAACCAAGCCGGGGCGTGTGCGGAGTTTTGCGGGCCGTCGCCCGAGGACCAGGCCCGCGATCTGGAGCCTCCCGGCTCCGTGTTGCCCGTCGGCTTTCGCCGGTGGGTTTTGGCGACAACACATTACAGCACGCCCGGTGGGACCTTCAACAACGTCTACATCAACATCCGACTGCGATGGAGAAGACCGATCACTTACGACGATCTACCGACGAGCACAAGGCCAAGTATGGCGAGATCAAGGCTCTCTTCAAGAAGACCTCATCGACTCTTTTGAGAGGACCCGTAAGCATGGCATCGGTGGAGGGTTCTCCCCGAGTGCTCTTGATGAGGTGGATCTGTTCTTCCTTGAGGCGCGCTGAGCTCTGGCGGAAGTCAACTACATGGTGGCTCATTCTCTGCACGCCATTCTCGAGAGCACAGTGAACGCTTTCGGCGGGTCGGTCGCGTAGTTCGTGAGATCATGAAACATCGTACTCCGTCGGGGCCCTTTAGGACTCACAGGAGAAAAGCGCTCGAACCGAGCCACGCCGTTCGCACTTGCAGCTCGAGAACCGCCAGGAAGCGGCTTCGTCGTCTACAAGGTGGAGGCGACCAGGCGATGCCAATTCCTGTTTGAGCCACCTAAGGAGATCCCACACGGATATATATGCGCCTACGTGCGGACGCAATAACGACACGCGCAAAGCAGTTGCAACCGCAGAGTTTCTGCGGCGAGAGTTCTGAGGCGGGATCTTGAGCGGCGTGTGGAGCGGCAATGTATGCAGGATGGACGACAAACAGGCATGGCTAGCCAAGTATGCCACCGAACAAGTCATGAGAATCTAGCCCTACGGCTCAAACGAAGGAGCAAATCGGTACCATCTGAGGACGGTTCGGCTTCGTCAAGAGAAGGACAATCGGCTATTCAAAGCCGTACCCAACGAAGTTTGATCGATTCCGCGCCACCCAAGTATAAGCTCCGAGTTCTCAAGGTTCATTGGTCGGAAGGGTCGAGCTCGATCGAGCACATAAGCGATACAGCACAACTAGGCATGATTTGACATCGGATCGGATCGCGTAAGATTTTTTTGCGCAATCTCGACAGACCAGCCTTTGGGTGGTACACCTCACGCCACGATTCAATTCATACCGGAAGCAAGCTGGAAGAGCGGTTCCACATCCGTACCATTCGAGGCTACGAGGCTGGCATTGCGGACACAGCGGGTGCGTGCGGGAAAGCGGTAGCGAATACATCCGGCTTCAGACCGTCAAGAACCGATGTTACTCGGCTCGTTTAAGCGAGAAGGAAGCGGTCGAATGGCGATGTTGGGTCTCGAGCACCCATCAAGGATTTGGCTTTCAAGTGAGTACAACTCATTGGCGCACATGGCCCGTAGCGGCGATGTATGAACAGCGCCACCACAGGTTGTACCAAGACAAATTCAAGCGTCCGATAGGCCTGGTCGATCTGAAGAAGATGATCCTACGGGACCGAGGTGGCCGTGGCTGAATGGGCTCGGGGCGATCCGTGGCTGCAAATGGGTGAAAGCAAGGGCTGCGAAAGGGTTCGACTTGATGTGGGCAAAGCCGGCAGATATTCGATTTCTTCGAGAGAGAAGCGGTGAGGTTACCCGAAGGCCACAAAATCCCTACGGCTCGTGAAATGAGCGGAGACCATACCGCAAGTGGCATCACTCGTTCACCCATACCACCAATGAGTGCAAAGAACTTCGCCCAAATCCAAATGGCAATAGAACAAGGCCGTCGATCCTCGGCGATTCGCCATGAAAGTGGACACGAACCCTTTCGGCGTCAACATGGTAGAACTCGATCGCTCATGGCGTCACCGGATTTTTCGTTCGGCGTTAACATGGCGGTCGAGTACCACCATGACACGTACAAGGTGGAGGTGTCCGCTCGGGCAAGGAAAGAAAGGAGGCTAGTCCATGACCGGCCCACCACCACGACAGCGGTATGCAGAGGAACAAGTGAGGAGAGTGCGATATCAGAAACCACATTCCACGCATCTCCTTAACAAGTATGAGCGCCAGTATGACCAACGTCGCCGGCGCGACAGAGACGACGAAAGTTGTGAGCACCTTGCTAGGGGACCGTCAAAATAGAAGGAAGGCGCAGACAAACATTGGGATTGTCCTTTCTTCAATCTCTTTGGGGCGAGGATGAGCCGATTGCCTCTGATCGACAACGCCGGAATGCGGTCGGCGGAAGGAAGACACGAGGCGATGTCGGTGTTCAAACGTCTAGGGCCTCTTCCACCCCAGGCCGTCACAGGAGTCCGCTCGGCGGAGGACCTCGAGAAGCCAAAGAATGACAAAGACGAGCAGTATCACCGTCCAAGGTGGTGTCCCGCGGACTCGAACACACCCGAGCGTAGAGTGCACGGCTGCGTAACTGGAGGAAGCTGAAGTGCGATATCTCACGCTTTGAAGAAAGCACGGCGATCGGCCGTCAAAGTGAGGCGAACTTTGGAAACGGAGATCGCCCGACAAGGAAAGAATGGCGCCAAACCAGCAAAAGCCGATGCGGACGCCGGCACAAACATGGTGTTCGTACTACCGCCGAGTGCGCCAAGAACCAACGAGCTACCGGTGCACGTTTGATCGCGGTCCACGGCGGTTATCTTTGAGAAGCCACGTGAGAAGGATTATAAACATCGAAAGCCACAGCCTGCGGGGTTACATCAATGGGCAACCTGTCGGCCAAGATGTTGGTGGACCGGGCGGATCAATATCATGCCATACTCCATGCTACGACGTTTGGGACGCTCCACCGCAGATCGATCAAAACCAACGTTCGTTAAGCGACTTCAACGGTCGACTTGGAACGCAAGGCGTCTTGAGCGTAGATCGGCGTGGAAAAACCATCCCACGTCATTCTTCGTCGTGGACAGCAAAAGCACTTACACATCTTGCTAGGAAGGATTGGATTCACGCTAATTGTGCATTCCATCCACGATGCACCATTGCCTAATCCGATGGGATGGCGATGAAGTGGAGGTCATCCACGCAGACGATTCTATCGAGATCTCCATAGCTGGCATGAACGTCGGGAAGCGAAGACCAAGAGCCGATCTGGAATCAATCTAGACGGCTGCGAGCGTATTGAAGCTACAAAAAACGGGGTGAGGCTGGTCTTATCCACTGGCCTTACAGAGTAGAAAAGCCCACGATCATCCGTGGCACGGCCGATCCCTGCGATCGGCCACAAAAAATACAAAGCAGCGATCATACGACGAGCAGCTCATGTAGTCGTCGCAGAGATGCTCGCCATCAGAAACAATAAGGTGTAAATCGTCCTTGACTAACGTGAGCAAAAAGGGGGCCGATTCAAGCAATCGGCCCAAATTATTTTTGTTATCCTCACCTACCGTTTGTCCTGTGTTTAGCATCGATTTGACAGGTGACGGGAAGCTAGGGTACGGGTTCACATCCGCTGATGAGCTAGAAGAGATCGACATTGGTCCTGGGGATAAGCCACGACCAACATTTATCAGCAGAAAGTTAGATCCGAATCTGCTGGGCCCAATGACAGCCCTGTTGAAACAATATCCAGGCTGCTCGGGGGGCACACTGCGGGGCCCTGTTGAAAGTTAGATCCGATATCTTCAATTACTTGAAGGATTCGGCTCGGGGGGCACCTAAACGGATGAGAACAAGGCCAAAGTAGCTCGTGCATATAACAAGAAAGTGAGGCCAAAGGAGTTCCACGTTGGTGATTAGGTATGGGAAGCCGTGTTGCCCTTGGGGACTAAGGATGCAGCATATGGTAAATGGTCTCCAAATTGGCATGGACCGTACAGGGTCGACCAAGTTTTAAGAGGAAACGCGTACATGCTCGAGCAGCTGGATGGCGTAAAGTTCCCAGCAACGGTCAACATCTCAAGAAATATTTCCCAAGCATGTGGGATGTGGGACAGTAAAGCTTGAGGGGCCGATACATGAAATCGGCTAAGTAAAGCACGTGAGACGATGGACAGTAAAAATATGGGGGCCGATTCTGAAAATCGGCCGAATAAAAGCAAAAATACATAGCCGATGCACGGTCATCGACTCTGGAGGTTCACACATGTTACAAACAGATGCTAGTTCGCGCATACGAGCTGCTGAAGAAATGCTTCGAAGGCATGGAGGGCGTCAGTACGGACACGATCCACCTCGGCGATCTCAGCTTCGTCATCTTCGTCCTTGCCCTTCACCAGCTGCTTGCTCAGGGCACGTATGTCTGCCAGGTCGGTCTTCAGTTGAGCTTTGAGGCCTTCCGCCTCGTTTTGGGAACGGGCTATGGATTCTTCCTTGTCACGAATGAGCTGTTTAGTCACCCGGACCTTCTCCTCAAGATCTTCCAACTCCCTTTTCAAGGATGCGAGCTCGGCGGTACTGACGGAGGTGTCCGTTTTAGCATCCAGAGACGTCTTCTTCTCGTTGAGCTGCTGACATCTGCCTGCAATATCGGCCTTCAACGGAAGTTGGGCATGGCGCAGGTTGATCCTTTCACGGTGACTTCACCCGTGGCAAGAAGGACAGATTTGCAACGCCCAAAGCTTCACCTCTTTGGAAGATGGCCAGGTTCGGCAGGCGCTCTTCTTCCTCGAACCCTCGATCAACTCCTCGATCGGGAGGACAACAAGGTTTTAAGACGCTGAAATTGAGGTAGAGCGGCCCAGCTTGTGGCTCAGGGGAGCAACAGAGGAGTTGGTTCGATGGATTCGTGGTCGACGACGACAAACTTGAAGGATCGCAACTCTGGCAGCCAGAAAAGCGTCAGTATGCGTCCAAACATGCTAGAAAGAGCCGAAAGAACCTGAACGTACCTCTCCTAAGGTCGAGGGGATAGCCGAGGAGGAGACCATCGGTTCGTGTGTGGTTGCTAGAGGCTTGACGAGAATGGTAGCCGTTTCATCTACACCTTCGGGGATTCCCAGATCCGGCGTTGGCACTGCCTCAGCTGTCCCGCTGAAGACGCCAGTCATCTGCATGAAGGGTGTTCTCAGCAGTATAAATAACGATCGTCGGCGAAAGGGAAACAAGCGAAGAATTGAAGGATGGTGGTTATCGAAACCTCCTGCTCGACGAAGAAGCTTGTTGTCCTTTACGAGCTCTCTTAGGACCCGTAGATGACCCCGCCTCAACTGGTGCTCGGGGGGCAGCAGGTTCAGGATCCGACCTTGTTCTGGAAGCCGATGGTGGTGAATCTGGCTGGTTCGGTGTGATGGTTATCTCGGAATCCGTTGGGCCCAGTTCTCCTCGACTAATCTGGGTATCCTCACTGGAGGTGTCTTCGACTAGCTTGTAAAGAGGGAACCGAGGGCGTAAACATGTTTGCAAGAATAGAAGAATGACGAGGATCGATCAAGGCCTGAATTAGCTTACATACGAGCTGTCTGGGGAAGGGCTCCGGCGCCTCAAGGTCTTCCTAGCAGCTGCCTTTCTCACCATCGTTCTAGTTTTAGTCGGAACTCGAGGGGCAGCTGACTTAGGAATTGCTGGTTTCTTGGAAGCCGATTATGGGTTATCACCGTTTCGCATTATAACCTTTTTCGGCGAGTCTTTGCGTAAAAGAACCACGTGAGTGGCGGGAAAAACTCAAGAGGTAGCCATCGCTGTGTAGGCTCAGGCCATCTTGTTGCCGCAAGGAGAAAAAATGAATCGATAAAGGATCAATTGCAAGTCGCATCAAGAAAATTTGCAAGTAGTGGTACTGCTCCACGGGATGTCGTAATCGACATCAAGCTGTTTCAACAACGGTCCCGAGCCCTGAAGGCATGAGTTTTCCACATCATCCACCAGTCCTCGAAGCCGTCAGTTGATGAAGAGAAGGTGAGGTCGTTTGGAATAGGGATGGGCAGAGCATCAAAGAAAGAGTAACACCTCTGACTGGTGAGAGGATCAGGCAGGTCGGCTCTGCACTCCGTGAGTTGATGGAGAAAGAGATGGGAGGTACTTGCCCAAGGCCAAATTGCCGCCACTACGACCGGTGGTAAAATTCATACCGCTTGATAATTCATTGGATGTGCTCATGCCAACCGGAAGGAAACAGGACGGATCACAATGGAAAAAAAGTTGCCGAGTCTTTGGTGTCATCGGCAAAGTTATCTAACTCAAGGAGAGTGGATTTTGAAATGTTCGATTCTTCCATATAAGGGAAGAAGGTAGGATTGCCTAGGCCTTGGAAGAAAGTCTTGAACCACTTGGTCGCTTCCTTAGGGGATAGTTCTTTGCTGGCACTGTATAAAGCTTGGCCATAACTAGTGCATCGGATTTGTTTCCTTTAACATCCGGAAAAGTACAACTCGCCGGAAGGGAAGTCGGGATATGGTTTTGGAAGTACAATTGAGCCCATAATGAATGAACCACCAAGGACCACTGTTTTGACCGCTATGCCGGAGAACAGACAGACATCAATTGGAGGTATCGATAGACTTCTCCAAGAAACAATTTGCGAGGCCAAGTTGAGTACCTTTGGCCGCTCATGGGCTAAGGAGAGATAGTTTTTGGTTGGAGCAAGGAAGGGCCACAGAAGATGAAATGCTCTAGCCAAGTTGAGAAAAGGTCGTATGTTCTTTCTCCGAAACGGCCCTTTGTTTTCATATGGCGTTGGAGATAAGCACCCCAACTTACAATCTGCTTTGGAAGACAGTTTGTAGGGGACTGTGGTTTGAAAGCGGAGAATTGGGTGATGTAACATCTAGACCAGTAATCATCACCACGCCTAGCAAGGTTGGTGACATAGGGCCATGGCCGAACATAAAGCAATTGAGCGTCGGACCAAGTAGCCGATGGTTTTGAGAAGATTCTCGTGTTTCTCAAGAGGAGATAACGATAGATGCAAGGCATCGGCTATTCCCAAAGTTTCCCATTGGGATTGGTAAGCTCTAGCTACTCTCAACCAAGAAACCCAATGTTCGGGGGATTAGTCCAGGCTCATGGCGGTCGGCCCAAGAGTTCAGATCTAGGTCTTGGCTTACGAAGGATTCTATTTGCTTCGCAAGAAATCGGATGGGCAGGACTAGAATGCATCGAGGGCCAAGACAGAGAGAATTTGGGAGGGAAGGATGCGGCAGCAGGATGTCTGAGACCTAGAAAATTTAATGGTGGGATAAAGGCATTAATTCAGGTGTTCGCCATCAAGTTCTAACATTGCGTTCAGACTGCGAGGGGTAAGCGTACCTTCAGACCGGAGACCTCTGGATTGGTGTTGGACGATTCTGCCATCTGGTTTGCCGGCGGAGATGGATCTGTGTAGAGTGAGGATTGGGGGTTCTTGTTGCTGTGAGCTCGATCTGGTCGGTTGGCAGTTGGGGATCTAGGTCGCCCTTTTTGAAGAGAGTCGCAGGTTACCGTTTGAAACTAAGAAGTGGCCGTTTAGGTTTGCTTAAATATGCGACTGAGTTTGACCTTGTCAACGATTTCGGGAAAGCCGATGTGCATCGGCTCTTTGAGTTGTAGCTTGGTTGACTGTGAGAACATGACAAGGTGAAAGCCGATGCGTTGCTATCGGCTCCTGGAGCATCGACGTATTTATGTTATCGACAAAATTGGGGCGGAAGGACAATCTGTGAGAAACGGATTTTTCATTCATTCATTCAAAAGCAGATTGCTTAAGCGGTGATGGATTACAAAGGGGCCTACTACTACTACTCATTCGCTATCGGTTCCTAATCTAGGCCGAGGTCGTCGTCATCATCACCGCCGTCTTGTGCGCCATCCTCGGCCTTCCCTTCGTTCTTCTTCTTCTTGAAAGCCATAGAGGCTCCTCGTCCTCGTCGTCGTCGTCTTCGCTGGACCCGTGCGGAAGTACTTCACCGCCGGTACTCTTGAGGAGGTGTCCTCCTCTTCTCTTCTTCGGAGGAGTCGGCCGTCCCGTGACATGGTGTCATCATTGCCGTCTCGCCTCATTCCCATCGGCGAGGAATCTGCAGTCCTCCTCGCCGTCGGTCATGGACGCGTCGTCCTCCGACCAGACAAGTCCCAACCCTCTCGTCCCACCATTGTGGGGCGAGAGTGTTATCTGCCGCCATCGGCGGTGTTCAGCGTCGGCTCTCGGTCGCTCATCGAGTTGGAGGCATGGGAAGACACGGAGGAAGCGGAGGAGGCCATGGCAAGAAAGAGGGTTTTTCGCGGAGGAAGAAGGGTTTTCGCAACCTGGAGGAAGATGGGGACCGCGAACTGTTCAGCTGATTTAAATAAGGGAATAGTGGAGAAAGCGGTTCAATGCCATAGCGGTTTCCAGTTACCTTTGCCAAAATCGTCAAATCATGCCTTCGCGCAGAGTTGAGAAGACAGACATCATGATGAAGGGTAGCGTGGACGATTCTGTTACGCCACGCGTCATCGACGCCCGATAAAAAAAAAAGAGGGGAAGAAGAAAAAAAACACACACACAGAGTGGTTTTGGAATTATCATTGCCAAAACCAGGGGGGCATGTGTTATCACCGTATTTTGGCCAAAGACGGAGATGGGCCGTGATCAAGATGGGCTTGGAAGATACGTATATTCAACGTGTTGTTGGATCGGCCTAGTGTGTGGATTTGGGCTAAATTGCCCGTGTATCTTGTATCATAGTAGGTTTCGTGTTTGTTTAGGTTCCGTTTATGTTTAGGTAAAGATAGAGTTGTAGAGTTATTCCAAAAGTAGGGAGTCTCCGGACTATAAATATGTACCTAAGGTTATCAAAGAAAGGAGGACAACCACGTTCACAACAAACACAATCTCGGCGCATCGCCACCCCTTGTTTCTAGGGTTTCTTTCGGGTAAGTGCCATGCTGCCTAGATCGCATCTTGCGATCTAGGCAGTATCTACTTATGCGTTACCTGGTTTTACTCGTACTGAAGCGTTGTTGATGGCGAGTAATACCATTATCATAGATTGTTTGAGGCTAGCATCGGTGCCTTTTCTTTATTATCATTGAAGTCATGCTACCTCTAGCCATCTCGCTACCCTTGCACCTTTTCCCAAAGTGTAAGGGTAGCATCTTGCTTGATCTTTATTTAGTCGATTCGATCTGTTACAGTTGTGCCTTATTTACCAAGGTTTAGTTTAATATCTACGTAATCAGGCCTTACAAACGGGTTGAACGATCCAGTAGTACATAGGGATGTGGCTTATTCGTTCTAGAGAAGTTGTTCCGGTAATTGACTTTACGTTGGTTGTTAGGCCTCCTCTAGGGTTAATATTCTTCATCTTTTGTACGTACCAGGCTCAATTACGTGTAGGACGTTCCAGTTACGTGGTGAAAACATTAAACTGTCGTAGATCGACTTAACTTGTAGTGATCAAGCAAAACCCCATGTTATCGTGAATCCAATGCAGAACCATGGGGCAATCGGCTCTAGGAGCCGATTTACAGGGAAACCTGGGAGCCGGTCACGGCTCGAATTTTACGTATACTTGTTTACCATGCAGGAAATCAATCGGAGCAATCCTTCACCTTTCTGACCAGGTATAGGTCAGGTGGCACGCCCTCGAACCAAGCCAGGACGTGTGCCGGAGTTTTTGCGGGCCGTCGCCAGAGGGACCAGGGCCCACCAGCAGTCCTGGGAGCCTCCCGGCTCTCCGTGATGCCCGTCGCTGCTCGCCGGTGGGTTTTGGCAGACAACAGTAACATGGTGGATTGAGAGGGATCAAGGAGAAACTAGGTGGAGGGGGGAAGTGGTGTGATATGCATGCCTACTATGCCGAGTACACTTGTCTTTTTGAGCTTGTATTATGTAGAAACATGTATGCTCGTACACCGAAGACCACATCGATGAGAAGATACAACACAACACGCCGATTTATCTTTCTTTATTAGGAGGGATCAATTCATCTATCATGTATGTTTGTAAAACGATCAATGTTTTGAACACTGACATTTATATGTTCTGCATTGTTTGATCCTTATTTTCTAAGTGTACGAGTATAAAGTAGCAATTTTATTGAAACTGTGAATTTATGTTTTTCCTAACCTCTAATGTTTCGATACTAGTTACATCGTAGTTTGAAAGTTATAGAAGTTTCATGAAATGAAGTCATACATGGTTGTACTTCTCGATAACAACCAATGCCGGTGCCAAGGGATTTCGGTGTAGTCGTTTTTTTTGTTGGCAAAAAAGGCATAAAGCCATATATTAATCTGAAATAGGTGTTTACAAGAATATCCTTATAAGAAGAAATAAAACATAAGTTCTTATCCAACACCATCTTCCCAGTGCATCCCTCGACGACGCGCCGTGAGTAAAGCTCGATGTCTCCTCTGAATCTCCGACGTAGCATAGCTCGTGCCTGAGAAAATTTGAAAAAAAACCTAGGTGCATGTAGAAGCAACAGCTAGATAGTCATCGACGTAGATCAGAATGTGCCGGTGGCCACGATCTTGAAATATCACCGCCCCAGAAAAGCTAGTACCGAGAAGAGCCAGGAGATAATCTCAGCTTCGGCGGCCAGACAGGGATGGTGTCACCAAATCATCTATATGCACGAGAAACATCACAAAAAAGAACTATAAAATAATTGAAAATATGTTGATGCTATGAATTTGACAACACACATCATTTTGATCCAGGAACCACTATCTATCGAGAGTTAAGCCGGGCGGTAATAACAAGACAACGAACGAAAGCCACACACGCGCGCGCGCGTTATGATGGCTATATATCTTGTTTTCTCTTAAAAATGAATAGCATGATGACAAATTCGCAGTGGCGTGGACCACCACGTCGTTTTTGCACAAAGCTGAACATTTGGCTAACCCTTGCAGGCTAATAATTAACTACTGGTGTTAGGGCCGGCCGATCGATCGATCGGTCGACCTTTTCCCTTTGTCGCTTTCTCTCCCGTGATCTCCAAATCAAATCGTTTTTTTCGTACGTAGTAGTCTCGTTGATCCGGATTAGAAGAATAGACTGTGATTTACACGTATTTTTTTTGGGTAACAAAAGTGATTTATATATGTGTTGCCAGAGAAAAGAAATCGCTATATCTCCGCGGCCCATGGAGCCCCCAGGATGAGCATCTCCAGGAATTCAAACCGGCGATGATATGGTTTGCAACCGTACTACTACTAGTGTATTATATAATGCGATTTTTTGTGAGAGAAGAAACGTGTGCCGTGGGCGTGGACGCGTCGTCTGGTCTCTCCCTTTGCCGTCGCTGTTTTCTTTCCCGAACAAGTTGGTGAGGATCGCTCGCCCATTACCCAGTTGTGGAGGAGAGGGTTCAAAGCGGAAAGGTCAAGCAAGGACAAGCTGCGGCGGCATGGCGGCCGGCCGATCCGATGGGACTTTGAAAAGAACCGCGAGACGATATTTTTCTCTAGGGGTCCGGTCCGGGTTTCGGAAAGCGGGGCGGGACAGCGACGAGAGACGGAGGACGGACCACGGCCGGCGGGGCCGGCCCACGTACGGCCTGGTGGTGGTGGACTAAGGGGCGACCGGGCGTGCAGTCGGAGGAGGAGGAGGCCGACGCGTCGGCGGCAGCGCCACCAGTTCTGTTTGTTTGTTCGTTCCTAGTGACCCGTGATGCCGTCTGACGATGATGATGCTTTATATATATCACGTTTTTATTTCTGTCAAATCTTCAATAGTATGGTGGATGAGGTGTCTAAAACAACTGCAGGATGGATGGTGCAATGACGCTGAAGAGACTTTGCGTCTATGCGGCATCTCCACTTGACTACCCAGGACGCTGATCCGGACGTCGAAAACCGGCCCAGTCACGTATCCAGGAACCTGAATTTGGGTCAACTTTGGTCTAGACTATCCATGCTATACCCAGGATCCCGGGTATGCTCTGGGAACACCGGACGCAGCAAATTGGCCGAGTGGACCAGCAATGACATGACAGTCGTCGTCATCCTTCCGTCGTTTTCTTTTCCGCCTCGCCTACGCTCCTCCGCCACGAACTCGGCCTATAAAATGCATACATCTCGCCGTCTCCCTTCACAGTCCCTCACACCACTCCCAACTCCGACGAACTCCGGACGCTCGTACCTTTCTTCCTCCTCAACTCCGCCGAAAAGCCATGGCGAGGATTTCTGCGACGACGATCTTGCAATGGGAAGCACCACTGCTCCACGAGGCTATCTACGACGCCACCGGACACTCGTCTCGCCGCTGGCAACTCGGACCGACGGATCTCTATTCCACGGTCTTACCGACGAGGACCTCGCTGGAGAGATCCAGGCGGCTATCGCCGTCATGCAAGACCCGGATCTCACCAAGGATCTTGGCAACCTGGTCTTTTGGAGGCAGTTCTTCGCTGACAGGAGCCTCGAGGAACTCGCCCGACACGAGGGACCGCCGGGCTCGCCGCCGCCGCATCACAATGTTGCTTTTCGCCGCCGCTTCTGGAGCGTTCCAGGGCGAACTCTCGCCGCCGTATGGAGCACATCCAGGCCGGCAACAACCCCCGCCTCAGCCTGTAGATGCGGCGTCCGACGTTGACCACGGCGGCGGCATTTTCCTAGTTATTAATAAATTCAATGTAATATGTGCGTCCTTGCCCTAATTAATGAAATTTCTATTCGCCCAAATTTCGCTTAGTTTAACTGAATTTTGTCAAACCTAGAAACTCGACCTAGGTACGCGAGTGGGAAGCTCGGTGTTTTCAGACCAAAAATACGTTTCGTCTGGCCAAAAAATTCCGGGTTTCAGCCTGAGTTCATCCAACGAGTGGGGATGCTGTAATGGTTTGGCACTCTCCACCATATGGAGGCATGGACACGAATACGCATGGACCACCATAGTTCTTCGGTTTGGTGAAGGAGGAGACACCAGCATAAACATTAGCTCCTTCTCCCATTAGCTGGGGTTCACGATAGCAATGGGGGTCGTCCAATCCCACATTACCCGTGGGGATTTACCCGACCAATGGCTAGGGACGGTCAAATTGCACACTTACTGCAAGTATACCATTTTTTACTAAGTACCGTAGAAGGCAATATTTCGTGTGCAAACTTTTAGAGAATGAAAAAGAATGCACTCTTATTTATCACGACTTGAGCTATAAAAGATGACATTTCAAGAACAAGTCCAAAGTGTGCTTGTGTGCGAGTTGATTGTTGAGTCTAGGAACATGAAAGACATATTTGGCCATCACTACGGGAAAAATTATCGTTGCCCTCGTCCCCATCCTTTGCCGTGTGCCAACAGGCCCGGAACACAGCAAATCTGATCTCTTCCATGTGGAAATTTAGAAGCACACGGCAAATAAAACGTACATGGCACAGTAAAAGCACACGGCAAAGAATCAAACACGATAATGGACAAACCATGGCACACGACAAAGAAAATCCACACGACAAAGAAAATCCACACGACAAAAGCACTAAGGACACACGACAAAGATCTGTGCACGACAAAGACGTGGGCCCCGCGGCCCCGCAGGGGCACCCGCCTGCAGGGCGGACGGTGAAATCTTTGTCATGTGCCCTCGCTGTTAGGTAACTTTGCCGTATGTATTCACCTGTATACACGACAAATAATTGTTTTTCTCTTTTCTTTTCTTTATTTAGCAAGGCTTTTATTATATACATGTTAGGTGATGTTATTCATAGAATCATGAGCACACACATATGAATAGGTTGTTGTGGTCTCACTACATTTCCCTTATACGATTAGGTTTCGCCGGAACACAGGGAGTTTTCCCCTTATATAAGTTCAGAACCTTCACTTTTATGTTAAAGCGCATGGATGCGAAGGGGGACACATGCACCCAGAGACTAGTAGGTTTTGTATGTTTTAACATAACACTACACTTTCATGCATGTGACACAACAAAGGATGCTCACACGGTAAATACAGGACACACGGCAAAGTGCAGCAGCACGACAAAGATTAAAAACACACGACAAAACTTGTTCACGGCAAATACCCGCTAGCTTCGTCAAATGGACGGAATCGTTAAGTCGCTTTACTTTGCCATGCAAAATACAGACGACAACGCCTTTACCGTGTTTTGGGTGCCTAAACACACGACAAAGATCTTTTGCTGTGGCGATCGCTGCAGTGTGGCTTTTACACACGGCGAAGCCTGTGCTGTGTTCCACGTGGCCTTTGCCGTGTGGATATGCCCACACGGCAAAGAATGCCTCTGCTGTAGTGCATGCAATGAGCAATGCAACAAACCCAGGCCAAACCCTAGATTGATATTTCATATATTCTAGATCTTTCTTTATGTACATTGACAAATAACACTTATATTTACTTGCACCTAAAATCGACGGCCATGCACTCTAGGTACTTTCGTGAGCTTTGCAGCTCTACAACATGATATTTAAGAAATATAAAATTAGACACTAACGCATGCTTATATTTTGCAATTCACGAAGTGGCTTAAATTGTGAAGACATGATTTTGGTATTTTGATTCCCCTCTGGTCTAGAGTATTTTTGTTTAAATTGTTTTATGAGGCACAATGTCTTGAAAACGAAATAACTAACGTCAATATTTCTTGAAAAATATGCTCTCAATTTGGCGCAGCTGTATCTTTCATAGTCTAATTAAATATATAGATAAAAATATTGTATCTTGTAGTACTAATATATATATATATTATGTGTATATTTTTTACTAGGTATAATAGTAAATTCGCCCTCGTTAAGATAAATTTCAAGAGATAAAAAAGGTAAAAACAATTTAGTATAAATAAATAAATAATAGCCATGTATGGAGTCCAGCCTCGGATCCACGCCATAATAATCCGCTAACCTCTCAAACATGTCATCATTTACTATCTCTAGCCATGTCTCCTTGCTTAAAACTATGACAACACAACATCGCTTCCTTGATATCCTCAACACGGGAGTTTGGGTTAACCAACAAGTGTGACATTTCTCCTACTTGATCCTTGAAATGATACCGGGGGTCCATCGTTTTTCCGGAACAAACCGATGGTAGGCCAACAAGTACATATTACGGTCACAAATCAACAATTGTATGATGGACACACGCTTATTGGTACTCATAAGCCTCACTATGGGATAGCTTTGGTTTCTTGTCGTCAGGTTGGCTGATGGTTGTCATAGGGTCGCCCTTGTATATAGCTGGGCAGACGAGGAACATTCCTAGTTTCTTTCGATGTAGAACATCACACAACATGTGTAGTCTTCCGTCAACATCCAACTTCATTAAAGGGCCCACACAAGATTGCTACATCTATGCATATATATATATATATATATATATATATATATATATATATATTGAAACGACAAGGTCGATAACTTCATACACTTGTACATTTTCTAAGAAAAATAAGATTGGAGCCGGACATATAATATTATTTCACAAAGAACATATAATTTTAGAACATTTTTAACTCAGTCCCTAAAGGGATTCACATAGGGAAACAAAATAAATTTGACCTACGAAAACCATCAAGATCAAACTATGAACACCAACGGTGCAGTGGAGATTCGTTTGTTGCTGAAGTTCTTGATAGAGAATCAAAAGTATGATTCCTCTACAAGTATCCATGCATATGTTGCCTTCAATCTAGTAGAGATTTCCTGTCTAGGGAAAAGAACTACCGAGGTTCGTGCAACCTTCTGGCATATGTATATGAGAGAGAGATCTTGGGGAAGGAGAGGTGCAACCAACGAGCGATAAAATTGCATGCTCTAGGTTAGACCCTCCTCTCTTTTATGTATGAGAGAGAAGGAGGGGTGCACCAAAGCACCCCCTAGGAGTTGGCGGCCAAAACCCTAGTCGCCCCCTTTACTTGCCCTCCAAGATGATGGGGACGCATGGGATATCCCCCATACATGGTGCATGGCACATGTGGGCATCCCACATGGGTCCCTATTATTATTTACAATAAATTATAAAACATATGGAAAAAATGATTCCCTAATTAATTGGACTAGAGGTATATTAAATATAGGAGTACATACACCAATGTTGGAAAATGTGATGCCTAAATGATGCTTAAGCATGCTTAGGCACTACACGGTGGGAAAACGCCTTGCTTAGGGAAAATGCAGAAGTCTAGGCAGGGAAAGTAACAAATAGTCTTATTCCAAAATAAATCATGCTATATTGTAATGAATAGACAAATGGATCATATTACAATCGTATTTGTTAGTATTTTACTAATTTACATACTTTAATTAATGTGTATTCACATATAAGAACTCATGTACTTGATGGTAAAAACTATAGGATTTATTTGTTAGAGATATGCCGTAGAGGCCAATAATAAAGATGTTCTTATTGTTATATGTCATATGTTTATAATAGTTTTATACCATGCTATATCTGTGTTAAGCAGAAACATTAACACACGTGTGTATGTAAATAAACAAAGTCCCTAGTAACCTATAGCCGACTAGCTCGTTGATCAAACGATGATCGAGGTTTTCCGATCATGAACATTTATGTCAATTGACAACGGGGTCATGTCATTGGTCGACCATAGTGTTATGATGATATCCAGTCATAAAGTTCAACAATGCAATATCTAGTAAAACGTAGTAACTCACTCCTTTGACCGTGAGATCGTATCTAATCACTATCACCTGAGGTTGCTTTAACTGCATCAACCGTCACACCATAACATGGTGATCATAAAGGTGTATATAAGGTATTTCAAAGGGATAGGTTGAGGCGTATGCATCGAGATTGGGATTTTCCCATCTAGGTGACAGATAGATACTCTAGGCTCACTCAGCGAGATTAGATCTATGAGGTTGCAAGCATGTGTGATGAAATATCACGAGAACATGTAAATGTGTTGGTCGGTAACAAGATCGAACTAGGTATGTCGATACCGAAGATTAGATCTTGGACAAACCAAGTATCGAAGAGCAAAGAGAATGAGACTCGACGTTTAAGGTTCAAGTGATCAAGTAATTCATGGAATGCATGAGGGGCATCATGGGTTTAAGGTTCAAGTGATCAAGTAATTCATGGAATGCATGAGGGGCATCATGGGTTTCCAGATCCTGTTGTTGATCATTGATTGGAGAGATATCTCAATCATGTCCGCGTATTTCCCAACCGTAGGGTGACACACTTAAGCAGGAGCGTATTTATCAGGTAGGCTTAGTTAGACTGAAGCCTACCCTCTAGTTTTGCAAGAAAAACTATTGATTATGCATGCTTAGTGCATTTAAGTGTGGATACAAGTTTCAGTTTTGCTACACGGAGGAAAGAAAGAGCACTAAAATAAGGTAGTTCGTGATTTTGACCTGTTGGTACGAGCACTAGGACTTCGCTGCATGTGGGAGTACAAGGCTACATGCCCAACTATGGCCCAGTTGAAAGAGTGATCAAACGACATTTCAGAAGCTAATTGAGTGTTCTATAAAAACCATCTAGCTGAACATTTGATTGGGAAATTGATGGACTGTCCGAGTGAGAGGTCTTCAAAAGTATACAAATACTAAAATAATAAAAAGCTTCAAAGCCATTCAATTGTTTCCAAGGGTTTTTATGTAATCACCATCTTCAACTTACTAACGTGTCACTTATCTTTCAAATTTGGATGCCCAGGTTAATTGATGTTTGGCGCAGTATTCTAAGTTGTGTGTTACCTTTTCTTTGTAGTATCTTAGTGTTTCATAATTTTACTTCCTTTTATTTCTATGCTATAAATTAATGCGTGGATCCCAACTGTAAAGAAGACTAGATCATGTTTTCCATATTGACATCGGTTTAGCTTAGTGTTTTGTAATTTTGAGCCCACCCTCTGATCTTATCCTAGATTCACCACTGCACTTAAGGGTAGAGATGTTTAGGGTTAATCCGAGATCGTAAAAGAATAGAAAAGAGAGAATCAAAATCCTTCCGGGAGAATCCGAAGTAATCGGAGGGGCTAGAAAGGTGTTTCGAAGTGAAACGAATTAAATAATGTATATTTAATATTAAATTAATTAAATAATATTTAACAATATATTTAATTTGATTAAAAAGGCATCCCACCTATGTGGGCTTTCTACGGTGCCCCATGATATCTGATGATGATGCTTTATATCACGTTTTTATTTTTCTCAAATCTTCTATGGTGGATGAGGTGTGTAAACAGCTGCAAGATGGTGCAAGGACGCCGAAGAGAAGAGACTTTGCCGTCTGTGTTGACAGAATGGTTTGGCACCCTCCACCCTATGGAGGCATGGACAGGAGCATATGGAGCACCTCTCGCATGGACCACCATAATTATTTCAGTTCTGGTGAAGCATGAGACACCGTGTAAACATTAGCTCCTTCTCCCAAGAGCTCCCCCCAACCCCCCCAACACACAGGGCTGGTCCTAAGATTTCGGGGAACCGGGGCAAAATTAAAATATGGGGCCCTTTACTATAAATTTCTTTTTCATTTGGGTAGTAATATGCATATATGCAATGATGAAAAATAAACTTCAAGTATACCCAGATGCAATATACACATAAAAATAACCATCTTTACATTTTACCTTAAATTTTTCTCCGTAAATTCATAGAAGCAAAGTCACTAACGATGCAATCAATCAATCTTGTCTAATAACTTCTTCTCGATCAATAGAGTTGTCAAACCATTTAAACTCTTGAGACATTACTGATCTCAAATAGTTCTTCAATAATTTCAACTTTGAAAATCTTCTTTCAGTTGATGCAACAGTCATGGACATACTAAGTAAGATATGATAGAAATAGAAATATTAGGATAGCAATCCAATTGTCTGACACTAACCCTCATCAATACTAGCAGATTTTATCGGAGATGAATTAAATATGTGCTCATGATCACTTACATTGTCATCATTCGTGTTGATGTCAATGTTGTCCTCTGTATAAGTATCATCTTCTAGATCAACATTACTCCGTTTCCCACAGAACTAGTGCCAACTTATCTGGATTTCTCGAAGTGCTCGCTCTTTAAAAAATTATGAAGAGATCCTCTATGTGATTCTATCAATTTTTGTTCTTGCTTCCTCTTTTTCTTCTTCTTAGCACCAGATTTAGGTGCCATAACCAGTTAACTACACTAAAAGTAGTAAGAAAAATAGGTACTAATCAGAACTAGAAGTTTAGAATTAGAGCATACATCAATCAAGTCCATATAGATTCAAATAATTGGGTAGCGGGAACATATGTTTTGATACCTTTTGGCGCAAACTGGGATCGAACCATCGGTGAACGGTCGTCCATGGAAATAATCAAGACGATTAGAGGCGATGTGCGACAGGCGATTGATTATCGTGTGCCTGTGTCCCACTGTGTCAACTATGACTCCCTGTTTACGATCGAGACGACGAGTTAGGTGAACAGCCAAACGAGTCACTAGACACTCATTTATTTTTCTTTGACGACTAGTTCTACCGCTAGATCTAATCACATCCTCTCATTCCTTTTATTTTTCTTTGACGTGAAAATGCCCCAATCTGGCCCGTTGAACTGCTACTCTCTATTATCATTTTAGATCTACACTATATAAATAAATACATGGGAAGGGCCCCTAATATTTTTGGACCCAGGGCGGCTGCCCCTTCAGACCCACCCCCAAGGGCCGGCCCTTCCCACACACACATCACCCGTGGGGATTTTTACCTGACCAATTGTCTAGGGACGGCCAAATTGCACACTTACTGCGAGTATATCATTTGTTTTACCAAGTAGAAGGCAATATTTCATGTGCAAACAATAAAGAATGAAAAATAATGCACACGTTATGCAACTTGAGGTATAAGATGATATTTTCAAGACAAAGTTCGAAATGTGCTTGTGTGCGATTTGATTGTTGAGCTTAGGAACATGAAAGACATGTTTGGACACGAGAAAACCAACAAACAAGTAATGCAACGATTCGAGGTCAAACCCTAGATTGATATTTCATATATTCTAGATCTTCCTTTTGTACATTGATAGCTAACACTTATATTTGGTTGCACCTAAAACCGATGGCCATGCACTCTAGAAACTCCCGCAAGTTTAGCAGCTCTCCAACATGGTATAAGAAACTAAAATAGGCCCTAACGCATACTTATATTTGCAGTTCACCAAGTGGCCTAAATTATTCTGTGAAGACATATGCTTTTGATATTTTGGTTTCCCTCTAGTCTAGAGTAATTTGGTTTAATACAATTGTTGTAGGAGGCAATGTCTTGAGAAAGAAGTAACTAATGTCGATTTTTCTTGAAATATGTGCTCTCAATTTGGCGTAGTTTCATAGTCTAATTAAATATATAGATAATAATATTGTATCTTGGTGTCTATGTATATTATTATGTGTATATTTTTACTAGATATAATAGTAAACTTGTCCTCGTTAAGATGAATCTCAAGAGATAAAAAGGTAAAAAAATTAGTATAAATAAATAATATTCATGTAGTTTTGCCTAGGGCCTGCACCATAATTCGCTAACCTCTCGAACAAGTCATCCTTTACTATCTCTAGCTGTGTCGCCTCGCACAAGACTATGGCAAACAACACAATGCTTGCTCGATATCCTCAACACTAGAGTTTGAGTTATCCAACACGAGTGTAACATGTTTTATAGAGTTGCATACTCTCCACATGGAATGGTGGTGCTCTCCTTATGTGTCACTGCGATGCCCGTCATCTCCATAAAAATTTTCTAGCTGAATGAAGTGTGGATTATGGTAGAACAACAAGTACATGCTACAGTCAGAAATCAGCAACTTTACAATGACCATGCTCTTATTGGTAATCACAAGTCTCACTACGAGGTAGCTTCGGTGCCCCGTGGTCTGGTGGGCTGGTGTCACTAGCAATATGGCCCCCCCTTGTAGACAGCTGGGCAGATGAGAAACTCTCTGTGTTTTTTTCGATGCAGAATATTGCACAACCCACCCAATCCTTCGTCAACATCCAACTCCATTACAGGGACATACTGTACATGATTGCTATATTACTGCATACATATATAGTTTGAAACAACAAGGTATATAACGTCCTACAATTGTACATTTCAAAGAAAAATAAGATTGGATGACGACCAAACCCTGATCACAAAAGGAGATATACAATACTATTTAACAAAGAACATATAATTTTAGAACACTTTTAATTCGGTCTCTAAAGGGATTCACATATGAAAACAAAAAAATCGGCCTATGGGAACCATGAAGAACAAACTGTGGAGAAATCACATATATACTATATATTATAGCTTTATCCCATGTTTATTGGAAAACTAATGATTCACATTTCTGGACTGGTCTGATGGTGACAAAGAAACATTTATTTCGCTTTGGATCTTTTTTGATTAAGGATGTATCCGAGATTCGGTTCTGGAAGGATAAGTGTCTAGGCAACACTACACTCCGGGAATAGTATCCAACTTCGATATTGTTTGTCACAAGAGTGATACAATCACCATGGTTTTGGAGTCTTTCCCTCTAAATGTGATGTTCAGAAGAGATTTGCTTGGAACAAGACTTGTTACTTGACAAACCTTGCTTGGGCGCTTGGCCTCTGTTCAACTAACACTTGGGCATGATGAATTTTGATGAAATCTTCATGAGAATGGTGAACTCAGTTGCTTCTATGTACAATGCACTAGTCCAAGTACGTTAATCAGGTTCATGCAGGTTAACAAGTGACAATATCGTTTCTCCAATCCGAGTGACATGATTGCAGGTTAACTTCAGAATGAATATCTTTATGTTGATTTTTTTATTTCGTTGGTCAATAGATGTCTCAATTCTAACTGATTCATGATTGTAATAATTTGAATATCTTAAACTATGCAATAAAAAAGTATGTGTGTATTTATTGATGAAGAAGCCGGGGCACAGTTCCCCATTTCAAAAAAAACTTATAAACAGAGCACAATAGGCTTCTTTTAAAAAAAAGCATGAAGTTTTTTTCCCACCTTGCTCCGATCGAGGTGAATAAAATGCATCAGGTGCGCGATACAAACTCCGCTGGGCCAAAAACGTTCTTACTACAGCTCGAGTGAGTTTGGGCCGACAAACGGAGTTACACACATGACTACTGCTCGAGTGAGTTTGGCCCAGTTAGTCCATCGTTCACCGGCAGCCGGCCGTTGTCATGGAGATGGGGTCAGCGGCGGCGGCGGCGGCGGCGAAGAGAGAGCGCGAGACAGAGGCGCGGGAGGCAGATAGGAAGAAGGCAGCGGCGGTGGTGCGGACGGGGAAGCCGGATATCTCGTGGGCGATGCGCGATTGGGTCGACGAGCTGAGGCTGAAGCGCGCGGTGGCGAGGCTGAACAAGGAGAACCCCAACGCGCAACCGATTGTGCTGGAAAAGCTCACGGCGGAGGAGCGGGTGGCGCTGATGCAGCAAGAGAAGGAGTGGACGAGGAAGATGGAGGCGGTTCTCTCGGTCCAGAGGGAGGCGGACCGCCAAGCGAAGGAAGCCGAGAGGGCCCGGGCGCCGCCGCCGCCGCCAAAAGATCCCAGCAAAGACAAGTGGCAGTTGGATTATGACTTTGGCCGCAAAAAATTGGAAATGAAACTGGCAAGTGAGGCCGGCTTCTCGGACTTCTCCTTCGAGGAAAACAGTAAGTGCGGTATTCCCCCAATGTTTCAAAGTTATACCATTAATCACTAGTTAACTGCTTTGCACGTCATTTTAGAACTCAAATAGACATACTTACAAACATGTCAAAACAATATGGAGTATCGTCGACATTGTTGAATTTATATGTATTACCAAATAAATATGCGCCACAGTTTCAGAGTAGTGCCCATAGAATAACACTGAATACTACTGTTCGACATGAGCTTATCCATAATTTTCAGCACAACTATGTCATATAGGTACAGTTTTTCATATTTTTCATAATATCTGAACCAAATTAGGTGATGTTCAAAAAGAAGAAAAGGTCTGAAACATCGACACACAAAGCCATTTTCCTTGCCTTCAACCACCAGTTTCAGTGCTTAAATAGGTATAGCTTGGGATGGGAAAATTATCCATTCTCTGAAATTGATCCAGACAAGTTGTGTGAATCAGCAGTGAACAAACTGGTGATTACAATCTTCATTCACCGTAAGCGTGCAGGTTGGGTTGCAAAATTACCCCGCCAAATCTTCTAAAAAAATGAGACCATTGATGATTTATTAATATATATTTTTCTTAACATGATAAGGGGTATTCAATAATGGCATGTTCTCTGCTTCAAACAAGACCACAACCTTCAACATGGTTCTTGTAACCTCTAAAGCTAGAACAATCAAACAGCATCTAAAATTAGAGCAGAGTTAAACAAAAAAAAATCATCATTTAGGGAGTATGAAGAACCAAGGTCTAGTATTACACTGACGTAAAAGAAAAATACATCTAGTTACAGCGTGGTCTTTCTTGCAAGAGAAATGTAGTGCTGCTAAAAAAAAGTGCTACCCCGGACAAAGGAAAAGAGCATCTAGTTTCAGCAGCAGGATTAGAAAAAGATTTTTTTACCTATAAATTAGTAGTCAGTGATCAACATACCTATCTATTATGGTTGAATGCAAAGCATGTTTTCATAGAGGAGACAAAAGTGCAATGATGCATCACATTATCATATAAATACGTCCTTGTAGACAATATTTTTGGTACTTTTACCTTGTGAGTCAGTATCCTTGTTTGGCTTGGTGAGTATTCTTGTTGTTTCCGAGTCACGATAATACTTCTGGTCACAAGCATTTGTTCGAATAATACCGATTGTATGGATACACTAGATGGATATATGTCTGTTTAGTTCCATTAATCAAAATATCTACAAACAATAAAGTTTTACTAATGATGACAAAGTTTGGAGTGAAGAATTTTATTTCAGTTTAGGTGATTAGAAATATTAAAGACACACCTAATTTCCTATTTGATGACCGTTAGTCAGGTACATCTGTAATATCTTGAATCAGGCTCCGTCCTTGTATTTTGGCGGATTTTGCTGTATGAATATCAAACTCCCCTTCATTCCTTTCTAGATAATAGTCCGTACGTGACTCCACTAAGGCCCTGCAACATATATTGTATAAGTAAAAAATGCAACATAATAGACAACCTATTAGCAGAATTTGAGAAAACATGTGGCTGTGCTAACACACGAAGCTGAAATCACCTCTAACTATTCGACAAAGAACTAATTGTCGCAACTCTATTATTTATCACTGCTATCATCGAAACCTTTCTGTCATGTCGCACTGGAAAAAACATCACTGTCCATACGAAGATGGTTCGTTCACTTGAAATATTAAAATCACCTGTAGGAAAGTCTATTAGAAATTAAGAATAGATAGAAAAAGTATGGACATAAACACAAACAGTTGGTACTCACAGATAACGTGCAACTTACTCCTTTCTGAAATAGTGTGTAGGGTCAAGGATGATGTATTCAGTGCGTGGTTGGGCTGCACCGGTATGGCAGGGCTGCTCGCAGTGGAAACGCACACAGCGAGAGGCGAAGGAATTAGAATTCAAGGCCAGTAGTAGCCCTAGCACCGAAGGAAGAGGCGACCAGGGACGGCCTGAATCTGACGTCAATGGACTGGAAGCCTGAGACTGAGAAAACAAGAAGTGAGATGAGGTGGCGAGCGGTTGCCGCGGCTGGTGGTGAAGGAGTGTACAGCAGGAGATGTCAGGGAGCGATGGTGGCGGCGTCGGTGAGAATCTGTAGCGGTAGCAATAGATGGCGAGAGAGGAGCGACCAGCGGCGGCCTGAGTTTGGCTGATTTGGTCCGGAAGCAGTGTGTTAACTGTTGACAAACAGTTGGGACCTGGCAGCTCGCCTTTGGTGAGCTTGTAGTCGTGTAGAGTAGAGGATGTTGGGGGAAGAGCAGTGAGCACGAGCATGGAGGAGATGACGAACGTCAGCGGTGGAACTGCAAGCCACCGGAAGCTGCTAGAGATTTTTTTTGAAAGAACTCTAGGTGCTTCTACTCAAGCGCGCATTGAATAAACCAAATCGGGAGCGTGCGCTGGCGGGCCGCGAATCCCAGAGAATCTGGCCGTCCGATTTGATCCATCATAAATCCAACGGTAGATCGTCATCATAGTGACTTGGATCAACGGTTCGTATCTACTTTGGAATGCCATGATGAGAGAGAAAACATGTGGGGATTCAAACATTCAAAATTGATACACTATATAGGAGTATAGATATGTCTCGGATTAGAAGTGGGACACAATTCTGTCAATCTGTGCATATATTTTAGAATTATCTGTCTACAATCTGCTAACTATATAGAATTGTCCCGCAGCGCGTATCCCGGCCATGTGTTTCACGGACAACCCTATGCGTGATCACACCAGAACCAGGTGTACTTTGCAGATCTTCACCATCAAGGTAGCAGGATTAGATGGAGGCTTAAAGTTGCCCCTAGATGTTTATGGTATGGTCGCCGTGCGCGACAAACTGGATTACAGTCGCAACATTATCTTCAGCCGCACAAGGGACAACTTCCAAACGCTCACTGACCAGGTTATTTTGCTTGATCCTTCTATGCAGTATGATGCAATCTTTTCTGTTGATTTATCCCGAATTTGCTTCTACCTGGTTTAATTAAATCAACAGCCTTTGTTAATGAACTTTAGAGGCTGCTCCGTGTCTGTTATACCTGGCAAGTGACAACCCAGCATTATACTCCCTCTGTTCCACAATATAAGCCTTGGCTTATATTATGGAACAGAAGGAGTAGCTTTTTGATAAATACCAAGCTTCACAACTGTAAAAAAATTGCATGTGCTGTTTAATCTAGGGCATTGTAGACAACTCTATTTAGTTTGAACCAAACAACTTGATGAATGTAAACAGTTGATCATACGAGGGAACTTTGATCAGACACACATGGAAATAATCATCATGCAGTAGTAATAATTGATAGAATAAGTGTATATCTTCAGTGTGAATGGTGAACTATGAAAATTGAAGGAAGACTAATTTCTGTATTCTATAATTTTATGGGATATAAGCAGTCAACATGGATACCAAATCACATACTATAAGAATGTATGACAATTAACCTTATTTTCTATGTTGGAGTCTTCTATTCTTCAATGTAGAAGACTGAATTTGAGTGTAACCTATGTTGTTTTGGATGTCAACTTAACCAATTGTGTTGTATGCAGGATCCATGTTTAGTACTGACGGGTCCTAGCCGTGCTGTCTTCTATAGCGACAAGGTCTACGTTGAGGCTGTACTGAAAGTGAAGGGAACTACCGAATCTGAGGATGTCTATCTAAGCCTTTTTTTCAACCAATTCTTATGCTGCGAAAAAACGAATTTATGCGTGGACGTCGGAGAGTGCATACTCCGTTCCTGCGTGAGCAGCTTGCTCTATACCAGCAAGCTTAGCACACTGGAGTTCACATGTGGCCTTGTTGCATCCTCTGTTGAGGCCACCATCGGCATGCAGATTGTCGAGGGGTCATGGCCAGAAGGGCTCCAATGCAAGTTTACGGCATGTATTGGCAGTTTGGGCCACATGGACGTCTCGCTGCTCGACTCCGGGGAAGAGAAGGTGCCTGTCGATGCAGCTGACGGCACAGTTGAGCTGTCGCGGCGTGTTGTGTGTGTTGAGAGTTATGGGCAGCTGATAATCCGTGGTATGATGCTTCGAGGTGGTGGCGACCATGGCCAAGTTCGGGCAGAGGCTAAGGCGTCCTTTGCACCTTTGGATGCAGACAGAAGTTGGGGTAGGCTTGATCTTGGCGTGTGTAAGTTGAAAGTCACTGTCGCCTGGTCGCGTATCCTATTACACCATCCGGTTGGTGGTTTACCTGTCACCAGTGGATCAGAGGTGGATGTTTCTAACGGCAGCTCGTCTTAAATTACCTGACGCTGTGCTATTAATACGACATGGAAACCTGTAACCGACGAATCACCATGGGAGGCTGTCGCTAGCAGAAGCTCACCTGAAACTTCCTGACATTATGCTCTCTTTTTTTAATCAGGAGCTCATACCTTGCAAGCAGCAGCAGCGCCGACGTTTTGATGTCGAATGTCCGCTGACAATGGAATGGTATTTGACAGAAGATGCCAGGGGCTGAAATAGTCCGAAAATAAGTCATTCAGATTTGTCAGGTTCGCATGTACCTGCATGCTAGTCTACACAAATTCGAGTCAGCAATTTCCGAACAAAGGGATACAATGGCCATTTTAGGACATGACATTGTTGTGAATCTGGACATTTTTTCAGAGAATTGTTTGGCAGAAAATTCCAAAAACAAATACACCTGAAAATAGATCATGTGTCGGTACTTGCTTTGGCCATTTGATGGACAATGCTTATAAATTCAGCTAGTTAAGAATTGTTGTATTTTCAGCATGTGAAATGGGGATATAACCTAAGGGGGCGTACCAGCTGTGCGATTAAAACTTCCCATCGTCCTGGTCGAGCGACAAGTGTCCTAAGACCTAGTCGTACACAAAAATAGCTCCTAAAAAAAAGGCAACAACCATCCGATTGTACATGGAAACAACTCCTAAAAAAAGCCAACACAGGGGCAGTCAGCTTAGTGCTGACAGGTCCATCTCCGGCGAGGCTGTGTCTAGCTCCCGTCTTGTCACCATCCACAACACCTTGCGCACCGTCATAGCAAGCACTATCAAGGCCGGTTTATAGATTTTGGGGGTCCTAGGAAAACATGACACCAAAAGCCCATAGTTTAAAGTGGCAAAGTTTCACTGAGTCAAGGAGAGGGGGCATTGCCCCCCTATTTCAAAAAAATGTTTAAATATATCTTTAGTATTATGCTAAAAATTAGTATTACGCATAACTAGCATTATTAGGCCTCTAAATAATTATATAATTCGTACATTTGATAGATCCATAATCTTTGGAATCTCGTGGAGACATTTGAAACTACTCATTTCTATTGATCAAGCAAACTATTTACCATGATGCTTATTCCTATCAATTTCTTCCAGTGTACATGTGTATATACATATGTACCTCCAGAATTAATCACACAACAAAATTATGAAAGTAATAGATTCATATGCATGTCCAAAAGAATGAGTAGAAGAGTAGACATATTAGACACTAAATTAATAAGAGGATGAAATAGTCTCTATAACATGGATAATCGGGACAAGTAGAACCTTTAGGAATTGAAAGAGACATGTTGGCGGAATGATATAGTTATGAGATTGCGTAGTTAGTATCCACTAACGAATACTCACAACTTTGAAGCGACACATGAGGTCTTGTATTGTTCTCTATATTTGGCAAGGCTACAAAAATGGTGGTATCGAGAAAAAATATTCAAAAATACTAGAGCATTTGCTAGAGCGATGATGATGTTGTTTCTCACAATCAAAATTGAATGATGTATCTCTATGGATTTCTAAAATAGAAACCTGCGCTTTCGTATATTATATACAAAATTTTGGATTATTTTTTCCGAAAAGAGAAGTCGGAGTAGAGACATAGTCAACTTAAACTTGGACCATCTATATTTTCTAAAATATTTCACCATGTTGGATTTGAAGAGTAAAAGACAAATATAGATACACGTATAAATATTAGACATGGGCCCTAACTCCTTGGAGCCCAGGGCGAGCGCCCCTTTGCCCCGCCCTATCGGCCGACCCTAAGCACTATCCACCGTGGTAGAGTCCCGGCCTCGATCTCCTGTCCGCAACACTTGCATCGCCGGAGCACCATCGGCAGCACCGCTGGTAGCAACACCCTAAAAACCCTTGCAGCAAATCCGGTGGACCGGTGGTAGCAGTGACATTGGCCGTCAGTAGTATCACAATCATACCTTTGTAGCAAAAAGACACTGGACCGTCGGTAGCAGCGACATCGGCCGTCTGTAGCAGCGATGCCATACCCTTGCAGCAAACATGATGCGGTAGCAGCGAAGCGACGACGGCCGCCTGTAGCAGCGATGTCATACCCTTGCAGCAAAGACGACGACCGTCGTAGCAGCGACGTCACACCCTTGCAGCAAAGACGGCGATGTCGGTCGTTTGTAGCAGCGATGTCATACCCTTGTAGCAAAGACGACAACCGTCGATAGCAGATCCGCTCGCCATCGGGTAGCAACGACGCCTAGAGTAGGTAGCAAGAACAGCGGCCATTGGTAGCAAATTCGTACTTCAGGATGCGCCACCTCAAATCGCCGGTCCCGCCGGAGTTGGGAGAGAGGGGGGAACCGACTCATGGATCTTCCCTTCAATGCAAGCCCTACATACACGATCTTTGACAAAACGAACATTATCTTTTAGTCCAAGGATGTGACCTCCCATGTGGATCTTTGACATGGGCGAGACGGCGATGCCAAAGCCATCCCACGTCACCTTTAGACATTAGGCAAGCCGCGGAAGGTGTGGGTTTCTTATCTGAATCTACCACATACAAACCATTCTTGACATGCCCAACAAAGGCTATAGAGAGAGACTTTCTCCACATGAGAACCACAACCTTGGAATCAAAGTAGGCAACAAAACCCATGAGTGTAAGTTGATAAACGGAAAGTAAGTTGTATGAAAGGGTTTTGACAAGCCTACTGTCCACAATGGAAGTATCCAGTGTGACCACTACCTTACCCAAACCCAATACCTTATAAGTTGATCCATCTCCATAAGTGACACACATGTTGGAAGAATTTGTCTTAATATCATCGAGCATATCTTTCCTTCTAGTCATATGACTAGTGGCACCACTATCAACCACCCATTTTATTCCACCGGAAGCATAGTCCTACAAAAGAAATCAATACTTGGTCTTAGGTACCCACTTTTGGATGGGCCCTCTTTTGTTAGTCACAATTATCTTAGTAACCCAAATGGCCCAATGGTAATCGTCACCATAGAGGGTTCCCACATATTTAGCATAGACATAACCATCATAAGATTTCATAAGGACATAGGAAGGATTATATTTTCATGCAAAGTCATTTTGGGATGGTTCATCACCATCCTTGATTACACATGATTCCTTCACAATTGCCTTCTCCCCCTCCTTCACAAAGGTATTCATTTTGGAAGGGAGAGTTGGCACACTTTTCTTCTTGCTATTGCTCTTGTTTTTCTTCTTGGCCTTGGGTGCAAATACAAGGCCTTCCTTGGTCACATTGTCCCTTTGATTGCTCAAAAGGGCGTTTACACTTTTCTCACCTTGTATGCACATGACAAGGCCTTTCTCAAGTGTGGCATTCAACCTAATGTTCTCCTTCATAAGATCCTCGTGCTCACAACAAGGGTTATTAGAACAAGAGGCAACACTAGTTGACATGATTGAACTTTCATTTGTTACTTGAGTTTGAATTTGTTCATGAGACTTGGAGAGAGTAGAGAATTTTATCAATAGGGCCTCATGGTCCTTCTTGAGTTTTCTCTTCATTTAGTCTAGCATGACCAACCCCAAACTCGAGCTTTTCCTTTTTAAGAATTTTACTTAATGCAAGAGCATGATCTCGTTCCTTAGTAAGTTTTGAGATATTCAAGTTATATGATTCTTCATGAGACACATTAGTTCCTTCAAGTGTGACTCTTTTATTTTGCTTTCTCAAGGGCATTGGAAAGAGTGGCTATTTCCATGGCGGCCTCACAAGAATGCCCAAACATCTCGGAGATGGTGTCATCTCTTTCATCGATGATGTAGCGTGCTTCACCTAGTTGACTCATGAGGGACTCAACACACATCTTAACATCTCCTTCCAAGTTAGTTAATAAGTTAGTGGATTCCACCACTTCCTTCTTAATATTGAGACTAATCTCATTACCACATGAAAGAGCTTCAAGATAGGGAGTTGGTTTAGGAGTTACCACAGAGGCCTTAGACATGAGACATGTGGCCTTGGTGACGAGCTTATTCTCATTTGGAGAGTCAAAGAGAGATGTTGGTGAAGAGGTTGAAGTAGACGCGGACACGGTTGGAGTAGCGGAAGCGGTAGCAATGGTGGCGATGGCGGCCACTCCCACAATCTTGAAGGGTTTCGCGGCATAGTAAATCAAAATTTTCTACGGATGCGAACAGAGGGAAAGACAAGATCTAATCTAGGAGATGCAAACAACGAGAGAGATTGGATTAGATCTTCATACCCTTGAAGATTCGCCTGTGAACGTTAAATCGGAACGTGGGTGATGTAATCGTACTCTCCTCCTCGCGATCCGATCCGATCTAGCACCACAAGTGGCGATGCCTCCGTGAGATGCACACGTGCGGCACCTCGACGTCTCCTCCTTCCTTGGTCCAGCAAGTATGGTGGAGAGATGGGTTGGATCTACAACGCGATGGCGCGGTGCAATTGGTGGAGAATTTCTGTAGCAGGGCTTCGCCTACAATCAGTCGGGAGGGAGAGAGAGGAGGGCAGCAGGGCGGCTAGGGTTGGAGGGGAAGGTGTAAGGGGTTGGTGCGCCCCCAGCCCTCTATATATAGAGGGGTGGGCGCAGCCCTAGCCCCTCCCCCAAGCCAAGGCCGGCGGCCCCAAGGAGGAAGAGTGGGGGGCAAGGAAACCCCCCTCTAGAAGCTCTATCTAGAGTTTAAACCTCTCTTGGCTGGCTGGGCCCTATGGGGCCTTGTGCCCCTGGCCCAATGCGGCCAAGGGACTCCCTCATAGGCCCATGCCCCCTACCGGAAGGTGGGGCCATGTTGGTCCCCTTCCGGAAGGTTCTAGAAGCTTCCGGTACAATACCGATTAACCCGGAACAATTCCGAACTCCAAAAACTGCACTGCCTTATATGAATCTTATTCTCCGGACCACTCCGGAACCTCTCGTGATGTCCCGGATCCCATCCGAGACTCCGAACAAAAACTCATAAACCAATTATCCAATCTATCCTAACGTCGAGACACGTTAAGTGTGTGACCCTGCGGGTTCGAGAATATGCAGACATGATCTTCTATCAATAATCAACATGGGTGCTGAAACCCATATTGACTCCCACACATTCATCGATGATCATATCGGATGAACCACGATGCCAGGATTCAATCAATCCCATATATATATATTCCCTTCGTCTCGCGATATTTTACTTGCCCGAGATTTGATCGTCGATACCGTCATACCTAGTTCAATCTCGTTCACAACAAGTACTTTACTCGTTCCGTAATCCGATATCACTTTGTGATTAACTCCTTAACCACATGCTTGCAAGCGATGTTGATATCGATTACCGAGTGGTCCCGAAGTATATCTCTCCGACTTGGGAGGGACAAATCCCATCTCGATACATACAACCCAACAGATACTTTCCGATCACCTGAGAGACACCTTTATGATCACCCTCTCATAGGATGACGTTTGATGACCTCAAAGCTTTCTTCCGATACCAGGGAGTTGTATTATCTCATGGTCTAAGGAATACAATATTTGACATAAGAAAAGCTTCGCAAAGACGAACACGATGACACGATCTAATTGCTTCGCTTAGTTTGGGTTTGTCCATCATATCATTCTCCCAATGATATGATCTCATTATTAATTGACAACTCATGTCTATGGTTAGGAAACCTTAACCATCATTAATCAATGAGCTAGTCCATAGAGGCGTACTAGGGACACGGTGTTGTTCACAAACCACACAAGTATTAAAGTTTCCGCTTAATACAATTCTAGCATGGAATATAAACATTATCATGAACAAGAATTATAATAATAACATCTTTATTATTGCCTCTAGGGCATAATTCCAATAGTCTCCCACTTGCACTAGAGTCAATAATCTAGTTTACATTTGGCAACAATCTCACACCCATGGCACTGAGGTGCTGATCATGTTTTGCACGCGGAAGAGGTTTAGTCAACGGATCTGCGACATTCAGATCTGTATGTACTTTGCTAATCTTCAGATCTCCATCTGCTATATAATCTCGGATTATATGAAACTTGCGGTTGATATGCTTGGTCTTTGGATGATATCTTGGTTCCTTAGCGAGTGCTATGGCGCCAGTGTTGTCACACAATATATCCAGTGGGTCCAATGCACTTGGAACCACGCCAAGCTCAGTGATGAAGTTCCTGATCCAAACTCCTTCACTTGACGCTTCTATAGCAGCCATGTATTCCGCTTCTACTGTAGATCCCGCGATCACGCTTTGCTTTGCTTCTCCTCCACAGCTCCTCCATTCAAAATATACACGTATCACGTAATCGAGATTTAGAATCATCCTTGTCGGTGTTAAAACTAGCATCGACGTAACCTTTTACGACAAGTCGTTCATCACCCCATAGACTAAGAACATTTCTTTAGTCCTATTTAGGTACTTTAGGATGTTCTTTACGGCTGTCCAGTGTTCCACTCCTGGATCACTTTGATATCTGCTCGTCAAACTAAGAGCATTGGACACATCCGGTCTAGTACACAACATGGCATACATGATGGAACCTATGGCCGAGGCATAAGGCACTTTTCTCATAACTTCCCTATCATTTACCGTAGCTGGACCCTGAGCCTTGCTCAACATCTTACCTGACAACATAGGCACCGAACCTTTCTTTGCCTTATCCATTCTGAACCTTTTCAGAACTTTGTCTAGGTATGTACTCTGGCTTGAAGCTATCAGGCGTCTTTGTCTATCTCTATAGATCTTGATGCCAAATATATAAGCAGCTTCACCTAGGTCTTTCATTGAAAAACACTTGTTCAAATAACTCTTCACATCGTTAAGCATGTTGATGTCATTTCCAATAATCAATATGTCATCCACATATAGTACCAGAAACGTCACCGAGCTCCCACTCACTTTCTTGTAGATGCAAGCTTCATAGCAATTTGGAACAAATCCAAAGCTCTTGATCACTTGATCAAAACGAAGGTTCCAACTCCGAGATGCTTGCTTGATCCATAAATGGAACGTGAAGTTTGCATACTTTATCGGCATCCTTAGGATCGACAAAACCTTCGGGTTGCATCATATACAACTCTTCATCAATGTTGCCATTGAGGAAAGCGATCTTGACATCCATCGCCATATTTCATAATCATGAAACGCATCAATTGCTAATAAAATCTGAATGGACTTAAACATCGCTACGGGAGAAAGTCTCATCGTAGTCAACACCTTGAACTTGTCGAAAACCTTTCGCGACAAGCCGTGCTTTATAGACGGTAACATTACCATCGCGTCCGTTTTCTTCTTGAAAATCCATTTGCACTCAACGGCCTTTCGTCGCTAGGAGGGTCCACCAAAGTCCATACTTGGTTTTCGCTCATGGATCCCAATTGGATTTCATGGCTTCTAGCCATTTCTCGAGTCCGGCTCATCATCGCTTCCTCATAGTTCGTGGGTTCACTATCTTCTACTAACAAGACAGTCAAGACAGGTTGCCGTACCACTCGGGAGGGCACGCGACCTTGTCGACTGCGACGCTCAAGATGCGACATCGTCCGAAGCTTCATGATCCTTGTCATTAGCTTCCTCTATTATTGGTGCAGGCGGCACTGGAACAATTTCAGGTGCTGCGTTACTCTCCAATTCAAGAGAAGGTTCAATAACCTCGTCTAGCTCTACTTTCCTCCGACTCACTTCTTTCGAGAGAAACTCCTTCTCAAGAAAGGAACCGTTCTTTGCGACAAACACTTTGCCTTCGGTTCTGTGATAGAAGGTATACCCAATAGTTTCCTTAGGGTATCCTATGAAGACGCATTTCTCCGCTTTGGGTTCGAGCTTATCCGGCATCAACTTCTTGACGTAAGCTTCGCATACCCAAACTTTAAGAAACGACAACTTAGGTTTAGCACCAAACCACAGTTCATACGGTGTCGTCTCAACGGATTTAGATGGAGCCCTATTTAAAGTGAATGCAACGGTTTCTAATGCATAACCCCAAAATGATAACGGCAAATCAGTAAGAGACATCATTGATCGGACCATATCTAATAGGGTTCGATTCCGGCGTTCAGACACACCATTGCGCTGTGGTGTTCCGGGTGGCGTGAGTTGTGAAACGATTCCACTTGCTTTAAGACGCGTGAGAAAATCATAACTCAAATATTCACCTCCACGATGGGATCGTAGAAACTTAATCTTTCTGTTATGATGGTTCTCCACTTCATTCTGAAATTCTTTGAACTTTTCGAACGTTTCAGATTTATATTTCATTAAATAGATATACCCATATCTACTTAAGTCATCGGTAAAAGTGAGAAAATAGCAATATCCACCGCGCGTCGAAACACTCATCGGTCCGCATACATCGGTATGTATGATTTCCAACAAGTCCGTTGCTCGCTCCATCATACCGGAGAACGGGGTTTTGGTCATCTTGCCCATGAGGCATGGTTCGCATGTGTCAAATGATTCAAAATCAAGAGACTCCAAAAGTCTATCAGAATGGAGCTTCTTCATGCGTTTTACACCAATATGACCTAGACGACAGTGCCACAAATAAGTAGTATTATCACTATCTACTTTGCATCTCTTAGCCTCAATGTTATGGATGTGTGTTTCATCCCTTTCGAGATTTAGGAGAAATAAACCATTCACAATAGGTGCATGACCATAAAAGATATTACTCATATAAATAGAACAACCATTATTCTCCGATTTAAATGAATAACCGTCTTGCAATAAACAAGATCCAGAAATAATGTTCATGCTCAACGCAGGCACATAATAACACTTATTAAGGTTTAAAACTAATCCCGAAGGTAAAACTAAGGAGAGCGTGCCGACGACCATCACATCAACTCTTGATTCGTTGCCAACGCGCATCGTCACCTGTGGCATCCCGCAAAACCACTACTAGAAAATCGCGTTGAATTTGTGCATTGCATCGTCATCATCATGCATTGTGTGCTTAAAACTATTTTCGCAAAGCCCGTTTGGGTTTCTAAAACACCCCATCTTTAATCAAATATCAAACCCCGGGTCCCCGGATTATTTTTTGTGTGTCTGATATCGGTTTGCAAACGGTGTTTGTAAAACAAATAAAAATATTTATTATTTTAGTGGGGGCAGTCGAACGGGCCGACCCGACCCGAACGACCACCCCCAGAAAAACTAAATCGGTCCAACCTAAATCCTATTCCTACCAACCTATCTACCCAGCCCTCTCCTCCACCTCACCCCATCCTATCAGTGCTCGCCACGTCATCTCTCCCCTCCCCCTCAGCCTATCACACTATGCCACCTCACCTGGCCTAACCCACTCCCTCACCACCACACACACTCCCTCTCTCTCTAAACACAACCACCACACCCACTCACACGCCAGCACGCACGCACTCACGCGCACACAGCCCCCCACGCGGCGCCCCCCCGGTCCCACACAGCCCCACCACCCAGACCCAGCCAGGCCCGTCGCCCCCACCCTCCTTCTTCCTCCTTTCTCTCTGGCCGCTCACCCCTCCCCGCACGCGCCCTCATCCTCTCTTCTCCCGAGCCCACGGAGCCGCCCGACCAAGCCTCGCCCTGATGCAGAACCATGCCCGTCCTCCCAAGACGCGCATGCCCTCCCTCCCGTGCCGCGCCTCCCTTCCCGTCTCCGCCCGACCTCGCCTCCGGCGTCACACTGCGCCTCCTCTGCTCGAACCGGGCCGGCCGCTTGCGTGCTCCTCCCTCACGTCGCTGCCGCCGTTCGCCTCACCTCACCGCCAGTCCGCCTCTCCGCGCAGCCCTCACCGCCCGGCTCGCCCTCCCCATAGCGTCCTCGGCGACCCAGCGCGCCGTGCCACTCTCCTCGCCACGCGTCCCGCGCGCCAGCGAAGCTCCCTCCCGCACGCCACGCCTGCGCCATGAGCCGCCGATCCGGACCCCGCCCTCTGTCGCGCCGCCCAGGAGCCGCCGTCGGCCTGCAGCCGCTCTCCCGACAGCGCCTCCTCGTCGACGTGCAGGGGCTCCTCTGCGAGCGACTCCACCGGCGGGGCATGGCACCTGCTGGCCTGGGTAGTGTATGCGTGCACCAGGAGGGTTCCTCAATATAAATTTGACACTTCGAGTTTGACCCCACGAACCCTTGCGTTTGCTCCCGGAGCTCGATGACCGGACACGACGTTCTCTCCCTCATGGAACCAAAGACCCCGATCTCAAGGATCCGAAGCGCCATGGTCACCGACAAGATCGACATCATGAAACCCCGAGTACTCCCACCCGGAATCCGATGGTAGTACCTCCGGGAACTCCGTCACGTAGCACCAGGTACTTCTTCATGGGACATCGAAACCCCGAACCCGAAGAATTGGCGACAAGGACCGTCACTACACCAAGATTCTTCTCCTCGGAACGCCATGACCTCCTTCAAGGATCCGATGGCCGAGACCCTGAAGACCGATCTAGAGCGCCAACGCCTTCGCATGGAGTCGGCAAGATCATCCGGAAAACACCAAGATCTATTGCGCGGGCCCGACAAGACCCTCGCAACGGCAAGATCGACCCTGTGGGACCCGACAAGATCTGCATGCGACAAGAACGACACCGACCAGGGCGAGTCCGATGCGCCCATGACACCGACCCAAGTCCTGCTTCCCGGACGCGACAAGATCGACCCCAGTAAACGACCCCCGCTGTCCGAGAACGACCCGTCGAACCCTGGACCCTAAGACCAGACCCCGAACCCCGGAACCCCAAGACCGTCGAGACCCTAATGTGTGACCCTTTTTCTCGAAACCCTATTTTATAACATAATACAACTTGTCGCATAATAATTGTCTTGCATGCATACATTCATGTGGTTTGGGGGCCTTCTGCCGATTCACCTTATAATTAAATATGGGGCCCATATGCGGGCAAATCTAGCCTTATATTGGCCTCATTTAAACTTGTGTAGCGAACTGGTGATATATTCTGCCTTGTTAAACAACAGTTAAATTGCGGGGTAGCTAAATAACATGAACCATCTAATTAATTGTCGGGACCCCGGTTCCGCTTAATATGACCTAATCGCATCGCATCTTTGCCATGTCATACATCATACATGCATCATGCCGATCTTCTGCCGTTGTATTAAATATTGCATCCGGTGTTCATTCTAGTGTTTTGCTTCTTCGCGGATAAGGCCGTTGAGTTGATGCGAGTGTCGACCCGATCTTCGGTTGAACCTTCGACAATGTTTTCAGGCGAGCATCTCCCCCTTTCTACCTATCTTACTTTTATAGTATTTATTCCCTCCTGTTGATCTATTGCTATCTGTGTTGCGATGCTCTAGTTTCCGTACCCGTGATATCCCTTGCAGCCATATATTGCCTTGGACACATCCTATTACATTGTTTGGTAGATAGTTGGACTTGCGTGTCGATCGCTTGCTCAAGTCTGTTGTGTGTCGTCAAATGCCACGATTGTTGATGTATTGCCGCATGTTTGATGTTGGAGATGATCATAGTTTTACTTATCGCTCACTTTAATTCCTGTTTAACAACTAAAATTGAAGTAAGCAGAGGCATCGGTGGGTGATAGAAAATATTTGGTTTCGACGCCCACTTGTGTCCGTGAGGACCCCGAGTACTTGGTACTGTTCCTTGATTTATCGCGCTATCCACATCCGGAGGTATATGGGACCCCCAGGCGAGCTTGATTCATCTTATTTCTTGGGGCCACAAACTAGTTTGAGGTTTTATTTACTATCTGTACTTATGCCATGCTACTTATGTATTTACGTTTGTGCGAGCACACTGTCTTGTTAGGTAAGCGGAATGTTTCGCGGTATCGACAAGCCCAGCCACACTTTGGGTTCCCGATCGTTTCTGACCATTGTCGCAAACCTTGAGTCCGTCTCGAGCTTGCTTACTTCGTTGGTGTACTCAATGGGGTGGCCCCAAATATTTGAATCCTGTGATTGTTCAACGTGAAAGCCTCGTTGGGTTTTGATTTGGTTTTTCCGAGGTTGATCGGCGTGTGTTGCTATTGGTGCACCCGACGGGTAAAACTTTCAAAGCCGTGTCCGCGGATATGGACGACTTGGAGCACAGTATCTCGATCATAGACAAGCATAACTAAAGTTTATTGCTATAAATTTGACTTTATAATGACTAGTAATCAGCTTCACTATAATGGAATGGCTAATAATACTGCCCACAATTGCTTGTTTGGCTTGTCGCTTGCGACCATTGTATATGACTAGTAAGTATTGCAACTACAACGGAATGGCTGAATAAAAGTACCAACGACTGCTGGGTTTTTGGGTTTTATCTCATGCTATTTGTATCTGATTAGTAATTGTTGCCACTATAACGGAATGGTTAACTAAAAGTGCCCACTGCTTACTTTATCAGGACGATTATCTAAACCTGACTAGTAAAGTGCCGCAACTATAACTGAATAAGTTAAACTGCCAACTGTGTGAGTTCCTCGGTTGACTTCCTCGTTGGTCTCGAGGGGGAAACGCCAGGATGGGTTTTGATTGATGGTAGCATCCGGTTGGTTCCGAATAGGTCTTTATTATCCCTCTCTGATAACCGCCAGTTGTATCGAGTCTCTATAGGTTGTTTAGTGCATGCTGCCGCTGCCTCTCAGTCCACCATACCTATGTAGGCGAGGACCGCCGAATTCTAGCCTCGCTGTCTTGGCCTCGATCTTGACTCCTCTTTTCCTTTGCCCTTTTCGGCACCCTTTTGTTTAAGCAGTTTTGAGATCGGCGCGTTAGCGAGGTTACCCTTCCGCTTTGGGCAGGTTATGGACGCCATTGGTTATTCTTCAGGCTCTTAGCCCCATTTGCATCTTGTCCGTGATCGGACGTATCATTTTCAAGGTGATTTGGACCTTTGTATATTATATTCGTATTCTTGACTCATGGAGTCGTGTTGTATATATCTGTACGTGGGTCCCATCGAGGACTGTTGTGTAATGTTATTACTTCGTTTCCACCGCACGAAAGTGCTGGTACACCTTTGAATCGTTTCTATGCGGGTTTGGCGGTTTCGCTAAAACTTGCATAGGGCCGAGGTGTTCTGAGTGGTATCAGAGCTCAGCAGTTGCGATACCCCACAAGTCCAGCCTGTAGGATAACCTAGCTAACGGCCGAATTAGAGTGTCAAAACTATTTTGCAAAATCGGTTGGATAGTTCTGATTAGGTCTGATTTTACTCCTTACCCCTTTTATATTCCTCTCTTACCTCTGCGTGTTTTGAATCCGCTCTCGTCTCTTTCTTCGAGTCCAGGAATTCTCGTGGTTGGGTTCCGTCGTACCTTCAGGGTTTCGCTTCCTTCTTTGATAACGGTGTTCTACCATCCGGTGTTCAAGCTGCCTGAGGAATCCGTCTGCTGTGGTACCATTCTTTGTTCCTTGTTTGTGCTTCCGGTGTTTCCCGATGCGACGACATCATCTACGTCAGATCCGATGCAGGGTCTGCATCACCCCTTTGTTCCAGCACCTCGATTGTCGAGATCTTCAGTCTGATTCCGAGAATGGTTGCACTCCCTTCTACTGATTGTGCAGAGTAATAGTTTGGGTGCGTGATGGATTGGCCCCCATGCCGACTACCCCTTCTATTCGCTTTTGTACATTGAAGTGGATGAGAATGCATCGGTTCCCCCTTTCCATCGGAGCTAGAGGTGGCTTATTTGTTGATACCTCTACCTTCGACCTTGTTGTTCCCGGAGTGTTCCCTCGACGATCACGGACAACGACCCCTTGTTAGTGGTGACGCGAGGATCTACGCAAAGCAAGAAGACGCAGACCGCTGACCTTCCTTCCGGTACCATGAGGCGGATCTCGAGGGCGAGATCCATCGTTAGTGGTGTCGAATTGTGGCATCCCGCAAAACCACTACTAGAAAATCGCGTTGAATTTGTGCATTGCATCGTCATCATCATGCATTGTGTGCTTAAAACTATTTTCGCAAAGCCCGTTTGGGTTTCTAAAACGCCCCATCTTTAATCAAATATCAAACCCCGGGTCCCCGGATTATTTTTTGTGTGTCTGATATCGGTTTGCAAACGGTGTTTGTAAAACAAATAAAAATATTTATTATTTTAGTGGGGGCAGTTGAACGGGCCGACCCGACCCGAACGACCACCCCCAGAAAAACTAAATCGGTCCAACCTAAATCCTATTCCTACCAACCTATCTACCCAGCCCTCTCCTCCACCTTACCCCATCCTATCAGTGCTCGCCACGTCATCTCTCCCCCCCTCAGCCTATCACACTATGCCACCTCACATGGCCTAACCCACTCCCTCACCACCACACACACACTCCCTCTCTCTCTCTAAACACAACCACCACACCCACTCACACGCCAGCACGCACGCACTCACGCGCACACAGCCCCCCACGCGGCGCCTCCCCGGTCCCACACCCTGGCCCCTGGCCGCGACCCACCAGCCCAGACGGCCCCGTCGCCCCCACCCTCCTTCTTCCTCCTTTCTCTCTGGCCGCTCACCCCTCCCCGCACGCGCCCTCATCCTCTCTTCTCCCCGAGCCCGCCCGCCGGAGCCGCCCCGACCCGCGCCTCGCCCCGATGCAGAACCGCCGGCGCCCCGTCCTCCCTCGCCGCGCACGCTCCGCCGTCTCCCCTCCTCCGGCGCCGCGCCTCCCCTTCCCGTCTCCGCCCGACCTCGCCGCCTCCAGCGCCACCGCTTGCGCCTCCTCAAACCGGGCAGCGCCGCCTGCGCGTGCTCCTCGCTCGCTGCCGTTCCGCCTCACCTCGCCCGGGTCCAGCCTCTCGCCTCACAGCCCTCACCGCCCATTTCGCCCTCCCCAAGCGTCCTCAGACCCAGCGCCACTCACTCCTCCTCACGCGTCCCCAGCGCCCGCCCGCCGCGCCGCAGAAACTCCCTCCGGCTTCGCCTTGCCCGAGCCCGCCCATCCGCGGACCCCGCCCTCCTCGCGCCGCCCGAGCCGTCGGCCTGCGGCCGCTCTCCCGCAGCGCCTCCCTCGTCACGTCAGGGTTCTCTGCGGCGACTCCACGTGGCATGGCACCTGCTGGCCTGGGTAGTGCATGCGTGCACCAGGAGGGTTCCTCAATATAAATTTGACACTTCGAGTTTGACCCCACGAACCCTTGCGTTTGCTCCCGGAGCTCGACGACCGGACACGACGTTCTCTCCCTCATGGAACCAAATACCCCGATCTCAAGGATCCAAAGCGCCATGGTCACCGACAAGATCGACATCATGAAACCCCGAGTACTCCCACCCGGAATCCGATGGTAGTACCTCCGGGAACTCCGTCACGTAGCACCAGGTACTTCTTCATGGGACATCGAAACCCCGAACCCGAAGAATTGGCGACAAGGACCGTCACTACACCAAGATTCTTCACCTCGGAACGCCATGACCTCCTTCAAGGATCCGATGGCCGAGACCCTGAAGACCGATCTAGAGCGCCAACGCCTTCGCATGGAGTCGGCAAGATCATCCGGAAACACTAAGATCTACTGCGCGGGCCCAACAAGATCCTCGCAACGGCAAGACCGACCCTGTGGGACCCGACAAGATCTCGTGCATCGCGAAGAACGACACCGACGTGGCGAGTCCGATGCGCCCATGACACCGACCCAAGTCCTGCTTCCCGGACGCGACAAGATCGACCCCAGTAAACGACCCCCGCTGTCCGAGAACGACCCGTCGAACCCTGGACCCTAAGACCGGACCCCGAACCCCGGAACCCCAAGACCGTCGAGACCCTAATGTGTGACCCTTTTTCTCGAAACCCTATTTTATAACATAATACAACTTGTCGCATAATAATTGTCTTGCATGCATACATTCATGTGGTTTGGGGGCCTTCTGCCGATTCACCTTATAATTAAATATGGGGCCCATATGCGGGCAAATCTAGCCTTATATTGGCCTCATTTAAACTTGTGTAGCGAACCGGTGATATATTCTGCCTTGTTAAACAACAGTTAAATTACGGGGTAGCTAAATAACATGAACCATCTAATTAATTGTCGGGACCCCGGTTCCGCTTAATATGACCTAATCGCATCGCATCTTTGCCATGTCATACATCATACATGCATCATGCCGATCTTCTGCCGTTGTATTAAATATTGCATCCGGTGTTCATTCTAGTGTTTTGCTTCTTCGCGGATAAGGCCGTTGAGTTAATGCGAGTGTCGACCCGATCTTCGGTTGAACCTTCGACAATGTTTTCAAAGCAGCATCTCCTTTCTACCTATCTTACTTTTATAGTATTTATTCCCTCCTGTTGATCTATTGCTATCTGTGTTGCGATGCTCTAGTTTCCGTACCCGTGATATCCCTTGCAGCCATATATTGCCTTGGACACATCCTATTACCTGTTGTTTGGTAGATAGTTGGACTTGCGTGTCGTAGTCGCTTGCTCAAGTGCTGTTGTGTGTCGTCAAATGCCACAGTTGTTGATGTATTGCCGCATGTTTGATGTTGGAGATGATCATAGTTTTACTTATCGTTCACTTTAATTCCTGTTTAACAACTAAAATTGAAGTAAGCAGAGGCATCGGTGGGTGATAGAAAATATTTGGTTTCCGAACGCCCACTTGTGTCCCGTAGGACCCCGAGTACTTGGTACCTGTTCCTTGATTTATCGCGCTATCCACATACGGGAGGTATATGGGACCCCCCTGAGCCAGAGCTTGATTCAGTCTTATTTCTTGGGGCCACAAACTAGTTTGAGGTTTTATTTACTATCCTGTACTTATGCCATGCTACTTATGTATTTACGTTTGTGCGAGGAGCACCTTTACTGCATTTAGGTAAGCGGAATGTTTTGCGGTATCGACAAGCCCAGCCACACTTTCGGGTTCCCATGGTTTACCATTGTCGCAAACCTTGAGTCCGTCTCGAGCTTGCTTACTTCGTTGGGTGTACTCAATGGGTGGCCCTGAAATATTTCAATCTGTGATTGTTCAACGTGAAAGCCTCGTTGGGTTTTGATTTGGTTTTTCCGAGGTTGATCGAGCGTGTGTTGCTATTGGTGCACCCGGCGGTAAAACTTTCTGGCCGTGTCCACGGATATGGACGACTTGGAGCACAGATCTCGATCATAGACAAGCATAACTAAAGTTTATTGCTATAAATTTGACTTTATAATGACTAGTAATCAGCTTCACTATAATGGAATGGCTAATAATACGCCACAATTGCTTGTTTGGCTTGTCGCTATGCACCATTGTATATGACTAGTAAGTATTGCAACTTCAACGGAATGGCTGAATAAAAGTACCAACGATCACTGGTTTTCGGGTTTTATCTCATGCTATCTGTATCTGATTAGTAATTGTTGCCACTATAACGGAATGGTTAACTAAAAGTGCCCACTGCTTACTTTATCAGGACGATTATCTAAACCTGACTAGTAAAGTGCCGCAACTATAACTAAATAAGTTAAACTGCCAACTGTGTGAGTTCCTCGGTTGACTTCCTCGTTGGTCTCGAGGGGGAAACGCCAGGATGGATTTTGATTGATGGTAGCATCCGGTTGGTTCCAAATAGGTCTTTCTTATCCCTCTCTGATAACCGCCAGTTGTATCGAGTCTCTATAGGTTGTTTAGTGCATGCTGCCGCTGCCGCTCAGTCCACCATACCTATGTAGGCGAGGACCGCCGAATTCTAGCCTCGCTGTCTTGGCCTCAAGATCGACGCCTCTTTTTCCTTTGCCCTTGTGCACCCTTTTGTTTAAGCGGTTTTGAGTTCGACGCCGTTAGCGTGGTTACCCTTCCGCTTGGGCAGGGTTATGGACGCCATTGGTTATTCTTCAGGGCTCTTAGCCCCATTTGCATCTTGTCCGTAGTCGGACGCTGTATCATTTTCAAGGTGATTTGGACCTTTGTATATTATATCTGTATTCTTGACTCATGGAGTCGTGTTGTATATATCTGTTCTGTGGGTCCCATCGAGGACTGTTGTGTAATGTTATTACTTCGTTTTCCACCCGCACGAAAGTGCCTGGTGGGCACCTTTGAATCATTTCTATGCGGGTTTGGTGGGTTTCGCTAAAACTTGCATAGGGCCGATTCTGAGGGTGTTACATCACCTCATCCCTCGCAAGCCGCTGTCTATTCCGTAGCTCCTGTTTCGAGTTACAAATATTAGCAACTGAACCGGTATCAAATACCCAGGCACTACAACGAGGGCTAGTAAGGAAAATATCAATAACATGTATATCAAATATACCTTTGATGGTGCCAGCCTTCTTGTCCGCTAAGTACTTCAGACAGTTGCGCTTCCAGTGACACTTGTCCTTGCAATAGAAGCACTCAGTGTCCGGCTTAGGACCAGACCTGAGCTTCTTCTCAGCAGGGGCAACGTGCTTGCCGCCGCCTTTCTTGAAGGGCTTCTTTGCACCCTTACCTTTCTTGAAGGTGGGGGGATTGTTGACCATCAACACATGATTATTCTTTTTGATGTCCACCTCCGCTACTTTCATCTTAGCGAAGATCTCAGTGATCATATCAGTGGAACCAATCTGATCGTGAGCAACTACAAAACTTTTGTAGCTAGGAGGGAGTGACTGTGGAACTCTTTCAATCTTGAGCTCCTCTGGAATCTTGCAGTCCAGTTGCTCAAGGCGTTGAGTGTAGCCCGACATCTTAATGGCGCGCTCACTAACGGAACTCCCTTCCTCCATCTTGTAGTTAAAGAATTTCTTAGAGATCTCATATCTCTCAGAACGGGCCTGAGTCTGAAACATAGTTTTTAGCTCCTCAAGAATCTCAAAGGGCCCGGCGAACTCCTCAAAACGATTTTGAATATCCGATTCCATAGCAAACAACATGGCGATCTGAATCAAATCATAATCATCCTTGCACGACTGATAAACAGCTTTTTCATCAGCCGGCGCATCTATAGCAGGGGCGTCACCTAGCGCTTTCTCAAGGACATAGTCCTTTTGTCCGCCAGCGAGAATGATTCTCAGAATGCGGAACCATTTGGTGAAGTTAGACCCATTGTTTCTAAGCTTTTCTATCTCAGCAAAAACGTTGAAGTTGAAGTTGGACTTGGCCATGTGATCTACAGTATTTGCAAGTACAATTTAGACTATGTTCATGATAAATAGCTCAACTTAATCAAATTACTAGATGAACTCCCACTAAATTCAACATCCCTCAAGTTGTTTAGTGAACACGATCCAAATTCACCACACCTAATCCGATCATCACGAGAAGAGATGTGGTTTCAATGGTGGACAACGAAGTGTCGATCATATCATTCATATGACTCATGCTTAACCTTTCGGTTCTTGTGTTCCGAGGCCATGTCTGTACATGCTAGGCTCGTCAAGTTAGACCTAAGTATTTCCGCGTGTGCAAAACTGGCTTGCACCCGTTGTATGTGAGCGTAGAGTCTATAGCACCCGATCATCACGTGATGCTTGGACACGAACTTTCATAGCGGTGCATACTTGGGGAGAACACAGTTTTTATCTTGATCTTTAAGTGAGGACTCATCTTATAATGCTACCGTCGCGATCTAAGCATAATAAGATACATAAAAGGATAAACATCACATGCATATAACTTTATGTGACATGGTATAGCCAATCTTCGCAATGATCTCCATCTTGTGCGTTCCTATGATCTCCATCACTCCACCATGATTGCCTCCACCACGAATAGCAACTACAACTATTGCTAACTACTTAGCGATAAAGTAAAGCTATTACATGGCGTATAAGAAGTTGACTCAGGTCATACACAATTATAAAGACAACCATATGGCTCCTGCGGTTGTGTACTCATCGACATGCAAGTCGTGAAACATTACAAAACATGATCATCGCATACAATATACACATCACATCTTGGGCCATACCATATCACAGAAAACACTCCGCAAAAACAAGTTAGACGCCTCTACTTTGTTGTTGCATGTTTACGTGGCTTATGGGAGTAGATGCTAAGAACGATTTTTACCTACGGAAAGCCAACGGTGATATTATGGTTGCCAAACTCCGGTGTTAATCCCATGACAACTATAGTGAGAAAACGACATCCACCGGCCGCATGTGTGGAACAAGCCACACGTCAAGTGCGGAGCGGTCTCGCGACGACGTCGCGTAAGGTTGGTCCTGGACCGCTTCAATCTCACTATCCCACGTCATAAGAAGAACACAAACAAGAGGCTTGCAACAGAAAACATCAACGCCGCAACAACCATGTTGCGTTACTCGTGAAACACATCTATGCATAGATCTAGCTCGATACCTTTGAAGGGTTTCATGGCATAGTAAATCAAAATTTTCTACGGATGCGAACATAGGAAAGCCAAGATCTAATCTAGGAGATGCAAAAACGAGAGAGATTGGATTAGATCTTCATACCCTTGAAGATTCAACGCCGAGCGTTAATCGGGCGTGGGTGATGTAATACTCGCTTCTCCTCCTCGCGATCCGATCCGATCTAGCACCACAAGTGGCGGTGCCTCCGTGAGATGCACACGTGTAGCACCTCGACGTATCCTCCTTCCTTGGTCTAGCAAGTATGGTGGAGAGATGGTTTGGATCTACAACGCGACGGTGCAATTGGTGGAGAATTTCTCAGCAGGCTTCGCCTGGATCGGGAGGAGAGGAGGCGGCTAGGGTTGGAGGAAGGGGTTGGTGCACCCCAACCCTCTATATATAGAGGGTGGGCGCAGCCCTATCCCTCCCAAGCCAAGGCAAGGCCCCAAGGAGGAAGAGTGGGGCAAGGAAACCCCCTAGAAGCTCTATCTAGAGTTTAAACCTCTTGGCGGCTGGGCCCTATGGGGCCTTGTGCCCTGGCCCAATGTGGCCAGGGCACTCTCTCATAGGCCCATGCCCCTCCCAGAAGGTGGGGCCACGTTGGTCCCCTTCCGAAGTTTCTAGAAGCTTCCGTACAATCGATTAACTTGAACAATTCGAACTCCAAAACTACACGCCTTATATGAATCTTATTCTCCTGACCACTCCGAACCTCTCGTGATGTCCGGATCCCATCCGAGACTCGAAAAAAACTCATAAACCAATTATCCAATCTATCCTAGCGTCGAGACGTTAAGTGTGTGACCTGCGGGTTCGAGAATATGCGACATGATATTCTATCAATAATCAACAAGTCTGGAAACCCATATTGACTCCACATTCATCGATGATCATATCGGATGAACCACGATGCCAGATTCAATCAATCCCATATATATATATTCCCTTCGTCTCGCGATATTTTACTTGCGAGATTTGATCGTCGATGCGTCATACCTAGTTCAATCTCGTTCACGGCAAGTACTTTACTTGTTCTCAGAATCCGATATCACTTTGTGATTAACTCCTTAACCACATGCTTGCAAGCGGTGTTGATATCGACACGAGTGGGCCCGGTATATCTCTCACGACTTGGGAGGACAAATCCCATCTCGATACATACAACCCAACAGATACTTTCCGATCACCTGAGAGACACCTTTATGATCACCCTCTCATAGGATGACGTTTGATGACCTCAAAGCTTTCTTCCGATACCAGGGAGTTGTATTATCTCATGGTCTAAGGAATACAATATTTGACATAAGAAAAGCTTCGCAAAGACGAACACGATGACACGATCTAATTGCTTCGCTTAGTTTGGGTCTGTCCATCATATCATTCTCCCAATGATATGATCTCATTATTAATTGACAACTCATGTCTATGGTTAGGAAACCTTAACCATCATTAATCAATGAGCTAGTCCATCTAGGCGTACTAGGTACACGGTGTTGTTCACAAACCACACAAGTATTAAAGTTTCCGCTTAATACAATTCTAGCATGGAATATAAACATTATCATGAACAAGAATTATAATAATAACATCTTTATTATTGCATCTAGGGCATAATTCCAACAAATCTCTCCATCTTCATCATCACTCTCATCCTCTGGAGTTTCTTCGTATTCTTCATGAACCATCAAAACATACTTTTGTGGTTCCTTCTTGTTTGGAAAGTTCTTGTTGTCGAAGTTCTTGTTGGGGACTTTCTTGATGAAGTTCTTGTTTGAGGTAGCCTTGTATTTGGATTTAAACACAAGCCTTCCTCCATGATCTTCCCTCTTCTCATATGGGCACTCGACAACAAAGTGACTTGTTTCATGACAATTGTAGCAAGATCTTAACTTGGGCCTTCAGTATCTTGGGGGAGGTCTTGAAGCATTTCCCTTTCCTTAGTTCCTCCAAAACATCCTTGACGCTAGGGCTAGGTCCTCATGCAAGGCGCACTTTACATCTTTGGCATCACCTCCTACCACATCCAATCCATCATCTTCTTCTTCATAGACTTGGGCCGTGGCCTTCAAGGCAAGGGTGGGAGAATACATCCTCCGAGCACGAGCAAGAGCATCATCCGCGGTCTTGTTGATGATTCCAAGAGACACAAACTCACTAAGAACTTCATTTGATGACATGGCATAGAAGTCCACTCTTGAGCGAATATTGTTGGTGAAGTCTCTTCGGAAGGGCAAGATAGCTTGCATGAACCTGCACTTGATCCACATGTCATCAAAATCCTTTCTTCCATGGTCAATCATCCTAATAGAGAGAGCGGTGACCCGTCAATAGAGCTCTTGGGGAATCTCATCTTCCTTTCAAACAAAGGCATCGACTTCATAGTGCATTTCTTCAAACTTGGAGCTTTGGATGCTCCTGTTGCCAAGGAAGACTCACTCAAGGGAATTCCAAGCCTCCTTGGAGGTCTCATAGGCGTGAATGTGAGTCATTTGCTCAGGAGTTGTGGCATCCCGCAAAAAAAACCACTACTAGAAAATCGCGTTGTTTTTGTGCATTGCATCATCATTACATCATCATGCATATTATCTTGCCTAAAAACTATTTGCGAAAGTCTATGGTTTTCTGAAAGTAGCCCTCCTTCTATTTCAAATTAAACCCCCGGATGTTCCGGATATTTTGTTTGTCTAAAACTAGTTATAAAAGCTATTTGACAATAAATAAAATATTAAATTATTTTTAATAGGGGCAGTCGAACGGGCCGATTGACCCGATCGACCACCCCAGAAAAATATAATCGGTCCAACCTCTAAATCCTATAGCTACCCAGCTAACCTACCCACACCCAGCCTCCACCTCACCCTGGCCAATAACCTCTTGCCACCTCACCCTCTCCCTCCCCTCAACCAACCCCAAACTGCCACCTCACCTCCCTCTCTCCACCTAGACACACTCCCACACCAGCCGACCCACCCAGACCCACGCACCAAACTCAACCCGCCAGCCCCCAACCCACTGACCCTGGGCCCGTCCCCACTCCCTCACACCCCACGCACGCTGCCAACAAGGCCTCCACGCCTGCACCCCCACCGGCCCCACCTCCCAAGGCCTTCATGGCTTCTTCTTCCTCCGTCACAAGACGCTTGCCCCTGCCCCTCCTCCCTCTTCCTCCCAGGCTCGCCCTGGCTCCCTCATGGCCACCCCTCCTCCGTGGCGCGCCCGCCTCCCGAGCCTCTCCCGCTCTGCCCAGCGCCTCCCGAGCTCCCTCTCCTCCGCGCCTTAGCCCCACGCCGCCTCACTCGCGCTCCCTCGAGCCCGCCCGTCGCCGCTCAGCGCGCCGCCCGGTCACCTCCCCTCTCCAGCGCTCGCGGCGCTCCGCTCCGGCCTCAGCGCCTGCTTGCCCGAAGCTTCATCCCGCCGCCTGCCCGCCTGCCCGTCCTCGCCGGCCGCCTCGCTGCTTGCTCCCCCGCCGCCGCCACGCGTCCTTTGCGACCGCTGACGCGCCGCCCTCCTCCCAGCGTCCCATGACCCATCCCGTCTGCGCCCGCCCTGGCCAGTTCTCTCGCCGTCCGCCCGCTGTGCAGCCGCCGCCTCGCGCCGGCCCCGTCGCCGTCGCCACCTCTGGCCCTGGTCCGCCTCGCCGACCTCGTCGCCCTGGCGCGGCCGCCCGTGCACCTCGTCCTCGCCGGCCGCCTCCTCCCAAGACGCTCGCGACCACCTAGCAGGACCACATCGTCAAGTTCGCAGTTAGAGGCCGCTCGCACCGAGGGTCTCGACAAGACCGTCCTCTCGTCAAGACGGGGAACCATGTGATGGATCGAAAAGTTCCCCGAAGGCCGCGAATACGACAAGTACCCCCTCTCGGATCCGAGGACCGAAGATGCCCGGAACGCCATGATCTCCCTCACGGAAGCCGAAGACCGTACCGATTCCTCAAACCCCCTCCGAGCCGCCAAGATCGCCATGGAACGGAACAAGTACCACAACGCCAACGACAAGAGGCCGAACAAGATCTTCGACACGGAACTCCATGATCGCCAACCCGGAACACCGAGTGCGCCGACACGAACCCTAAGACCACACCTCGACACGCCAAGTTCACCAAGAACCGTTCCCGGAGTCCGGTTGTCGAGCCGAACCCGTGGAACCTCGAACCTCCCCAAGGTCTACGCTAAGGCACGACAAGGTCTACCTCACGGACACCGAGAACTTCCCCCTGAATGCCACGACCGTCGACATGACCGCAGACCGCGAATGCGACAAGAACGACACCAAACCAAGTCCTTCCCGGAGTCCGAGCACGACCCGTCGAACCCTGGACCCTGTCGAACCCCGACCCCGGAAACCCAAGTTCGTCGAGACCCCCTAATGTGTGAACCCTTTCCGAAACCCTATTTTATAACATAATAACAACTTGTTGCATATTTAATCATTCATCTCGCATGCATATCTGTGGTTTGGGGGCCTTATGCCGATTCACCATATAAATAAATATGGGGCCCATATGCGGGCAAATCTAGTCTCATATCGGCCTCATTTAAACTTGTGTAGCGAATCGGTACCATATCTTGCCATGGTAAAACCACATTTAAATTGCGGGGGTTCTAAACAACTTGAACCATCTAATTAATTGTCGGGACCCCGGTTCCACTTAATATGACCTAATTGCATCGCATCTTTGCCATGCCATTCATCATACATGCATCATGCCGATCTTCTGCCGTTGTATTAAATAGTGCATCCGATGTTTCTTCTAGTGTTTTGCTTCTTCGCGGATAAGGCCGTTGAGTTGATGTGAGCTTCGCCCCGATCTTCGGTTGAACCTTCGACAATGTTTTCAGGCGAGCATCTCCCCCTTTCTTCCTATCTTACTTTTCTAGTATTTATTCCCTCCTGTGGATCTTTGCTATCTGTGTTGCGATGCTCTAGATTTCGTACCCGTGATATCCCTTGCAGCCATATATAGCCTTGGACACATCCTATTACCTGTTGTTTGGTAGATAGTTGGACCCGCGTGTCGTAGTCGCTTGCTCAAGTGTTTTGCTTGTCGTCAAGTACCACAATTGTTGGAGGATTGCCGCATGTTGACGTTGGAGATGATCATGGCTTTAATTATTGTTTCACTTTAATTTCTGTTTAACACCAAAAATTGAATTAAGCAGAGGCATCGGTGGGTGATAGGTAAGATTTGGTTTCCGATCACCACTTGTGTCCCGTGGGACCCGAGTTCTTGACACTGTTAGAGATCGAGCCGCTAACCACGTGGGGAGATATGGGCCCCATTGATTATTACCTGTTTTCAAAGTATTGTATCGGGGCCACAAACTAGTTTGAGGTTTTATTTACTATCCTACTTATGCCATGCTACTTATGTATTTACGATTGTGCGAGGAGCACACTTTGTCTTTAGGAATTGTGACCCGTTTACGTGGTATCGACAGTCCCGTTTGGGACTGCTGTCGTTCACCGGGCCCCATTAAACCCTAAGTCCGTCTCGGACCCGGACGACTTCGTTGGTGTACTTAGTGGGTGCCCCCCGTGCTTTCTTTGGAGTGCAGGGCGTCGTGACTTAGGCCCCGCCGACATACCGATGGGTGTATGTTAACCGATCCGCAAAAGGGTCAAGTGCTGTGGATACTTTGGTGCACCTGCAGGGTTAAATCTTTTCGAGAAGCCGTGTCCGCGGTTATGGACGACTTGGAGCACAGTGCTTGATCATAGACAACTATAACTAAAGTTTACTGTTATAAATTGACTTGTATTCGATTTGACTAGTAATCAGCTTCACTACAACAGAATGGCTAAATAAAAGTACCAACAACTGCTGGGTTTTGGGGTTGTCACATGCTAATTGTATCTGATTAGTAAGTGTTGTAACTATAACGGAATGGTTAACTAAAAGTGCCCACTGCTTACTTTATCAGGACGATTATCTAAACCTGACTAGTAAAGTGCCGCAACTATAACTGAATAAGTAAAACTGCCACAGTGTGAGTTCCTCGTCTGACTTCCTCGTTTGGTCTCGAGGGGGAAACGCCAGGATGGGTTTGTTTGATGATAGTATTAGGTTGGTTCCGAATAGGTCTTTCTTACCCCTCTCTGATAACCGCCAGTTATATCGAGTCTCTATAGGTTGTTCAATTGCATCTTGCCGCCATCCACCATACCTATGTAGGCGAGGACCGAATTCTAGCCTCGCTGTCTTGGCCTCGATCTTGACGCTCCTCTTTTCTTTTGCCCTTTGTTGGCACCCTTTTGTTTAAGCAGGTTTTGAGATCGGCCCGTTAGCGGGGTTACCCTTCCGGCTTGGCACAGGCGGTTATGGACGCCATTGGTTATTCTTCAGGGCTCTTAGCCCCATTTGCATCTTGTCCGTAGTCGGACGCCCCATCGTTTTCAAGGTGATTTGGATCTTTGTACCGTATATTTGTATTCTTGACTCTTTGAGTCGCTGTTGTAAATATATCTGTTCTGTGGGTCCCATCGAGGACTGTTGTGTAATGTTATTACTTTGCTTTCCACCCACACGAAAGTGCCTGGTGGGCACCTTCGAATCGTTTCTATGCGGGTTTGGCGAGTTTCGCTAAAACTTGCATAGGGCCGATTCTGAGGGTGCTACAGGTGTCAAGGTGTCTTGGAGAATGGCCAAGGCGATGGCGTTGAGTTGATAGTTGATCTCTTTCGTGGGCTTCATGTTGTAGGGATCACGTGAATTGAATCCATACTCCACAACCTTCCAAAGATGAACACTTGAACTTTTGAGGTGAGAACGCATGAGGTATTGCCAATTGGCGAAATTAGATTCATTAAGCTTAGGAGGAGGACCACGATGGATGATATGAGGTGTAGGAAGGGGATCATTATTGTAGCTAGGTGGTGGGGGCAAACTTCCATGAGGTTTACCATTTCCCTTGTTGACACCTTCACCGACGGGATCATCCTTGTGGGACTCATCCACCGATTTGATACCACTTGATGCACCATCAAGGGCATCGTTGACAACAACATCCCTTTTTTCCAAAGTATGACTCAAGCAAGGCTTTCATTTCTTCTCTAACCGAGCTATGGAGTCAGCAAGATCTTTATTAGAGATGGGAGAGTTGTCCTTAGGGGATTCATCCCCCTTCTGCTTGTCCCTCATACTTATCTTAGGCGGTTAAGCCAAAGTAAGAGCCGAGGCTCTGATACCAATTGAATGGTTGGTATAAGCGACTAGAGGGGGGGGGGGAGGTGAATAGGCACTACTCAATTTTTTACTTCTTTTCAATTTTAAGGCTCAACACAAAGTAGGTTCTCTAGATATGCAACTAGGTGAGAGAACCTATATGACAAACAAGCAAGAAAGCAACAATAAGGGAGTAAAGGATAGAAGTCACCGAAAGTTGACACAAAGATGTTTTCCCGAAGTTCCTTCCTTTTGAGGGGAAGTACGTCTCTGTTGGAGGGGTGGGCGGTACTAAGACCACCAGCGCCACAAAAGGCCTCACCCTATTCTCCCATGCACCCGCCACAAGGCAAGCACAAGATCCACTATGCGGTGGCCTTCAAGGTGGTGACCAAAACCTTTACAAACTTGTTGAGTAGATCTCCTCAACAGTTGGAGTCTCCCAACATGACCCCGAAGCTTTACAACCAATGCCCGAGATCCGAGACTGACCTCTTCCGTCTAGGATTCAAAGAATCCAAGAGTAACAAGATCCACAAGGGAAAACTAGGGGGAATCAACTTTGCTTTGGTGAAACACTAGATCTAGACCTCCTCCACCAAATCCCAAAGAATCAAGGATATTTGAGCACTTTGGGGGGAGATCTTGTGAAATTAAAGCTCAGGAACAATGGAGGAGAGAGATGAAAGAGGCAAACTTCTCGTTGGAGAATAAAGGCCTATTTATACCCCTCGCAGATAATCTGCCCATTGCAGCTCGACAGAACCGATACTATCGGATACGTGAGAGTAGTACTGGATTCAACTAGTACTACCGGTCAGGTACCAGACGAGGTACCGGAAAAAAATCGGCTGAGGAACCATGCTACTACCTCTCCCGGTGTAGAACTCATCAGGATCAACGGTGCTACCGCGCAGCGGTAGTATCAGACTACTGGAGCGGTACTACCGGACCGGGCGGTAGTGCCGCTTCGAGATACCGGGTGAGCCAATAGGGGAGGCCAGGCTCTTCAACCCTCACTGTCCTGCCCGGTACCGCTCCCGGTACCACCGAGCGGTACTACTGATGGCGAGCGGTAGTACCGATTGGGATTTCCGGTACTACCGGACGACACATAAGGGTAGGAAAGGGCAACAGAGGGCGATTATCTTCGAGGTCTCAACCATTGGGAAACTTTGTTGGGTTTATGAAAAGGAGTTGATTCCACCCAAACGTTCCAACGTGGACCCCTCTTGATAGTACGGTGTTCCTACGACTCAAGCAAAAGCCCTAGGAAAAACTATGTCTTGATAGTGTCCTTTTTGAGGGAAACAAGTGCCTTCTCCTAAACAAAAACCTGTGATACACTTAGCAAACGATTAGTCCAACATGTGTGTTATCATCAAACATCAAAACCACTTAGGATAGGAAATGCCCTTTTAACAATAACCTCTAGTATGAAGGTGCACCCCTCCACATGCCCTTTGAACTGCCCTTGCCAATCAAAAAGACAGTTCTTCCAATGCCAATGCTGTTGGAGATATGCCCTAGAGGCAATAATAAATGTAGTTATTATTATATCTTTGTGTTTATGATAAATGTTTACATTCATGCTATAATAGTATTAACAAGGAAACATTAATACTTGTGTGATTTGTAAACTTAATTTGAAGTCCCTAGTATAGCCTCTATACTTCACTAGCTTGTTGGTTGATTAATGATTGCGGTTTCCCTATCATGAACATTGAGATGTTATCAACAACAAGATCATATCGTTAGGAGAATGATATGGTGGGCATACTCCTATAGATAAGCATAGCATAAAGATCAAGTCATTTCAATAGTTCAATTGCTATATGCTTTCTGATACATAGTAACCTAATTCCTTCGACCATGAGATCATGCATATCACCTTTACCGGATGGATGCTTTGATGACATCAAACACCACACCGTGAATCGGGTGGCTATAAAGGTGGCATTGAGTGTTCGGAAAGTATTGGTTGAAACACATGGATCAAGAGTGGGATTTGTCCATCCATATGATGGATAGATATACTCTGGGCCTCTCGGTGGAATGTCATCCAATTAGCTTGCAAGCATGTGACTGGGTCAAGGGATCACATATCACGAACGAGAAAAGAGTACTTATCGTAACGAGGTTGAACTAGGTATGCAGAGATACCGACGATCATAACCTCGGATAAGTAAACTATCGTGAGACAAAGGGAAATTGGTATCGTATGTAAGTGGTTCATTCGATCGCAAAGTAATCGTAGAAATATGTGGGAGCCATATGAATTTCCAGATTCCTCTATTGGTTATTGTTCGGAGAAGTGTCTCGATCATGTCCGTATAATTCACGAACCGTAGGGAGACACACTTAAGGATTCGACGTTGTTTTGAGTAGTTATGGTATTATGAGAAAGAGATCGAATGTTGTTCGGAGTCTCGGATGGGATCCGGGATATCACGAGGTGATCCGGAATGGTCCGGAGAATAAGATTCATATAAGGAAAGTCCCGTTTCGAAGTTCGGAAATGATTCCGGTGTTTTCATCGGGAATGTTCTAGAAGGTTCCGGAATGTCCGGCACTCCGGGGGGAAGGGGTACATGAATGTGTCATTACATATTGGAATGATTGCATCATGTGCTAAGTGTTCTTGCTGTTCCAAATAAAGGATTAAATTGAATCCTAAAAACTGAAAAGTCAAATGGCCAGTTTGAAAGTCAAACGGCTAAAACAGGAAACTGTTGGAAACAAGCAAGAGGAGGTTGAAACCAACTTGGAGGAGGAGTCCCTCCTCTCCAAGCCGGCGGCCCACCTAGGTCGAGTTGGGGAGGGACTCCCCTCCCTCCCCTGGCGCGCCGGCCCCTCCACCCATAAAAGGAGGGGCAGGGCCTCCTCCTCAAGACACACAAGTTCCTATCCTCTAATCTAAATCCTAGCCCTAGACTCCGGTTTAGGGCCGCTTTGGTTTAGAGCTTCTAATTGCACTAGTCTTCGGATTAGAGCCTTCTAATTGGTGTGTCTAAACTCTAGACCACTAATAGCTCTCTCTCATACTCCACCATACTCGCTCCGGCTTAAGGCGAAGCCCTGCGGGATCTCCCCTCTACTTCCGGTACCACGTCGTTGTGCTGCCGGAATCGCGAGGAGAGTGCTACAACCTCCATTTTCTTTGGAACAAGGAGAGGAAGGTCTTCGTCAGTACCGAGCGTGTGACCCATTGCGAAGCGCTGCGAGCCTTGGAAGGATCGTCTACACGATCTTGAGATCGGGAAAATGCTACATCACCCACGAGAATCCGCTCTCGTTAAACGCTTTGGAATCTTCGAGGGTAAGTTATTCCATCGACTCGTTGCTACAATCTAATAGATAGATCTTGGCTTGTTTGGTTGTATGCGATAGAAATTTTTTGTTTTCCATGCTACGAAACCCTACAAATGCATGCAGTCAATGCTGCCAAGCATCCCAGGAAACCCCTTCTCTTGTTGATGGACAAAAGGCGAGCGGTGTCTTTGTTGTTTGGATATCTCAAATAAACTTTTCCAAACACCGCAATAACTGCACTGCAAAATCGGTACATGACCTCATGGCATGTGAACTCTCTCATGCGCATGTACTCGTCGAGTAGATCATCGGGCACTCCATATGCAAGCTGCCGAATAGCAGCAAAACATTTCTGGTAAGAGGAGAAGCAAATCTTACCGGTACAATCGTACTTGGCCTCGAAGTAGTTATCGTACACCCTCACCCTATTGAGAATGTACAAGAACAGGTTCCTGGACATCCTATAGCGGCGCTGGAATGCCTTCTCTTTGAATACCAGATTAGTTGGATGGAATTAGTCCTTGTAAAGGCGTATGTTTCATTCTTCTCTGTCGCTCTCATGGTTCGCTTCACGCCGCTTAGCCAAGCCACTAATTGTAGGAAAAGGCTTGTAGCTGTCATTTTTCTAGTGGCGTCTAAAAAAATGGGCGCCACTACTACAAAGCAAAATAGTTGCGGCGTACAAAAAAAAGTGAACGCCGCCACTATAATTTAATTCTGGCGTTCGGGAGAGAGTGAACGCTGGCACTAAGTGGGGACCATGATGCGAGCCGAGACCAATGTAGCCCAGGCGTTCGACAAATTTGAACGCCACAACTATGTTGTAGTTGTGCGTCCAAAGGGTTGCAGACGCCACCACTATTACAACCAAAAATTCACAATAATTTAATAGGGTCCGCCTGCACCCTTCCCTCTCTCTCTCATTCCAACTCCCCGCTCGCTCGTTCCCCCCATCCCCAAATCGCCATGCCCGCGCCGCTCCAACCCCGCCCGACCTCGCGCCGCCCCGCCCCGACCTGGCCCCGCCTCCCCCGACAACCCTCGCCATCGCGCCTCCACCGACCTCGCGCCGCCTTGCCTCCACCGACCCGTGCCTCCCCTGCCGCATGTAGACTCCCCCACCCCCTGTAGCATCCCAATTATCTAACATTGTGATTCTACATGGTTTCAAACAATATAAGGATACCTCTAAATAATAAATAGTTGCAACATTATAATATCATGCCCATATCATCACGTCACATTGCATTTGAGCATCATATTAAATCCTGCCTTTGGTTCTTATCCTCAACGTGCATCTTGGATTTTGGCATCCTTTGTTATTGTTGCTTCTTGATAAATTGTATTTGCATTTTGATTAACGATGAAATGTCCAAATTGAAGTTGTGGGCATATCTTTTATTTTCACTCCACCTTCTAACTTGCCCACATCCACCTTCATTTGATAGCACTCTACTCCTACCATATATGTGAATGCGGTCATCTTATTTTCTTCTACTCTTTGGGCCACTAGTTTGTAAGTTCCGGAGTACATACATAAAACACTTTTTGATATATCTTAACTCTGGTCGTGTATGTAAGCTTTTTATGCACAACTGTGATTCATGTTAACTACAATACTACATACATATCTGCTGCTGGAACTTATATATATCCAGTCTTTTCCTAGTACATGCAAAGAAACTGAATAGGGGTTACACCTACTTATGCTTTTTTTCCACTAGAGTGTATTGGTACTGTTGTTTTAGAGTACAATAACACAAGTATTAATATATTATTGTATAGAAAATTTTAAAGTTACATGGTACTGGAGAAGGATTAACTTTTCTGAACTTTACTAATGTAATACCCAACAAATGTAAGATGAAACACTATTTTTTTTGGTTATCTAGGGGTAATCATAGAGATTCACAGGTTATCTTCACCATGAAACCTTACGGACTAGCTACAGGTAGATTTTCAAAACTGAAGAGAATGAATCTTATAAATTTTAAGCTAATGAGGTAAGTTACACAAACTAAGGGGAAAAGAAGGAAGAAATCCTACCTTTTCCTAATGTGGCTTCTGGTAATAGATCTAGGTGTGGATGTAATGGATTTTCAAGTTTTCCATGGCGGTTGGGTGCAAGCCGTGAGAGGTAGAAAAAAGGGGATGTGATCTAGTTGTAGTCAAAGTAAATGAAAAAACACTACAGGAATGGAGCGTTGTGCCTATGGCCAGCTGTCCTCGGCATAGCCCTAAAATATTGTCGGCATAGGCTATGCCGAGGGCATCCCTTAGGCCTTCCACAGCGTGGTGGTTGTCCAAAGTCTGAAAAGTTTGCCACTGCATCAGCGATGCCCTGAGAAAAATTCTAGGATCCGGTCTCACGGTGTTTCTAAAAGCGGTCGATGCCTGAAAAAAGAAGTGGGGCCCATATTAGCATAGAAAACTTGACCGACCCCTGTTCCTCGCCTTCCTCGTTGGAAGAACAGAGAAAATCCCCTTTCTCCTCACAACAAATCCGTCTAATTCCCCTGCTCTTCTTCCTGATTCGCAAGATTAGAGAAAACCGTCTTTCGCCTCACAGCAAATCCGTCTAATTCTCCATCTTTTGTTCCCGATTCTGTATAGATCAGAGAGGAAATATGGCGGACGGAGGAAGAGATATGAAAATCTCGGGGCGGCGCGCGTAGCTTGTGCCGGTGGTTGGCGACAGGCTGGGCAGCGGGGCAAGGCATCACGGGCTAGGCACGAGACTGCGGGGTCTTCTGGGTTTCTCACCGTCTACAACCTCCATCTTCCTTGTTTTGGTTGACCTTCTGCTCGTGCTTGCCAATGAGGAAGATGACTGCGTTCGTTGCTCCGATTCAACAACAGTATTTTATTGGCCAACGAGTTCATGCATCGGAGCACCTAGTTGCTTCGATTCCCTGAAATTTTTCTGTGGCACCGGCTCTGCAGCGTTGGGCATCGGTGCCCGATCCCTAAAAAACGATTTGGGCACCGAAAAATCGTACGCTGTGGAAGGCCTTAGTGTAGCCCTCTCGGTGTAGGCACTTTTGGCCGTCGGAAGTATTGCCATCGGAATAGGCTAAGTCGACGGCTTGGCCCTTAACGGTTATAAAAAAATCATTTTTTTGTTTCAATATTTTTCTTATTTTTTTAATCTTTGAATTGTTTGACTCGTTATTCTCTCACTTGGAATTTTTTAACATTAATTACACTTAATCTTCGATCAAATTGTAGTCTTGGTAAAGCATCCTTGTCGGTCACCCATCCTCACACTACTCCACCTCTAGCATGCTTAATTTCTCCGTTCCTTCCGAATCAGTTTTCACGAAGCAATTTATACCTTGTTGTTAGTACTATGATATCAATCCTATTAACTCTTATATCATTATGTCATACGTTTTTATTTTTCAAAATTATAAACAATTATTTAAGTAAACACTAATGAATAAGTAAAAATATTATTGAATTCAAATAAAAATATAATGATTTTAATTTTTTGTATTTTTCTATTTAATATGGAATAATTAATATCTTTAAATCTGTAAATCAGAATTCGACTAATAATATTTCTAAATTGATAAAAAATGAGAGGGATTCAAATATGACACCCATCTCAATTTATCACAAACTATGCCGTGATTCTAGCCATAATTTTATTTGCCTGTTTCAAATTATGGTCAAAATTAACCGAGTTCCTACGATTAGGCAGGAATTTGTATTTTTCATGATGCATGGACGGAAAGGTTTAAGATATCCCGGTTGGAAAATTGTCTAGGTAAGGTGGTCTAGTATTTTTTAAAAATGGGGTAGTACCAATGTAAAACTTTCATTTGGTGGTTGCTTCACAAAACACCCTGTTTTTCACACTCGGAAAATAGAAAATAGCTTTTTGGTGCTATAAAAAAGAAAACTTCCTCCTCCAAGATTGTAAGCCATCCCAATATGCACATGTGTGTACAATATAGGCACATTATCAAAAACTATGCCACAATTCTAGCCATAACATTGGTCGTTTAGTTTGAAATGCATAAAACCTCGAACATGATAGCTTATTTTGAGAAGGTCTTTTATGATATTTACAATGTTCGATGTTTTATATTTTTCTTGAAACTATATCACATAATATGACACCACACGAAGGTTTTACATTGTTTTAGATTGTTTTTAAATTTCTTATGCTTGTTTTCAAACTATATGTAATGTTTTTATGTTGTACTTAATTATTATTTACAAATGTGTAATATTTGAGTGTAAATAGATAGATCTTATTTTTCTGTAAATTTTTGATATATTATTTGTATTTTTTAAATTAGAATAATTTAGTTATAATTTTTAACAATTAATGTGGTAAAAGAGAAAATAACTATGCCAAAACATTGTCGTCCGTGTAGCTATGAATGTTACGCCGAGGACGTTGCTGGCCGTCGGCGTAGGAGGGAAAGATCTGGTTCTTAAAAATAAAAGAGCCCAGTAGGTAAGTTGTCGGTAGGCTGCAGATCACAGTATGTAGTAGAAATCGTAAGCAATAAAATTCACTCGCTGTCGTAGGTATAGTAAGTGTCACATGCTAGCGCCGGATAAGTATGGCTGTCGTTCCTCTACCCACGCGGTCCCTTCCCACGGTAGCTGCACTGCACCCACCTACTATTATTTACAGGGTCGGTCCTGAGATAAAATTCAGGGCCCTCAAAATTTATATCAACATAAATTCAAAATACTTTAACACTCGTGGATACGAATTGATGACGACAGTATAAACATCAATTTTAGCCAATAATTTCTAGTGGATTAGTTATCCAAAATGATCGCAAAGAAACAAAGCTAATCCACTAATACTACTAAGTGTTGAGAAGTAGAGCAATTTACCAAGCGAATTATCCATAATAAACTCTAGATAAAACATGACTAGAATAATAGGTAATATACTAATCACGCTAAATAGCGAATACAAAATAAGGCATATAGCCAAACAAACTGCAAGACATAAAACTCTGGATAGAATCAGAACAATATTGAGACAGAAGTTGTACACGGCAGTAGCAGAAGTAGAACCACCGGCGTTGGAACCGTCATTGGCCATGTCGTCGAGGAAGAGGGTGCTGATGTCGGGGAAGAAGTCCTCGTCGGGGAAAACGTCGCTATCTGTGAGAGAGTCCGTGACGAAGCGATGGTCGCTGATAAGCTCCCCAAAACCTTATCGCCCTTCTCCGTCTGGGACTCGAAGCAGCGGGGTCTCGGAGGCCCTCTTCGGCTCGCGGTGCACGCGCAAGGACGGGATGGGAAGATGAAAGTAGCGCGATGCTCACGGAACTCGAGGCAAGGGATGTGTTACAGCTCAAGAGGAGGCGCGACCTCTCTCTCTTATAGGCGCAGAGGAGAAGCGGGGCAGTGCGAAGATGAAACGAACAGGCGCATTAACTCGTATTAACGGCCATTCAAAGCAAAGCGTTTCACCTTCGTATTAAACGTCCATTCAAAGCGGGCACGCTTCACCGTGATTAACGTCCATACAAAGCAGACGCATCCGTTCATATACCATTCATGCGTGACAAAATAAAGCTCGGCTCGGCGAGATTCCCGCAACCCGCGGCGCGCGCGCGCGTCGTGACGAGGCGAGGCGAGGCGAGCGAGGAGGAGCGCGCGTGTGGAACTCTCTCCTTCTCCTTCTCATTCTTTTACCAAGTGGTAGAAGAGCTCACCTTATAAGCTGGTCCAACTTCCACTCAACTAGCAATGTGGGACTAAACATTTGTCCCACCTCTTGTCTTGCATGAATGGGCCACATGGGCCTCTAGGATTTTCAGGAATTATTTAAATAGAAAATGGGCTATACTTTTTGGGCCAAAATTCCAACAATCCCCCACCAGATCCCAGAGGCACATGTAATCTGCCTTTGGTTCCAAAACACTGTTTATATACCGGTACTATAGTGGAGACTGTTAAGTTGAACTTCCACCTAGAATTCTATGCTACACTAGATTGCGACTTGTACAGTGGACTATGCCTTGAACTGCAAGTTTGCTGCAATCTAGCTTCACACGAAGTCTTGACCGATACTGGGCTACCGTGGGACTTTCCATGGTGGAGCTTATCGTCATACTCCATGACCTTTCATGAGTTTATTAGAGAGCACCCTACTCTCATAGACTGCGACGTTTTAACAGTCAGACTCATATAGGTGTGTTCTTCAAAAGATGTTCTGCAGGACAACATCTTTGCTTAGGATAAGCCACTTAGATCACATTAAGATAATAAATCAACCTGCCATGCAGAATAGGAAAGTATTGCATCTTTATGGAGTGGTGTTTATTAAAGTAGGGATACTTTCCTCTCAGCTAACCAACAGCTTGTTTCCCAATTCTAATTCACGGGATCTCCGATCACATAGAGTGGTTTACCACTATGGAAAGCTCAAATTGTGGGTCTCATACCCATCTCCTTTGATGCATTTTCTATCACGTTGCGTGATAGACCCTTTGTGAAGGAATCTGCCAAATTTTTAGATGTTTGGATATAATCCAATGCAATAACTCCGGAGTTTCTCATTTTCCTTACAGATTTCAGTCTCCTCTTCACATGTCTTGAGGACTTCATATTATCCTTAGAACTGTTCACCTTAATAATCACGGTTTGATTATCACAGTTCATTGGAATTGCGGTATAGGTTTTTCAACCACGGTAAGTCCATCAAGAGTTCACGAAGCCACTCTGCTTCAACGCGGTGGCGTGTCTAGTCTTTGTGAGTTCTGCTTCCATAGTTGACCTCGTTAAGATGGTGCTTGCAAGACTTCAAGAAAGCGCCACCACCAAGTGTGAAAACATATCCACTCGTGGCCTTTATCTCATCGATCGGATATCCAATTTGAATCACTATAACCCTCTAGTACCCTTGGATACCGGTATAGTGTATGCCATAGCTCATGATGCCTTTTAGATATCGCATAACTCTCTCAAGAGCATGCCGGTGATCATCTCTGGATTTGAGACAAATCGGTGAGTTTGCTTCTGACAAAGGCGATGTCGGTCTCGTGGCACTAGCTAAATACATAAGCGAGCCAATGATTTGAGAGTATCTTAGTTGGTCTCTAGCATTTCCTCGATTCTTTCAAGCAACACACTAGGATCATACGGTGTAGGAGAAAAATTGGCGTCGCTATGCAAAAGCGACTCAAGATCTTTTCCACATAGTGGGACTGAAGCAATGTAATCCCACCATCATCATCTCTCAATAGCTTGATGTTCAGAATGACATCAGCTACTCCCAGATCCTTCATCTCAAAGGAACGAGATAAGAAATCTTTTACCTCCTTAATTGCATTAAGATTGGTTCCAAAAATCAGTATGTCATCAACATACAAACAAAGGATGACTCCCTCACCCCCACCATGGCGAGAGTATCGCACTTGTAAACCGTTTACAACAAAGCCTGCGGTTAAGGTTTTATCAAATTTTTCGTACCCTTTGCTTGGGTGCTTGTTTAAGACCATACAAAGACTTGAGCTTGCACACTTTTCTTTCTTGACCATTTACTACAAAACCATCTGGTTGATCCATATAGATTTCCTCATCCAACTCTCCATTTAGGAAAGCCGTCTTAACGTCCATTTGATGAGCGAGAAGACCGTGTGAGGCAACCCGGAGAAAGTAGTACTCGAATGGTGGTCAACCTTGCTAAAGGTGAGTAAGTGTCAAAGAAGTCTTCACCTTCCTTTTGGGTATAACCCTTGGCCACAAGCCTTGCCTTGTACTTTTCAATAGTACCATCGGTCTTAGTTTCTTCTTGAACACCCATTTACATCCTCTGGTTTGCACCCATAAGGACGATCGGTGATCTCCCATGTTTCATTAGCTAAGATGGAATTCATCTCACTATGAACAGCTTCCTTCCGATGTCGACATCGAGATGCATAAGCTTGAAATGGAAGTGGGAGTGTCATCCACAAGGTACACATGAAATCATCACCAAAAGACTTTGCGTCCTTTGTCTCTTGCTCCTTTTAGGAATTTCATTATCATCCTCCTTAGGACTTTCGAGTGTTCATCGAATGGTAGGTTCGGAGAATATAGCAAATTCTGATTAGATGAACTAGGTATCTCGGATTTGATGAGTTAGGTTTATCCTTCATTGGAAATATATCCTCAAAGAAAGTCGCATCGATCGACTCCATGATTATACCGACATGAATGTCGGTACTTCAGATTTACTATCAAGAATCTATAACCAATGCTATGAAAAGCATAGCCCGGAAAAACACAATCAATGGTTTTGGTCCAAGCTTGCGCTTCTTGGGGATTGGTACATTAACCTTTGCCAAACAACCCCAAATACGTAAGTAAGAGAGTTTTAGTCTTTTCTTCTCCCATTCTTCGAATGGAGTAATTTCTTTGTTCTTTGTGGGAACTCGGTTTAGGACATGACACGCGGTCAATAATGCCTCCCCCCACCATTCCTTAGAAAGACCCGATGTATCTAACATGGCGTTAACCAAATCTGTTAGAGTACGGTTCTTTGTTTCGGCTACTCCATTTGACTGGGGTGAGTAGGGAGGCGTCCTCTCATGAATTATACCATGTTCCGCACAAAAAGAATCAAACTCGTTGGAAAAATACTCTCCACCACGATCAGACCTAAGCCTCTTAATCTTTCGATCAAGTTGATTTTCTGCCTCAGCTTTATAGATTTTGAAGAAACTCAAAGCCTCATCTTTTTATTTAAGAAGATACACATGACAATATCTCGTAGAGTCATGTGGCATCCCGCAAAACCACTACTAGAAAATCGCGTTGATTTTGTGCATTGCGTCGTCAACATCATGTGTTGGTTGCATAAAACTATTTTGCAAAGCCGATTTATTTTCCAAACGCCCCATTCTTAATCAAGTATCAAACCCCGGATGCAACCGGATATTTTGTTGTAAAAAAAACTATTTACAAAATCCGTCGCAATCAATTAAAAATATTAAATTATTTTAGTGGAGCAGTCGAACGGGCCGAGTAGACCCGAACGACCACCCCAGTTTAAAACGGTCCACCCTGCCAGCCCTACCTAAATCCTAAGGCTACCCAAGCAACTCTACCCAGCCCCCTTCCACCTCACCCCAGCCACTCAGCGACCGCCACCTCACCCCTCCCCTAACCCCTAGCCTATCCCTGCATGCCACCTCTTCCTCACTCCCTCAGCCGTTCCATCTCACCCAGCTACACGCACCCGGTCCACCCCCCACACACGCCACCACCCTCCCTCTCAACCACACACCGCTTGGGGCCCACCTTCCCCACCGGGTCCCACAGGGCCCACGCACACGGCCTCCACGCGGCCTGTACCGCGTCCTCTCCCCCACCCGACGCCCTCATCCCCATCCTCTTCCCCGGCTCGCCCCTTCTCCCGTCTGCCACCACGCTCCCGCCGCCACGGCCCTCACCCGGCGTGGCCCGCCCTTTGAGGCCTCCTCCCACGCGCTCCCATAACCGCCTCACCCACGTCTTCCTTCCTCCTCTCTGCAGCCCGCGTGCCTCATGGCGACCCTCCCAGGCGCCTCCTCTCCTCCTTCTCGGCGCCGCCGCCCTCCTCCCTCGCTGGCCGCTCCTCAGCGCCTCCCTCGCTTCCCCGCTGCTCCGTGTGGCCGCGCGCCGGCCTCGGCCCAGCGCCGCGCGCTCGCGTGGCGCGCCACCGTGCGCCCGCCCACCTCACCAACCTCGTCGCCGCCCGGTGCAGCAAGCCTCCGCCCTCACGCCTCCGTCAACCGTCGCCCGCTCGTGCTCTCTCCCCGAGCGGTGCGATCGCCCGAGTCCGCCTCTGGCGGCGCTACCTCGCTTCCCGCCGGTCGCCCCTCGACCTCCTCACCCGACCCGATCGCCGGCCTCGCCCACCGCGCCCGAGCAGCCGCCGCCGCGGCCCTCCGCCTCGCTCGTCTCCATCGCTGGCGCAAGCCCGTCTTCCTCTCGCGGTTGCGGCCCCTCAACTCCCTGCCGTCCGGCGGCCTGCCTCGCCCGCTCGTTCCAAGCTCTGCCGTGGCTGCCACGACCTCGCCCCGGGCCCCTCGTCGATACCCGCGCCGCCGGTAGCTCCCCGTCGACGTCTGAGCTCGCCCCGTCCAGCCCCTGCGTGGTGCTCCTGCGTGTATGCGTTGGTGCTTGTGTGTGTTGTACCTAGACCCGTCCCCGCAGGCCTCCGACAGGGACCCACAAGATCAGCACCACGGACGCGCCACGGATTCGACGGAACCCTCAAATGCCAAGTTCGACACCCCGAATCCCGGAGACCAAGCCTCGACCACCCCGAACCCAAGCGCCAAGATCTCCACCCGGGAACTCCGAAGGACGCCAAGGTCTCTCTCATGGTACACATGGTCCCCTTGACGGGCTCGAAGACCCCGGTTCCGTGGATCCGAAGGCCTATCCTGCCGAGACCGAACCCCGAACCGCCAAGATCGCCTTCCCGTCGACCGAACCCCGGCGCGCCAAGTTCTTCGACCGGAGACCGATCCGTCGAATGCGACAAGACCTCCGTCTCGGGACCACCAAGCACTTCCCCCCGAACGCCAAGTTAGCCGACACGGGTGCGACGAGTATTTTTCCTCGAGGACGCCGAGCACTTCACCCCGGACCCGATAATCGCCAAGATCGCCACAAGAACGACAAGTACTTCTTCCCGGCACGCAAGATCTACCCCGTTACCAAGAGCGATCCCGGAGTCCGAGAACGTTTCCGTCGAACCCTGGGACCCCGAGACCGACCCCGGAACCCCAAGTTCGTCGAGCCCCCTCAATGTGTGAACCCCTTTCTCGAGCCCTATTTTATAAATGAAATAACAACTTGTTGCATATTAATTGTCATTCTCGCATGCATATCATGTGGTTTGGGGGCTTTATGCCGATTCACCTAATAATTAAATATGGGGCCCATATGCGGGCAAATCTAGCCTTATATTGGCCTCATTTAAACATGTGTAGCGAACCGGTTCCATCTGTTGACTTGCTAAACAACATTTAATATGCGGGGGTTTAAACAACTTGAACCATATATTAATTGTCGGGACCCCCGGTTCCACTTAATGTGACCTAATTGCATCGCACCTGTGCCCTGTCCTACATCATACATGCATCATGCCGATCTTCTGCCTTTGTATTAAATATCGCATCCGGTGTTTCTTCTAGTGTTTTGGTTCTTCGTGGATAAGGCCGTTGAGTTGATGTGAGCTTCGCCCCGATCTTCGGTTGAACCTTCGACAATGTTTTCAGGCGAGCATCTCCCCCTTTCTACCTATCTTACTTTTATAGTATTTACTTCCCTCCTGTTGATCTATTGCTATCTGTGTTGCGATGCTTTAGATTCCGTACCTGTGATATACCGTGCAGCCCTATATTGCCTTGGACACACCCTATTAACTGTTGTTTGGTAGATAGTTGGACTTGCGCGTCGTAGTTGCTTGCTCAAGTGCTGATGTGTGTCGTCCTATGCCACGATTCTTTGATGTATTGCCGCATGTTGATGTTGGAGATGATTCTAGTTTTACTAATCGTCACTTTAATTTCTGTTTAACAACTAAAATTGAAATAAGCGGAGGCATCGGTGGGTGATAGAAAATATTTGGTTTCGAGCCCACTTGTGTCGTAAGACCCGAGTACTTGATACCTGTTCCTTGATTTATCGCGCTATCCACATCCGGGAGGTATATGGGACCCCCCTGAGCCAGAGCTTGATTCATTCTTATTTCTTGGGGCCACAAACTAGTTTGAGGTTTTATTTACGATCCTGTACTTATGCCATGCTATTTTTCTGTATTTAAATTGTGCGAGGAGCACACTGTACTGTTTAGGTAAGCGTAATGTTTTCGCGGTATCGACAAGCCCAGCCACACTTTCGGGTTCCCAGTCGTTTACAGCCATTGTCGCAAACCTTGAGTCCGTCTCGGAGCTTGCTTGCTCCGTTGCGGGATCTACTCAATGGGGTGGCCCCCTGAAATATTTCTGAATCCTGTGATTGTTCAGTCGTGAAAGCCTCGTTGGGTTTTGATTTGGTTTTTCCGAGGTTGATCGAGCGTGTGTTGCTATTGGTGCACCCGGCGGGTAAAACTTTACGGCCGTGTCGCGGATATGGACGACTTGGAGCACGATATCTCGATCATAGACAAGCATAACTAAAGTTTACTGCTATAAATTTGACTTATAATGACTAGTAATCAGCTTCACTATAATGGAATGGCTAATTAATACCCACAATTGCTTGTTTGGTTGTCGCTTGACAATTGTACTGACTAGTAAATCTTGCAACTACAACGGAATGGCTGAATAAAAGTACCAACAACCGCTGGGTTTTTGGGTTATCTCATGATAAATGTATCTGACTAGTAAGTGTTGCCACTATCACGGAATGGTTCACTAAAAGTGCCTACTGTTTACTTTAACAGGATGATTATCTAAACCTGACTAGTAATTGCCGCAACGATAACTGAATAAATAAAACTGCCAACGGTGTGAGTTCCTCGGTTGACTTCCTCGTTTGGTCTCGAGGGGGAAACGCCAGGATGGGTTTGTTTGAGGGTAGTATCAGGTTGGTTCCGAATAGGTCCTTCTTACCTCTCTCTGATTGACGCCCGTTGTGTCGAGTCTCTAAAGGTTGTTAAGTGCATCTTTGCCGCTCGATCCACCATACCTATGTAGGCGAGGACCGCGAATTCTAGCCTCGCCGTCTTGGCCTCGATCTTGGCGCTCCTTCTTTTCCTTTGCCTTTGTCGGCACCCTTTTGTTTAAGCAGGTTTTGAGATCGGCGTCGTTAGCGGGGTTACCCTTCGGCTTGGCACAGGGGTTATGGGCCATTGGTTATTCTTGGGGCTCTTAGCCCCATTTACATCTTGTCCGTAGTCGGACGCCCCATCGTTTTCAAGGTGATTTGGATCTTTGTACCGTGTATTTGTATTCTTGACTCTTTGAGTCATGTTATATATATACATTACGTGGGTCCCATCGAGGACTGTTGTGTAATGTTATTACTTTTTCGCCCGCGAAAGTGCTGGTGGGCACCTTTGAATCGTTTCTATGCGGGTTTGGTGAATTTTGCCCAAACTTGCATAGGTCCGATTCTGAGGGTGTTACAGAGTGGTATCAGAGCTCAGCAGTTGCGATACCCCACAAGTCCAGCCTGTAGGATAACCTAGCTAACGGCCGAAGTAGAAGTGTCAAAACTATTTTTGAAAATCGGCTGGATAGTTCTGATTAGGTCTGATTTTACTCCTTACCCCTCTGCTATTCTCCTCTTATCTCGACGTGTTTTGAATCTGCTCTCTTATCTTCTCTTCGAGTCTAGGATTTCTCGTGGTTGGGTTTCCGTCGTACCTTCAGGGTTTCGCCTTCTTCCTTTTGTAACGGAGGTGCTACGATCATCAATCTGCGACTTGTCTGTTGTGCCCTACATCCGATCTTTTGTTCTTGAGCTCTTTATCCATATGTGTTCCTTGCCGGATATCTGTGTCGTTGAAAAACATATGAGAAGGACGAGCATTGGTGAAGTTGGAGTTGACCTTGAGCATGTGTTGTTCATGCCAATGGAACCATCGCGAAACCTAATCATTGTGTCTTTCATACGATTCCTGCTGGCATCATCCCTTTGTTCCGGATACCGCCTAAGAAGATCTTCAGTCTAAATCTCGAGAGTTGAGTTGCCTGATTCTCCTACTCATGTATAGAGTCGATAGTTTGTGTCCGGGATGGATTGATCACCCTACCCGACTCTTACTGTTCGCTCTGTACATCGAACTGGTGGATCAATGTAACTTTTCCCTCTTCTAATGGAAGTTACAGGTGGCCTTATCGTTTGATACCTCTACCTTCGTCCTTTGTTTCTCCGGAGTGTTCTCTCGACGATCAGGAACAACGAACCTTTGTTGGTGGTGTCGCCGATCTCCAGATGAAGAAGGAACCCTCGTTAGTGGTGTCGCGAGGATCTACACGGCCTTGATGTCGAACCGGACCTTCTTTCCGGTACCACGAGGCGGATCTCGAGGGCGAGATCCATTGTTAGTGGTGTCGAATTGTGGCATCCCGCAAAACCACTACTAGAAAATCGCGTTGATTTTGTGCATTGCGTCGTCAACATCATGTGTTGGTTGCATAAAACTATTTTGCAAAGCCGATTTATTTTCCAAACGCCCCATTCTTAATCAAGTATCAAACCCCGGATGCAACGGATATTTTGTTGTAAAAAAAAACTATTTACAAAATCCGTCGCAATCAATTAAAAATATTAAATTATTTTAGTGGGCGATCGAGCGGGCCGAGTAGACCCGAGCGACCACCCGATTAAACAGTCCACCTGCCAGCCCTACCTAAATCCTAAGGCTACCCAAGCAACTCTACCCCCCCTTCCACCTCACCCTGACCACTCGTGACGCCACCTCACCCCTCCCCTAACCCCTAGCCTATCCCTGCATGCCACCTCTTCCTCACTCCCTCAGCCGTTCCATCTCACCCAGCTACACGCACCCGGTCCACCCCCCACACACGCCACCACCCTCCCTCTCAACCACACACCGCCTGGGGCCCACCTTCCCCACCGGATCCCACATGGCCCACGCACACGGCCTCCACGCGGCCTGGACCGCGTCCTCTCCCCCACCCGACGCCCTCATCCCCATCCTCTTCCCCGGCTCGCCCCTTCTCCCGTCTGCCACCACGCTCCCTTGCGGCCACCGCCCTCCCGTGGCGTGGCCCGCCCACTTTGGCCTCCCTCCCACGCGCTCCGCCCCTCACCCACGTCTTCCTTCCCTCCCCTCTCTGGCAGCCCGCGCGTGCCTCGCCGGCGACCCCTCCCAGGCGCCTCCTCTCCTCCTTCTCCGGCCGGCCGCCGCCTCCCTCGCTGGCGCTCCTCGCCCTCCCTCGCTTCCCCTTGCCTGCTCGGCGTGGCCGCGCCGCCAGACCTCGGCGCCCGTGCGCCCGCTCAGCGTGGCCTTGGCCCATGTGCCGCCCACCTCACCAACCTCGTCGTCTGCCCGCCGGTGCAGCAAGCCGCCTCCGCCATCCGGCGCCTCCGTCGCCCCGCCTCGTGCTCTCTCCGAGCAGGCGATCGCCCGTCCGCCTCGCCGGCTACCGCTTCCCGCCCCGGTCGCCCCGTCGACCTCCTCACCCGACCCGATGCGCCCGGCCTGCGCCCCCGGCAGCCGCCACCACCGGCCCTCCGCTCGTCTCCATCGTTGGCCCGCAAGCCCCGTCTTCCTCTCGCCGGTTGCGGCCCCACCTCGACCCTGCCGTCCGGCGGCCCGCCTCGCCGCCCCGCTCGTTCCAAGCTCTGCCGTGGCCGCTGCCACGACGACCTCGCCGGGCCGCCCCTCGTCAGTACCCGCCGCCGCCAGCGGGCTCCCCGCCGTCGACGTCTGAGCTCGCCCCGTCCAGCCCCTGCGTGGTGCTCCTGCGTGTATGCGTTGGTGCTTGTGTGTGTTGTACCTAGACCCGTCCCCGCAGGCCTCCGACAGGGACCCACAAGATCAGCACCACGGACGCGCCACGGATTCGACGGAACCCTCAAACGCCAAGTTCGACACCCCGAATCCCGGAGACCAAGCCTCGACCACCCCGAACCCAAGCGCCAAGATCTCCACCCGGGAACTCCGAAGGACGCCAAGGTCTCTCTCATGGTACACATGGTCCCCTTGACGGGCTCGAAGACCCCGGTTCCGTGGATCCGAAGGCCTATCCTGCCGAGACCGAACCCCGAACCGCCAAGATCGCCTTCCCGTCGACCGAACCCCGGCGCGCCAAGTTCTTCGACCGGAGACCGATCCGTCGAATGCGACAAGACCTCCGTCTCGGGACCACCAAGCACTTCCCCCCGAACGCCAAGTTTGCCGACACGGGTGCGACGATTATTTTTCCTCGAGGACGCCGAGCACTTCACCCCGGACCCGATAATCGCCAAGATCGCCACAAGAACGACAAGTACTTCTTCCCGGCACGCAAGATCTACCCCGTTACCGAGAGCGATCCCGGAGTCCGAGAACGTTTCCGTCGAACCACAGGACCCGAGACCGACCGGAACCCCAAGTTCGTCGAGCCCCTCAATGTGAACCCCTTTCGAGCCCTATTTTATAAATGAAATAACAACTTGTTGCATATTAATTGTCATTCTCGCATGCATATCATGTGGTTTGGGGCTTTATGCCGATTCACCTAATAATTAAATATGGGGCCCATATGCGGGCAAATCTAGCCTTATATTGGCCTCATTTAAACATGTATGTGAACCGGTTCCATCTGTTGACTTGCTAAACAACATTTAATATGCGGGGTTTAAACAACTTGAACCATATATTAATTGTGGGACCCCGGTTCCACTTAATGTGACCTAATTGCATCGCTTTCTGCCTGTCCTACATCATACATGCATCATGCCGATCTTCTGCCTTTGTATTAAATATCGCATCCGGTGTTTCTTCTAGTGTTTTGGTTCTTCGCGGATAAGGCCGTTGAGTTGATATGAGCTTCGCCCCGATCTTCGGTTGAACCTTCGACAATGTTTTCAGGCGAGCATCTCCCCCTTTCTACCTATCTTACTTTTATAGTATTTACTTCCCTCCTGTTGATCTATTGCTATCTGTGTTGCGATGCTTTAGATTCCGTACCTGTGATATACCGTGCAGCCCTATATTGCCTTGGACACACCCTATTAACTGTTGTTTGGTAGATAGTTGGACTTGCGCGTCGTAGTTGCTTGCTCAAGTGCTGATGTGTGTCGTCCTATGCCACAGTTGCTGATGTATTGCCGCATGTTGATGTTGGAGATGATTCTAGTTTTACTAATCGTCACTTTAATTTCTGTTTAACAACTAAAATTGAAATAAGCAGAGGCATCGGTGGGTGATAGAAAATATTTGGTTTCCGAACGCCCACTTGTGTCCCGTAAGACCCCGAGTACTTGATACCTGTTCCTTGATTTATCGCGCTATCCACATCCGGGAGGTATATGGGACCCCAGGCGAGCTTGATTCATTCTTATTTCTTGGGGCCACAAACTAGTTTGAGGTTTTATTTACGATCTGTACTTATGCCATGCTATTTTTCTGTATTTAAATTGTGCGAGGAGCACACTTTGTCTTGTTAGGTAAGCGTAATGTTTTCGCGGTATCGACAAGCCCAGCCACACTTTGGGTTCCCGATCGTTTCTGCCATTGTCGAAACCTTGAGTCCGTCTCGAGCTTGCTTACTCCGTTGCGGGATCTACTCAATGGGGTGGCCCCTGAAATATTTCTGAATCTGTGATTGTTCGTGAAAGCCTCGTTGGGTTTTGATTTGGTTTTCGAGGTTGATCGGCGTGTGTTGCTATTGGTGCACCCGGCGGGTAAAACTTCTGAAAGCCGTGTCGCGGATATGGACGACTTACTTGGAGCACATATCTCGATCATAGACAAGCATAACTAAAGTTTACTGCTATAAATTTGACTTATAATGACTAGTAATCAGCTTCACTATAATGGAATGGCTAATTAATACTGCCCACAATTGCTTGTTTGGTTGTCGCGACAATTGTACTGACTAGTAAATCTTGCAACTTCTAGCGGAATGGCTGAATAAAAGTACCAACAACCGCTGGGTTTTTGGGTTATCTCATGATAAATGTATCTGACTAGTAAGTGTTGCCACTATCACGGAATGGTTAACTAAAAGTGCCTACTGTTTACTTTAACAGGATGATTATCTAAACCTGACTAGTAATTGCCGCAACGATAACTGAATAAATAAAACTGCCAACGGTGTGAGTTCCTCGGTTGACTTCCTCGTTTGGTCTCGAGGGGGAAACGCCAGGATGGGTTTGTTTGAGGGTAGTATCAGGTGGGTTCCGAATAGGTCCTTCTTACCTCTCTCTGATTGACGCCCATTGTGTCGAGTCTCTAAAGGTTGTTAAGTGCATGCTGCCGCTGCCGCTCAGTCCACCATACCTATGTAGGCGAGGACCGCCGAATTCTAGCCTCGCCGTGTACTGGCCTCAGTACTGACGCTCCTTCTTTTTCCTTTGCCTTTGTCGGCACCCCTTTTGTTTAAGCAGGTTTTGAGATCGACGTCGTTAGCAGGGTTACCCTTCCGGCTTGGCCTGGGCAGGGTTATGGACGCCATTGGTTATTCTTCAGGGCTCTTAGCCCCATTTACATCTTGTCCGTAGTCGGACGCCCCATCGTTTTCAAGGTGATTTGGATCTTTGTACCGTGTATTTGTATTCTTGATTCTTTGAGTCGCTGTTATATATATCTGTTCTGTGGGTCCCATCGAGGACTGTTGTGTAATGTTATTACTTCGTTTTCCGCCCGCACGAAAGTGCCTGGTGGGCACCTTTGAATCGTTTCTATGCGGGTTTGGTGAATTTTGCCCAAACTTGCATAGGTCCGATTCTGAGGGTGTTACAAGTCATCAATCAAAGTCATGAAATATTTCTTTCCACCTTTTGTCAACACACCATTCATCTCACAAAGATCAGAATGTATGAGCTCTAGTGGTGTTAAATTTCTCACTTCTGCAGTCGTATGTGACTTGCGAGGTTGTTTAGCTTGCACGCAGACTTGGCACTTAGATCCCTTAACAGTTGAGAAATCAGGGATTAAATTCATTTTGGTTAGCCGCGTCATACAACCAAAATTAATATGACAAAACGAGTGCGGACATTTGATTCAAAATTTGTGTAAATATGATTAACAACTTTATTACAAATGTCTCGGAGATAAGCGGAACAAGCCTCCGCATTCATAGCCTTTACCAATAAAGGTTCCATACTTCGAAATTACAAATTTATTGGACTCAAATACAATCTTGTAGCCATCTCGACATAGAAGAGATCCGCTAACAAGATTTTTATTTATTGAGGGAACATGATGCACGTTCTTGAGCGCAGTCTTTCCCGAAGTGAACTTGATCGACCGTACCAACACCATGAGCGAAGCATGCGAGCGTTCCCCATCGGCCGCGGTTTGAGTCCCTCGACTGATATGAAGAAAACATGGAAATATCGAGCAGACATGTACATTAGCGCGTGTCAATCCACCAATCGGAGAATGACATAATGAAAACGATGGGTAATATACCATACCCAACATCTTTCATCTCAACGTCGCCCATGACAACATTAGCGATCTTGCTCTTCCCATGTTGGCGTTTGTCAAAGCGGTTGGGACAAGCGAGAGCCCAATGATTCGGATCACCGCATACATGACAAGCACCTTTCCTCTTATCAGTCTTCTTCTTGAAGATGGTGGGTGTGAGGCCTTGTTCTTTCCATCGAACTTTCCTTTGTCATCAAACTTGCCTTTGTTCTTGAACTTGTAAATGGAAGTTCCTTTTCATGCAGGTTGGCATTAGAACCTCCCTCGGTACCTCGAGCACGTGTGTCTTTTGCTCTCGCCTTCTCTTCCACATCAAGAGTCCCAATGAGATCCGTCACGGAGAACTCTTGTCTCTTGTGCTTCAGAGAAGTAGCAAAATTCCTCCATATTTGGGGAAGTTTGGCAATGATGCCTCCGCAACAAACTTGTCCGGTAACACACAAGTGAAGTGCTCAAGCTCCACACAAGTGATTGTATCTCATGAGCCTGCTCCACAATGGGCGGTCATCAATCATCTTGTAGTCATAGAATTGTTCCATGACATACAGTTCCTTTGCGCATCGAGACTCCAAATTTTCTCGAGTGCATCCCACATATCTTTGCCATTACTAAATGACGGATATGAATCGACAATATTATCGCCAAGGATGCTGATCAAGGCAGCCTTGAAAGTAGTATCAAGTTTTTGAGCGCCTCTTCTGGCGGGATTAAGTTCCCCTCAGTGCGCCATAGATGGCGTTATAGCAGCTCATGGTGCGAGCGAACCTTTGCTCTCGCCGCGCCACCGTTTGTAATTCACACCTTCAAACACAGGTGGCTTCATAGAAGCAACAAAGCCGCTTGGGGCAAATTGCCTGAAATAAGGTTTTTGGATTGTTGAGAAGTAGAGCAATTTACCAAGCGAATTATCCATAATAAACTCTAGATAAAACATGACTAGAATAATAGGTAATATACTAATCACGCTAAATAGCGAATACAAAATAAGGCATATAGCCAAACAAACTGCAAGACATAAAACTCTAGATAGAATCAGAACAATATTGAGATGAAGTTGTACACGGCGATGTGAAGTAGAACCACGGCGTTGGAACCGTCATTGGCCATGTCGAGGAAGAGGTCTTGATGTCGGGAAGAAGTCCTCGTCGGGAAAGCGTCGCTATCTGTGAGAGAGTCCGTGTGCCAAGCGATGGTCGTCTTGATAAGCGCCCCAAAACCTTATCGCCTTCTCCGTCAGGACTCGAAGCGGGGTCTCGAGGCCCTCTTGTCGGCTCATGCCGCGCCGCAAGACGGGATGGGGAAGATGAAAGTAGCGCAGTGCTCTGGAACTCGAGGCAAGGGATGTGTTACAGCTCAACTGAGAGGAGGCGCGACCGTTTCACCTTCGTATTAAACGTCCATACAAAGCAGACGCATCCGTTCATATACCATTCATGCGTGACAAAATAAAGCTCGGCTCGGCGAGATTCCCGCAACCCGCAACCCGCAACCCGCCAACGAGCGAGGAGGAGGAGGAGCGCGCGTGTGGAACTCTCTCCTTCTCCTTCTCATTCTTTTACCAAGTGGTAGAAGAGCTCACCTTATAAGCTGGTCCAACTTCCACTCAACTAGCAATGTGGGACTAAACATTTGTCCCACCTCTTGTCTTGCATGAATGGGCCACATGGGCCTCTAGGATTTTCAGGAATTATTTAAATAGAAAATGGGCTATACTTTTTGGGCCAAAATTCCAACACTAAGCTACTAAATCAACTGAATAAAACAAAAAATATAGTTCCTCTGTCCGGAAAAGATGTCATAGATTTATCTAAATTCGTTTGTATATACACTAAAATAAATCTAGATACATGTGAATTTAGATTAATCCACGACATCTTTTGAACGAAGGAGATGTCACAGATTTATCTAAATTTATATATTAGATAATACTATTTAGTATATATGAACCTCGAAATTTAACAAGACTGACAATTATTTTAAGACGGAGGGAATTATTAATGGCCCTGTTGCAAAGGACAACTTCGTTGTAACTAATGGTCATGCTCATATATATTCTACTCAATCACGTCGTCACGGTGGCCACCTGACCTTCTCTAGGGACCAGGGCCCCAGCTGCATGCGCGTAGGGCATCGAATCGGGCGACCTGTAATTTGGATATTTTTTACCAAAGAAATCGGAGATTGGAACGAGGACGAAAGGGACTGTCGCATACATGTACAGACTATAGTGTAGCAGAGATCAATAGTCAAGATCGACCTGCACATGGGTCACTGTGGTGCGTTCGGCCTACTTTTTATTGTACACACACTGAGAAATTGGGCTAGCGAGGCTTGGGGCCCCTGATTTTTCTGGGCATGGGGCGGCTGCCCCTCTAGACCTGCCCTAGGACCGGCCCTGATTATTTGCTACAGATCACACACTATTATTTATGGAGGGCCTGGAACCATAGAAAGAAAGAGAGTTTCAAGTAGCTATCCAACAAGCATCGATCGCGTTCACACTGCACACACACACACACACGGGTATGGCCATGGCTGCTCTAGGCACGTCGTCCTGCCTCGTCGGCCCCGTACCGTTCAACGACGTGACCAAGGACGATGGCCAGACGGTGGTCTCCCTGCCGGCAGAGCACGCGGACATCCTCTCCACGCTGCCGAGCATCGCCGTAGGCCCCGACTTGCAGCTGCGGTAGTACCAGGGCGTGTGGTTGCGCGACTACACGGTGGCCGGGATGATCTCCCACTAGTACGAAAATGACCTTTTGTACCGGTTTCATAGGGGATTTGGTACCAGTTTGGCAACCGGTACCAATTAAAGGCAGAGATTTGGTAAAGTATTCAGGGTTTAGGGTTTAGGAGGGGGTTAGGGATATCGGACCGTTTTATCGTACTAGATCTCCGTTGATGTGCCAGAAACGCATTTGGGTTTAGGTAGTACATGAAGATCAAGGTGATGCATATCAACTTGATGCATATATATATATATATATATATATATATATATATATATATATATATATATATATATATATAAAACATGTAATTGCATAAGATCACAAATTAAGTAGTATATGCATAGTGGTACTCTTCGAGGCATACTATATATTACATGTAGCATAGTACTCTCCGAGGCAAACTATATATTACATGTAGCACATTGATCTTCATGCATAGTGGTACTCTCCGAAATTAGTATGACGTCCCGAAGGAAAAATCTCGCCAATTCCTCGCTAATTGCTTTGAAGCGGTGCTAGATTGAGAGCGTGTCCCGCTTTCTTGCCAACTGTAAAAGAATGAGATACAAATGAATACATGACCTATGTGTACATATATATCAAATCATAATCAAACAATTATGACTAAAACTCAGCACAACCGATGGTAACAAAATAAATTTGTGAATATTGTTTACGTACCTCTTTATTTCTTTGATTATTCATTCTCTCGCTGACAATCTTGTAAATGTACTCGCAAACGCAGTATCTATTAGTCTCCAACGGTTGTTTCGCGCATTTCTATATAAGAATATAATTCAATCAAACAATAATCAAGTATGATAAAGGTGTGTGTGGACCTAGGTAGTACTACTAACTTTGTTCGCACGCCATATCAGCTTCGGTTTCCATCCACCGGCCGGATCTTCCTGGATGAACGTTTATCATACGTTGTTCGACAAAGAAAATGCATAAAAGAGTTATCAATTTGTTGATATCAGAAAATTAACGAAAAAACCGATAAAAATTAAAATTACTTTTTGAGCATATCGAAAGCCGTCTTGTATAGTATAGGCCCTTTGCTTAATGAGTCAAAGACTTCAACTTCTCGATCGTATATTTTAATGACGATAAGAATAAAGTGGAACCTGCGCACGTTTATATATGCAGTTTCATAGATATAAGTCATCAGTTAAAATTTTAACATCTGGTGAGCAAAAATAATGTGTTAGAAGATAGTAACACTTACTTAAAGTTGTAAGGCCAAAGTATTATTTTTTTGTCACGTTGTCGTTTCAAAAACCTTAGCAAAGTCTTCGGTGTATCCTTGTTATACATGGGTTCTTCTATGGTTTTTACATGCATTGTATCCGGGTCAATGAACCCAATGTCCGTGATTTCATCCCTTTTGCATTCGATCTTCTTCGATTTGCATAATATAGCGCACAAAAGATTAAATTGAGTATAATTGCAGAAAATGAACGAGCTGAGCTAAAGACTTCTCAAATTACATAAATAAATCACTTACAGACAATAGCAACTGATGATAGATTTCGAAGGCCCGGAGATTGTATAACTGAAAAAGTTCGCAGAATTCAACGCTCACAGTGTATTCCTTGAAGTAGTGCTCATCCTTAACTTGCACCATGATAGCCTCGATCCCTCTCTTTGTGGAATTAGTGTACCATATATGCAAATTTCGCATACTTGTTGGTAGCAACCTGACATTCTCGAACAAATATTCCCCTTAAACAAATTTATATGCTACTTCCGCGATGGGGTAATCGGTTGTGTTTCGTCGAGAACTTTGAACGGCCTTCTTGTTAAACACCTTGAGAGGGGGGGCCGATTGAACGGGTTGTTCTCCGAGCTGGTGCACTTGTTTCCCTTTTTTCGCCTAGACCATCGATTGATCGGGTTTTTTAGCCAGAACCATATCGTGATATGACCTTTCAATAGACCGCCTATAGTCAGATGGCGGCGATGGTACAGGGTCATATAGATTCTCAACGGTACGCACAACTTTTACCGGATCTAGTGTCTTCTCAAAAGGTATCTCTGGCACTTTCTTAGCAAAATGGGCTTCCACCTCGGACTTAGAGATTACGGTGCATTCCTCGATAGTTCTTTCCCAAGGTAACTTCTGAATAGGCAGCTGTGTTTTCTCCTTTCTAGGTCTCTTCCTAGTCGGCGAACCGTTCCGCTTAACAGACGTTTTCTTACGCGGAGGATATGGAGATGGTGGACTCGCGCTGGGTCCCTCTCAGGTAGGTGTGGACTGCTACCAGGAGGAGTCGATGGCATTTGCTGCTCATGTGTACTGCTACAAGGAGGAGTTGGTGGCCCTGGGGAAAATACGATGTATTTCTTGTTCCATAGGGCGAAACTGCGCTTGACATCGCCCATTGTCTTCTCATCGTCACCTCCAGGAAAATCAAGATCCATTGTTTCATAACCCGTCACAACGTCATCCACCCCGACACGAGCATAGCCAGCTGGAATGGGCATATGATGGTGCATTGCTCCATCTTCATTTGGGTAAACATAGCCGACCGCCACCTTAATGGACATGTTTCTCATTGGCACATGTAGCTCTCAATCTGTCTTCTCCGTGACATAATCCACGGGGTAGCTTGCTCCACATCCTTCAAGACGCGAGGAACCCATGCTACTTCTTGGATGAGATGAGGCGACACCGGCTTGAGGATCTTGTAGAAACAGTTGCTGATCAGGTGCCCTTAGTTGAGTCTTTTTGATTTTTCTCAAGCAGCTGCACCTTACGTTCCAATTCCGATAACTGGTCTATGTCCTGCTTCTTCTTTCTTGAACGGCTTCTATAACTGTCAGTGCACTCCGGCCACGCTTCCTTCATGGTGACACCTGGGAGGGCTCGTATTCGTCCAAAGTGTTCAGGATTCTCCAGAGCGAGTGTCAACTCGTCATTCTCTCTATCGGGAATGTAATCTCCCTTTCTAACTTTTTCTATTGCATCTACAAGCAGCGTTGTGACTTTTGCAATTTTTTCCTTCCATTTTCCCTTTGCAACGATCCGCCCTGTCTTTGGGTCCAACCATGCCCCATGCGCGAACAACCAGAACTTGGACCGGTTGGGCCAGTCCCTTGTCTGTGGAACGATCTTTGCATCCATCAGTTTATCTTCAAATGCTATCCACTTTGGAATGGCAGTCTTGTAGCCACCTGACCCCAATTTATGAAAATATTTCTTCTTTGCAGCATTTTTCGTACCCATGACTGATCGAGACATAGCAGTAGACGATTCCTTATACGCCTTAAATGCGGGTCAGTGTGCTTCTATCTTCACTAGCCTTCTAGTGAATATTGGATCTTCATCTTCATATTTGTGTTGGAGATATGCCCAAGAGGCAATAATAAAGTGGTTATTATCATATCTTCACACTTATGATAAATGTTTACATACCATGCTATAATTGTATTAACCGGAAACATTAATACTTGTGTGATTTGTAAACTAAAATAAGAGTCCCTAGTAAAGCCTCTTGTTAAACTAGCTTGTTGGTTAATATATGATCATGGTTTCCTGATCATGAACATTGAGATGTTATTAACAACAGGATCATATCATTAGGAGAATGATGTGATGGACATACTCCTATAGATAAGCGTAGCATAAAGATCAAGTCATTTCAATAGTTCAATTCTTTGTATGCTTTCGATACATAGTAACCTAATTCCTTCGACCATGAGATCATGCATATCACCTTTTCGGATGGATACTTTGATGTCATCAAACACCACACCGTATGGGTGGCTATAAAAGTGGCATTGAGTGTTGAAAGTATTGGTTGAAACACATGGATCAAGAGTGGGATTTGTCCATCCTCATGACGGATAGATATACTCTGGCCCTCTCGGTGGAATGTCATCCAATTAGCTTGCAAGCATGTGACTTGGTCACAAGGGATCACATATCACGGAGCGAGAAAAGAGTACTTATCAGTAAACGAGGTTGAACTAGGTATGCAGAGATACCGACGATCATAACTTCGGATAAGTAACATATCGTGAGACAAAGGGAAATTGGTATCGTATGTAAGTGGTTCATTCGATCGCAAAGTAATCGTAGAAATATGTGGGAGCCATATGAATTTCCAGATTCCTCTATTGGTTATTGTTCGGAGAAGTGTCTCGATCATGTCCGCATAATTCACGAACCGTAGGGAGACACACTTAAGGATTCGACGTTGTTTGAGTAGTTATGGTATTATGAAAGAGACCAAATGTTGTTTGAGTCTCGGATGGGATCCGGATATCACGAGGTGATCCGGAATGGTCCGAGAATAAGATTCATATAAGGAAAGTCCCGTTTGAGTTCGGGAATGATTAGGTGTTTTCATCGAATGTTCTAGAAGGTTCCGGATTGTCCAAGCACTCCGGGGGAAGGGTACATGAATGTGTCATTACTCATTGAATGATTGCATCATGTACTAAGTGTTATTGCTGTCCCAAATAAAGGATTAAATTGAATCCTAAAACAGAAAAGTCAAATGTCCGGTTTGAAAGTCAAAGCGCCAAAACAAGAAACGTGGGAAACAAGCAAGAGGAGTTGGAATCAACTTTGGAGGAGGTAGGACTCCTCGGGCGGCGCCAGCTCAAGCCGAGTTGGGAGGGACTCCTCCCTCCTGGCGCCATGACCCCCCTCCCATAAAAGGAGGCGGGGCTCCTCAATTGACACATAACTTTCTACTCTAGATCTCCGGTTTAGAGCTGTTTTGGTTTAGAGCTTCTAATTGCTTTAGCCAACAGTTTAGAGCCTTCTAATTGGTTTAGAGCCTTCTAATTGGTGTGTCTAATTACTAGACCACTAATAGCCTCTCATAAGCTCCACCATACTCGACTTGGCTTAAGGCGAAGCCTGCGGGATCTCCCTCTACTTAGGTATCCTTGTTGTCTTGCGGAATCTCGAGGAGAGTGCTACAACCTCCATTTTCTGGAACAAGGGAGAGGAAGGTCTTCGTCAATACCGACGTGTGACCGATTGCGGGGCGCTAACGCGTGGCGCCGGAAGGATCGTCTGCGATCTTGAGATCGGAAGTGTCGACTACATCACCCACGAGAATGCTCGTTAACCACTTTGGAATCTTCGAGGGTGAGTTCCTCTATCGACTCGTTGCTACAATCTAGTAGATAGATCTTGGCTTGTTTGTTTGTATGCGATAGAAAATTTTTGTTTTCCATGCTACGAACCCCTACAGTGGTATCAGAGCCGTGTCTATATGTAGATCTGTTGCACGAGTAGAACACAATGGTCATTGTGGGCGTTGATGCTTTTATTGTAGATTGCTTTTTGTGTACTTTGCATCTTGCGGTATGTTGGGATGAAGCGGCTCGGGCTAACCTTACATGACATCGTTCATGAGACTTGCTCCACGCTTGACATGCAACTTGTATTGCATAAGTGGCTTTGCGGGTGCATGTTTCTCCTAGCATAGTTAAGATCCAATTTACAACGGGTAATCAACAATGCTAGTATCAATGTTGTGGTTCTTGTTCGTAAGTTAGAACGACACTTATTAACAGCCCCAAGCCACGTAAAACATGCAAAGAAAGTAGAGGCGTCTAACTTTGTTTTGCAGGGGTGCAGTGATGTGATATGGCCATGATTGTGATTATATATGATGTATGCAATGTTCCTTATTGTAAGTCGACGGCAGCGGGAGCCATATGGTTGTCTTTAATTTCATTAAGACCGCGTGTCTATTCAAAGTAGTTGTAATAGTTGAAGCGGTGGGCGACAACCATGGAGAAGCGTCATTGACCTTGATGCAATGCGGTGATGATGGAGATCATGTTCGTGCTTGAAGATGGAGATCGGAAGCACAAAGAAGAAAGGCCATATCATATCACATATTATGAATTGCATGTGATGTTAATCCTTTATGCATCTTGTATTGCTTAGTAGGCAGCGGTAGCATTATAAGATGATCCCTCATGCACATGAATTTCAAGTCATAAAGTGTTCACCCTTAGTTAGCACCGTTGCTAAAGCTTGTTGTTTGAGCACCACGTGATGATCGGGTGTGTTAGATTCTACAAGTGTATACAACGTGAGCAAGCCAGATTTGCTCATGCGAAACTAAGGTTTGATCTTGACAAGCCTAGCATGTACGACATGGCCTCGGAACACGGATTACCGAAAGGTAGAGCATGAGTCATATAGTAGATATGATGAACATGTTGATTGTTAGCCATTGAAGCTATATCAACTCTCGTGATGATCGGTTTTGATGTGGTGGATTTGGTTCGTGTGATCACTAAAACAATGTGAGGGATATTGTTTTGAGTGGGAGTTCACCTAGATTAATTTAATTATTAATTAGAACTCAATTTATCATAAACTAAATCAAAGTGAATTTGCATAGTTGTTGTAGTCATTGGCATCCGTTTACCACCTTGCGCTTAGTTATAATTGAGATGATAGAACTATAGAATTCTGGTTAGTTACTTTCTGGTATCGTATTGTTTTGAAGTGTTAATCTAAAAGTTTAAAAGTCCTATTGCAAACTTTCAGTAAAGTTCGGTTACTCCATGAAGTTTAATAATTAGTATTAAATCAAGAGTAACAATTCCAAGTGTTAGTATATAAGTATCATGTTTGTCTCCATGATTCTTGATATTCAAAGGATTCTCCTAATATCAAGGTTATCTAAGGATCTGAAAGAGTTGTTTCAGAAACCATGATGTGTTGAAGATATTGTGATATTCTGAACGAAGTTTTGGTTGCAACATGATAGAGTATAATATGGCTAAGGTCATGTTCTCATATTTGATGAGAATTTGCGAAAGGTTGTGGACACTTGTTGTCCTAATCCTCCAAAAGGTTTTGGATAACAACATTATACTCATAATTCATCGTTATAAGCTAATAGTAGCTTGATCATGGACGATTCCATGATAAGGATGAATAATTGATGTAGGTAAAATGTTTACTACACTAAGAGATTGCTAAAGAAAGGAATTTGAAAGAACACCAAACATTTGATGATGGTGATCTACTTCAAAGTGCAAGTCCAAAGACATTGGCATTTAACTGCACGCTTTGGACTATGTGTCATATGTATGACTCAACTATTGATATTGATAGATTCGTTCAAACGGAAAAGGAAATACTGAAAGAGAATCTCATAAATATATGGCAGAAAAGAAAAGATTAGAATTGTTCAATTTAAGTATATAGATGATATACATGTTATGGCTATATTCTTTGCTTATTAAACAAATGTGGTTCTTAAGTATTTGATCTTGAATTTGTTGGTATGAATCGTCATCTGAAACAATGTAATTCATGAACTACGATGGCCTAAGTAATTAGCAAAGAATATGTGATGATGTTCATCGAGAACAAATAAAGGGTTATTGTGTTGCTCGTTAAACATCAAAGCTTGCCTTCAAGATTTGTTTTATCGGTGTTATGAGAACAAAAGGGTTGTTCAAATAATTGCGCAATCCATAAAAGATGGATGATTCACAAATCTCGTTGGAAAAATCACATCCATAAAGCTAATGCTAAAGATGTCGAAAGACAAATTGATTGAAAAGATCACTTAGGAAGTGACATCGCCGTTTAAATTATATTGGAAAGAAAACATGAAGAAACTCCATATGTATGGAATTTTGGAGTCTTTTGATTTTGATCAAATGTCGCTTGTGAAACTTTCCTGAGATAATTAAAACTTCGTTCATAGGCCAAAAGGGAACGAAAGACTAGCTTATTGGAATTTGTACATATTGTTGTACGAAGTCCATTATGTGTAGTCAAGAGCGATGGATTTCAACTTCATATGCTTTCTCCGAAAATTTGAGTGAATATATGAATATTTACTTAATAAGGATGAAGCATGAAACATTTGAAAAGTTCAAAGACTTTCAAGATGAAGTGCAAAATCATTGTAACAAGAATATAAACAGTTTATGATAAAGATCATAAAGGAAGATATTTGAGTTCTGAGTTTAGCATAATACCTAAGATTTAAAGGAATCGTTCCGTGGATTTGCATTTTCCCGAAACACCATAAGAGTATGGAGTGTTCGAGATATGTAATTAAACCTTGTTTGACATGGTAAGATCGAAGGTGTAATTCATAAAACTGCCATTATATTTTAAAGATTAAAAGCTTTAGAGATTACCGTTTTCCTTTGAAAGAGCTTCATCATAATCCGTTGAAATGACACCATATAAGGTTATGGTTTGGAATAAAACCCAAGTTGTCTTTTCTTAAACATTGGTATGCTATGCATAAGAAAGATGTGTGCAACCAAAGTCGGATGAACCTGTCTTTGTATAAACTGTTAAGTATTCCTCCATAAACACCGGAGACAAAAGTGTTTGTTGCTTAGAACGTCAATTTTCTTTGAGAAGGAATTTTTTCGTGAAAAGTTAAGTGGGAGGACAATAGAACTTTGATAAGGTTAAAAGAACCTTAGCTATATGTGCAAAGTTGCGCAGCGCCGAAAAGTGTTTCGGAGGCAGCAACAATGCTCATGGCTCACGTGCCTCAAAAGGTTGTGGTCACGGAGATCTAAGTTCCTATTGAAACAAGTAGATCGGGTAAACAATCAAATACCAAGATTTGAGGGTTGAATCATTATTTGAGAATAATGAACCGACTACATGCAAAGAAGCGATGATGGGCCCTGACTACGTCAAATGGCTTGAAGCCATAAAATCCGTGATAGTTCCATACACGAGAAATCAAGTTTTGAACTTGAAGGACCCTCGAGAAAGGTGTAAGACCTTACAGTTGTGTTTGGATCTATAAATAAATAGACATGGATGTTGCACATCTATGAAATAGTCGACATGTTGGGAAAGAGTTCACAACAATGTTCAAAGGTTGACTATGACAAGATCAGATCTTTCATAGTGATATTTAGTCTAGACGGATTAATGTAGCAACCACTACATATAATTTTGTTATATGGTAGTAGAATAAACAAAACAAGTTCTTCTAATAGAATCGTTACCTAGGACATGTGCATAACACGGTCCATAGGGTTTTGTTAATTCAAAGGATGCTAAAAGCATATGCAAACTTCAATGGTTGAAGTGAGCATCATGAGTTGGAATCTTCACTATGATGAAACTGTTAAAAGAGTTTAATTTCATCGAGACAATGAAGATGCTTGCGTTTGCAAGAAATTAAGTGGGAGCTAAGACATATTTCTAATACATTATGTGGAGGACATATTGTTGATTAGAAAAGATGTATCTTTATTAACACATATTAAGAATTTCATCCCGATGAAAGACTTAGGCAAAACCAAATATTAGGCATCAATAGATGCTCATATGGTTGTGCCAAGTACATAGACGAGATATTGAATGAGTTCAATATAGAAACTACAAGAGAGGTTCTTGTCGCACGAAAGGATTGAATAAGTTCAATGTTGATGATATATTCAAGTGTATTGACATTTGGTAAAGTGAAACAAATAATCAAGTATAGATTGATACTTGATGTATGAAATCACAAAAGAGTATTTATATCAATCATCTTGTGATATGTACAAATCCAGATATGTCCTATGCTCTAAATGTTGTGAGCATATACCAGAATGATTTGTAAGATGATCATTGGACAATAGTAAGGATATTCTTATGATCTTTTGGAAGAACTAAGAGTATATTATTTGTAAAAGTGACAAATAGATAGTTAGTTCATTGTAAGAGTACTACATTGATACTAGCTTTGTCGCAAAGTACAAATTAAGTTTATCTCAATCTAAACTAAGGGTGGCACAATATAATGGAAAGTGAGTTCCATAATGGATTTGGATGAGTTCCAAAGTTAAGACATTGTGACAGATACTACAACAAAAGGCTAAGTATATGACTGCTATTATAGCAGTAAAAGAGGGCATTTGTGTCAAGTAGTTTGTTATCAAACTAGGTGTAGTTCACAGAGGGATAATACTATGAAGATATATTGTGCGACAATATTATCAACATGTTTTAACCCCAAAGAACTAAAGGTCACACCGAAAGACCAAATTTATACAAAGCCATCTCATTAGAGAATGAGTGATGCGTAGAGACGCAAAGACATGCAATTACACACGGACATGGAAGTGTCAGATCCGGAGATCAGTTGACCACTAGCAATCGTGTACATACAACACCGTAAAGCCATAGGTGTTGAATACACAAAGGTTTGAAACTAGATTATTGACTCTAGTGCAAGTGGGAGACTGTTGGAGATATGCCCAAGAGGCAATAATAAAGTGGTTATTATCATATCTTCACACTTATGATAAATGTTTACATACCATGCTATAATTGTATTAACCGGAAACATTAATACTTGTGTGATTTGTAAACTAAAATAAGAGTCCCTAGTAAAGCCTCTTGTTAAACTAGCTTGTTGGTTAATATATGATCATGGTTTCCTGATCATGAACATTGAGATGTTATTAACAACAGGATCATATCATTAGGAGAATGATGTGATGGACATACTCCTATAGATAAGCGTAGCATAAAGATCAAGTCATTTCAATAGTTCAATTGCTGTATGCTTTCTGATACATAGTAACCTAATTCCTTCGACCATGAGATCATGCATATCACCTTTTCCGGATGGATACTTTGATGTCATCAAACACCACACCGTAACAGGGTGGCTATAAAAGTGGCATTGAGTGTTCAGAAAGTATTGGTTGAAACACATGGATCAAGAGTGGATTTGTCCATCCTCATGACGGATAGATATACTCTGGGCCCTCTCGTGGAATGTCATCCAATTAGCTTGCAAGCATGTGACTTGGTCACAAGGGATCACATATCACGGAACGAGAAAAGAGTACTTATCGAACGAGGTTGAACTAGGTATGCAGAGATACCGACGATCATAACCGGATAAGTAACATATCGTGAGACAAAGGGAAATTGGTATCGTATGTAAGTGGTTCATTCGATCGCAAAGTAATCGTAGAAATATGTAGAGCCATATGAATTTCCAGATTCCTCTATTGGTTATTGTTCGAGAAGTGTCTCGATCATGTCCGCATAATTCACGAACCGTAGGGAGACACACTTAAGGATTCGACGTTGTTTGAGTAGTTATGGTATTATGAGAAAGAGACCAAATGTTGTTCGAGTCTCGGATGGGATCCGGATATCACGAGGTGATCCGGAATGGTCCGGAGAATAAGATTCATATAAGGAAAGTCCCGTTTGAGTTCGGGAATGATTCCGTGTTTTCATCGAATGTTCTAGAAGGTTCCGGATTGTCCAAGACTCCGGGTGTGAAGGGTACATGAATGTGTCATTACTCATTGAATGATTGCATCATGTACTAAGTGTTATTGCTGTCCCAAATAAAGGATTAAATTGAATCCTAAAACAGAAAAGTCAAATGTCCAGTTTGAAAGTCAAACTGCCAAAACAAGAAACTGTGGGAAACAAGCAAGAGGAGTTGGAATCAACCTGGAGGAGGAGTAGGACTCCTCCAGGCCGGCGCCCAGCTCAAGCCGAGTTGGGGAGGGACTCCCTCCCTCCCCTGGCGCGCCATGACCCCCCTCCCATAAAAGGAGGGGCAGGGCTCCTCCAATTGACACATAACTTTCTACTCTAGATCTCCGGTTTAGAGCTGTTTTGGTTTAGAGCTTCTAATTGCTTTAGCCAACAGTTTAGAGCCTTCTAATTGGTTTAGAGCCTTCTAATTGGTGTGTCTAATTACTAGACCACTAATAGCCTCTCTCATAAGCTCCACCATACTCGCACCGGCTTAAGGCGAAGCCCTGCGGGATCTCCCCTCTACTTCCGGTATCACGCCGTTGTCTTAGGAATCTCGAGGAGAGTGCTACAACCTCCACTGCCTTTGGAACAAGGGAGAGGAAGGTCTTCGTCGAGTACCGAACGTGTGACCGATCAAGGAGCGCTGCCGGAACGTGGCGCCGGAAGGATCGTCTACGCGATCTTGAGATCGGAAGTGTACGACTACATCACCCACGAGAATCTGCTCTCGTTAACCACTTTGGAATCTTCGAGGGTGAGTTCCTCTATCGACTCGTTGCTACAATCTAGTAGATAGATCTTGGCTTGTTTGTTTGTATGCGATAGAAAATTTTTGTTTTCCATGCTACGAACCCCTACAATTTGGCCCATAATTTTTTCTTCCAGGTATGGAATTGTGTGGCCATCTTCTTAAGAGTCCATTTCTTGACTTTCGTCTTCTAGCCTTCCGTAAAGTTTTTCGGTAGGTTGAAGTGTGTTAGTAGACTGTCCCAAAAATTAGAGTATCGTTGACATAACTAGCTTCACCCCCCGCGTTCTTCGGCTTATGCCACTCTACAATGTTGATCGGTACATGGTCCCTAACAATAACTCCAGCTTGATTTATAAATTTATGACAGTACTCTTTGGGTTCCACCGGTTCACCACTATCCTTAAATGCGGTGAGGGCTAACCTACCCTCGCCCAGTAGACGTTGCGTCGGGCCTCATTGCCTTTTATCACATTTGCTTGATGATCCAAAAGGCTAAAAGAAAAATGATTCGTTAATAAGTGCAATACAAATAAATCAATGCATCTCACCGGAGTTTGTTAAGGATACTTCGTTGTCTCTTCTTTCTTCAGACTCAAGTCCCTCACCAACATCGTTCAGAAATTGTGAGCCGAAATCATCGTCATCTTCATTGGGTTCTGGTCCACGGGCACTCTCATATATCATTTTTTGCACAATGTCTTCTTGATCCTCATCTCGGATGAAGGGGTCATGCTCCATAGCTCAATGTCACTACAAAATCTGGATAGACAGAGTACAAAGCACAGTTTAACATCTCCTTGCTGGTAACATAAGTGAATATTAAGTGCTATTATTTGACTCTTCATGTGACGATCATAACAGATTGCTAGATGGATAACAAGTAATAACATAGTATTGAATGTCCTACACATGCCAGATTGTCTTGAAGAAATTAAAAAGTAGCAACTTGAAGCAAGAAAATTGTCTGACAATATTGTCTTGAAGCAATAAAAAACTGTTAGCCTATCCGACAATATTCTAGTACAACATGCTACCAGTAAGTACAATGTCTCAATCTCTTTATTTCCTGGACGCAACAATTATTTGTCCTACTTTTCTAGATCTGAAGGTTGAAGAGTCAATTTGAATCATGATTACTATGATCTTTTTGGTTTCCTCCAATATTTTAGATATACTCAAGCTAGAGGTAGGCACATCTGAATTCATATCACACTCTCACATCCTATATATAGAAGTTCTTTATATCTAGTACTATTTGTTATAGAATTCAGAAGTGTGCATGGGATTTGTGTTGTATATACAAGAACACAAATAAAATGTGATCAACCATTCTATTTGCATGTTTTGTCTCCCACCTCTTACCAAAACTAAAGTGAACACAAATATTGTCTTCAGCCAAAGAGAACTCACATAAGAAGAATGGTGAGACGTTTCCCAATGTGTTATCAGAGTAGATGAACTGCCATTAAATTTGCTAACAGATTACTCTGTCAGTTCATCGCCCTCAGCTCATATACAAGGACGACGATTCCAGACGTAGGCACTAGTGCTTGGCCCTCTCCCTGCGCGCGCGGTGGACGTTCATGTGCCCCCCCTAGCGCCTCTTGCAGTACCCGCAGGTGTAGGACGAGGAAGACCTCTGCGCGGCCGCCGGCCACGGCACGCCGCCGCCGGAGATGCTCCACACTGGTGCCGGCCGCAGCAACAGTACTAGCTAACCGGGAGGAGGGGGACAAGGGGAGGAGGCGCGAGAGGACTCACCTACTTGCCGGCGAGCGGGCGGAGCGGCGGCGGCTTGGCGCCGGCCGGGGAGCTGCGCCGGGGGAGTGGCTGCGGCGACGGCAGCGGCTTGGCGCCGAGGAGCTGCGTCGGGGAGCCCGAGGGCGTGGCTGCGGCGGCGGTGGCTTGGCGCCGGGGACCTGCCCCGGGGAGCTGCGCCGGACTATAGGCTGGGGGGCGTCGATTTGGATAAGACTAGCTGTCGATTGGAGCATTTGCAGGGAAGAAAATGGATCAAGACTTTTGGTACCGGTTCCATCTAACAACCGGTATCAATATTTTTTTTTACCGGTTCTCTCCAACAACCGGTACCAAAGGTTTTAGTTTTTTTATTTGTGTTTTGCTAGAGTTTTGCTATTTCTATTTTTTTTATATTTTTGTTTTAAAAATGTTCACATATACTATATATATGACATATTTACACGTATTTTCAAATTATGTTCATCCGTAAGCTGGTAAAATACGAAGTCGAATGTAGTTTTGGTGAGCCAGGATTGGCGCGGCGGCACGCTGCGCCCGTGGGCAGCACTACGTTTGAAAAAGGATGCACGCATTTGTTGGCGAAGTACCCTCTAGAGAACGCTACCTAATCCGACGCAAAATGAACCGAGTAGTGGGTCAGACTGTCTTTTTTTATAATGGGCGCTTTATTTTCTCGACAATCTTACCTCGGACCAAATGACGGAGGAAAAGGGCGGGAAATAATGGGCAGGAATAAAATTTTATTACGATTGAACTGGAATTAAAGTACATAGCTCAACTGAAAATTAAGATACATGGCCAGATTAAGTCATAATCGGCCAAACTTGTTTTTGAATGTTGGAGTGATTCAGTCATACTCGTGCCTAGCCCTATAAACATCGCCATTGTAGTCGTCGTAGTCGCCGATGTCGCCATCGCTGGCATCGGGGTCATGGTAGTCGAACCTCCCGCTCTTCCCCTTTCGATTCCACCACAAACCATGGAGTTTCGTAAAAGATCGGGCCATCTCCGAGGTTGCCCCTCATCAGAAAGAGCCTCTTGGAAGCACGTATAATTTTCACGGAGAAATGTTTAATACATTATTACACACATCACCAACAACATCCCTATCTAGTCTTCTGAGTTTTCTTTGCGTGTTTCCCTTTCTTATGATTGCGACGCAACCATGGACAATCTTCATTATTTAACACGATGCTTGGATCAGCTTTCACCTTGAAGGGTGGAATATCATCAAACTTATTATAATCTTCTGACATGTCTATCTTGTCCTCTACTCCCACGATGTTTCTTTTTTCTGAAAGAACTATGTTGCGCTTTGGCTCATCGTATGATGTGTTCTCTTGCCTTTCTTTTCTTTTTTCGGTTTGGTAGACATGTCCTTCACATAAAAAACCTGAGCCACTTCACTGGCTAGGACAAATGGTTCAGTGTCGTACCCTGGATTCTTGAGATCCACTATAGTCATTCCGTACCGCAGGTCTACCTGTACCCCGTCTTCCAGGTTGAACCATTTGCACCGGAACAAAGGGACCTTGAAAGTAGGTCCATATTCAATTTCCCATATCTCCTCTATGTACCCATAATATGTTTTTTTTCCATTGTCCTCTGTTGCATCAAAGCGGACACCACTGTTTTGGTTGGTGCTCTTTTTATCTTGGGCGATCGTGTAAAATGTATTTTCATTTATCTCGTACCCTTGAAAAGTCGATATAGTCAAAGATGGTTGCTTGGCCAACAAGTATAGTTGTTCTTCATCAATACTATTAATGAGACGTGCTTGCAACCAACCGCCAAAAGTCTTCATGTATTCTCCATCAATCCAATCTTCACGTTGCTCTGGGTATTCCGAGCGTAAAATATTCTTGTGTTCCACTATATACGGAGCCACCAAGCTAGAATTATGTAGAACTGTGTAGTGTGCTTGAGTGAAAGAATGTCCGTCCATACACATTATTGCTTTATTTCCTAGCGTGCCTTTTCCACGCAGTCTCCCCTCATACCACGATTCAGGAACACCGATCGACTTAAGGTCAGGAATAAAGTCAACACAAAAATCAATGACTTCCTCTGTTCCATAGCCCTTGGATATGCTTCCTTCTGACCTAGCACGGTTATGAACGTATTTCTTTAAGACTCCCATGAATATCTCAAAGGGGAACATGTTGTGTAGAAATACAGGACCGAGAACACCAATCTCTTTGACCAGGTGAACGAGGAGATGCGTCATAATATTGAAGAAGGATGGTGGAAACACCAACTCGAAGCTGACTAGACATTGCACCACATCCTTCGGTAAATTTTGTAGAGTTAGTGGATTGATCACCTTTTGAGAAATTGCATTAAGGAACGCACATAGCTTCACAATGGATACTCGAACATTTTCCGGCAGAAGCCCCCTAACCGAAGTAATTGTGTCATAATCACGTGGCAGTCATGAGACTTTAGGTTTTGAAACTTTTTCTCTGACATGTTTATTATTCCCTTTATATTCGACGAGAAGCCAGACGGGGCCTTGATGCTACTCAGGACTTCAAAAAAGATCTCCTTATCTTCTTTGGTAAGAGGGTAGCTGGCAGTACCTTGATACTTCTCTGGATTCAGGTTGTTTCCTTCGTGGATACATTGCTGGTCCTGCCGTGCATCCGGTGTATCTTTTGTTTTCCCATACATGCCCAAGAAGTTTAGCAGGTTCACGCAAAGATTTTTCGTCACGTGCATCACGTCGATTGCAGAGTGAACCTCTAGGATTTTCCAATAGGGTAGCTCCAAAAATATAGACATCTTATTCCACATGGGTACGTGTCCGTCAACATCATTCAGAACATGTTTTCCGCCAGGACCCTTTCCAAAGATCACTTTTAAATCCTTGAACATATCATATATAACATCCCCAGCAGGGCGGGTAGGCTTCGTTCGGTTATCTGCCTCACCTCTGAAATTCTTTCCTCTCTTTCTTACGTGATGTTGTTTTGGAAGAAATCGACGATGCCCCGGGTACACATTCTTGTTTCCCAAATATATACTATCAGTCTCACCTAAACAGTGTGTGCATGCATTGTATCCCTTGTTTGACTTTTTTGAAATGTTACTAAGAACAGGCCAATCATTGATGGTTACAAACAACAACGCTCGTAGGTTAAATTCCTTTTGTTCGTGCTCATACCACACAGGTACACCTTCTTCACGCCACAGCTGTAAAATTTCTTCAACCAATGGCCTCGGGTGCACATTAATATCGTTGCCGGGTTGCCTCGGGCCTTGGATGAGCACTGGCATCATAATGAACTTTCGCTTCATGCACAACCAAGGAGGAAGTTTATAGATACATAAAGTCACTAGCCAGGTGCTATGACTGGAGCTCTGCCCCCCGAAAGGATTAAATCCATTTGTACTTAGACCAAATTTTAAGTTCCTTGCGTCATCTGAAAATGACTTGAACTCTCTGTAAATTTTTCTCCACTACGACCCGTCAGCGGGGTGTCTCAGCATCATATCTTTTTTACGGTCCTCTTTGTGTCGTCGCAACAATTTGGCATGATCTTTGTTTTCGAACAAACGTTTCAACCGTGGTATTATAGGAGCATACCACATCACCTTGGCAGAAACCCTCTTCATAAGGCACGACTCGTCCTCAACATCACCAGGTCATCTCGCTTGATCTTATACCGCAATGCACCATATACCGGGCATGCATTCAAATTATCGTACTCCTCACCACGGTAGAGGACACAGTCATTGATGCATGCATGTATCTTTTGCACCTCTAATCCTAGAGGGCAGACAACCTTCTTTGCATCGTACATACTAGAGGGCAATACGTTCTTCTCTGGAAGCATCTTCTTTATTATTTTCAGCAACTTTTCAAATCCTTTGTCAGAAGTACCATTCTCTGCCTTCCATTGTAGCAATTCCAGTGTGGTACCCAGCTTTTTCTGGCCATCTTCGCAATTTGGGTACAACAGTTTGTTGTGATCCTCTAACATTTTCTCTAACTTCAACCTCTCCTTTTCACTTCCGCAGTTTACCTTCGCATCAAGAATGGCCCGACCCAAATCGTCATCGGGCTCATAAAAAATGGGCTCATAAAAAATGGGCTCTTTCTTCAGATTCGTCTCCCCCATTCTATTATCACCGTCTTCAGTGAACATAGGATAGTTGTCATTATCCTCTTCTTCTTCGTTGTCTTCCATTATAACCCCTCTTTCTCCGTGATTGGTCCAACAATTATAGACGAACATGAAACCATTCTCAAGCAGGTGGACGTAAAGGGTTTTTGAAGTAGAGTAATCCTTCGTATTCTTACAGGAACTACATGGACAAACAAATGAAACCATTTGACCGCTTGTTTGCCTCAGCCACGTTGAGAAAATAATGCATGCCAGTAATGAACTCGAGATGGCATCGGTCACCGTACATCCATTGTCGACTCATCTGTATTATATAAGTATATCAAAAATCATTAATTACACAACATCATGAATATATGAGTGACCAAATTAATTAATATTCAAGTTTATCATCACATAAAACTAAGTTTTTTTTATAAAAAAATAGACTCACCGAGGTGGTGCCGGCTAGGGGACGACGCTGGCGATCATCGGCGATGAGGACGGGGACGATACTAAAACCAAAAAATCATACTTCAATTTGAGCTCAAATTGCATATAAAAAGAATGAAATTCCTAACTTATGCATTTCATCGAACACCTTGCTAGCACTAGAAAAATGATACGAGTTAGACTAGCAAAGAAATGAGCTAAATTAGGATGATATTGCTAACCCTTGGATAGATGGGTGCCGTCAATAATCTTGACAAAATGGTGGAGAAAAATGAAGATTTGTTGGAGTGTGAGAGGAGGGAAATATTTGGAAACGTGAGAGGAGAAGCAAAAACTGGAGCTGGCTCGGGTGGCATCGGGTGAAGAAATAGGTCTGGAGATCCTTTAGTACCAGTTCTTTATATGAACCGATACTAAAGGTGCAGCGCTGGCCCCACCTCCGCCTCAAATTTGGCACGAAATCCTTTTGTATCGATTCGTAACACGAACCGGTACTATAGATCCTAAACGAACTGGTACTAAAGATGGCCGGCGACCTGGGCAGTTAAACCGGAACTAATGCAACGGTTTTCTACCAGTGGTCCGTCATATAAACGAAATGGTACTAAAGATGGCCGGCGACCTGGTCAAATCCTTTGGCTAGTTTTCTACCAGTGTCCGTCCAGCGGCGCTTCATGTCGCGGCCAGGCGACGTGCTCCTAGCGAGCCCTCCCAAGTGCGGCACCACCTGGCTCAAGGCGCTCGCGTTCGCCATCATGGCGCGGACAACGTACCCGCCGTAGGACGCCGACCACCCGCTCCGCCGCCTCAACCCGCACCAGTGCATCCCGTTCATGGACAACCTGTTCAGCGCCGGCCAGGGTGCCAAGCTGGAGGCACTTCCTCAAAAGCGCAGGATTCAACCTCCCCTTCCCCTATCTGTTCGAGCTGGCATGCCATGGCCAGAACCCGTACGGCCCCATCTGGGACCACGTACTGGGCTACTGGGCAGCAAGCACAGCCAGGTCAGAGAGGGTCATGTTCCTGCGGTACGAGGAGATGCTGGCTGATCCGGTCAGCACCGTCCGGCAGCTCGCCGGGTTTCTAGGCGTGCCCTTCACTGCGTCCGAAGAGGCGGCGGGGTCGCCGGTGGACATCGCCGAGATGTGCAGCATCGACGCACTGAGAAGCCTCGACGCCAACAAGACGGGTACCAATGGCTTGTTTAGCAAGTTCGGGCACCAAGCCTTCTTTAGGAAGGGGGTTGTGGGGGACTGGGTGAACCGTATGACGCCAGAGATGGCCTGCCGCATCGACGCAATCGTCCAAGGCAAGCTCCGGGGATCAGGCCTCGCCTTCACGCCCGTTGGACCTCTCGCTTGACAAGAGCCGGATGATGAATCGTCGCTTGCTTGCTTGCATCTAGTTTCTGGTTCTATCCCGCTTCATTTATCATCAAGCATGAGTTGTAATAATTAAGTTCTTCTAGTTTTCATTCGGCCACTGCGTGTTGGTTTGCTGGATCCCGCTGTCGTTTTATTTATTTTGTGTTGTATAAACCAGAAACATGCTTCGGTTCATGTCGTGGCCAACGACTCGAGTAGTGGCATCGATCAATATCATATTGCTCGTGAGACGGGTTTATGACCGCTCTTTTTCTGCCATGATTGTTAGGATCGGGTGATGTTTCAAATTATAAGAAAAAGTGAATGAACGTGTTTGTTAGCATTGTAATGTGTTTGCACAAAAAAATAACATAAAAATGCAAGGGTAAACATCACAAAAAAATCATATACTCCGTATCGTGTTTGCTGGCTGTCACATGAGTGGCTTGTGTTAAATGTAATAGATGGTTTTCTTGTATACCGCATTGCCTTTGTATATGGATATGTATTGTGTACAAACTCGGTCTTAGAGCCACCTTTTTTTTTGGTAATAGACGCTTTATTACTTAATAGTAAGTTTACACCCGGCCTCTGTATAGCTATGATGCACACAACCGATCAACCACATAACTGAAGACCAAAGCAAAAGTATCAGAATTATAAATAATGATAAAAAATGAAATCCTCCAATCTCGCTATGGCAGATCTATCCGTAGATCATGTTGCCATCCATGTCAGGAGAAGATATCTCTCGCCATGTCCTTCAATCACGTACATCTCTCCATAAATAAGTCGTGAAAATCCATACGTTGGAGAGTAGTCCATGATCGGAGGATAGCCGTCGCCTTGACAAGAGCCGGATGATGAATCGTCGCTTGCTTGCTTGCTTGCATCTAGTTTCTGGTTCTATCCCGCTTCATTTATCATCAAGCATGAGTTGTAATAATTAAGTTCTTCTATTTTTCATTCGGCCACTGCGTGTTGGTTTGCTGGATCCTGTATGTCGTTTTATTTATTTTGTGTTGTATAAACCAGAAACATGCTTCGGTTCATGTCGTGGCCAACGAGTCGAGTAGTGGCATCGATCTATATCATATTGCTTGTGAGACGGGTTTATGACCGCTCTTTTTCTGCCATGATTGTTAGGATAGGGTGATGTTTCAAATTATAAGAAAAAGTGTATGAACGTGTTTGTTAGCATTGTAATGTGTTTTGCACAAAAAATAACATAAAAATGCAAGGGTAAACATCACAAAAAAATCATATACCCCGCATCGTGTTTGCTGGCTGTCACATGAGTGGCTTGTGTTAAATGTAATAGATGGTTTTCTTGTATACCGCATTGCCTTTGTATATGAATATGTATTGTGTACAAACTCGGCCTTAGAGCCACCTTTTTTTGGTAATAGATGCTTTATTACTTAATAATAAGTTTACACCCGGCCTCTGTATAGCTATGATGCACACATCCGATCAACCACATAATCGAAGACCAAAGCAAAATTATCAGAATTATAAATAATGATAAAAATGAAGTCCTCTAATCGCGCTATGGCAGATCTATTCGTACATCATGCTGCCATCCATGTCAGGAGAAGATATCTCTCGCCATGTCCTTCAATCACGTACATCCCTTTACAAATAAGTCGTGAAAATCCATACGTTGGAGAGTAGTCCATGATCGGAGGATAGCCGTCGCCTTGACAAGAGTCGGATGATGAATCGTCGCTTGCTTGCTTGCATCTAGTTTCAGGTTCTATCCCGTTTCATTTATCATCAAGCATGAGTTGTAATAATTAAGTTCTTCTATTTTTCATTCGGCCACTGCGTCTTGGTTTGCTGGATCCTGTCTGTCGTTTTATTTATTTTGTGTTGTATAAACCAGAAACATGCTTCGGTTCATGTCGTGGCCAACGAGTCGAGTAGTGGCATCGATCTATATCATATTGCTCGTGAGACGGGTTTATGTCCGCTCTTTTTCTGCCATGATTGTTAGGATAGGGTGATGTTTCAAATTATAAGGAAATTTGTGCGTGTTCATACGGATAAGTGTATCTACATGTTTGTTAGCATTGTAATGTGTTTTGCACAAAAAAATAATAGAAAAATGCAAGGGTAAACATCACAAAAAATCATATACTTTGCATCGTGTTGGCTGGTTGTGACATGAGTGGCTTGTGTTAAATGTAATAGATGTTTTTCTTGTATATCATATTGCTTTTGTATATGGATATGTATTGTGTACAAACTCGGCCTTGGAGCCGTTTTTTTTAGAAATGGGCGCTTTATTACTTAATAGTAAGTTTACACCCGGCCTCTGTATAGCTATGATGCACACAACCGATCAACCACATAACCGAAGACCAAAGCAAAAGTATCAGAATTATAAATAATGATAAAAATGAAGTCCTCCAATCGCGCTATGGCAGATCTATCCGTAGATCATGCTGCCATCCATGTCAGGAGAAGATATCTCTCGCCATGTCCTTCAATCACGTACATAACTTCACAAATAAGTCGTGAAAATCCATACGTTGGAGAGTAGTCCATGATCGGAGGATAGCCGTCGCCTTGACAAGAGTCGGATGATGAATCGTCGCTTGCTTGCATCTAGTTTCAGGTTCTATCCCGCTTCATTTATCATCAAGCATGAGTTGTAATAATTAAGTTCTTCTATTTTTCATTCGGCCACTGCGTTTTGGTTTGCTGGATCCTGTCTGTCGTTTTATTTATTTTGTGTTGTATAAAACAGAAACATGCTTCGGTTCATGTCGTGGCCAACGAGTCGAGTAGTGGCATCGATCTATATCATATTGCTTGTGAGACGGGTTTATGACCGCTCTTTTTCTGCCATGATTGTTAGGATAGGGTGATGTTTCAAATTATAAGAAAAAGTGTATGAACGTGTTTGTTAGCATTGTAATGTGTTTTGCACAAATAATAACATAAAAATGCAAGGGTAAACATCACAAAAAATCATATACTTTGCATCGTGTTGGCTGGTTGTGACATGAGTGGCTTGTGTTAAATGTAATAGATGTTTTTCTTGTATACCATATTGCTTTTGTATATGGATATGTATTGTGTACAAACTCGGCCTTGGAGCCGGTTTTTTTTAGAAATGGGCACTTTATTACTTAATAGTAAGTTTACACCCGGTCTCTGCATAGCTAGGATATACACAACCGATCAACCACACAACTCAAGACCAAAGCAAAAGTACCATAATTATAAATAATGATAAGTCTTCCAAACGCGCTATGACAGATCTATTCGTAGATCATGTCGCCATCCATGTCGGGAGAAGATATCTCTCGCCATGTTCTCCAGTCGCGTGCAACCCCCCACAAACAAGTTGCGGAACTCCATACATTGGAGATTAGTCTATGATCAGAGGATAGCCATGGCTCGATAGATAACCTGAAGTGGAAATACACAATGTTACTAAATAAATTGTTATTTCTACATAGCCAAAACGACCAAATAATTGCAAACGCTCCCACCATAAATAAAGTCTCATATTTATCCTCAATCTCATTGAGCCAGTTGCCAAATACATTGACTACCAACGTGGGGGAGATAAATCAGAGGCTACTTGGATGATTGACCATATAACATGAGTAAATTTACATTGGAATAATAAATGGTGTATTGTCTCATTATGGTGACAAAAAACGCATTGTGTACTTCCATGCCAATTCTTCCAAGATTGTATTCTGTGAGAATGGCCCCTTTATGGAGATACCAAGCAAAAATCGTCGTTTTAAGGGGTATTTTCATCTTCCAAATTTTACTATTATCATCGACTGGAATATCAGGTTGGATCAAAGCTCTATACATTGAATCAATAGAAAATTTACCACTCTGTAGTAATTTCCATTTGAATTCGTCCACACCCTCGGACAACTGTATCATGGATAATCTTAATAAAAGATTGTTCCAAGACACTAGTCTAGGGCCTATGAGACTTCTTTTAAAAGACAAATTAGGAGGATTAGTTTCCATTACCGTGGAAAATGTATCCTCTTTGTGCCTAATGATCGAGTATAGAGCCGGATAGTCCCTCTGTTTTTATTTACTTCGCGTTCTGAGATTAGTCAAAGTCAAACCTTTTGAAGTTTGACCAAGAATATAGCAAAAATTATTAGTAACTATAATATCAAATGTATATAATATGAAAATATACTTTATGATAACTCTCATACTATAAATTTTATATTATAAATGTTAATATTTTTGTCTAAATAATTGGTCAAACTTTACAAAATTTGACCTTGACTAAACCCAGAATGCGAAGTATTTGTGAACGGAGGGAGTATTATTCATGAAGAGAAGTTTGGCCAAGCCATTTATCTCCCCAGAACGTAACATAATCTGTGATCCATCCTTAATATTAAAATCACCAAACGGGAAGAAATGCTTTTTGGATGCCATTAGTCTAGCCCAAAAGTGTGAATCACCGATTTCCAAACCACTTGAGACACAATTTTGGAGCCAACATACTTCCTCCATAGAATGGTTTGCCAGACCCCTTCTTCCGTAAGAAGTTTGAAAATCCATTTACCCATGAGCGTGATGTTTTTGACTTGCAAATCATGTATGACCAGTCTACCGTATTCTTTGGATCGGCAAACTATATTTCATCTGGATAGTCGATATTTCTTTTTCTCACTATCCCCTTGCCAAAATAATCTTGACCGAAAATAATCCACTGTTGTTAAGACACCTTTTGGTAGATGGAAAACGAGATCATATACAGTACCATGTTGGAGAGTACTGAATTTATGAGTACAAGTCTTCCACCAACAAGTTTACCTTTTCAGCTATTAAGCCGTTTCTAAAGTCTTTCCTCAACGAGTTTCCATTCAGCAATTATGAGACGCCGATAGTGGATCGGTATTCCAGATAATTGATTGGAACTTGCCACTGGCCACAGCCAAAAATCTCAGCATATAGGTGAGCATCATTTTTAGCCTCGCCAAAACAATACAAGTCACTCTTATGAAAGTTAATTTTCAATCCATAGAGTTGCTCAAATGTTGATAATATTAATTTCAGTTTCTTAGATTTCTTCAGGTTGTGTTCCATAAATAAGATTGTATCATCGGCATATTGAAGAATAGAGATTCCACCATGAACTAGATGTGGAACTAATCCTTCAATTTGGCCATCAGTCTTGGCTCTCTCAATAAGGATAGCCAACATATCAACCACTATGTTAAATAGTATAGCCGATAATTCTGGCTTTAACTGCATAGGACATGAAGGAAACCTATGGTCAACTTATTTGCAGTTGCTACATGTGATACTCCCCATCCTTGAGCTATCCCTAGGTGCAGACACCTCATGGACACCTTTCAAAGCAACTGCTCATGTGCATCTGCCCTAAGAGAAATTCTAAACTGATAGACATCCCTGCAGCACACTTCCAAAGCAAATTGCTCATGTGCATCTGCCCTCATCTCATCATACCAAATCCTCTTCTTAAGCTTCTTCAGCCTCCTCTTGTTTCCACTTGGCAAAGAAAATTTCTTCACAAATCCATCATCATCACTGTCAGCTAATTCATCAGGACTGAACTCCTCATCACCTGATGGCACAAAGAAATCTGCCTCTACTGAGTCTGGTTCATAATGTGATATGCCAGTAGGGCCTTCTCTCTTTGTCACTACCTTTTCTGGCAAAAAAATCAACTTCATGGGCTTCATCTTCTTCTTCTTCTTCATAAATCTCTTCTACATCAGTTTCCCCTTCAATGTGATCTGGGTCTTCTATCTTCCTCTTCTGCTGTCTAAGTAGGTCCTTAATCAATACATTTTCAGGATCTTCTTCTATCCTTTGCCTCCTCAATTTCTTCATCAGTTCAAGCTCCTCTGCAACTGCTATGTTATTATCAAGCACATCTACCTCAACAGAATCATATGGAACTGGCTTCTTTCCCTTGTCCATATTACAGCTCTGTTGAGTGCCAACAAAGAGTGCATCTGAAATGTCAATAGCAACAGGGTAGACCAGATCTTCTTCATCATATGGCACTGGCTTCTTTCCTTTATCCATATTACAGCTCTGCTAAGTGCCAACAAAGAGTGCATCTGAAGTGTCAATAGCAACAGGATAGAACACATCTTCTTCATCATCACTAATGTGTGTTACTCCATCCTTGTCAACAGAGAGAAAGGCTTCCTCATTTACTACCAGATCAGCTTCCAACTGATTCCGGTTCAGTCCAGCAGGAATATCAGAGTTGTGCTTAATGACTATCAAGTTCAACACTTTGCTACTGTCATACATTTCTATCATCTGATCAACCTTTGACATGCTGTCCAATGCTTCTATTCCCTCTATTTCTTTTCCTTTCTCTCTAACATAGTAGATTGTATCTTTGTAATCATACCCATGTCCTTCAATCAGTGCTCTCAGATTCATTACAGTGATATCAGATAAGCTCAAGGTCCTCTCTAAATTGTCTTCATGGGGGATATTAAACCTGATGTCCCAGATGTCATCGTCCAAACCGAATATAGAAAATTAAAAAAAAATATTCAGTTACCAAGACACATACAAGCACATTCCCTTCATTTGTTCAGTTAGTATGGAAATATGAGAGATTAAAGAAAAAAAGGATAATATATTCACTACAGTGGTGATTTTCAATAATTAAGGTTACATGGATGTGCTAACAATACTAATTTCATGGCCCTAGAATCTAGTCAACCCTATTTTGATATCCATAACACTGATTAAGAAATAACAGGGGAGAGGAAGAAGCAGAGAGAGGGAAGGGAACTCACTCAATGCCTCCAAAGGAAGATCCCCACCGGTGGCTGCTCTTCGCCGGTGATGCTAGGACCGCACGCGCCAGAGCCGCCGCCGCACCATGTGCCGGCGACCGCGTGTCGTGTCCATATTCGTACCCGTCGCTCCTCCAATCCATGTCCTCGACGAACGAATCGAATTCGCCGCCGCCGACAAGAGGTCCACCGTCGCCGGGAGTACTCGCCGCCATGGGGGGGGGGGGGGGGCAGGAAGAGGGGAAGTAGGTGCGAGGCCGTAAATGAAACCTACCGCCCTTTACCCCCTACACAGACAAGCCGTTAACGGCCGTGCTTGACGAGTGGGCCCTATCTATCAGATCCAGCGTCAATCGCCCTGAATCCGCCGGTTAGCGCACATTGCAAAAATTCAGCAGTAGGGTGATAGTTTTTTGCGATTCAAACGTAAACTGATGGTTTTTCAAAAAAAAAAAACACAAAAGTGATGGTTTTATGCTATAAACTCCGTCTTCCACATCCTCCACCAAGTCTCCCATACTGATCCAACCGAGGAAAGTCATCATGAAAACCGTCAGGATATGCAAATTGGTGTACGGTGGGCGTGAACTCGCTGGCATTGAGCAGGATGAGCTTAAGTTTGCCTTTCGGTTCGATCACTTCATCTGTGTGGTCTTGATTGGTAGCTTAATAAGTGCAGAGTGGGTTACCTCGCCGGCGCCAAGCCCTAGCTCCGAAGCCAGGGCTCCGATTGGGATCGCGGAGTAGTCCGTTGGGGCTTGGGGTTTTGGCCAAGGAATGGCAGGAGATGGAAGGAGCCAGTCCGTCAAATGGAGGCGCTGACACGCTACATGCTGCCGCTCTCCCTCTTGACGTGCCGGCGCGCGCAGTGCACCACGGAGGTGGCCGGCCGGCCGGCGGTCCAGATGCCTGCCTGCTGTCTACCATCACCTCGCTCGCGCGGCCACGTACGGCCGATCGAGGCCAGCAGCGGGGAAGGCGTGCATGTACCAGCATGCTGCCGATCGAGGCCCAGGTGCTCCGTGGAAAACGCACTGGGTGCACGACAGGCAGTGACCACTCTACGTACGTACGAGTGCTCGTCGTACGTCGAGGTCCAACGATGATAGCCCGCTCCAGCTTAACGCCGGCCGCCGCCACACTGTCGTAATTAATGCGTCTTGGCCTAGTATGTCCCTCCTCGCAGATCGGTGGACGCGCGCGGCGCGATATTCTTGCCGACCAGGTCGTTCGATCGTGGGCACCATGTCGAACGCAGGCGCGCCACGACCAACGTACGTCTATGCATGCATGTCCGCGCGCCCGCGGGCTTCATGCTAGATCGTCCATCAAAGCATGACGCCCTCGATCGATGCTGCTCCGGTCCGGCCGGCCGGGAGCATGCGCGCGCGCAAAAATTCACCCGAATCTCTGCTCGTTCAATATGTACGGGCCAACGATCACGGGGGCGCCGATTGAGGTCGGTGTTCGCCATGACCGGGGCGGAAGAGCGCGTGTACTGCGCGACGCAAGTGACGCTCGCTCGTCGAGGAGCACGACGGCTGCCGCGCACGTCGCTCTTGCAGTACACGCCTCGGACGGAGAACGACCATCTGACACACCAGACGACAGAGATGACGGCGCGTCGAGCACCTGGCTGGCAACGGTGGTGAGTTGGCGGAGCGCCCCCATCATGAGCATGCACAGTTGCACACGCACGCCGCCGCCACCAAGCCGATCGAGAGCGCCGCGCCCGCTCGTGTTCATCGGGCGCCCAAGTCGCTGCGCTATCTAGCCCGACGCCCATGGTGCACGGAGCAAGCGGGAGGTAGACGCCGCCGCGTTTGTGGTTCCTTGGTTGAAGGCCCCTGCCCGCGCCGCGTCGAGCAACTCATGGACAAACGCGCTGTCGATCGTGGACACGAAAACGGCCGTAGCGCAGCGAGCTGGACAACGAAGGATACAGAGTCAGTCATGCTCCTCGCAGGACGCCCTCGGTCCGTCCGGGAGGAAGAAGACCGGGGCGGAGGGACCAGAAGAGCGCGAAGCAGGTGACGCGCGTCGAGGACGAGGAGCACGACGGCCGCCGCGTTGCGTGCGCTGCTCCCTCTTGCAGTACACGCCTCAGAGCTCGATCATCGGGCGCACCGGACGGCAAACGACGGCGCGTCGAGCATCTGGCTGGACGGCTGGGAGTCGGATAGTCGGTGGAGCGCAAACATCATGAGCATGAACACGCTGTTAGCTGAACTCTGAATAAGCTTGTTACAGTTACAGTTTTCTAATTTCAGAGAATAAACACCTGCGCTGATCGCCTGTGATCCGCATGGTTAGCTAGAACTAGGACCGTTTCAGTTAGTTGACTAGCACGTTGAGCCGATCGTGGGATGGCACGTTCTGTAGGTGCTCGATGGAGCTGGTTTTCGGTTGCCAGTTGTATTCGCCCGTTGAATAAATAGAACGGCAAAACAGAAAAGCTGCAAGTTGCACGCAGCACAAAATTCATCTGTGTTCTGTGTCTCAATTTCTTGCATTCAGTTTTATCCAGATTACAACGTGAGTGAGAGTTTTGAGAGATCTGCAACAACACACGCCGCCCCTGCCTCCGCGGCGATTGATGGATGACGCCGCGATAGAGGCACAACAGAACCTCCGTGCTCGCGCGTTCGTCGGTGCCTCACGCCCCACGTCGATCACCCCCTTCTAGTTCGATGCCGGCGGTGCGACGACCAAGCGGGAGGACGCCGCCGCTCAGCTTGGCCTTCCTGAACCGTAGTTACAAAATTCCTGAACCGTGGCCCGTGGAGTTGCAAGATTTCTTTTGTATAGCTCTTGGTGAGAAGTACACCACCACGTACTCCCTCTGTTTCAAAATATAAGATATTTTAGATTTATGGAACCCTAGAAATAGTAGAATATAATGCCACTTAGTTTTAAATTTTTGTAAAGTACACTTATTTTAAATGAGGACTTTGAGTACTTTTTCCATATATTTCATTTTATAGATCCTTTAAAAATGATTATTTATGAAATGTCAACTATGAATTATATGGCACACAATTCTTTTCCTCTGGAACATTTACTTTGTTGCTTGTCATCAATTAGCTAGACTTGTATCGATTGGCATACATCAATTTTTTTCCAAAATTGGTTCTTTTTTTCCCGGAGCGAACTTATTCTAGCATACATGATGTGCAATTTGGGTTGCCAAGCGGACAATCTGCAAACCCGCATATAGGAATATAAAAATCAAATCTATGTTAATACTATCAAATAAAAATTATGTTAAACTGACTTTTAGAACACCTATTCAGGGGTTTATACAGGCTTTTACTCGTAACCCTCTATGCATACCATGCCATGTCAGGACAAGACCAACTGACCATGGTCGTTATTCTCTAGAGAAGCCAGTTGTCGCACCGCTGTGCGGCTGGGAGCTCACTCAGCATGCAGCTGCCGAGTGACGCGCGAGTCTACTAATTTGCCTGCCGGGTCAAACGAAAAAAGATAGACGAGACCAACTATTAAAATATATAATTCATAGTGTCCGTTCGCAAAATTAATCATTTTGAATGGCTTTATAAAAGTAAAGATATGAAAAATACTCAAAAGCGTCATTTAAAATGTGAATAACTTTAATTTTATAAAATAGGAAACTAAGGGTTTCATTCTATTATACTCTTCCCAGGTTTCCAGCAAGGTTCAATTTGAAATTTTAAATAAACAGAATTAAAGCCACAAGTTTTGAATTTTAAAGCATTTTGTATTTCAGACCGTTCTAGACATAACCAACAAGTTCCATGACCGTGGATGCATTTCTCTTGTCGGGTGCCAACTGGGTGGGCCATAGTGGGCTTGCTTCAATGTCACGTCTAGGAATTCGTATTCAGAACCATAGGTGGACACCCACTGCAAGTTCCAGAACCTTATTGGTGCAAATCATGAGTTCTAGGACTGTTTTAGACATTTATGATAAGTTCTAGGACCGTGGATGCATTTCACTCTCATCCCACTCATCACGAACCCACGTCTGCGATCGATGAGTCCTACTCCCATTGATGTCCCTCTTCCCTGCACTCCATCGTTAGATCTGTCGCTACAGACCACCTCGCTTCTACCCTCATTTACCGCCATCGTGATCACTGCCTCCATATAGCCATATGTAAGCCTTGAATGATATAGATAACTCCTACCCAGCCGATCGACAACGGAGATCCCCTCCTCTATGTTTCCACTAATTCTATCACCCCTCTAACATAGCTAACTACCCCATCCAACCAGTGAATTAGTTCTATAGAACATTTTCACACAATTCGATCAGCTCCATAGTACTATTTTCACACATTAGCTAGCATAACGCCCACCTTCTAAATAAAATGATAATTTTGGAACTCTTGATGAGTTAGGTTGATTGCCAATGAGTTAAGTGAGATATACAAATATATTTTATAGTGTTGGGTTGAGCTGCGCTTATTTAAGAATAATGCATATCAAACAAAGGAAAAATATGCTACATACATTACTAAGTACAAGGTATGCCTTTTTATGCATATTTCAGAAAAAACCAAGAAAAATAGATCAAATTCAAAATTTACATCATGCAGGTAAATTGCTGAATCGTGGAACATGAAATACATATTCAACCATAAAGGAACCAACAAGCAATTCATCAATCCGTGGACAACATGATGATTTTATATTTTGACTATTGTAATTTTTTTGGATTTAGTATAATTATCACTTTTTAACTTACACCTAAATTTTTTGACCATGAACTCTAGAAACCTCCAATTATTTTGGATCTACCCGCCATGATATTTAAGGAAACTAAATATACACAAGCACATGCATATATTTGCAATTCCTCTAAATAGTTAAATTATTATATGAATACATGAGCTTTGATTCTTTTTATTATTCCTCATAAAGAGGAGTTTATTTTAACTAATGAATTTTAAAAGCTAGTAAATCCAAAATGAAACAACTAAGATCAATTTCTTATAGTATGAACTGTAAACTTAGTGCAAGTGAATTTTCATCGTTGGCACTAAATGTATATGATAAAATATTATACTTCAACATTGGAATTTTACGTGTTACTTTTCCTAAATACATAGTAAATTGTAATGTTTAAGATCATTTTAAGAGACTAAGTCAAAATTAGAAATAAGTAAAAACAATTAGTATAAATAACACACCTCTAAAGAGCTCTAAGCTCCCTAGAATTGAAGACTTGTGGTTGCTTTGCTGTTTTTTAGAGGTTCTGAGTGGGTTTCCTCCTGGACATATTCCTGGACATATTTAGTAGACAAGGCATGTTTAGAAAATAAATCCTTTGCACAAACGCTGATGGTGCTGCATGTACGATTGATCAATTATGATGTTATTTTCTGTATTTCTTCCGCAAAACAAATTAGTTAATAAAAATTATTATGTTAATTATTAACAACTACAGAAAACATTCAACCTGAGAACATGAATAATGTTCAGGTCTAATAATAAAATTGTTCGCTTAGCACAAAAAGCGCTCAGTAATCTTTGCCCTTTGCAGTAAAAGCACTTAGGATCAGTCTTAGTACCAGCCTTGGTCTTCTTTGTAGGTGTGGTAGCTTTCTTGCCACCCTTCTTGAAGTTACCCTTTTTTCTTAGGCTTGCATTGCTTCTTAAAATTGGTGGTCTTATTGACCATCAACACTTGGTGCTCTTTCTTGATCTCCACTTCCGCAGATTTCATCATGGAGAAGAGTTTGGATAACGTCTTGTCCATACTTTGCATGTTGTAGTTTATCACAAAGTTATTATAACTAGGTGGTAGTGATTGGAGGTCACGATGAATCCCCAAAGCATTAGGAATCGTTATTCCCAAATCTTGGAGTTTATTGGCGTGCCCAAACATTTTGAGCACGTGCTCACTAACGGAGTTGCCCTCTTCCATCTTGTAGTTAAAAAACATTTCAGAAGCTTCATAACTTTCAACTGCCGCGTGAGTCTCAAATATCATTTTGAGTTCACGGACAATATCATAAGGATCACGGTTCTTAAACTGTTTCCAAAGCTCCGATTCCAAACCGTACAAGATAGCACACTGAACTTTGGAGTATTGATTCTTCTGAGTGAGTTAAACATTCTTTACCTCATCGGTAGCATCAACTGCAGGCGGGTCACCCAGCGGTGCATCTAGCACATAGGTCAACTGACTAGCATTGAGTATAATCCTCAAGTTGCGGAACCAATCCAAAGTTTCTTCCATTGTTTTCAACTTTTCTTTCTCTAGGAACGCATTAAAATCGATGGTAGGGACTGACATGATCTACAACATATTTACAAAAGTTTAGACTAAGTTTATGATGAATTGAGTTCAAATTTAATTCTTAAATTAAATAGGTGAACTCCCACTCAAAACAACATCCCTGACATTTTTTTAGTGATTACACGAACCAAATATACTACATCAAGTCCGATCATCACGAGAGATGATTTAGTTTCAAAGGCGAACAATCAACATGTTCATCATATCAATCATAGACTCATGCTCTACCTTTCGGTATTTCGTGTTCCGAGACCATGTCTGTACATGCTAGGCTCGTCAAGGTTAACCTTAGTATCCACATGTGCAAATCTGGCTTGCACCCGTTATATGCACACATAGAATCTATCACACCCGATCATCATGTGGTGCTTCAAAACGACGAGTCTTAGCAACGGTGCCTACTAAGGACGAACACTTTATTACTTGATATTTAGTGAGAGGGGTCATCTTATAATGCTACCGTCACAATCTAACCAATACAAGATGCATAAAAGGATCAACATCACATGCAGTTCATAATATGTGATATGATATGGCTCTTTCTTTTTATGCTTTCGATCTCCATCTTCAAGCATGAACATGATCTCCATCATCACCGGCGTGGCGTCAAGGTCAATGGCGCCGCTTCATGGTTGTCCTCCAACAATAGGAACTATTACAACTACTTGATAAATAGACACACATGTCTTAAACGAAATTTAAAGACAACCATAAGGCTCCTGCTGGTTGCCAACTTACAATAAGGATCATTGCATACATCACATGTAACTACAATCATGGCCATATCATATCACAACACAAGCCCTGCAAAAAAAAGTTAGACGCCTCTAATCTTCTTTTCATGTTTTACGTGGCTAGGGCTTTCGCATAAGAACCGTTCTAACTTACGAACATGAACCACAACATTGATACAAGTATTGTCAAGTGCCCGTTGTGAATCTTCACTATGGTGGGAGATACAAACACCCGCAAAACCACTTGTGCAATGCAAGTTGCACGTTGAGCGTGGAGCAAGTCTCATATACGATGACATGTAAGGTTAGCCCGGGCCGCTTCATCCCACCATCCCGCAAGATGCAAAGTACACAAAAAGCAATCGACAACAAAAGCATCAACGCCCACAAAACCATTGTGTTCTATTCGTGCAACAGATATACGCATAGAGTCGGCTCTGATACCACTGTAGGGGTTCATAGCATGGAAAACAAAAAAATTCTATCGCGTGAACAGACAAAAGCCAAGATCTAATCTACGAGATCGGTTCTACGAGTATGTAGAGTACTTGATGTAGTCGTTCACTTCCCGATCTCAAGATCATGTAGATGATCCTTCCGGCACCACGTTCCGGCAGCGCTCCCATAGTTGTTCACACATTCGGTACTCGATGAAGACCTTCCTCTCCCTTTTTCCAGCAGGCAACGGAGGTTGTAGACCTCCTCGCGATTCTAACAACACGACAGTGTGGTGGTGGAGGTGGAGGAGTAGATGCCCTCGCGATTCCTAAGCCGGAGCGAGTATGGTGGAGTAGAGAGGACCTCTGCAGCTAAGGTTTAGGCGCCCAGGGGAGGAGGGTGCCAAAGGGTAGGGTATAGGCATCGGCGGTTTGGAGATCCAGGGCGCCGACGACTTGGGAAGGGCGTCGGCCTAGGGTTTGGGGTAAGGGCCAAGGGGGCGCCCCACCCCCTCCTTTTATGGATGGGAGAGGTGGCAAGGGGGAGGCCGAGTCCTCCCCCAACTCCTCTTGTTGGCCCGCATCAAGGAGGGAGAGGGAAACCTCTCCCCTCTAGGTTTCCTCTCCTCCCTCCACTAGGCTTTTGACTTTTAATGTTAGGATTTGACTTTTCAAATTGGAGTTTGACTATTCAAACTAGAGTTTGATTATTTCTCTTCCCATTGCCCAGCCAAGTGACTTAGGGTATGATGAATCCATTCCACATTGGCGTGGCATATTCCAAGTACCCCACCTCCGGGGTGGTGGACCTTCTAGAACCTTCTATAAGCTTCCGGCGAAAACACCAAAAACATTTCCAAACCCCGGAATTAGACTTTCCTTATATGAATCTTATTCTTCGGACCATTCCAAAACTCCTTGTGATGTCCCGGATCCAATCCGAGACTCCGAACAACATTCAGTCTCCAACTTATATTCCATATCTACTAAACAACATCGAATCCTTAAGTGTGTCTCCCTACGGTTCGTGAACTATGCAGACATGATTGAGACACCTCTCCGATCAATAACCAATAGAGGAATCTAGAAATTCATATGTCTCCCGCATATTTCTACAATGGCTTCATGGTCGAATGAACCATTTACATACGAAACCAATTTCCCTTTGTATTGTGATACTTTACTTATCCGAAGTTTGATCGCCGGTATCTCCAATACCTAGTTCAACCTTGTTACCGATAAGTACTCTTTACTCATTCCGTGATATGTGATACCTTGTGACCTAGTCACATGCTTGCAAGCCAATTGGATGTCATTCCACCGAGAGGGTCCAGAGTATATCTATCCGTAATATGGATGGACAAATCCCACTCTTGATCCATGTGCCTCAACACATACTTTCAGAATACTCAATGTCACCTTTATAACGACCCAGTTACGAAGTGGTGCTTGATGTCATCAAAGTACCCATCCGGTGATGGTGATTAACATGATCTCATGGTCGAAGGATTTAGGTTACTATGTATTTGAAAGCTTATAGCAAACAAACTTTTAAATGACTTGATCTTATGCTACGCTTAACTATAGGAGTGTGTCCATCACATCATTATCCTAATGATATGAACTTGTTATCAATAACATCTGATCATCAATTAATCAACAAGATAGTATACCAAGAGGCTTACTAGGGACTCTTACATGTTTACAAAACACACAAGTATTAATGTTTCCAGTTAATACAATTATAGCATGGGATGTAAACATTCATCATAAACACAAAGATATAATAATAACAACTTTTATTATTGCCTCTTGGGCATATATCCAACATGATTTCAGTACCATCGAACTTCTCCTTCTCAACTGGAGTTTCCTAGCACTCTTTATTCAATATGAAACTTAAACTAAAACTTAAAGACTTTACCCAAACCTTTATTTCACATGAGATGTCTCCCATGGAACGCTATTTTATGGTCAATAGATTGACCATGATGTTGCTCACTTAGGCCAAGTGAGTGGAACACCCACTCCAAAATAGTTGGCATTCAAAGTGATGGCCTCCTTCTCATCGTGCTTGGCTTTCTTCTTCCTGGGAAATGAACAACAAAAGGATCCCACGAAGGCAATTGAAGCTTCACGTTCCCTTCATGTAGATTAATCAAAGCCTTAATAGTTCTTAAAAATGGACGACCTAATATGATAGGAGCAGTAGTATCTTCAGGCATGTCAACAATAACAAAATCAATAAGAGCAGGACAACCTTTAATGTATATTAGAGTATTCTCCTTAATTCCTATAGCTTGTTTGTAGGTAGAATCTGCTAAATGTAATTTTAATTCAGTAATTTCAAAAGAGCCAAGATTTAACTTATCAAAAAGACTTTTTGGAATTGTTGAAACACTTGCACCTAGATCAAAAAGTGCAGCTATCTCATTAGTCCCAATTTTATTTTTAATAGTAGGCTCAAATATATCATCAAGCTTAACAGGTAGTTTTTCAACATTTTTCTTATATTTATCTTCAAGCTCACGTACCTTTATTGCCACCTGATTAACGAAATGTTGATACATAGCTTCATCATTTCCTTCACTTACTGGAATCTTGATATTGATCCTTTTCACAATATCTTTAACCATGTAATTTGGTGAAGGGGCATTGATATAGTCAAGTTCTTCAGACTCCTCCCTTTGGATTCTTATCATCTTGAGGTCTTTAACCGGATTAGACTTAGCTTTACCTATAAATTTAGTTAGAATGAGAGTTTGACTCTCAGTTATCTTACCTACCTGTGCCTCAATAATCCCTGTTATTTCTTGGAAGGCCTTCCTGAAACTCACACATTGGTTAGACAATTTTTCAAGCATATTATCATGGTTCTCTATTATCTTTACAAGGACGTTGTTTTGCTCAGTTTGCGAGTCCATAAAGGACTTAAGTGATTCTTGGAGACTACCATTACTTGATACAATATTATTATTAGAGTTACCTGCAGGGCTAGAATAATGTTTTTGGAAATTTGGATTATAGTTATTCTTCCAAGCAGGGTTGTAATCATTACAAGCTATGAAGTCTATTTCTTCAATATTTGATTCTGGGATAGCTCTTACCTGGGTTTTCTTACTCTTGACGGCTAATATGAGCTCATCCAGCTTAGCAGTGAGTTCTTCATTTTCCTCCCATGTGACAGAGTTCACCTTCTTTGTGTTTGATCTTTTCACATGCCATTGGGCATGGTTGTCTTGCATATTTTCTAGAAGCTGCTTTGCTTAGGCAATTTGTTTGACCATAAATGTTCCTCTAGCTGCAATATCAAGCATAGAATTAGACACAGGGTTAAGAGCATTATAAAATAAATGGAGAATTAACCAATCTTCTATCCCATGGATGGGACAGTTTCTCATGCATTCTTTCATTTTCTCCCATACAAGCGGTAGTGGCTCACGCTCTTCCTTTCTAAAACCAGTAATATTAGATCTTAGTTGCATAGTCTTTGCGGGTGGGAAAATTTTAGTTTGAATAAAGAAGTATATTCCACCCATGACGCAATAGTATTTCTAGGCAAAGATAGCAACCATTCTTTTGCTCTTCCTCTAAGAGAGAAAGGAAATAAACGCAGCTTGATCGCATCAGGGTCAACATCTTTAAGACGCATCATATCACATATTTCAGTGAAAGTGTTCAAGTGCATACCTGCGTCCTCAGCAGCAGAGCCTCCAAATTAATTCTGTTGAACCAAACTTAAATAGTGGGGCTTAATTTCATAGTCCTCGGCAGTAATTGCTGGTTGAGTAATAGGAGCATGCAAATAATCATTGTTGGGAAGCAAACTCTCTAAGTTTGTTTTCAGCCATAGTACTCATTGTTGACAAATCTGAAACATCTATTTTAAGACGAAGGGAATATAAAAAATGTTTACATTTCGGAATGGAGGGAGTAGTTACCAACGATCTGTTTAGATGTGGAATGCTGAGCTACACGCATAAGCTTCTTCTGCAACTTAGGTTCAGAAACACACATGGTGGCATGGCATGTAACGAGACAGGTTTCAGGTTATGGTTTGTACAGCTGTGTTGTGAAGATGCAAATAGGTTCTTCCTCAGCATGTGTTCGCATTGGGGTTGGAGAAAGACCGAACCGACTCAGCTGCTACTTCACAAGAAGCAAGGAATCATGAGCGCAAGCTTCACGGCAGGCAGTTCCGCGGTCAAGTGAAAGGCTATTGTCAGTGTTTGTATCTGGCAATGGAACGAGTTCAGCGACCCTGGCTACAGGTTCTGAATGCCTGTCATGCATTGAACCTAGCACATTGTGTCTTCTACTACTCCCTCATGAACCTATAATTTTAAGTCAACTAATATGGGTCGGAGGGAGTATAAATAAAGAGGGGCGCATTCTGTCTACTTGTTAAAAAGAAAACCTAGGGGATACAATTTTCAGGGATACAATTCTCTAATGTGGAACTAGTGTCAAACATGGATCCACATACTTCCATCAGTTATACAAATCCCTCTCTCTCTATTAGCTGCAAATTCAGGTTTTGTTATGCAAAACAATACATATAATCAGAAAGGCAATGCTATTATCAAGAGCATTTTGCAGTTATATGTAAGAGGGTATCCTTGTTCTGCAGAGTCGAGTATGATACAGTTCTTCGCCCAGCTGAGAGACAAAATGAACTGAATGAGAGAAATCAGTCCAGGCCAGATCAAAACTGCTTGTAGTTGTTCTGAGTACAAAAATGGATGAGCTCTCTTGTGTATATATCTCTTCCCCTGCCAACCCTCTGCACTCTCCTCCACCTCTCTACACCCTCCTGCAATATGTCCTCCTCAACAAAATCCTCAACCTCTGCACCCTCCTACACCATGTCCTCTTACACATCCTCCACCAAGCCTCCCATAATGGCATCACACTGATCCAACTGAGGAAAGTAATCACGAAAACCGTCAGGATATGCAATATTGATGTACGGCGTGAACTTGCTGGCATTGAGTGGGTATTGATTGGTAGCTTAATACTCACTCCGTCTCAAATTACTCTGTGTTTTAGGTTTAGTCAAAGTCAAACATGTTAAAACTTGACCAAACATCTTCGATAAAATAATAATATTTATAATATAAATTGTATACAATATAAAAGTATCTTTTATGACGAGTCTAACTATATTTATTACATATTTTGGATATTAATATTTTTTCTTATATTCGTAGTCAAACTTTATAAAGTTTGACTTTAACTAAACCTAAAACGCAGAGTAATTTGGGACAGAGGGGTAAGTGTAGAGTGGGTTACCCCACCGGCACCAAGCCCTAGCTCTGAAGCGTCTTCGATTGGGATTGGGGAGTAGTCCGTTGGGGCTTGGGGTTTTGGCGAAGGAATGGCAGGAGATGGAAGGAGCCAGTCAAAAGGAAAAGGAGGCACTGTGCACTGGCTCCGATCCCTCCTCCTCCAACCCCCGGGTGAACCCAGCACAACCTCTGACGCTGCGCCATGGCCCGCATGTCATTGAGGTATGCGTTGTACGTAAAGATAGAGCGGCCATCCCCTCCCTGTCCTGACTGACACAGGCCAAAGAAACCGGAGAGGGAGGCCGCGGCCGTGTCGTGTGTTGCGTGCATCCATGTTTCCAACAGTTTTTATCAAACTGTTCCTTCCGTTCAACGGTATATCTCACAGATCAATTAAGCTACAACCCTGGCGGTCACCTTCTGGCATCTGTGGGACACCAGGAACAAACTACTGCGAGAGGATGGAGGGTCTGCTCACCCAAATGCTGTCGCAGGGAAGATCAAATCCGTATGTTGACATGATTCTTACTCACCTCTATGGCTCCGGAACCAGCCTCAGGCGTGGATCCATCCCTGCAACACCTTGGGCTCCGCCGCCGGAGGGTTCTCTGATGGTCAATGTCGACGCCGCTTTGTTTGCATCCTCAGCGAGTATGGGAGTAGGAGCGGTGGTTCGTGATCACTGGGGAGAGTTTGTGGCGGCCTGCCGTCATAGTTTCCCACATGTGCAGGTGCAGGAGATTGCTGAAGCAACGGCCATTCGAGCTACGCTGTCCTTTGCTCTTGAGGAAGGTTTGGACAAGCTGATTGTGGCCACTCACTGCTTGACGATGGTGAAGCGGGTGCTGTCCAGCGAGAGGGATCGCTCTTCCTGCGGTCCTATTACTGGAGATATCAAGAGCTTCATCAGTGCTTTCAGTTCTTGCTCCATTATTCATGTTAGTCGTGGTCAAAATAATGTTGCGCATTGTTTAGCGCGTTCTAGCGAGTGTTTGTCTAGTTCTGTGTGGCGTGGTGTGCCTCCGGAGATTATCCGGGAGACAATTTGTATTGAATCCTTGTTTGATTGATCAATAAAGCACACCAGTTTCCCTAAAAAAATGGCATTACAAAGCATTGATTTAGAGAGTTCCAGCCATTAGAGGAACAATAACAATAACAAAGGAGGAAGGAGACAAAAGCCGTTGAGGTCAAAACCGTCCAGTTCCAAGCAAAGTCCTTCTGTAGATGTTCAACTCGTATATATTGCCTCCTCCTAGTCTAGCGTCTGAGCGGCCCAGCCCAAGAGTGGCGGCCCAACTGCTGGTAGAAGGGTCGCTAAAATTCCACCCTCCTTAGATTCGGGCTTGACCTCAAGCAGATGCCTTGTCGAACCATCCAGACACTTGGGCGGACGCAACGTCCCTCTGCCCCGACGCTCGCCCGGGCTTCACGTACGCCCGCCTCCTGCAGCGATCAATATTGTACCTACTAGCTGAATGCCCGTGCGTTGCCACGGCCCTTAAACTTAGAAATATCCTTGATCTTCACTACCGGTTGATTTATATTCAATACTTTTAGGATGTGGGAAATTTCACTACCGGATGAGGAGAGCGGTACACGAGGAATGATTGACTACACTATTTGCAATCAATCTTCAGTCGGCATTATAGATATCACAGGGAATAAGGATCTTGCTAACCATTAAAAGTTGTAGATAACAAACTCATCTAACTATATAAATATATATCTAAACATAAATTTGTTGTCATATGCTGAATTTACCATTGAGGTAAGAAGACAATTTGGATACTTGATTTTCCTCATAGAAACCATCTACCAAATGATCTGGTTTACTTATGCAAAGCACCACAAATAAGCACGTGCCACATTGCCAAGTAATCGTAGGTCTGTAGACGATAGCCTGCCACAAGATAGCATTTGAAACATCAAACTATGAGTATGTGTTCTGAGCAAACAAATTATAGATATTGGAAATCATCATACCTAAAGAGCTAGGTGACCGCTTAAGGCCACAATGTCTAGTATTTCAAGTTCTCCGATCAAGTATGTCACCTGCAGGTCACATAATGTTGGAGCAAGGTTAAGCTGCTGTTCCTAGAGAAGCCATCCATGCCTCGAGTGTCTGGTTGCTTCCATAAGTTTCCAAATCGAGATGCAAATTTTTATTCTATTTTCCAAGTTACAACTATCAGGGGCACATCAATACAATAAAGGATATGAAGGCCACACAGTAGCATACTGATTTTTCTTATCTAAGAACTATTACCTTAGTCTTAACAGGGCTCATTCTTTAGTTGAGTTAGCTATCTAGAATCCTTTCTTGTAATTGCGGCAACTAAATTCTGATAATAAATCAACCAGAGGACTTGAAGCTAAGGGGAAAAATTACGTTGGGAAGGATTGAAACCGTTACAGCTTCATATTCGTCAGCTATCATTATCATTAGAAGGGTTGGTGCGCTTAATTAGCTGTGCCGGTGGTTACCAAAATGATCCTTGACACTCAACATCATGTTCAATGAAACTTCTAACCTTGTGAGAAAAACCGGAGTTAAAACTTCCATGAAAGAAATTGTACTACAACAATAACTCGTCATCCCAAAGACCAATACTTACTGTGTCAATATTCCCTGAAAATAACATAAGCCCTTTGCTTAACATTTAGTACTATACAAGTCAGTTTAGAGAATTTCAACAATTAGAACTCTTTGACCATATTTGAACATAAGCAAAACTGATTAACCCAAATATCTGGTTGATTAGGTCATTACAGTTAGCTCTATTTAGTTTTAAATAAACAAGGTAGCAGACTGAAAACCCGTCACAGTGAAAAGCCTAATTCAGTCACATTTTCTGTTGTGGATCGCAGACAATGAAGGAACAACCCGTACATTCCTCTTGTGGAGACGACATTGTGGAATCCCGACGTAGACGGCAAGGTTAGGTTAGCTGAGGCAGGACAACAAGTGGTACATCATTTGGGTTTTCCATTAGTTTCTTGTCAAATGAAATACATATAAATTAATTGTAAAACTAATAACTTGAAAGATAGAGTAAATTCTGAGTACTGAAGCTAACAACATATAACGAATGTACTTCGGCTGAGAGAACCTTTCTTTTACACTTTTCCTAATAAACAGCTAGCTGTTTTGCAATTGAAAAACAGCTAATTTCTGAGCCGTTGGATCTGCGTCCGAATCTCAACATGCGTCTCTCTCTTTCACTTGTTACACTCAGTCTTTTTTTTTAATTTTCATTTTGCTCTCGGTCGTCACTAGCTCTGTCCATGTTCCTCGAGGGGGAGTAAGCCGAAAGGGGCAGCGGTGACGCCACAACTATCTTGGCAGGGGAGAGAGTCGAGGGGGATGGCGCTTCGCGAGGTGGTGATTCAGCCAAGGGAGAGAGGGGAGACGCCGAAGCCACCGATAGCGGTAAAGGAGAGATCATCGGCTCGATCCCCCTTTCGCGCAAAGGAACGAAATCATCGATTCGTTAGTCGGAAGGCATGTGGGTCGCCGGAAAGATAGGTATGCCTCCGGCCATATCGATTTTTTTTTCGCGAAAACGCAAAAAGCTTTGCGTTTCGATTCATTGATAGGGAAAAGAGAGTTCTGCACAATATTTACACAGGCTCAGAGGAGCCAACACCCCGTACAACACAACCCGCTAGGACTACTAGGCCGTTGGCAGCAAGGCGCGAGCGCCGGGCGCGGGGCCCGATCTCGAGCCTCGCACCGTATCGCATGAGAAGGGGACCCACGTCCGGTGACGCATTGTCGAAGACGACCGCGTTGCGCTGCTTCCAAATCCACCAGGCCGTCAACATGATGAGCGAAGACGTCCCCTTGCGCAAAGCGCGAGGGATGGAAGTCGAAGCCTGCAGCCACCAGTCCACAAAGTCCCCCTCACCACCCCCCGGAGGCGCGGCCATATCGATTTGACTGATGTTGTTCATTTTTTCTCCAATTTCTAATCCTTGTTGCTGTGTAGGGAATGATGCTGGTTGTTGTCAGGGGCGTGGAATCGCTGTAGTGTGTTGCCGCCCCCAAGATCTATGGATTGAATGTATGGTGGTAGTAGGTCTTTCGTTTTCGGTTATAGCACGTCTATGATGCAACCGCAGTTATATTTTTTTTGGATTTTAGGTATTGGTATGCAGGTGTGTGACCTCTCCTTAGTTTTGGTTTAGGCTGGTGTATGCTAGGTTTTCTGTTAATTATAATCGGCCTTTTTCATGTATAGATTTCAGTTTAAGATGGTCTGCACAAACTGTATGTTGTGTGTGATGCCCCAACTCTCTCTTCTCAATTTTTAGATTCTATTCTGATGTGGTACAAGAGTTTCAGATATACAGAGAGGGAGGAGTAGTTGGGGAAGGATAGAGAGAGTACAGTTTGAGAGAAGAGAATACATTTCAGGAAGTTCATCTTTATCGTTGTTGCTCTTGGGGTAGTAGCTAAGTAAGGACCCAGACCTTGGGCTCCAACCGCTTGCTTGGCTGACGCATGCGCTCTAGCCTCTCCAGTCATGGAGTTGGTGCACGCTCATCCCCTGATGTACGCGTCAGTGTCGTTACTGCAGTGTGTCGACTCCGTATTGTATGCTTGGTAGTAGAAGTTATGCAAGCGGGAATGACACTTTGTATATTTTCATAGTCGTGGGAAAGAACAATGACATTCATTATGCATTTCAGTCTCTTTGCCTAAATATTGCATCATTATTCTCATTCTTGTTTTTCATTTCTTTAGTTTTGATTATTCTTAATTCATTTTTTCTACTTTGGGGTATTAATTTCTCATTACTTTAAAGGTTTATTTGATCAGTGTATCAGATTATCAGTTACCTTCTTTGTTCATTGTATCAGCCTTTTGAGTTTTCATTCTCAAGATTTTCTTCAGTTAATTTCTCATTCTTGTTCAATGTTTTAATATTCTTTCTTCAGTTTCTCATCTTTTTATTGCCTCAGTTCCTTTCTGAAGTTTCTCAATTATTCTTGTTTTTCATTTCTTTAGTTTTGATTATTCTTAATTCATTTTTTTCTATTTCAGGGTATTCATTTCTCATTACTTTAAAGGTTTAGTTGATCAGTGTATCAGCTTAGCAGTTACCTTCTTTGTTCATTGTATCAGCCTTTTGAGTTTGCATTCTCAAGATTTTCTTCAGTTAATTTCTCATTCTTGTTCAATATTTCAGCATTCTTTCTTCAGTTTCTCATCTTCTTATTGCGTCAGTTCCTTCCTCAAGTTTCTCAATTATTCACTCATTCAATGAACTAGAGGAAGATAAAGAGAGTGACTGACGAAAGAGAATGAACATTGTTAATTTTCAATCTTTCAATATTTTTTTCTGTTGGTCCTCATTTTTATAAGTCTTGTTCTTCAACTATTTCTGTCTTTCTCAGGTTTATTTGCTTAGCCTTTTCATTCTTTTTCAGTTTTTTCCGTCAAGCTCTCTGTTTTACAGTTCAGTTGTCTTAATACTTTCGACTACTTCAGTTTAAGTTCATTAATTTCGTGCCAGTTAATTTTTCAGTCTTCCATTTTTCAGTTTAGTCATCTTAATTCATTAGGCTTTTTCTCAGTCTCTTGATTTTCTCATTCTCATTCATTGTTCATTTTGTCTGTGTCACATCATCACGTGTCGCTCCTTCATTTTCATTTTTGAAGCCTGTCTCTCTTCTGAATTTTCATAGGCTTATTGGAATTTTCTGAATTTGGAGTCATGTAAGTTAACACGGTGGTGTCCGTGAGTTCGTGGAGAGACAAGTTACAGAAGAGGGAGAATAATGGTAGAGTACCAGTCCATTCGTTGTTGGTGAGTTCTTTTACTCTGTTCTTCCAATCTTGATTTCTCCTCTTGTTCCCATCCATGTATCTTTGAAGTGCATTTCACGTTGTTTCTTTTGTTATCTCCATAGCACAGAAGGTGTTGAGTGAAGAGGGAGAAGTAGGAAGCTTGAGTTTTTCTAAGACTGTTAATTCATGTCCTTCAGTTCTTTCATTCATTCTTAGGCTATGTTTCACAACATTCTGCAGACCTACATTATTCAGGTATATGCACTTGCTACAACAATATGCAAACCTACATAATTCGAGTATATGTGTTTGCTACAACATTCTGCAGACATATATATGTATATGCATTTGCTACAGTGGGAGCACCGACAACAACATACACCCACAAATAAGTTATGCGGTTCTTTTCTGTTTTGTTAAGATATTCTTCCAAGTTTAATAATTTGTTACTTACAAGCAGTCAAGTACAGTGACTGCAGTGTTACTTACAAGCAGTCAAGTACAGTGCACTTCTTACGCTGAGTGGATTGGTATTTGATAGTTGTGTTGATATGTCCTAGGTACTGAGTAATATTAATATTACGAATTCCTTATGCTTAAGGAAAACATCACTCACATATGACACTCTCTACAATTTTATAGGATCTTCTCTTGAGTATTATATATCGGAGATTGTGGTATGATTGCCTTCTCTCTATTTTTTGTTCTTCTGTTGGAGATCCGCTGATCTAGAGTTCACCAAGCCTGAAGGGAGGCAGGTTCTGCCGTCGAGTTGATTTGGTGGTCGATGTAGTTTTCTTACTGGAGAAGATAGGCTTCTACACTGGGCTTTGCTTGGGCGAGTTTTGCCTGAGCGGGCTTTCCGTTTATGTCGTTGTACATTTGCTTGAGAGAAATGGACTCAGAACTGACAACATTCAACGGGACTCAAGAAATGAGAGGTCGAAAATGAGGGCTAAAAATGTGTCCGTTCGGGAGTAAATGAAACAGACATTCTTTTTAAGTCTACTCTTTTTATCTTATAGAGTTTCAATTGACAGCTGTCAACTATTCATTGGATTGAAAAAGTGTCTGTTTTTGAATTAAAAAACAGCTAGCTGTCCAATAGACACTCCCTTCTTTTATATGTACCCAATATATTATCTAATGAAGGTTGCATGCATCTCTCAATATCTGAGATAGACCGAGACTTCAAACCAGTGACCTACCCTGATTGGAATAATCAAATTCGTATGATGAAACTAACGGTCCATCTTCATCTAGTACTGTCTCTTCTGAAAGAGTGATGCGTTCATAGAGTCTAGTACATGTATCACAAGACTGCCATGTTGTTCTTACGGTTCTGTACAACTTCAGCAGAAACATAGCCTTCGTTCATCATAGGCCGTAAACTCAGCGATGAAGGGAAAACACCAGGTCTCCTCTATCTGCCAGAATCACAGAACGAAAATGTTAAGGAACAAAACATTTAAATTCAATAAATTGAGAGGAAACCTTAGTACTCGAGGATAGGAGATGTGGAAATTTGAGCAACACATCTAAGAACCAGCAAGTTGTAATCAGAATTACCTTAATAGCCACACATACAGATCACCTCACCGCGCGAGCACCATATAGCATAGGATTCATCAAGGCAAACTTCAGACGTCAGAGCGACAAATGCCTGAATCATACATACCTCGATTAGACCAGCGCTCAGAACCGCGGCTGCGGCAGGTGCGATTCAACGGTGCCGATCCAGATCGAGGACAGAGAGCCTTGGCAGCAGACGGGCGACCCGACGGCCCAAGATGAGTGCGCTACATTAGGCGGCATCGCGTGCAGGCATCTGATGGAGCACCTCCTCGAGTCGGCGAGGCAGCCCGTGCCGAGACCAACGACAGCGTTCTCCCAGACGGCGGAGCAGCGCAAGCGGCGTTAACTCTCCCGCTTCAGTGGGCTCTTCCTCGCCGCTACCTAGCTGAAGCCTCGAGCGCCTGGAAAAAAAAAATACTTGCTGGACATTATGGGCCTATGGCCTGTGCCGCGAGTCCAGCTAGCGCACCGGGTGACCGCATCGATCAGCGACCAGCACTCCACAGCAGCACATCCATCGATCTATTCTCGCCTCTTCTCCACCAAATTCCCCAACCCGCACGGAGCTCCTCTTCCTCACCCAGCTATTGCCGCCGATTCCCCATACCCCAAGCCGCCCGATTCCTCATAGGGCGGCCATGGACGGTGGAGATCCAGGAGGTGGGGCGCCTCCTGCCTGGTCTTTCCATTGGTCTACAAGATTATTGAGTTGGTCTTAATAATACCAACGTCAACTGCATTGGTTGAGAGGGATTTTTCGGCAACGAAGATCATTAAGTCTAAATTGCGTAACAAACTTAAGAATGAATGGTTTAATGACTTGGATGATATGTTTCACCGAGCGGGAAATATTTAGACAATTTGATAGTGGTGTTATTGCTCAACGATTTTAAGCCATGAAGAAGAGGAGAAATCATTTACCTCGTAGGCCTAGGTTAATTAGCACATCCTTGGTAATATCTCGGTATGTTTCTTTGTCTCATGAATAAAGATGAATCTATTTTGAAGGCATGTTCATATGATTTACTCACCCATCTTTCTTTTATTGTCATGTAGATCTTGTTTTGTGTGCATTTAGACATTTCAACTCTTGTCAACTATCATTGGAGTTTCATTAGGCTTTTGGAAGTTCTTGCTAAGTCCTACAATATCTAATATTAGCGCATATGCACTTTTGAATGTCCAGTACAAGTCTAATATGTTTTGTTTATGTTTTCGCACTAAAACTATTGTGAGACAAATATTTTAATCCATATGATGCTTATTTTGTCCAAGGTTTCTTTTGGAGATGGACCGAGAAAAAAACTTAGTTGCCTTTGCGGCTCGCCCAGGCTTCGAAAAATTCCTGGGCCCACCTCTGCACCCAGATCCCACAAAACTTGAAGGTTCATGATTTCAACGAGGTCGAGCCTGGTGTCGTAGTCAAGACACACCTTGTCAAAGTAATAAGCAGGGACGAGGCAGTGGGCACCACTTAAATCCAAATATTTAAGCAGTTAGATTGCTCAGTTAACGTTTTTAGACAGTCTACGACGCAAATATAAGACCTACAGATACAATCTGATGGCCTGGTAACGCACTTGACTGCGCTCTTCTAGTAATATTCCATGTCAGAAGGCACGATAAAAAATCCCGATGGACGCGTTAGGTACATGACTTAAAAACACTGGAATTTAACTCATGGAAGACCTCCGTGGCCTGAGTCGATTTACGCCAGCAATTTTACGCGTTAGATAACATTGTTTTGTCCAAAAACAGTTAACTGGCCCTAATCCATCGGAAGAGTCAGCCACGCGTATCAACTATTCCTATGAACCAGCACACTGACCCGAAACTTGCTCGAATGAAAAGCACTCGAAAGACTTAAGAGTCTCCATTCGAATCTGCGATTCGACTGAACACTCGGGGGCTACTGACGTGGGTATGCCCTACGGGTGCCTGATGTTGGCCTATCCGGTCCGGCCTGGCAGAAGCCCATGGAGTTATCCGCTCCTGATGGCGAAGCCCATGAAGGATTCGGGTGACCCAGGTCCATGAAGGATGCGGCTCCTTGAGGAACACGACTAGCTTTGGATAGATATTCAAAGGGTAAAACTCTAATCTGTAACCGACTTGACCTACGCCGAGACCTGGACTCCCCATATAAAGGCCAGGAGGGCACGACGAGGAGGAACTCACCTCATACCCTAGCATACACCACGGCAGATCTCATATGCGCACCCCTGTAACCTTCGGCATCACCATCAACAAAGAGAAGACAAGCAGGAGTAGGGTTTTCCCTCCGGGGGCCTGAACCTGGGTAAACGTTGTGTCCACGTGTTGCTTGTATGTTAGCCGTTTCGCGATCTTCAGCGTCCCCTCCTTCTCCAAAACTCAAGTCCATAACAATGGGCATTGACGAGTCGAACCCTCGTCACAGTCACACCGATATCTTCCTTCGATTGCAGCAATTCTAGTGTGCTACCTAGATTTTTGTGGCCATCTTCGCATTTCGGGTACAACAATTTGTTGTGATCCTCTAACATATGCTCAAATTTCAACCTCTCCTTTTCACTTTCGCAATCTCCCTTTGCATCAGCAATGGCCCGACCAAGATCATCTTTTGGCTCATATGATGCCCGTTCTTCCGCTTCTTCTTTATCATTGTCTTCCATTGTAGTACCACTGTATTTAGGGGGCATAGGATAGTTATCATCATTCTCTTATTTGTTGTCTTCCATCATAACCCTTCTTTCTTCGTGCTTGGTCCAACAATTATAGACACACATGAAACCAGACTGAAACAGATGGCTGTGAAGGACCTTTGAGGAAGAGTATTCCTTCTGATTCCGACAATCACCATATGGCAACACATAAAACCATTCCGCTTGTTTTCCTCGGCCACAATGAGAAAAGAACGCACACCTTTAATGAACTCGCTAGAGATTCGGTCAACGTACATCCATGGCTGGCTTATCTGCATTATATAAGTACATCAAACAAAATGACGATGCTAAAATTAGTACCAGAATAAAAATAAAAGCACACAATGCGACGACATATTACATACTAAAACTATGCACTAATTTAAAAACTTTTACTCCATATATTTAGTCCCGGTTGGCACACTAACGGGACTAAAGGGGTTGCAGCAGGCTGGGGCCGGCGTGAGCCCATTTAGTACCAGATGGTGTCTCCAACCGGGACTAAAGGAGACTCCAACCGATACTAAACCTGGGTGACGATAGTATTCGGTAGGTGGCGACACACATACATGGGTGAGTGTAGACACTATATCGTGAGTGGCGACACTATTTTGGTGGGTGGAGACACAATGACATGAGTGAGTGTCGACATTATGTCGTGAGTGTCGACACTATGTTGTGCTGCTTAATCTATAAATAGGCATCCTTGTGAAGTTATCAAGTGCAAGCAAGATGGTGTGCGAGAGCAGGGACACCACTACGGCGAAGCTTCTCGAAGATGTCTTAGGATCCCGTCCTCAAACATCTTCGAGGAGCTCGCCATAGAGGCATTCCCTAATATGTGAAATTAGTTAGCTTCCTTGGCGTATTGATTTAGATAGAGAAGTTATAAATTGCAAGATGGTGTGCGAGAGCAGGGACACCACTACGGCGGAGCTTCTCGAAGATGTCTTAGGATCCCGTCCTCAGACATCTTTGAGGATCTCGCCATAGAGGCACTCCCTAATATGTGAAATTTTCTAGCTCTCCAGCTTGTTTATGTTTTTGGTTCTTGCTTGTTGCGACGACCGATGATTAAAATTCTATGGTGCAACTATATATGTGTGCGTTAATTTTGGATGTGATCCTGGGGCAGTGTGAGCGAGCCTTGTGATATGCACAAGGACATATATTGGGCATTCTACTAGGCTCGCTCACGCCGTCCTTGTGATTTTTTGTCCAACATAAGTATGAGGCCCTATAACAATTGATCTTTATAGTTTTGGTTCTTATTTTTGTTACAATGGCTTTTGTGAACTGATACGTCCAAAATGTATCTACTTTGCCGAACACTTTTGCTATTGTTTCTCCTCTAAACTTGTGTGATTTGGATACAACTAACACAGACTGACGCTGTTTTTAGCAGAATTACCTTGGTGTCTAGTTTTTGTGCAGAAAATCAACTATCAGGAAAAATTCCGAAAAATATGCCCAACATCCTATTTCACCAGAAGATCCACGGAGCCAGAATACAAGACGGAGGGGAGCCCTGGGTGGCCCACACCCCTTGCCGCACGGGTGGGCCCAACTACGCCTGGGAGGGGTGTGGCCAGCCCAGGAACCCCCTCGGCCTCTCTCTTCGCCTATAAGTTGCCTTCTGACCTAAAAACTCAGGGGGGGTCGACGTTTTTCCAGAAAGAGTTCCGCTGTGCCGCCACCACTAGAAAACGTGATTCGGATCCAGAAACTCCGTTCTACACCCTGCCGGGACGGGGAATTTGGGGAGGATCATCGCCATCGTCATCATCAACGCCTCTCCATCAACCATCAATGTTTCCCTCATCCATGAGTGAGTAATCCCCCGCTGTAGGCTATGGGTATGGTAGGGATTGGATGAGTTCTATCATGTAATCGAATAAGATTGTTAGGGCATGGTGCCTAGTATCTCTATTAGTGCTATTTGACTTTGTTGCAACTTGTTGTGTTTAATGCTTGTCACTAGGGACCAAGTGCCATGATCTCAGACCTGAACTTATTATTGAATCATTATGATATTATTGTTTGTGATCTTATCTGCAAGTTGTGTACACATATCATTGTCCGGATCCAAAGACCCTGAAGTGACAGAAATTGGGACAACCTAAGGGGATGGCTATGATGTAAGGATCACATGTGTTCACAGAGTGTTAATGCTTGGCTCCGATGCTCTATTAAAAGGAGCACCTTAATTACCATTAGTTCCCTTGAGGCCCCGCTACAACGGGCTGCCAGGACAAAAGATGTGTGAGTTCTCGTTGCGAGCACATATGACTATATATGGAGCACATGACTATGATTATTTAGTACTTGGATGCTTATTCTTATTTATCTGCAATTGCCCTAGATCTTGAAGTTACATGTTTAGACTCGTCCATGCAACGCCCGTCCATCCATCCCTATGCCTACCGCTCTCATATCCTACTGTTTGCTACTACTGTTACTATTGCTCCTGTTTTACTGCTGCTGTTGCTACTAATAAACTTCTGTGAGCAAAAACTATTTCCAGGTGCAGCTGAATTGACAACTCAGTTGTTAAGGCTTGCAAGTATTCTTTGGCTCCCCTTGTGTCGAATCAATAAATTGGGTAATACTACCCTCGAAGACTGTTGTGATCCCCTATACTTGTGGGTCATCAAGACTATTTTCTGGCGCCATTACCGGGGAGCATACCTTTATTTGTAAGTTCACTTGGATCTACTATTGTTCACTGTTACTCCTTTCATCATGGGTAAGTCTCATGATGGAAAGTTTCCTATTTTACCATCCACTACAAGAAGAGGTACTGTCCTAAACACCTCTGTTGCTCTTGATTCACCGTCTGTTGTAAGTAAGCTTGTTACACCACCACCATATACTCATGCTACACACACTGCTACTACTGCTGAATCTGAAACTACTTTTGATATTCATGATGTTACTTATACTGTGCTTGATGCAAGTGGTTCATTAGGTCCTTTGCTAGATGCTACTATGGCTAGTCTAGGAAATACTGAAACTCCTAGTGAAGATACTGTTACACCTATTAGCTCACCTGAGTCTAGAGAGAGATATGATATTAATGATGGGTACATTGAGTTTACTGATGAATTTGTTGAGGAGTGACAAAACACACATGGTGCTAGTGCTATTAAGAGTCTCCTTGCGAGACGTATGTAACGCCCCCGAATCGGGTCTATGCAGATCTCAGCATTTACCGCAAACTCCGCATAGAAGCGATTCAAAGACGTCCACCAGACACTTTCGTGTGGGTGGGATTTGAATACAAGTAGTTACATCACAGTAGTTTACAACAGAGTCCACAAGAACTTATATATACAACAACGACTCAACGAGTCAAGAATACAAAAGATACAATCCAAAGAGGAAGCAAATAGTATCCGAGTACGGACAAGATCCAAATGGGACTAAGAGTCCTGAAGAATTACCAAGCGGTGTCCAACCCTGCCCAGGCCAAGCCTGAAGGGTAACCTTGCTAACGTCGTCAATCACATACCTGTCAAGCCAAAAGGGTGTCGACAAAGGACAAAGGAAAACAGAAAGAGAGCGGTCAATACTGAGGCCAGTACACGACAAGACTAGAATTCGGCGGTCCTCGCCTACATAGGTATGGTGGGCTCAGCGGCAACAAAGCTTGCACTATCTAACTTATAGAGACACGCTACAACTTCGGCTATTAGAGTGCGAGATAAGAGAGCACTACACGATAAGTATATATAACACCAAACATAATCCTTCCGAAGATTTCCCCCTTGAAGACCAGTCGAGGAAGTCCCCTTGCGGAACACACACAGTGGCAATTTTAGTTAAGCAGGTGTTTAGTTGATAAGGCTAATTACTATTCATATTATTAGAGGCAAAACATTAGTGGCATTGTCTATGATCATGACACTGTACTCCTGCGACGTCCATAACCGTGGACACACGACTTCTCAAAAAGATTTACCCTGCAGGGGTGCACTACTGTACCCAAACGCATGCTCAACCCATCAGGCAACATATTACGCGTGCCATCCGAATCTCACAACAAGAACTGTCCCATAACTACGCGCATATCGAGAGGCATCACCTACTGTGGGGAACCAACCAAGAGGTACGGTGATTCTCAAGGAAGGCACAGCATTTGCGCCTACTGGTGGATCGGGCCCTATGGAGTAACTTGTACACACCGTGGGTGCCGCCACCGTGTACCGCGATTTATGTATGCAAGCCATGGCAATCCACCAAAACATCAAGTCCGAAGACATATCAACTCACCCATGTCCGAGGACATATTATGCATATGCACCAAATGGAAAACCAATTTTGTAACCCTCTGGATATACGAATAGCGCCAGTAGTTGAGGGGGGATCCCAGAGGCCCCATGTTTGGTTAGCGCGATCAACTCAGAACTGGTATCATAGAACGAACGGGTCCTAGGTCGGCTCAAGCAGTTCCCAAAGGTGGTCCCTGCCGGGGCCTTATCATTAGGTGAAACCATAACCAACAACATCAGATTAATTATCTTATTACCAACAATATCCAAAGTATCATATTCCACCTGTATGAGAGCGATACTAAGCATGCCTACGACTCGCAAGGACAAAGCTAGCTAATCAAACAAGGCAATAGGATAACCAAGGCCATATAGTGGAGCAGGTAAATAAAGGAACGATACTATAACATCGACAATAATGATAGCAATAGTCAAAGGAAGGAAGTAAATACTATAAATGCAAAATAGGTAGAAGGGGGAGAATGCTCGCCTGTGAGACAAAGTTGGGTAACCGGAGGCTTGTCGAAACTCGCATCCACTCATCGTCCTATCCGGTGAAGAAGCAAAACACTAGAAGGAGAACCGGTGCATTATTTAATACTAGACGAGGCATGTTTATGATATAATGCATGGCATGGCAATATGCGGTCTAAATTAGCAATATTAAGCGGAATCGGAATCCCGATAATTATTATTGGATTCAAGTTATTTAACTACCCCGCATATTAAATGTTGAATTAACAAGGCAAAGCATGGCATCGGTTCGCTACACAAATTTAAATGGAGCCAATATTAGACTAGATTCGCCCGCATATGGGCTCCATATTGAATTATGAGGTGAATCGACAATATACCCCCAAAAAAATAAACATGTATGCGAGTAAGGATGGATTAATATGCAACAAGTTATATTATATGTATTATAATAAAATAGGGGTCTCGGATAGGGGTCGCACACTGGCTTTGGCATCGAGGATCTAGGGGTCGACGGGGTTCGGGTTCGGTCTCGGAGATCTTGGCGTTCCATGAAGAAGAGGTACGGTTGTGTCGACGACCTTGGGGATCCGACTTTGGGTGTCGAAGATAGCCGAGGTAGTCGAAGCCAAACACCATTAGATCATCTTCACATCTTCACACCGGCAGTACACTCCCAGGTTACACCACCACTTCACGGGACTCAGATTCAACTTTCACAATAGGAGGTTTCGGTCATATGCCACCACAAGCACCAATAGCCTGAAGCAAACACATCATGCCAGACTCGATGGTCAAAGCAAAAGGAACACAAGCGCAAGACAAGGAGGGCAAGGTAGCACCGACAGGAGCAGGCAACATGCGGGCTCGCGACGGCGTCGGGGTGCAGGCGGAACTTCACAGAGGCAGGCGCCCACACGAGGAAGGAGGGGCAGCGGCGCTCGGGTACAGAGGAGGTCATGCGGGACGATGCAGCGACATGGACCATGGAAAGCAGCAACACGGGGCCGCCAGGGCGGGCGCGCGACTCAGGCGGAGCAGAGGAGGCTCGGGCCGCGGCGGCCTGGCGACGGGGTGGAGGCGAGGTTCGCCGGCGACAGTGGCAGCGGTTGTGGAGGAGAGAGCCGAGAGGCAGAGCTTGCAGGCGAGGAAGGTCGGACGAGGTCGACGGCGGCCGGAGGAGGAACCGGTGGCATGCGGAACAGAGGCGAGGGTTCGGCGCCGGCGGGATCAAGGTTGAGGCCCAGGCGGCGGCAGGTTCAGAGGGGGGCGTCGCTGGGCGTCCAAGAGGAGGCGGCGACGCGCGGAGGGAGGAAGAGGGCGATGGGATTGCGAGATGGGGACGACCGCATCGCGTGCGGGAGTGCGTGGCGAGTGCGTGCGTCCTGTGTGAGTTGGGTCTGAACCCAACGTGGGTGCGTTGGTGATGTGTGTCCACCAGGACATGTGGTGTGTGTGCGTGCGTGCGTGAGTGCTGGTGTATGTGTGGGTTTCAACATGACAGGGTGTGGCGGCGGGGTGGATGCGCGTGGCTGCGGGTGCGAGTGTGGGGCTAGGTTTAGGGTTTGGTTTAGAGTGGGGTCGTAGGTGGTCTTCCGACTGGGCCTTTGGGCCTGGTCGTTTGACTGCCTCCCCCACTATTTTTTTTATTTTTTTTATTTTAAAACATTTTTGTAAATAGTTTTTAGACAAATAAAAGATCTAGAAAAGACCAGAGTTTTAATTTGAAATAAAAGAGGGGACTAATTAGAAGACAAAATAAGCTTTTGTCGAAAATATTTTAGAGATCAAATATGCATGATGATGTCATGATGATGCACAAAATCAAATAACAATCAATTTTAGTTCAGAATATTTTCCGGGGCATTACAACGTACCATTATACCTAAACTGTCCTCTGATCCTAAGTTTGCCACCTCTCCCATAGATATTAAAGATAAAGATTATGATTTCTCTCTTGATTTATCCTATTTGGACATTGTTGAGAAAGACCCTTTTTGTGAGACTGAAAATGAGAGTGATGTAGCTCATATAAATGAGCTTTCCACTATGAGTGCTTTATTCTCTGATGATTTTAAGATGCGCAAGTACTTTGTTACTAAGATATTCCCTTTTCACTAAAAGGAGAAGTTAGGGCTTGGTTTAATAGATTACCTCATGGTTCCATTGATAGTCCTGATTGCTTGATTGCTTCTTTCTTCCAGAAATATTTTCCTCCCAGTGCTAGACATGCTGCTTTGGAGAGACTTTTTGATTTTAAACAGGGAGAAGAGAAATTTCCTGGGTCATGGACAAGGTTTTGTGCCTTGATTCATGCACATCCTGGATGTCCATTACCTAAAAATGAGCTTCTTGATATTTATTATAATGGACTAAGTGATGATTCTATGACATACCTAGATAGCTTTGCTGATTGTGTTTTCAGGAAAAGAACTCCTACAGATGCTGGAGAATTAATGGCTAAAATAAGCAAGAATTATGATGATTGGACTTCAACTGAGCTGAATACGCCTGAGCCTATTACTCCTGAACCAGTTGTGCCTGAACCATTTCCAACACCAACACCAAAGAAGAGGAGAGTTATTGCATTAAATGATGAAGTGATGAAAGAAGCTAAGAAATGTCTAAAGGAGAAAGGTATTAGAGTCGAAGATGTGAAGAATCTACCTCCTATAGAAGAATTATGTAAGCCAATTCCCCACTCATCTACTATTGAGGTACACTCTCTCCACTTTGATGAAGGTGATATTCCCTATGGTAAGCCTCCTGATCAATGTCTATAGGAACTTGATACATTTATTGTTAAACAAGGTAATTTTAATAAACAAGTTCAGAATCATTTATTTGAAAACTCTAGAGCTATTAATGAGTTGAAATATATTGTGGAAAGAACTTCTAATGATATTAAAATGCTTTGTAAACACTTTCAAATGGTTCAAACCCAACTTGATCAACTTGCTAAGGTACAAAAGGTATGCTAGTTAATGCCTTAGGAGATAAACATGCTTATAGAATTAGAACTAGGAGTGGCATAGCTACTCAAGATCCTTTATATCCCAAAGGACACCCTAAAAGAATTGAGCAAGATTCTCAACAAGGTTGAAGTAGTGGTAGTCCTCATAAGAGAAAGAAAAAGAAACATAAAATAGTTGAGGAACCACTTGAACCTGTCGTAAATCCTAATAGTATATATGTCTCTGATGCTGAAACTGAGAGTGGTAATGATAAAAATGATGCTCCTGATAAGTAGGAAGTTGAGGAAGAACCTGCGAAGCACACTAAGAACACTAGGTACACTAAGGAAGATTTTATTGCTAAGAAACATGGTAGTGAGAGAGAACCTTGGGTGCAGAAACCTATGCCTTTTCCAGGTAAGAAACACAAGTCAAAGGAGGAAGAACACTAACAAGTTTTGTGAGTGGATGAAACCTTTATTTTTCCAAATTCCTTTGACTGATGCTATTAAGTTGCCTCCTTATTCAAAGTATATGAAGGATATTGTCTCTAATAAAAGTAAGATTCCTAATGAGGAGATTTCTACTCTCCTTGCTAATTATTCCTTCAATGGTAAGGTTCCGAAGAAACTTGGTGATCCAGGTATACCAACTATTCCTTGATCTATTAATAACAATTATGTTAGAACTGCTTTATGTGATTTGGGAGCTAGAGTTAGTGTTATTCTTTATTCTCTCTACGAGAGACTCCAGCTAGAAAAGTTGATACCAACTGATATATCTTTGAAAATGGCTGATAAGTCAACTACTATTCCTGTTGGTATATGTGAGGACGTTCCTGTTCAGGTGTATCATAATTTCTTGGTTTTGGTTGATTTTGTTGTGCTTGAAATGCGTGAAGATGATAATATGTCTATTATTCTTGGCAGACCTTTTTTTAATACTGTAGGTGCTATCATCAATTGTAATCAAGGAAAAGTAACATTCAAAATTAATGACAAAGAGCATACTGTTTATTTCCCCAAGAAGGTTGTTATGAGCTATTGCCTGAATTCCATTGAAAATACTGAGAGCATCAAGGTTGGAGAAATATATTGTCCAATTCCACAAGAAAATTTTGAAACTATTATGATTGGGACTATTGCTATCAAGTTTGAGATAACATAATCACCTTGTGGGATGCAAGTTTTGTTTCATATAAGATTGTTTTGGTAAAAAGACTTGATCAACCTTGTTAACAAAAGGATTTTAATGAACAAAGCAATGCTTTCACTATGGTTATTCTTGCTCAATTTTACTTTTCTCCTTCCTAGTCTTTGTTTTTTCTCTTGCTAGCTTTGGTTTTGCTAGTTGTTTGCTTGTTAGAGTGTCTTAGAATTTCTGTAGTTTTGTTTTTGGTTTGCTTTTGCTTCTTCTAAAAAAAATCTTTTCTATGAGAAAATCAATTTTCATACCCTGAAAATTGGCCAAAAATAAAGTTTCCCTAGAAAATTCAAAATAAATTTTTCCTCAAAAAAGGGGCAGAGGGACACCTGGAGTGACCCAGAGGGCCACCCCAGGCCAGCACACCCCTGGGTGGCGCGACCATCCCCCAGGTGGCGCCTGGCTGGGGTGTGGCCCACCTGTGGCCCTCCAAAGTGCCTCCTCCTAGCCATCTTCTTTCTCTCTCCTAAAAAACACCGGAAAACTTTCTCAAGCTCGAGTTCCTTCTGTTCTTGCTCTCGATTTTCGATCTCCTTGCTCAGCCCATCTTTGCTGCTGATTTTTGGAGGGATTGCTCCTTGGTATGTGCCTCCTCCACTTGTCCAGCTAGATTTGTGATTGGTTGATTGTATCTTGAGTATTTTGATGCTATAGGTGTCCGGTTGTGTGAGCTTGCATGCTTGTTTTATGCTTAGAGATTTCATTTTTATGCATGTGTAGCTCTCTAGCAAGTTCCTGTAGTAGTTTCTAATCATTTATCAACTTGGAAATCACTTGGTTTGATTTTTGTCTAAAACTTTCAGAAAGGAAGATAAGTGCATACCCACTGAATCAATATGATTTGATGGTACCTGAGCCAATGAAAGTTCATCGTGAGGAAGGAGTCTTCCCTTCCATATATCCATGCCCTGAATTTATGAGAGACGCGAGAATCTTTCAGGATTTCCAGACTATGATTACTAATGTAGGGTTGGAACACTTTGTTGAAGAAGAACCATATCAGTATGTTAAGCTAACCATGGCTATGGTGCAGAACTTCTGGTTTACTTGGTCCTTGTCTAATCCCATGGTCCATTATAAAATATACAATCTAGCTACAGACCTACCTTTTGCTGATTTCTGTGCATCAATTAGAGTACCTCATTGGGGATTTTGTAAGATCAAGGAGAGGCCTAAGTCGCTTATGGATTTATATGCTGAAATTTTCCAAGGTTTCGACTTCTTGAAGGAAAGTGGTAAAATTCGGAACATTCAGTTCCCATCCATTAGATATTTTTCCTATTTCATTACCAAGTGTGTTCTTGCTAGAAAATTATCTTCATTCGATCCAGCTTTTATCTCGGCGGCTTTGAGTAGGGATAGATCTTATAACCTGAGTGCTTTGATAGCTTACCGTCTTACCACTAACCGTGAGAACGGAGGAATTTGTGGAGGTCTTCTCGCCTCTAGGTTGCTAGCTTTCCATGGTTTAGAGCCTCACCATTCAGATTATCGGTTCCCCATAGAGAGGCTCCATCTTGATTCCATGGTTCAACATAACTTTTTTTTCTCTAGGGGCTACTATGAAAAGTTTACTGTACGAATTATCCTTTGTCAAGCATGGTTGGAGAGGGGGTAGGACTGAGAAAGTAGTTTATTTGCCTGGACCTGCTTTGTTTAATTTTGATAACAGGCAAGGATGGTCAGTCACGGAGAAGGAGTTTGACACACACGTGGAGGAGCTCTCCCAGCAAGGGAGTGTTGGAGAGGATGCCGAAGATGATTCGGTTCAGCCCTCCAACTCGGGAGAGTCTTTATACCAGCAGCCCTCCTATTGGGGCGCGTCTTCTTCTTCATCGCAAGCGCCTGACTATGATCATTCCTATGACGACCCACCAGTTTGGGGTTACTACCCGCGCTATTGAGCCCCACTTAAGCCAAAAGCCTAAGCTTGGGGGAGGTATACCGACATCACACTCATTTATATATCATGTTCGTCGGTTCTTTGTATATCCATTGTTTCACTTTATTTTTGGTTTTTGTTTCTGCTTTCTTATAACACAAAACTATCATAAATATTTTCGTTATTTCTCTTGGTTTGTTTTTTTGCTTTTTAGCTTTGGTTTGCCTTAAAGAAAAATCCAGAAAGATTTTGCTTTGTTTGTTTTTGCTTGGTTTGTTTTTGCTTTGTTTTGCTTGCTTTAAAAAATCGAAAACACAAAAAATATTTGTTGTCCTTCTTTGGTTTTGTGAGTTCTTTGCAGGGTTCATCCATCCTCAGTGGAGTTTGGTTTCATGTTATTATTCAAGTCACACAAGTGAAGGACAATAATGAAGATTAAGACAACTTGAGGTATGGTAAGAGGATGGTAACAAACTCTATTTTGTTTTCATTTTTGTACATATACTCATCATTGTGAGCATGCTTAGTCTGTTCATGTAAGGTGTATGTTATTGATGGATGCTTAGTAGTTCTTGCTTTCTTGTGATTAGCTCCAACTTGTTAATAGTTTGTAGCATGTCATATGAATGTTTTCTTGCATTGCTTTATTCATAATTTGGTATGATATTGTGGTATCCTCCTCTGAACGTTTTATGTGAATTGACTTGGCACATGCTCATGCATGCACATGACTAAACAATAGTCAGTAAACCTCGATGATTTATTTTGCCTCAGAGTTCTTGTATCACTTTCTTGCCATATTTAGTCCTGTTTTGTTGCAAGCATGATTATGACAGTTATTGCTCTCTGTTTTGTCGCTTCCTCTCTATTGCTAGCCTTCAGTTGCACTGAGTATGTGCTATACTCGTGCATCCAACTCCTCAAAACCAATATTGCCAACAGTGTCCAACAGTGTCCACCATATCTACCTATTAGCATCATGTGCTATTCAGTGCATATTCATTATTCCTTGTTTTCTTCCAAATAAAATGTTTGTCTGTTTTGAGAAAGTTAGTTAGTAAATCTCTCACGAACTTGATGGCATGCTTTATTCCGTGCATTTAATAATCATAAACCATTGTGACTGTCCATGAAAGTTATGCTTGCAAATTATAGGCTGGGAGTTAGCAGAACCGTGATGTCACGGGGAATGCTTTCAACGCCCATGGATACTTATCCAGTTGATACCATGCTCTTTTGTTTGCAGATGTCGTCGGTGTGAAATAAAAGGGGAGCTTGTGAGTTCATGGAGTTATATATATGTGTTAGAGAAACGACTGGGCCGCTAGCCTAAGCCATGCATAATCATGGTAGAAACTTGCAGCATTACCATAATGAGCATCTGTGAGGCATCCTCAATAAAAACCTATGCAAATAACAAATAAAAAGATCGATGCGATGCTCATTGTCTGCTTGCCTTGTCATTTTGATTATGAGATAGCTCCTGTATCATGTGCAAGGGGTACCCCGTTGGTGGTTCTCTATGATATGCATGTATTTACAATGACAAGAACTTACAGGTAACTAAAGTTGAGTAGCACGAGGAGCGGCCCTCGTACTCAAGGGACTTGGGATTTCCAGTTTATGGTCTGTCAAGCATATAACTCATATTGAACCTCACTTTCACCATTAACCACATGAAGATGCCTATGATAGGGGCAATGAGAGCTCAAACCTAATGAGTACCTTACTTTCAACATTTGGAAGCCTTTCAAACTTTTCAAAACCTTTTTCACTTCCTTGTTGAGTCACCGCTTATTCTATGCACTGTTCAAAAAATCGGCCGATATGCCAATTAATCGTCCGATTTATCGCTACTCAGGGGTGGCCGATATGCCGATTTTTTGATTTATCATCGGCCGATACGCTGAAAAATCGCCAATTTTTAGTTGGCCGATAAATTACCGATAAGCGATATCCTTAACATTGATTCTATGAGCACCCTCTTGAGAGCATAGTTGTCATTCTTGTGTTTGTCTCAAAACTTGGTTAATTATGTCATGACTTTGATGCTTGTATCTCTGATATCTTTACTTATAGTCTTCACTTGAACTTCAGAGGTGCCTTGGCATTTATATTGAGCTCTACAAACAAAGGCAAGCGAGATACCACTCTATCATACCTTATTATGAGCATTGCAATGTTGCTTATGTTTATGTTTCATGCTACTTATTATTATTGAGTTAGTTTCTCTTCATAGATTGCAATGACTATTTAGTAGACTTAGTTGCATACTTCTTATTATGAATGGTTTAAGTATCTACTCCTATGCTGAGAATATATACATCATATGAAGGAAATGTGTTTGTGAAAGTTCTTTTATCGCACTCAGTTTTCAACTGAATTGCTTAAGGACAAGCAATAAGCTAAGCTTGGGGAAGTTGATACGTCCAAAACGTATCTACTTTCTCGAACACTTTTGCTATTGTTTCTCCTCTAAACTTGTGTGATTTGGATACAACTAACACAGACTGACGCTATTTTCAGCAGAATTACCTTGGTGTCTAATTTTTGTGCAGAAAATCAACTATCAGGAAAAATCCCGAAAAATATGCCCAAAATCCTATTCCACCAGAAGATCCACGGAGCCAGAATACGAGACGGAGGGGAGCCCTGGGTGGCCCACACCCCCTACCGCACGGGTGGGCCCACCCTGCGCCTTGGAGGGGTGTGGCCAGCCCAGGCACCCCCTCGGCCTCTCTCTTCGCCTATAAGTTGCCTTCTGACATAAAAACTAGGGGGGTTTGACGTTTTTCCAGAAATTCCGCTGCGCCGCCACCACCAGAAACCGTGATTCGGATCCAGAAACTCCGTTCTGCACCCTGCCGGGACGGGGAATTTGGGGAGGATCATCGCCATCGTCATCACCAACACCTCTCCATCAACCATCAATGTTTCCCTCATCCACGAGTGAGTAATCCCCCTCTATAGGCTATGGGGATGGTAGGGATTGGATGAGTTCTATCATGTAATCGAATAAGATTGTTAGGGCATGGTGCCTAGTATCTCTATTAGTGCTATTTGACTTTGTTGCAACTTGTTGTGTTTAATGCTTGTCACTAGGGCCCGAGTGCCATGATCTCAGATCTGAACTTATTATTGTATCATTATGATAGTATTGTTTGTAATCTTATCTGCAAGTTGTGTATACATACCATTGCCCGGATCCAAAGGCCCCGAAGTGACAGAAATTGGGACAACCGGAGGGGATGGCTGTGATGTGAGGATCACATGTGTTCACAGAGTGTTAATGCTTTGCTCCGGTACTCAATTAAAATGAGCACCTTAATTGCTAGTAGTTCCCTTGAGGCCTTGCTGCAACGGGCTGGCAGGACAAAATATGTTGTGCAAGTTCTCATTGCGAGCACGTATGACTATATATGGAGCACATGCCTATGATTGTTTAGTACTTGGATTCTTATTCTTATTTATCTGCAATTGCCCTAGATCTTGAAGTTACATGTTTAGACTCGTCCATGCAACGCCCGTCCATCCATCCCCATGCCTACCGCATTCATATCCTACTGTTTGCTACTACCGTTACTATTGCTCCTGTTTTACTGCTGCTGTTGCTACTACAAACTGTTGCTACTGATAAACTTCTGTGAGCAAGAACTATTTCCAGGTGCAGCTGAATTGACAACTCAGTTGTTAAGGCTTGCAAGTATTCTTTGACTCCCCTTGTGTCGATTCAATAAATTGGATAATACTACCCTCGAAGACTGTTGCGATTCCCTATACTCTGTGCTTCTATGAATCAAATAAATTTCGAGACTAGGTATGTGCCAAACCAGATATAGATAGAATCCACATATTGAAAATGATATTTAGCTTGGATTTCATTACATTAATTGTTGGAACTAATCTTGTTATTATTATTAAATCTGAATTATTAGATCATGTAGTCGTGTACAATCTACTAGGCTGCTGCAGTGCACACATATATAGATGAGATCATGTGTGTAGATGCAAGCCAGCTAGCAGCCTTGTGCATGTGCGTGTTGTCCGGGTCTTGTGGAAGGAGCAGATCAAGGAGTGGTGATGCGCGAGTTTAGTTAAGGCTAACAGCCTAGACATGTAATCTGGTCTGCTATATAAGTAAAATAAAGAGAAGAGAAAAAGGGAGGCCGTGAGGGCTGAGCAAAACAATGTAGCCAAAGTGGTCTCACCGGGAGGGAAAATGCAAAGCAAGATTTCTCCTTGGTGAGGTGTGTGTGCGTTCTTGAGTTCTTGTTCTCTTGCGTGTGTTCTTGTGTGAGAGATTAGAGAGGGGTTGAGAGGTTGAAGAAAATCAGGGGCTGCGAGATGCAGCTCCATCATTTGGTATCAGAGCCTCGTGCGATCGAGGTCCGAGTCCCCATCATCGTCAAGCTGCGTCGCGAGCGATGGAGGAAGGTATGCTGCCTGGTAAGTTGCGTCACCAGCGGCAAGGAGGTGATGGCCATGTGCGGAGGCCATTGCCATGAAGAGTTCATTGTCCATGTCCGAGTCGTCGACAAGGTGCGTCATCGTCGACAACATGGAGGCGAGTCACCGGCGAGCTGTGGTGAACAAGAAGGTGAGTCACCGGCGAGCTGCGTCACCGGTGGCGAACATGCAGCGGCGAGCTAAGCATGGTAGCGCGCTCGTGGTGAAGGCGTAGGAGGTGCGCCTCCCGTCTAGGCCAGCAGCGACGGTGGCAATCGGCGCGACAAAGATGGCATTGGCGGCTGTCTCCGTGTTGCACCGACGACATTCACATCCATGGGATTCAAGAGGAAAATAAATAATAACAAGATTAGGGAGGTGATTGTTGGAACTAATCTTGTTATTATTATTAAATCTGAATTATTAGATCATGTAGTCGTGTACAATCTACTAGGCTGCGGCAGTGCACACATATATAGATGAGATCGTGTGTGTAGATGCAAGCCAGCTAGCAGCCTTGTGCATGTGCGTGTTGTCCTGGTCTTGTGGAAGGAGCAGATCAAGGAGTGGTGATGCGTGAGTTTAGTTAAGGCTAACAGCCTGGACATGTAATCTGGTCTGCTATATAAGTAAAATAAAGAGAAGAGAAAAAGGGAGGCCGTGAGGGGTAATGAGCAAAACAATGTAGCCAAAGTGGTCTCACCGGGAGGGAAACTGCAAAGCAAGATTTCTCCTTGGTGAGGTGTGTGTGTGTTCTTGAGTTCTTGTTCTCTTGCGTGTTTTCTTGTGTGAGAGATTAGAGAGGGGTTGAGAGGTTGAAGAAAATCAGGGGCTGCAAGATGCAGCTCCATCATTAATACTATATATAATCCATATCTCATGTTAATTATTGCAAAAATTAGTACCAAACTAATAAACTAAAAAATCCCTTCATTTCTAGAGCATGAAATGAGCTAAACTAGCGATGAAAAATAAAAGGATGAAGTTGCTAACCTTTTAGAACCTTGGATAGATGTGGAGCCGAAAAATCTTAACAAATCTTGTGAAAAAATGGGCATGAACTAGAGCTTGAGGGAAGAAACAGAGTGAGACGCCACCAGCATCTTGAAATGGCGCAGGCAGGGAAGGATTAAGATATAGTAGGACAATAGTCCCGGTTTGTAAATTGAATCGGAACTAACGGTCCATCTTTAATCCCGGTTCGTGTAACAAACCGAAACTAAAGGATCTGGTGCATGAATCGGGACTAATGGTCTGGATCAAAGTACTGTTTTCTACTAATGAGACTTCAGCAAGATTATGATCCGCATTACATTGATATGCCCATATTTGGACGGCCGGGCTAGTATGCATGCCACACGGGATTTGGCAAATCCTTTGTATACATGTCTAGATCGTAGAATCTTTTTTTGGGCTAACTTGCAGGGCTAGTAATTGCTGGTGCTAGGGGCCGGCTGAGCCTTTTCCCCGTCGCTTTCTCTGCGTGTTTATCATCAAATAAGCTGTCGGTAGGCTGGAGATCACAGTACGTAAAAGCAAGTAGCTAGAATGCACATGTGTAAAATTCACTTGTGTCGCAGGCAGTCTGTGTCACTTTGTGAGCGCCGAATAAATATGTCGTTCCTGTACCCTCGCGGTCCCCTCCCTTCCACTGGTAGGTGCATCCATCCATTTATGGATCAACCCCATTTTCTATAAGAGAGAGAGAGAGAGAGAGAGAGAGAGAGAGAGCAGCTAGCCAACAAGCAATCACGGGTGTGGCCATGGCTGCTCTAGGCACGTCGTCCTGCCTCGTCGGCCCCGTACCGTTCAAGGACGTGACCAAGGACGACGAAGATGGCCAGACGGTGGTCTCCCCGACGGCAGAGCACGCGGACATCCTCTCCGCCCTGCCGAGCATCGCCGCAGGCCCCGACTTGCAGCTGCGGCAGTACCAGGGCGTGTGGTTGCGCGACTACACGGTGGCCGGGATGATCTCCGTCCAGCGGCGCTTCATGTCGCGGCCAGGCGACGTGCTCCTGGCGAGCCCTCCCAAGTGCGGCACCACCTGGCTCAAGGCGCTCGCGTTCGCCACCATGGCGCGGACAACGTACCCGCCGTCGGACGCCGACCACCCGCTCCGCCGCCTCAACCCGCACCAGTGCGTCCCGTTCATGGAGAACCTGTTCAGCGCCGGCCAGGGTGCCAAGCTGGAGGCGCTGCCGTCGCCAAGACTCCTGCATACGCACATGCACTACTCCATGCTGCCTCCCTCGCTAGCCGACTGCTGCAAGATGGTCTACGTTTGCAGGGAGCCCAAGGACATGCTGGTTTCCATGTGGCACTTCCTCAAAAGCGCAGGATTCAACCTCTCCTTCCCCGATCTGTTGGAGCTGGCGTGCCATGGCCAGAACCCGTACGGCCCCATCTGGGACCACGTCCTGGGCTACTGGGCAGCAAGCACAGCCAGGCCAGAGAGGGTCATGTTCCTGAGGTACGAGGAGATGCTGGCTGATCCGGTCAGCACCGTCCGGCAGCTCGCCGGGTTTCTAGGCGTGCCCTTCACTGCGGCCGAAGAGGTGGCGGGGTCGCCGGTGGAGATCGCCGAGATGTGCAGCATCGACGCACTGAGAAGCCTCGACGCCAACAAGACGGGTACCAATGGGTTGTTTATCAAGTTCGGGCACCAAGCCTTCTTTAGGAAGGGGGTTGTGGGGGACTGGGTGAACCATATGACGCCAGAGATGGCCCGCCGCATCGACGCAATCGTCGAAGGCAAGCTCCGGGGATCAGGCCTCGCCTTCACGCCCGTTGGACCTCTCGCTTGACAAGAGCCGGATGATGAATCGTCCCTTGCTTGCTTGCATCTAGTTTCTGGTTCTATCCCGCTTCATTTATCATCAAGCATGAGTTGTAATAATTAAGTTCTTCTAGTTTTCATTCGGCCAATGCGTCTTGGTTTTCTGGATCCAGTCATTTTGTTGTTGGTGGTGTTGTTGTATAAACCAGTAACATGTTTTGGTTCATGTTGCAGCCAACGAGTCAAGTAGTGGCATCGATCTATACCATATTGCTCGTGAGACAGGTTTATGGCCGCTCTTTTTCTGCCCTGATTGTTAGGATCGGGTGATGCTTCAATTTATAAGATAATTTGTGCGTGGCCATAAGGATGAGTGTATATACTCCCTTCATTTTCAAATATAAGATATTTTACATTTATGAAGCCAATGTATCTAGACACACATTTTAGTGGATAGGTTCAAATAGACACATATTTTAGTATGTAGGTTCAAATGAATCTACACACTAAAAGGTGTGTCTAGATATATTCTCTTTATAAATCTAAAATATCTTATAGTATAAACGGAAGGAGTACATGTTTGTGAGCATTGTAGAGGGTATTGCCAAAAAATCTGAAAAATACATGGCTAAACATCACCCCCAAAAATATCCTCCTCTCCACGTCGTGTTGGCTGTCGTCACATGACTGGCGTGGCCAGACTGGCGTCACTAGCCCACATGTTATTGTTGGCGCCATGGACAGAATGAACGTGGCGCTGGCGCCTGTGGTCGGGTATCAATGCACTATCAAGACAACCTAACCGAGTGCCACCAACATGTCACGGTGATAAACAACCAAGTAGGCATGTAGATGGACGTCCGTGTGTAGACATAAAAGTCTGTCCGTCTCATCAATTTCTTCTCTAATCTTTTCACGTATAGTCACTAAACCTTAACCAATATGTTCTAACGCTAACTACACGGGTTGTCGGCCACGTCCGGTGGAAAATAATTTTATGGGACCTGGTCCACGGATTTATATGTGTGGACCAACTTCTACAATTGACACATGGCATGTATGACAGTTTAGTTCTAAAAATAGACAACAAAATTCTGTAATTTTTCTCTCTACAGAACACATGTCAACACATGTCAATTGCTAGAGTTAGTCCACGCACAAAAATCCGTAAACCAGATCTCTTAGAATTTTTTTCCACGTCCTGCTGACAGGCAGACAACATCGCTACAACCAAGGGTTGAGTCGTTTCCCTAAAGAAAAAAGGCTTAAGTCGCTGATGCAGAAATATGGTGAAACCCTCTACCTACGGTGTCAGGAAGATACACCGTTGCCAGTGGCGGACCTTGCCCGGAGCGAGGTGTGGGTGTGGTGAAATATAAGCTTCGGGCTGATTTTTAAATATAAGATGTTTTAGCATTATGAATTAAATGTATTTAAACTTTATTTAGTATGTAGGTTTATAGGTTTAATAAAAGAAGTCTAGATACATTTTCTTCATAAAACTAAAATATCTTATATTTTAAAACGGAAGTAGTAGTCAAATACTTAATGGGCTGGGGCGGCCCCTTTTGGCATCCACTAAGGTCCGCCGGTGACTGTTTCCAATAGCGGCGTCCTAGTTTCAACCCTCTCCGAGTTTTTAATGGAGTAATTATGTTATGTTACTCTCACTTTACTTTCTTATTTTTTTCTGACTTGCCTCCACAAAGTTAGGGCATTTTCACCAGGGCAACCCAAGCGGTCGACCGAAATGGTCTGTTTCTGTCCATTTGGATCGACCCGTGGCCGCTTTTAGGTCGGGATCCGGCTAGTCCAGCCAGTCGCGCCCAGTGGTACAACTCATTTGTTCGTTCCTGGCCAGCGCTGGCCAGAATTTTTATCTCTTTGCATATTTTAGCACAAAGTACATAGATAAATATACAATTTGGCAAGTAAATAAACTTGATTAGGTAATCAAATTAAAAGTGCTTACATATGAATAGTTTACACTCACATGGTTCGATAACAACAAAATGTCATTCAAATTATAAGAAACAAATAAGGGTTAAACATTTAGGTTTTCCGCACGAGCCCATATATGTTCAACCATATCTAGTTGAAGTCTATCATGGGTATGCCTATGACACAAATTTTTATGCACTTGAATGGAATCTTTTCAAGACTCTAGACCTGGCTCTAACTCAACTAACTGACCCTGAAAGTCTCATCCTTGGTTCAAGATGTCATCATCACGCTTGTCCTCGATGATCATGTTGTGTATGTTCATACAAGCAATTGTAACACCGCGGTTCTGAAAAGACCGAGGCTTCTATGTGACATGCCAATCCCTGGATCGGTTCATTGGCCCACAGTAGAATAAGATGAATAACATAGCAAAATATCCGTGTATCATGAATAACGAAGATCCAGAGTACCATTATTACAATAAAAGCTTAGCCCATGGCTAGCTCAAATTATTCAGGTAGCAACATAAATAAAGTAAATCCTCCATTCTTCAAATTGCCCACAAGTGAACAAGTGCCGAGTGGAGTACCGTGGCCTATATCGATTACTCAGAAACGGAATAACCTGCAACATGAAACGTAGCAGCCCCGAAGGGTCAATACATGCAATGCATGGCAAGTAGAGCTAGTAAAGGGGACAATAGTACTAACATCTACATGCATATTTGGCAAGTGGAGCTGTGTCTGGCTTGCATTTGCAAATACCTTTGTCCTACTTTCATAAACAGTTTTTGATTTTCTTTGAAAAGATCCCCATTAAGTTAACCCAACAATATTAAAATAATTGTGAAATTAGAATGAGCGAGAAACATGTCATGGAATCAATATCAAGCAACTCAGTTGTCCATAACCGGGGACACTAATCGATTAGATTATACACCTGAGGGGTTAGTACACTTTACCCATGTGACTTGGCCAACCCAGCTCGTACCATCACTCTCATTTTGGATGATGATAGGGAGAAGTCCAAGAAGAGACTGTTCGGGAAGTAGCTCCCCAATCCCGACGCGCACTGGTCCAACCTACCAAAATTCTACATCTCTGGATACGCGGGTTCGAGTTACCACAACATATTAAGTCCAACCAACCGCCCATTTCATTATTGGCACATGATTGTATACGTAAGCTACCAAATAAAGAAGCCAATCAATTTCTCTCGATACCTGGGTGCCTTTCCGCAATGAAACCACCAAAAATTATCAATACCATCACACCCAGGAGATTCATTGATTAAGTTGTTTTAGTTTTCACAAACCAATACTTTTAGAAACAAGTCTCAGTGATGTAACCCAGCCCTCGTTCAACATAGCATGGCTAAGCACATCTACCAACGGTTGTTCATCTACAAGGAAAGCCCTACCACATAATAGGACATAGCATATCGATAATATCATCCTACACATGCGTCTACAAAATACACGACAATGCATAGAAAATAGTAGGACAATATCATGAACAAAAATAGCATCTACTTGCCTTGGTTGTAGCGGTCGGAAGAACAATCCACACACGAGCAAGCGTTGCACTCGTCACAATCTACACGATACAATTGCAATCATAAACAAACAATCCACAAGCATATGCAACAAAGATGATGCATGAATGCATGCACGACAAGTGGATTGGTGCTACAGCTGCACCACATAATCCTATTCAATAAAGCTACTGATTGCATGCATGGAAAATAGTTTTAGCGCAAGGAAAACTATTATGCAAAATATAATACTCAAAACTAGAGCTAGAACCCAATTAATTCTCTATCGGTAGTATACTGTTTGTAAAATCTTGGGAAAATTCTACAGTATAGGCAGTGCTATTTAGAAATAGTACCAATTGGAATTACTCAAAAAGGAATTATAAAACTCCCTGAATAATTAAAACACTGCAGAAAGCCACTAGACAGTTTCTGTAGAAGTTTTTACTGTAAGCATACCCTTTTAATTCACGATGAGATTTCCCTCGTTCTACTGAATCCAGGGACATATTATACGCAATTTTTGGAGTTACAGATCTTTTTCTACGAATTAATTACTCCAAAAAGGCCATTAACTCATTTGATTAAACTGTACTAAATCTTGCTGCAAAAGTGTGAAACAATGGTACAGCAAGATTCTACACGACTTACTGAATCTACACATATTTTATTTACAATTTTTGGCCCCTACGCAATTTACAAGTTTCTACAAAAATCTGCCAATTAAATCGATTAAAGAAAATACCATCAAATCGTGGTTCTGGATCGCCCACGTGGCTGCTGACTGGGCGTTTGACTAGTCAACGCCTGGGGCTGACCGATCAACGGCCGATCTGGACCGTTGATCAGAGATCCAACGGCCACGAGAGATGGCGGCTGCGGACTCACCGGAGACGGCGGCGGCGAGCTCGGAATGGTGTCGGCGATCGACTCCGGCGACGGCGGTCCCTGTGTGGAAAGAAGACGGTCAGCCTTGCAGATAACGCGCGAAGGCAGCGCGGGCGCATGCGTATGGCGGCCAAGGCGAGCAGCGCGCGGCATGGGCGAAGCGGCAGCGAGGGCGTGGCGGCGGCGGCCAGCGCTGGGAGCAGGCGTGGGCGCGGAGGCGGCGGCGCGACGCGGAGGCGGTTCCCGAGGCGGCGGCTGCGTGGGAGAGAGAAGGGGTCGCGTCCTTATGGCCACGCTGGGTCCTACGGACTCGCCCACCTGTGGTGGCCAGGCGTGGCAGCGGGCTATCCGCCCATGCTGAAGAGCTGGCCGGCTGGCCAAGGCGCAACAGTGGCCGGGCGCCTTTTTTTGGTCCTTTTCTTTTTCCTTTTTCGCAAATAGTAAAACCTCCGTAACTTTTCCGTACGAGCTCCGAATCGGGAGATTTTTGTTCCTAAATTTTTGTAAAATCGAGGGGAACAACCTAGGGTCAAGGGTTGAGTGAAACCTCTAGGCTACAAGGGTGGACAACACAAGTCCTACTGAAACCTCCCGCAGGAGCCTCGTAGTAAAATAGAGTAGGGTTTAGAAATTAGTGTTTTGCCGAATCTTTTAAATCGATGGTTTTGCATGGAAGAGTATGATGCAATGGCATGAATGATATGCAGAACCAAATCTAAAATTTGGGATGTGACAAGACTAACCCCCTTAAGATGAATCTCGTCCCCGAGATTCGGCGCGGCTAGCAAATAGGTGTCGGTAGTCCTCTCGGATGTCATCCTCACGCTCCCAAGTGGATTCCTCTTCGGTGTGGTGGCTCCACTGTACCTTGCAAAACCTGATCATCTTGGTACGGGTAATCCTCTCCGATGTCTCCAGAATCTTGACCGGCTTCTCCTCATAGGTCAAGTCATTCTCAAGCTGAACCTCTTCTAGTGGCACAGTGTCTCTTAATGGTGTATCCACCATCTCCGGATGACACTTCTTCAGCTGTGACACGTGGAACACATTGTGAACAGCGGACAGAGCCTCTGGCAACTCCAACTGATAAGCAACTTCTCATTTGTGTGATAGTACCCGATATGGTCCAATAAACCGAGGTGCCAGCTTACCCTTAATCCCAAACCTCTTGATTCCACGAAGTGGCGACACTCTGAGGTATGCTCTATCACCTATATCATACACCACTTCTTTACGCTTGGCGTCAGCGTAGCTCTTCTGCCTTGATTGTGCTACCTTCAGCCTGTCCCTAATCAAGGCGACCTTCTCCTCAGCATCCTTGATCAAATCAGGCCCAAACAACTGACGTTCTCCTACTCCATCCCATAGCAATGGTGTCCGGCACCATTTCCCATATAACACATCGAACGGTGACGTCTTGATGCTGGTTTGATAGCTGTTGTTGTAGGAAAACTCAGCATACGACAAATTCTCATCCCAACTAGAACCATGAGCCAAAGCGCAAGCTCTCAGCATGTCTTCCAAAATCTGATTCACCCTCTCGGTCTGCCCATCAGTCTGTGGGTGAAACGCTGTGCTAAACTCCAATCTAGTACCAAGTGACTCGTGCAGCTGGCGCCAGAAGTGTGAGGTAAATTGGGTACCTCTATCAGATACGATACTCTTGGGAACTCCGTGTAGGCACACAATTCTGTCCATGTAAATCTTGGCCAACCTTGCACTCGTGTAGGTCGTCTTTACCGGTATAAAGTGGGCTACCTTAGTCAAATGGTCGACCACTACCCAAATGGAGTCGTATCCTGACCTGGTCCTGGGCAATCCTATGATAAAATCCATACCCACTCTATCCCACTTCCAATCGGGCACAGGCAATGGCTGTAGCAATCCTGCTGGCTTCTGGTGTTCCGCCTTCACTCGGCTACATACATCACATAGGGCAATATGCTCCGCGATGTCTCCCTTCATGTTGTTCCACCAGAATCTGTCCTTTAGGTCCATATACATCTTTGTATTGCCCGGATGTATGGAATACAGCGAGTCATGAGCTTCTGCAGAATCAATTTCCTTATCTCCGGATCGTTGGGAACGCACAAATGATCTCCATACCACAAGGTTCCTTGCTCATCCTCGCGGAATTCCCTTGCTCGACCCTCCTTCATCTTTTCTTTTACTTCATCTATCTCTTTATCTCCCACTTGAGCCTTCCCGATTCTGTCCTGTAGCGTTGGTTGGACTTCCATCGTTGCCAAGTACCCTTCAGATACTACCTCCAGTCTAAGGTCCTTGAACTGCTTGCACAAATCCTCAGGCAATTCACCAATTGTCAATCCATTGGCATAGACCTTCCGGCTCAGAGCATCTGCTACTACATTGGCCTTTCCTGGATGGTATTGTAGATTCATATCATAGTCCTTGATAAGCTCCAACCATCTCCTTTGTCTCATGTTTAGTTCCTTCTGCGTGAATATGTACTTCAGGCTCTTGTGGTCGGTGTACACATCACAGTATTTTCCCATTAAGTAATGCCTCCATACCTTGAGTGCATGAACCACTGACGCTAACTCCATGTCGTGTGTGGGGTAATTCCGCTCATGGTGCTTGAGTTGTCGCGAGGCATATGACACTACTCTCCCATCTTGCATCAGCACACACCCAAGTCCTTGTCGAGAGGCATCACAGTACACCTGGAAGTCCGTCTGAAGGTCCGTAAGCCTGACGTAATGCGGTCACTAGTCGACGCCAGCCTCGAAAGCTGGCTTCACATACGTCTGACCATTCAAACTTCCTCTCCTTCTTCAGAAGTTCAGTCATCGGCTTAGCAATCTTGGAAAAGTTTTCAATGAACCTCTTGTAGTATCCAGCAAGTCCCAAAAAGCTTCGAATCTCTCCTGCATTCTTGGGCGCTTCCCATTCTGTCACTGCAGTCACTTTGCTTGGATCCACAGCGACTCCTTCTCCTGACACTACCTGTCCAAGAAATCCAACAGTGTTAAGCCAGAATTCACACTTGCTGAATTTGGCATACAACTTGTGTTCCCTCAGCTTCTCCATAATCAGTCGCAGATATTTCTCATGCTCAGCATTATCCTTGGAATATATCAGTATGTCATCAATAAACACCACCACGAACTTGTCCAAGTACTCCATAAATACCTTGTTCATCATGGTCATGAAATATGCCGGGGCATTCGTTAGTCCAAAATACATAACCGTATACTCATATAAACCATACCTAGTGGTGAAGGCGGTTTTTGGTATGTCCTCCTCCTGGATCTTCAATTGGAAGTAGCCTGATCGCAGATCAATCTTGCTGAACACCTTCGCTCCTTCCAGTTGATCAAACAAATCATTTATGTTCGGCAGGGGGTATTTGTTCTTGATAGTTACTTCATTCAGCGAGCGATAGTCCACCACTAATCTCTTGCTGCTGTCTTTCTTCTCCACAAACAGAACAGGTGCTCCCCATGACGACGAACTAGGCTGAATGAATCCTTTGTCCAACTGCTCCTTCAGCTGCTTCTTTAATTCCTTCAGCTCATCCACATCCATCTTATATGGTCTATTTGCAATAGGTCCTGTTCCAGGCATCAGGTCGATAAGAAACTCCACTTCCCTGTCAGGTGGCATCCCTGGAAGCTCTTCCAGAAACACGTCGGGGTAATCCTTAATCACAGGCACAGTATCCATGCTAACCCCCTTAAGAGAATTCATCTTACACCTTCCCGGTCGCACTGCCGACTTGAACCTAATTCTCTTACCATCTGGGGTTTTAAGTGAAACAGCTCGCTGTGCACAATCTATGTGTCCCTCATGCATAGACATCCAATCCATACCCAGTATAACATCCAACCCTTGTGATTCCAACACTACTAGATGTGCAATGAAGTTGTGTGTACCAATCCTCACAGTCAAGCCGCGGCATCCCACGCTAGCTATCATATCTCCTCCAGGTGAACTCACTCTAATAGACCCTTTCATAGACTCAGTAGGTAACTTATACTTATCCAAAAATGCCCTTGATATGAATGAATGAGATGCACCAGTATCGAAAAGTATGAAAGATGGGTGATTGTTGATTGGGAACTTACCAATCACAAGGTCAGGCTCATCTGGAATCTCCTCCACATTCATGTGGTTCACCGTGGCCTTCTCGCTGTTGGTTGGCTTCAGTCCTTTCCTCTCCGGACAGTTGTCAGCATAGTGTCCCTTCTGTTTACACTTGAAGCATGTCACCTCACTCAGATCCTTCTTCACAAAGCTGCGATCACGGTTGCGGTCATGTCTACCGTGTCCTCCAGAGTGGTGAGAGTGTCCTCCCTTGTGGTTGTGGTGGTTGCTCCTATGGTTGTCATGACGATGCCCATCGCCTCCATGGTGGTGGCGGTCATGGCTCCCATGGTCACTCCCTCCATGCTTGGAGTATCCATCATATGAAGTGCGAGACTTGTGGTGTGAACAAGAGTGGTGATTATTGCTCTTTCTCTTGCGGTTCTCCACCTGTTTGTGCTTCCCTTCCAAGATCCTGGCCTTGCCCATAAGATCCTGGAAAGTGGGGCAGTAAACCACCAGTAGCTGCACTGAAAGCTCATCACTGAGGCCATCCAGGAATCTCTCCCTCCTTTTTGCATCAGTGTCAACATCCTCAGGTGCATAACGGGACAGGTTGTTGAACTCCTCAATGTACTCAGCCACGGTGCGGTTGGTTTGGCGCAAGTTATGAACTCCTTCCTCTTCAGCTCGAACTCCACGAAGACACGTGGTTGGTCCTGAAACCTTCCTCAAACATTGCCCAAGTCACGGTGTCCAGCGGGTGGGTGATCTGAAATGTGTCCCACCAAGAAGCGGTGGTCCCTCCAAAGAGGTGAGCGGCAAACCTCACCTTCTCAGCATCAGTGCATCCAACAGTTACCTGATCCTTGTTGACTGAACGCAACCAGTCGAGAGCAACCATTGGTTCCGTTGCAGTAGAGAACTTAGTTGGCCTTAGCCTCAGAAATCTGGTGAGAGCATCTCCCTGAGGCTGGTTGTTCCCATTGTTGTTGTTGTTGTTGTTGTTGTTGTTGTTGTTGTTGTTCTGAGCTTCCATGAACTGGGTCATAACTTGGGTCAGCTGTTCCTGAGCTGCCATGAGCTGCTCCAACTCAGTGGGTTGACGGCGGGGAGGCATCTGCGGTTCAGCACAGGTAAGTTTAGAGAGAATCAACTACGATAATAGGATTCTACCCATGCATTATGATCAAACAACAACAAGCAATGACAGACAATCACAAGCAAGCAACACATCAACAAACCAGTGATCCAGCAACATCCCAGGGGTTATCCTAGCAGTATATACCTACTGAAATAGTTTTACAAGAGTTGGCAATGGTTAACTAAACAGTTGATCAACTAAGCAACAAAAGCAGCAATCTTCCAGAACAGTTCAGCAGCGTTCACGGATTTTTTTACCTGACTTAGACTCGTCAGAAAATTTAGATGATTTTTTCACATACAGTACAGAGAGTTTCGCATCAGCCCAATTTTTTTCAGATTTTTCCCAGTTACCAGAAAAATATGAAAAATCGTACAGTACTGCTGTATCAGCAGAAAACTACAGCGAAAATAACACAGATGTTAACCAAACTTGCCATAACTCTTTCATAAAATTCGCACAAATAATTCCTGGGATATTGGAGTACACAAATAAGCAACTAAACACTCTTAAACTAATAGCAACTAAGTTTCACATCGATCGAGGCTAATCCTAACGATTTTACCTAACGAGGACTAATTGGTGGACTTCTATCTACTTCTTGAAGAGGTTGCGGTAGGTCCTTGCACTCATGCGTTGGCGCTTCGGTCCACGGTTCAACCATGGCGGCGGAGTGTACACTTCTCCTGAATCATCACTTGATATCTCAAACTCCACCTCTTCTGGATCCTCCTCTTCTTCTCTACTCTCTGCTGCGACTGCAACAGCTTCATCTCCTCCACCATCATCGTCTCCATCATCCTCGTCCTCATCATCATCATCATTCCCACTGTCATGATCATCCCCATTGTTGCCATCATCTCCATTGTCATCATCAGAGGGTGGATTCAGCTGTGCTTGGAGAGCGGCAATCTGGGCTGTCATAGCTTCAATAGTTTGGTCCCTTTCCTGGACGGTCCCTTGCAACTGTTGTATGTTCTGGGTGTTCTCCTGCACCGTACCATGAAGATGAGCTATTGTTTCATCTCTGGCTATCAGGGCATTCTCCAGAACTCCCACAACTTCATGCAGGGTGTCAATCTCCTGTCCTTGGACCACCATACCATTGCTAGCAAAATTTGCAATCTCCTTTATCATCATCACTTTCTCAGCCAGAGCTCCATTCTCCCTTTCCATGTCCTCTATGTGCCTCCGACGGGACGGCATGTTGTTCCTGTCGCCCGGGGTAACCACAACGTGCCCATCTTCATCACACCTCCCATAGTCACGGTAGGGTGAATCTGCTGGCAGTAGGTGTCGGACATGATGGCACTGGCGAGACAGGGCTTCATGTATGGCCAAGTTAATTCCAAGTCCCCAGTTGCAGTATGTCTTGGTGTAGATCAGATGCGCAGGATTTGGCAAGGCGGCATCCCTGAATATGAAGGTAGTGATCTCCCATGCATCCTCACCATATCCATAGGTGTACAGCCTTCTTCCCTTGAACATGGGCAGTGGCAATCCCAATGACTGCGTGAGCTGTGCTAACTGTCTTGCAAAGGGCCTTGGTGACTCCATGGTGGCATACTCAGTCCTGACTTCTCCCATCTATCAATTAAAGAGGAAAGTGTGAGAATAGCATATGGTAAGAATTTACGAGAGTGAAAGGCATAAGGTGAAAGACAGAGTTAATATAAGCTCCAATAATTCTATGGCTTCCTAATCCAATCCTAGGTCACGATCCTACAGTCGACACACGGGCTCTGATACCATCTTGTAACACCGTGGTTCTGAAAAGATCGAGGCTTCTATGTGACATGCCAATCCCTGGATCGGTTCATTGACCCACAATAGAATAAGATGAATAACATAGCAAAATATCTGTGTATCATGAATAACGAAGATCCAGAGTACCATTATTACAATAAAAGCTTAGCCCATGGCTAGCTCAAATTATTCAGGTAGCAACATAAATGAAGTAAATCCTCCATTCTTCAAATTGCCCACAAGTGAAAAAGTGCCGAGTGGAGTACCGTGGCCTATATCGATTACTCAGAAACGGAATAACCTGCAACATGAAACGTAGCAGCCCCAAAGGGTCAATACATGGAATGTATGGCAAGTAGATCTAGTAAAGGGGACAATAGTACTAACATCTACATGCATATTTGGCAAGTGGAGCTGTGTCTGGCTTGCATTTGCAAATACCTTTGTCCTACTTTCATACATAGTTTTTGATTTTCTTTGAAAAGATCCCCATTAAGTTAACCCAACAATATTAAAATAATTGTGAAATTAGAATGAGCGAGAAACATGTCATGGAATCAATATCAAGCAACTCAGTTGTCCATAACCGGGGACACGGCTAATCGATTAGATTATACACCCTGCAGGGGTTAGTACACTTTACCCATGTGACTTGGCCAGCCCAGATCGTACCATCACTCTCATTTTGGATGATGATAGGGAGAAGTCCAAGAAGAGACTGTTCGGGAAGTAGCTCCCCAATCCCGACGCGCACCGGTCCAAGCTACCAAAATTCTACATCTCTGGATACGCGGGTTCGAGTTACCACAACCTAATAAGTCCAACCAACCGCACATTTCATTATTGTCACATGGTTGTACACGTAAGCTACCAAATAAAGAAGCCAATCAATTTCTCTCGATACCTGGGTGCCTTTCCGCAATGAAACCACCAAAAATTATCAATACCATCACACCCAGGAGATTCATTTATTAAGTTGTTTTAGTTTTCACAAAACAATACTTTTAGAAACAATTCACAGTGATGTAACCCAGCCCTCGTTCAACATAGCATGGCTAAGCACATCTACCAACGGTGGTTCATCTACAAGGAAAGCCCTACCACATAATAGGACATAGCATAGCGATAATATCATCCTACACATGCGTCTACAAAATACACGACAATGCATAGAAAATAGTAGGACAATATCATGAACAAAATAGCATCTACTTGCCTTGGTTGTAGCGGTCGGAAGAATAATCCACACACGAGCAAGTTGCACTCGTCACAATCTACACGATACAATTGCAATCATAAACAAACAATCCACAAGCATATGAAACAAAGATGATGCATGAATGCATGCACGACAAGTGGATTGGTGCTACAGCTGCACCATATAATCCTATTCAATAAAGCTACTGATTGCATGCATGGAAAATAGTTTTAGCGCAAGGAAAACTATTATGCAAAATATAATACTCAAAACTAGAGCTAGAACCCAATTAATTCTCTACCGGTAGTATACTGTTTGTAAAATCTTGGTAAAACTCTACAGTATAGACATTGCTATTTAGAAACAGTACCAATTGTAATTACTCAAAAAGGAATTATAAAACTCCCTGAATAATTAAAACACTACAGAAAGCCACTAGACAGTTTCTGCAGAAGTTTTTACTGTAAGCATACCCTTTTAATTCACGATGATATTCCCCTCGTTCTACTGAATCTAGGGACATATTATACGCAATTTTCGGAGTTACAGATCTTTTTCTACGAATTAATTACTCCAAAAAGGCCATTAACTCATTTGATTAAACTGTACTAAATCTTGCTGCAAAAGTGTGAAACAATGGTACAGCAAGATTCTACACGACTTACTGAATCTACCCATATTTTATTTGCAATTTTTGGCCCAGCGGATTAATTTCTACGCAATTTACAATTTTCTACGAAAATCTGCCAATTAAATCGATTAAAGAAAATACCCAATCAAGCGTTCTGATCGCCCACGTGGTTGACTGGACGCTGACTGGGCGTTTGACTAGTCAGCGCCTGGGGCTGACCGATCAACGGCCGATCTGGACCGTTGATCAGAGATCCAACGGCCACGAGAGATGGCGGCTGCGGACTCACCGGATACGGCGGCTTCGGCAGCAGTGGCGATCGGCTCCGGCGGCGGTCCTGTCTGGAAAGAAGATCAGCGGATCGAGGCAGTCAACGCGGTGAGCGGCGGCGGGCGGCGCTGGCGCGGCGGCAGCGCGGCGTCGAGGCGGCAGAGGCGGCGGACGAAGCAATGGCGGCAGGCGGCCGAGCGTTGGCGCGGATGAAGCCTTGGCGGGTGGCGCGGGCGAGCGCGGGAGGCAGCGCGCTGCCGAGGCTTATGGCGTGGCGCGGAGGCGGTTCCAGGCGGCGGCGGGCCTGTGGAGGCGGCGGCGGCCAGAGAGAGGCGCGATGGGGTCCGTCCTTTTGTGGGGGCCACGCTGGGTCCTACTGGACTCGCCCCACCTGTCGGTGGCGGGCGCGTGGCGGCGCGGGCTATCCGCAAGGCTGGGCGAGCTTGGCTGGCCAAGGCCAAGTGGGCGCCTTTTTTTTTGGTCCTTTTTCTTTTTTCCTTTTTCGCAAATAGTAAAACCTCCGTAACTTTTCCGTACGAGCTCCGAATCGGGCGATTTTTGTTCCTAAATTTTTGTAAAATCGAGGGGAACAACCTAGGGTCAAGGGTTGAGTGAAACCTCTAGGCTACAAGGGTGGACAACACAAGTCCTACTAAAACCTCCCGCAGGAGCCTCGTAGTAAAATAGTGTAGGGTTTAGAAATTAGTGTTTTGCCGAATCTTTTAAATCGATGGTTTTGAATGGAAGAGTATGATGCAATGGCATGAATGATATGCAGAACCAAATCTAAAATTTGGGATGTGATAGCAGTCATCACATCCTACATCCTCTCTGTGCTCCAGGTTCTAACAGAGTATCGAACAATAGCCCATCTTGACTGAAGCACACCAAATGCTGGCTCCACATCCTTCCTAGCGGCCTCTTGCTCTTTCGCAAACGTCTTGCATTTCTCATATGCAGGATTGCAGACTGTCTTCACAAAGGTTGCCTAGGAGGGATAGATACCGTCATCTTGATAGTAACCCATATCATATGGATTGCTATTGATCTCATAGGATACTTGTGGGGCATTGCCTTCTGCCAGCCTAGCAAACACCAGAGACCGTAGCAGCACATTAATGTCATTGTTTGATCCAGCCATGCTACAAAAGGAGTGCCAAATTCCCTAAAAACAAAAGGAGTGCCAAATCTAGAGATCCTATGATGCAATAGCCTCTAGTATGAAGGTGCACCCCTCCACATGCCCTTTGAACTGCCCTTGCGAATCAAAGGGATAGTTCTTCCACTGCCAATGCATGCAGTTGATGCTGCCAAGCATCCTAGGAAACCCCCTTCTCTTGTTGATGGACAAAAAGTGAGCAGTGTCTTTGTTGTTTGGATATCTCAAGTAAACTTTTCCAAACACCGCAATAACTGCGCTGCAAAATCGGTACATGTCCTCATGGCATGTGGACTCTCTCATGCGCATGTAGTCGTCGAGTAGATCACCGGGCTCTACAGATGCAAGCTACCGAATAGCAGCAAAACATTTCTGGTAAGAGGAGAAGCGAATCTTACCGGTGCAATTATACTTGGACTTGAAGTAGTTATCGTACTCCCTCACCCTATTGAGAATGTGCAAGAACAGGTTCCTGGATATCCCATAGCGGCGCTAGAATGCCTTATCTTTGAAGTAGTCCTTGTAAAGGCGCATGTGGCATTTTTCTCGGTCGCGCTCATGGTTCGCTTCACGCCGCTTAGCCGAGCCACCAATTATGGGAAAAGGCTTATAACAGTCATTTTTCTGTTGGCATCTAAAACAAAAAGGGTGCCACTACTACAAGGAAAAATAATTGCGGCATTCGGAAAAAAGCGAACGCCACCACTATAACTTAATTCTGGCATTCGGGAGAGAGCGAACACCGACACTAAGTGGGGACCATGATGCGAGCTGGGACCAATGTAGCCCAGGCGTTCAGCAAATTTGAATGCCACAACTATGTTGTAGTGGTGGCGTCCAAAGGGTTGTAGATGCCACCACTATTACAACGAAAAAATCACAGTAATTTAATAGGCGCCGCATGCGCCCTTCCCTCTCTCGCATTTCAACTCCCCGCTCGCTCATTCCCCCATCCCCAAATCGCCATGCCCGCACCGCCCCTACCCTGACCCGACCTCGCGCCGCCCCGACCTGGCCCCGCCTCCCCCGACGACCCTCACCATCACACCTCCATCGACCTCGCGTAGCCGTGCCTCCACCGATCCGTGCCTCCCCCGGTGCAGGTAGACTCCCCCACCCCCTGTAGTGCGGTGACCCAGCATACCACTGTATGATGTAGTACACTATAGTCGTTGACATAACATGAATGAAACACCGTTCACTAGTATTACATCCCTCATAGTGGTACAACAGAGACATAGTAGGTCCCAGACATGACTATAGGTTACAACTCGACTCTTTATAGAAGATCCAGAGAACACTCTAGGTTAAAGTGAGAGAAAGAAACTTATTACAAGGAAGAACCAGAAATAACTCACTCATAACTATCATGCTAATAGACTATTATCAGAACTATTGGGCTTGTATTGCTGCTATTGCAATACTCTACAGAAGTAGGTTCTATGGATAGAGATTATACTCCTATCTAATCAGCAACTTCTTCTTCATTTTATTTGATCTATATGTTGACTTCCTTGACTTCATTGAAGAGCTTGAGCTTTTGATGATGATTTCATGAGCATAGGTTGATGTAGACGTCGTCTGTATTGGCTTCAGAATCTAGTAGGGGTTAAGAAGATACGTTGGTACGAGCATACTCAGCAAGTTCACTAGAAAGGAGTGTTTGATGCATAAGCTACAGCCATAGACCGTAGGTCGTATGCTATGCAGGTTTTCAAAAACATTTCTTAAAAGGTTTCTTTTATTCTAAAAAGCTATGTCTGCCAGCCTTCACAGGTTTACCAGAACTTTCGTGGAGTTCCTTTCCTGCCGTGTTCATAGCTCCTTCCCAGAACAGACAGTAATAAGTTATAGTTCTTACACTCTACAGAGATACGTTACTTTATCCATGAGAGATCTTAGATTTTTTGCACATCTGAGCGCGCATTCCCGTTCACACTTCCTTGCTATGAGGACTAGACTAAGATCCAAGCCAATCACTTCCCTTCTCCGTGACCCCATATGTCTGCATGATCCTTCGGGGCTGACTACATATCCGTTAAGCCCCCTTTAGGGCAAGCTACAACCCTGATGAGTTCCCAAAGTTTCCATGAGTCGGTGGTGCCCCAGGCAAGCTCCATATAGGTCCGACTATACCTCCGGCAGTCGCTCACAGATAATCTAGACACCAAAATCGTGGGACCTAAGGGTGCCCACCCATATGTTGGATCCTCGTAAGGAATCACAGCGTCACGTTAAGGTCGTCTTGCCTACATATGAAAGGAAGAAGATCCATCTGACTTATCCGTCCCATTCCAAATCTCATGGTTAACGTAATATACTACGGCTAAGAATCATTGGCGACATTGGTTGTTAAATCGTAGATATTATGTTCCTTTACCACCGAAACTGTATTATAATAATCATATTATTTGAAAATAGTGTTTTCTGACCTTTTTGAAATGCAGGTGATGCAATATTGGATTTGCAAAATGTTTGATAGAAAATAACCAAAGGACATGAGCAAGTGTGAACTTGCCTTTTGTGATTGCAAGATTATGCACTCACAGTCTTCGAGACAATAGAAGATCCAATATCTGAAATAAACATCATTGGTCCGGTAAGGACTAATTTTTAAAGAAGCAAGATGATATTATGCATAAGTAATGTAATGCAACTTTGTAAGCTCGATCCCCGGAATAAGCGTTGTTGATCTAGGGTTTGGAACTGGAAATGGTTCCTTTAGAATGTGTTGCCCTTTTAGATTAAGTTTCACATTTGTGCTTCTTATTAAGGCTTGTGAGTGTGTGTGTGAAACAACATGCAAGTATAATAAAGTACACACAAAAATTGAATACTTAAGGGTGGAATGTATCCAAATACTGTGTATTTAAGGTTGTTCATCATTTAGAGCTTTCATAGGAATGCTTATGTCTTTCTTTATAATGTATCTTAAAAGAATAACTTTTTAAGAAAGGTTTACTTAACTAAACAAAAGCATTTAAACTATAAGTTAACACTCTTAGGGTTTCTTTCTAGCTATAGCTCTCAAGGAAGAAATAATTACTTCATTTGAATAAGGACCTTACTAGTAGTTGAGACTTATCTATCTTTGTCATTATATGGTATTATAATTTGTTCACTTAATAATGTTTCTTTAAGGTTAATTAAGAGTGGTATTACTTCTATTTAATTAGTGGTTTCTTTACTTTATGATTGAATAAAATCATTTATCTCCTTATAAATGAGTGGTTATGATTTGTAAACAAGGAAACAATATTATTTAACTACTTATGAATTATCTTTGTATTTATAATATATTTATAAACTTGTTGTTTAAGTAATGGTAAAGGGTTTTATTAAGTCAAAATATCATTCTTAAGGATTTTATATTTCATAAGAATCCTTTTGGAAAATAATACACACTTATGGATGAATGATAATTTAATAAAATTGTATTCAAAATGTTTTGAACTATTTGGACTTTATATTATCAATACTTAAGACTAATACTATTTTTAGACCTCAAATGGATAATTTTAGAAATATTAGCAAATTATATTTCCTCTTTTATTAATTAATAATTAAAGGAATAGGTTTAAATTCAAGTTATTACAGTATTAAATTTTTAATTACTTTAAAAGTGAAATATTATATTTTTAGCATGTAGATATTGTTTTTGTGATCATTTTGGTATATTATATGTATTTTTATGAATTTTAAATATTAAGATATGATTTTTATAAGATTTATTACTTTATAAACACATAAGAATAATAATTATTTAGTTAACTAATATAATATTTTATGTTTATATTTTACTTTGTTTTTTATTTTTCTAAGAATTTTAGTATATTATTTATAATTTTCTTATTTACCATTATGAAAATATGATTTTTCTAAGTTTTATTAATTATGAAATCTTTATTAAATAAAATTTATTTAAGTTGTTACACAACAATATATAATAATAAATTTAAATTTAATTTTTTTAAACATTTTCATATATTAAACATATTTTTCTGAATTGTAAAACAAAAGATATTGAATTTATAAGATTTATTCAATTTCTAATTAAATTTTTAATAGGGAAATACTTTTTATACCCAGACTCAATCTACCCTAAGTCACTGACCAGTGAGGTCAGGACTACGTCAGCTGCCACACAAGCAGTGGACCAGGTCAAATCGTTGATTGGGTTGGGGTTGACGTCAGCATGATATCATGACGATGTCATCCATAGATGATCATCTCATATCGATGTCGAATCCATCTTTTTGGTGCGTGCGCGCGGCTGTGGTTAGGTTCATTGGAAAGAGGAGGCTGAGACGAGCCTTGTAGTGGTGGCACCGACCACTTTTGGTCACCGGAGCTACTCCAGTGACCACCTACTGCGGCGGCCGACGACGACTTACAACTCTATGGCGATACGAAGCGAGATAAAGCGATTGGGGGGCATGGGAAGATGTGCACACTCACCTAGATATTGTTGCGATGGTCGACGAGGACCAACGCGGTCGGAAGTGAGCACATGGTCAAGTTTTCTGACGAACCTCCATGGAAGGGAACGAGAAAATTCGTTCCATTCTGAGCTTCCCTTGATCCTATGCTACTGCTAGATAGACGAGGATGACGAGGCGGTTCTTCCTGGCTAATCGACGAACCTCGAGGTGGACTCCACCGGCGGCTCGCCGGAGACCTCCGAGCTAGGGTTTCTGGCCAGAGGGGAAAATGGGGAGGAACAAAGAGAGAGTGGAAGAGAGGAATGATCAATATGCGTATAAGTGCGTCGTCGTCACCTCGAAGAGGCACCGGTGGCGACGTCGCGGTGACGGGGCGACATCGGGTGGTCGCCGATCCCTCCAGCGAGTTGCTTGACCAGAGGAGGAAGACGGCGGATTGTGTTGACAAAGGGGTACGTGGGCTTGGGCCGATACTAGGCTACTGCTAGGTGCACTTGGCGGTAGATAGGTAGAGGAGAAGATCTGGGCCGGCCCGCTAGCTCTGGCCAGGTCCTTTTTTTTCTGTTTTTTTCTACTTTCTGTGTTTATAACCCATTTTAAATATAAATCTTCATAAGGATTTAAATATCCAGTATTTTATGGAACACATTAAATACTGCAAGAATCTTGGGATCTAAGTGGTGTTGGTACCTTTCATGATTTTTCATAAATTTAAACTAATAGGAAAATATTTTATTGATTGCAAAAAAATATTACTTAGGGTTTTAGGGTTTTTAGGATTTGTTATGATCTTAAAAATTCTCTATAGTATTGTTTTCACTTTTATTTGGAGTAATGAAGTTTTAAAATGTTTAATGATAGCCATAGGGTTTATTTATATATATTTCATCGTATAGTAATGTATAGGGTGGTTTATAATATTGCATCCCCACTTATTCCATGCTCATATATATGGAATGAGTGGTTAGAACATTGGTTTAGAGAATTTGTATCATTAATATAAATAAAATATATGTGAGATTTGTATGTATCCTATTTATATGTGAGATGTTGATGAGAAAACTCATTAATAATTTCAGGGTTTAATATTTTGTTTCTTATTTAGAAAACTTTTCTCAACTATGCTTATATTTATCTATTGATAATTGTGGTGGTGAATAAGGATTGTAATTGCCTTGTTTATGGAAATTACATATATGCATAATTATGACTGAGATAGAAACTAGGGTATTGAATTATAAGTATTTACCATGAGTTTTAGAGGATTTAATATACTTATATTCTTTGATATGCATGGATTAAAATTAAGAGATAGGACATATTGCCTTTATGCTTGTGTTCATGAATGATGTAACCATCCAAGATAAAATGTTAAGGTTGTCCTCTAAAATAACTTATGATAAAGAATTGATAAAGATAGTTTCTAAGCACATTTGATTTTTAATGTTTTGAAGTGACAAAGATGTTCTTAAGTGATTGCTATAGAGAAGTATTATTACAAGCAATTGTAGAATAAGATGATGGATCAAACATATGAGATGGATATTAAGTTTGGTTATAGAATTAAGGTTGAATGTTCACCAAGAATTCCTATCTTCCATACTTCATAATTCTTGACTTCTAATTAAGGAATTCCTTTCCTAGATATACTACTACTTCACAAGTATATTCTTACCAATACTTCCTCCTTCTAAATCTATTTGTAAATCCAATGAGCTTGACACTAACGCTCTACATATTCTACTCATAGAGATAATTCTCATCTCTAGAATACTTCTTATGAATCCAAGTCCACTTGAATGTTTACTCTCTTACTTCACAATTTACTTTGTAATCTCACTTATAAATCTCAGAAGCTTGTCACTGAAGCTTTTCATAATCTTCTCATACCTACACTTGGTTATATCAAACTTCTCTACTAATGATAACCTCCAATCCAACAAGTAGTTACTTTTAACTCCATTCATATTATTCATTTATCATTCATCACTAATATTACTTTAATAGGTGTATATATCAAATTATACTTTCCTCAAGTGCTTACTATTCTTTAAGAGGAATATTATTACTTCAATAACTCAATGTTGCTCTAGCATCAGCTTGGTCATACTATCTTATCTCTACTTATGTCTAGTATCTTATATTCCAACTTCACATTATATCATTGTGACTTGTCATGATTCACCTAGGATAACATATCTATACTAGGGTTTAATCATGTTGTATCCAACAATGTCATTTATACATCATATAATCAATCACTCTTAGTAACTTGCGCATGATCATTATAATCCTTTGAACATTTATGGCTTAGGTTTCCAGTTGGCTAATCAAGGCTTTATCAATGCAACATTACAATTTTATTATAATTATCATCTCAATATCTCTATTTGACTAGAAGATATTATTCATTGACTATGCCTACTTGATCCAATAGGATTACTCCTTCGTAACTGTCTCCAAAATTCATCGTTATAATCTTCTTTGTTACCATATAAATATGTATTCCAGATAACCCTTCTATTCCATTCAGGAGTGAGCTAACTCCATCAACTTTCTTATTGAATTGATTCTCTTCAAACACTCCCATCCTATAGATGATATCTAAAACTAGCATTCCTACTTACCTCTTCTTACGTCTTTCTCTAAAGGATTTAAAGTTAATGCTATGACAAGGACAAGAGTTGAAGAATTGATATATCAATAGTTGATTACTCAACATTGAGGTTCAACAGATATTAGAATAAGATTCAATAGAGATGATAAGGATTAGTATGGAAAGAAAGATATACGATGAATGATCTTGACTTGATTTCTTTCCTACTTAATATAACTAAAGAGTTAAGGTTAGTTATTACCATGAAACTCATGGTATAAGTGTATGATAATAAGATAGGTAAAAATTTAGTTATTAAATTCTTGTTACCTGAGTTATATACTTACCTTGGTATTCATGAGTTGTTGTAATGAATACTATGATATAATCTCTTAAGGATCTGATATTAATCATTAAACAATGTGTGGTGGTTTAGTTTTATTACATTTGATCTACCCTTAGATCAAATCATCTTTACCCAAAATAAGGTTTTATCAAAGGTTATATTGAAACTTATCGCAGTCAACTTGATGATCTACTTCGATTCCATCAAGTTGAGAGAAGCTTCAATCACTTTGACAAGTTTTGTTCAAAAGCGCAAAAATTATTCATATTTTCTATGCATGAATGCAATGCACACATCTGAGGTTTGTAACATCCCAATTGTATAACATTGTGATGATACATGGTTTCAAACAATATAAGGATACCTCTAAACAATAAATAGTTGCAACATCATAATATCATGCTCATATCACCATGCCACATTGCATTTGAGCATCATATCAAATCTTGCCTTTGGTTCTTATCCTCAACGTGTATCTTTGATTTTGGCATCATTTATTATTGTTGCTTCTTGATAAATTTTATTTGCATTTTGATTAATGATGAAATTTCCAAATTGAAGTTGTGGGCATATATTTTATTTTCACCCCACCTTCTAACTTGCCCACATCCACCTTCATTTGATAGCACTGTACTCCTACCATATATGTGAATGCGGTCATCTTATTTTGTTCTACTCTTTGGGCCACTAGTTTGTAAGTTCCGGAGTACATACATAAAACACTTTTGGATATATCTTAACTCTGGTCGTGTATGTAAGATTTTTATGCACAACTGTGATTCATGTTAAGTGCAATACTACATACCTATTTGCTGCTGCTGGAACTTATATCCAGTATTTTCCTAGTACATGCAAAGAAACCGAATAGGGATTACACGTACTTATTATTTTTCCACTGGAGTGCATTGGTACTGTTGTTTTAGACTACAGTAACACAAGTATTAATACATTATTGTATAGACATTTTTAAAGTTACATGGTACTGGAGAAGGATTAACTTTTTTGAACTTTAATAATGTAATACCCAACAAATGTAACATGAAACACTACTTTTTTTTGGTTATCTAGGGGTAATCATAGAGATTCACAGGTTATCTTCACCATGTAACTTTACGGAGAGTAGTTTCATACAGATATTGAGCAAGATTCTTGAGCTAGTGCATATTAATCAGTATGGGTTTTTGAAATCTAGAAACATTCAAGATTGTGTGGGCTGGGCTTATGAGTACATTCACCAATGCAAACAAGGTAACATGCAAACGGTTATTCTCAAACTTGATTTTGCTAAAGCCTTTGACACTGTGGAGCATGAAGCCATTTTGAAAAAAATTCAATGCCTGGGTTTTCACCCGAGATGGCTAAAGTGGATGCATATTATCATGTCTACGGGTACCTCTGCCGTTCTTCTCAATGGAGTCCTGGGAAAAAAATTTGCTTGTCGACGTGGGGTTCGTCAGGGAGACCCTTTCTCCCCTCTCCTCTTTGTGAGTGCTGCTAAATTATTGCAGGTCATGGTAAATCAGCTGTTTCATGATGGGATCCTCTCAGTGCCCCTCAACATTCCAAATACCGACTTTCCCATTGTGCAGTATGCTGGCGACACTTTTCTAATCCTTAAAGCTTGCCCCACTCAACTGTCTGCCCTCAAGAACCTTTTAGAAAATTTTGCTCAAGCTACTGGTCTTCGGGTCAATTATTCCAAGTCTGCCCTTATGCCCATCAATGTGTCTCTGGAACATCTAGAGGAGCTCGCATGTGTTTTTGGCTGCTCAATTGGCGTCTTACCTTTCACCTATCTTGGCCTTCTGCTGGGAACTTCTAAACCCACAATTCAAGATATGATGCCTCTCGTTGGCTTCGTGGAAAGAAGACTAAACTCTAGTGCTAGATTCCTGGGATATGGTGGCAGGTTAGAATTTGTCAGATCTGTCATGTCCTCTCTGCCCAACTTCTATATGTGTTCCCTTAAAATTCAGAAGATGATACTTAATATTTGCAATAGATCTCAAAGACACTGCTTATGGGCTAAGGATGAAGATTCCTCCTATGTTAATGCTCTTGCACCCTGGAATTTGGTTTGTCGCCCCCGAAAACATGGTGGGCTAGGTGTGCTGAACTTAGAACTTCAGAATAAAGCTCTGCTTATGAAACAGTTGCACAAATTTTATTCTAAAGAGAATGTCCCTTGGGTTTAGCTTGTTTGGCGCTTATATGCGGATGGGGCTCCCCATGCACATTCTAGGTGTGGATCCTTCTGGTGGAGGGACATCTTTAGCCTGGTAGGGGAATATCGCTCCATTACACAATGCCAAGTGGTTGGTGGCTCTTTGGTCCTGGTTTGGAAAGATTTTTGGAATGAGGGTGGGCTACTATGCGATCGTTTCCCTCGCTTATTCTCCTTTGTGATCAATGAAGACTTGACTGTAGCTGATCTTAAGCAAGTTAATGACCTGAACATATGCTTCGCTCTGCCGCTTTCGATCCAGGCTTACCAGGAATGGGAACAGGTCTCCTAGATTTTGGCCAATATCAATATTTCTGAAGGGGGAGTGGACAGGCGTGTATTTGTTTGGGGTACAAAGTATGCGCCCTCCAAATATTATAATTTTCTATTTAACAGGCTCCCCAAGGATTTAGCTCTTAATGCGATCTGGTCTTTGAGTGCTTTGCCTAAGCTTAAAGTGTTTTGCTGGTTACTTATGATGGATCGTCTGAACACAAAAGACCTCATGCAACGTAAACACTGGCAGGTGCATTCTGGTCCGAATTGTGTCCTCTGTGAGCTGGATATGCTGGAGACTAAAGATCACTTATTTTTTGAGTGTGGCTTCGCCATAACCTGCTAGGACTTCCTTCACATCCCCTGGATTGACAGTGGGTCTTTTGATGAAGTATTTGCTGCAGCCAAGAATGCCTTCAATGGCCCGTGATTCACTGAAGTGTTTGCTTGTGCTGCTTGGAATATTTGGAGAATGCGCAATGACCTTATTTTCAACAATACTCCAGCCTCTTTCTCAAGATGGAAAATAGGATTTCAGAGTGACTTAGCTTTGCATAGACATAGATTAAAACCGATCCTGGTTCAACCCTTGGTTGAATGCATGGTTTCTTCATTTGTAGCCTGAGTGTAATGACTTCTAGACCCTTCTACCCCCTACCCACCCCCCCCCCCCGAAATTTCCTCTACCCTTTGTTCCCACCTATTTCTCCTGTTTGGTTCTTGATTATATATAAAATTACACCGTGGGGGCTTCCCCCACGGTAAAGGTGTAAAAAAATGTAACTTTAAGGACTGGCTACAGGTAGATTTTCAAAACTGAAGAGAATGAATCTTATAAATTTTAAGATAATGAGGTAAGTTACAAAAACTAAGGGAAAAAGAAGGAAGAAAACCTACCTTTTCCTAATGTGGCTTCTAGTAATAGATCTAGGTGTGGATGTAATGGATTTTCGAGTTTTCCATGGCGACTAGGTGCAAGATGTGAGAGGTAGAAGAAAGGGGATGAGATCTGGTTGTAGTCAAAGTAAATGAAAAAACACTACAGGAATTTAGCGATGTGCCGACGGCCAGCTGCCCTCGGGATAGCCCTAAAATGCCGTCGGCATAGGCTATGCCGAGGGTATCCATTAGTGTATCCCTATCGGCGCAAGCACTTTTGGCCGTCGGAAGTATTGCCGTCGGCATAGGCTACGTCGATGACTTGGCCCTTGGCATAGCCTAATGGCCGGTTATAAAAAAATTCAATTTTTTTTCAATATTTTTCTTAATTTTTTTTAATCTTTGAATTGTTTGATTCATTATTCTCTCACGTGGAATTTTATAACATTAATTACACTTAATCTTCGATCAAATTGCAGTCTTGGTAAAACTTTCTAGTTAGTCACCCATCCTCACACTACTCCACCTGCATCATGCTTAACTTCTCTGTTCCTTCCGAATCAGTTTTCACGAAGCAATCTATACCTTGTTGTTAGTACTATGATATTAATTCAATTAACTCTTATATCATTATGTCACACGATTTTATTTTTCGAAATTATAAACACTTATTTAAGTAAATAACAATGAATAAGTAAAAATATTATTGAATTCAAATAAAAATATAATGATTTTACTTTTTTGTATTTTTCTATTTAATATGAAATTATTAATATCTTTAAATCCGTAAATCGGAATTCGACAAATAATATTTCTAAATTGATCAAAAAAACAAGAGGAATCCAAATATGACATTCATCTCAATTTATCACAAACTATGCCATCATTCTAGCCATAATTTCATTTGCCTATTTCAAACCATGGTCAAAATTGACCGAGTCCCTACCGATTTGGCAGGAATTTGTATTTTTCATGATGGGTGGACGGAAAGGTTTATGATACCCCGGTTGGAAAATTGTCTAGGTAAGGTGGTCTAGTATTTTTGAAAAATGGGGTAGTACCAATGTGAAACTTTCATTTGGTGGTTGCTTTACAAAACACCCTGTTTTTTGCACCCGGAAAATAGAAAATGGCTTTTTGGTGCGATAAAAAAGAAAACTTCCTCCTGCAAAATTGTAAGTCATCCCAATATGCACATGTGTGTATAATATGGGCACATTATCACAAACTATGCCACGATTCTAACCATAACATTGGTCCGTTTAGCTTGAAAGGCATAAAACCTCGAACATGATAGCTTATTTTGAGAAGTTTTTTTATGATATTTACAATGTTCAATATTTCATATTTTTCTTAAAACTATATCACATAATATGACACCACGCGAAGGTTTTACATTGTTTGGATCGTTTTTAAATTTCTTATCCTTGTTTCAAACTATATGTAATATTTTTATATTTTACTTAATTGTTATTTTAAAATATGTAATTTGAGTGTAAATAGACAGATCTTATTTTTATGCAAATTTTATTATATTATTTATATTTTTTAATATTAACATAATTTAATTATAACTTTTTAACAATTAATATATAGTAAAAATGAAAATAGCTATGCTAAAAACATTGTCGTTCGTGTAGCTATGAAAGCTATGCCGAGGACATTGGTGGCCCGTCGGCTCGTAGCAGGGAAAGATCTGGTTCTTAAAAATAAAAGAGCCCAGTAGGTAAGCTGTCGGTAGGCTGCAGATCACAGTATGTAGTAGAAATCATGCATGGCACGCACCGTAAGCAAAGAGTAAAGTAGCAGTGCACATGTGCACTACGGGAAAACAAAATGTTGTTGTGTATTAAAAATACACGGCAAAGCTTAAAAAACACTCGGCATAATTTTGTTGTGTATATACACTCGGCAAACAGCACACAGCAAATAACGGGCCGGTAAAGACGAGTTTGCCGAGTGTCTAAAACCCGGATACTCGGTAAAGTGTTTGCTGGGTATTAAATGCGAGACACTCGGAAAATTCTGGGTTGATGGTGCGCACGACCCACGGACCGCGTTAAGCCTTTGTTGGGTATTTTATGTTGTACTCAGTAAAGTTTTTCTCCTAGTCAAAAAATAATAAAAAATGGTAAAGATGGAAAAGACATTTAACGAGTGTTTGACAGGACACTCGGCAAATTTTATGCACGGTGACAAAAAAAAAAGTCACCAGCGCCGGAACGAGCCCAGCCGGACGTCCTCAACCACGTCAGCGTTAGTTGCCCTGTGCCCATCTCTCCTGAGCCACAGTGGTGCGTGGTAGCGTCGACCTCGCCGGCGTGCCTACAGTCATCGCCTCGGGGCCCTCCGTCCTGAGCTTGGTGGTGCGCGGCAGCGTCGACCTCACCGGCGTGCCTGCAGTCGTCGCCTCGGGGCCCCCCGTCCTGAGCGTGGTGGTGCGCGGCAGTGTCGACCTCGTCGGCATGCACGCAGTCGTCGCCTCGGCGCCCTGTGTCCTGAACGCGGTGGTGCGTTGCAGCGTCGACCTCACCGGCGTGCACGCGGTCGTCGCCTGCGAATCCTTCCTCCTAAGCGCGGTGGTGCACGGCAACCCAACCACGGCCGCCGGCCTGCTGGGCGTCGACCACGACGTCGTGCGGGAAGTCCTCGCCGAACACTTTCTCTTGAGCGCGGAGCACCGAAGATGCGGTCGGAGACGAGGCGCCGAGGATGAGACGAGACACGGTGGTCAGGCTCCCATGGGCGGCAGAGGTTGGCTCTAGTGACTAGTGACGCACTGCGGCCGCGTCGGTCTTCTGGCCGGTGATGGACCTGGTGGCGGTCATCTAGCCCGGCGACGGTGGTCTAGGTTTGGAGGGGCTGGCGACGGAGGCCGTTCTGCTCGGGGAGGCACTGGCAGGGCGGAGAACGGCATCAGCTGCCCGTCGGGTGAAGAACTTGGAGAGAGAGAGAGGGGATAAGATTTCAGAGTAGGCATCGATCCAGACTAGGCATCGAGGGATAAGATTTTAGAGTAGACGCGTCCTTGTTTTTTTCTACTTTTTCAGGATGGAGGCGTGGGTTGTTGTGAGGAGAGAGAGGAAAGTAGAGAGAGAGGAACCGTTAGATCTTGGAGGATCCAACGGCATAGTGGCACGATCCATGGGATTCACGTTTCAACCAATCAGAATGCAGAAACTTTGCCGTGCATTGCGCATAACGCTCGGCAAATATGTGCCTTTGCTGGCACCAATAAAAAACAGGAATCTCTAAAGAAATTATATCATGATCTAAAAATAATTTTTAAAAAAAATCATGAGTATTAAATCATTAGTTGTAATTTAAACCGGATACACATCCTACCGATTCAGCACACATTTCTCTTTTTACCCGGGTTGGATGGAAATGTTTGAGATACCCCGGTTGGAACATCGTCCATGTAAGCTAGTCTAGTATTTTTGAAAAATAGGGTGATATCAATTTGTATTAGCCCTTTGGTGGTTGCTTCACAAAAATTCCCAGTTTTTTTCTCTCGAAAAATGGAAAATGTCTTTTAAATTTAAAAAAAAAAAAAATCCTGCAACATTATTCGCCATCCCAAGATACACATGCGTGCATAATATGAGCGCAGTATCACAAAACTATGTCGCAATTCTGGCCATAATATTGGTCATCTTAATCCGAAAAGTAGGAAATCTCGAACATAATAGGTCATTATGTGAAGTTTTTTGAGTCATGATCAATCTACCAAGTTTGATATTTTTTCTTGCAACTATTTTATATAATATGACATCACACGAAGAATTTACATTGTTTGGATTGTTTTTGAATTTTTTATACTCGTTTCAAAATTTTCACGTTTTAAACTATGGTCAAAACGGCGGGCACGAAGATAGGTGACGAGCCTCGTTAAAACTTGCATTGGATCTCTTAAGAAACATCACATTGTAAGTCTAAAAATAATTTTTCCCAAAAATCATGAGCATTAGATCATCATGTAGTTTAAAACGGAACCACTTCCTATCGATTCGGCAGATATTTGTCTGTTTTACCAGGGGTGGACGAAAAGGTTTGAGATATCCCGGTTGGGACATCATCCATGTAAGGTGGTCTAGTATTTCTTTTAAAATGAGGTGGTATCATTTTGAATTATTCCTTTGGTGGTTGCATCACAAAACCCCCTGTTTTTTTGCTTAGAAAATGGAAAATGGTTTTTCTGCGCGACAAAAAAGAAAACTTACTCTTGCTACATTGTTCGCCATACCATGATGCACATGCGTGCATAATATGGGTACAATATCACAAACTATGCCGTGATTCTGGCTATAACATTGGTCATTTGACCCTAAAACGAGGAAAACCTCAAACATGATAGGTCATTTTGTGAAGGTTTTTTTGATACATAAACAATAATATCATGTTTGGTATTTTTTCCTTACAACTATGTGACATAATATGACACCATGAGAAGGATTTACATTGTTTGGACCATTTTTGAATTTCTTATGCCCGTTCCAAAACTTTCTCGTTTCAATCTATGGTCAAAACGGCGGGCACGAAGGTAGGTGATGAGACTCACTAAAACTTGCATTGGATCTCTGAAGAAATATCTTATTATTAGTCTAAAAATGATTTTTCCAAAAAATCATGAGCATTAAATCATGTGGATGTAGTTCAAACCGGATCCACTTTCTACCGACTCGGCAGACATTTGTCTTTTTCATCCGGGGTGGACGGAAAGATTTGAGATACCCTGGTTGGGACATCGTCCATGTAAGGTGGTAATAGTTTTTTAAAAATGGGGTGGTATCATTTTGAATTAGCTCTTTGGTGGTTGTTTCACAAAACCCTCTATTTTTTCGCTCGAAAAATAGAAAATGGCTTTTCCGTGTGACAAAAAAGAAAACTTCCTCATGCAAAATTGTTCGTAATCCCATGATGCACATGCATACACAATATGGGAACAGTATCACAAACTATGCCGTGATTCTGGTCATAATTGTAGGGTTCGCAGCATAGAAAACAAAAAAATTTCCTACGATGTGAACTATATATCAAGATCTATCTACTAGATACAAACAACGGGTGGATGTATATCCGTAGAAAACATACCCTTGAAGACCGACAAAGCTTAACGAGTTCAACTCGTGGTTGATGTAGACGATCTCTTGCCGATCTCAAGATCGAGAGGAAGTCCTAGCGCCGCAAATCAGCAGCGCATCCGTGCTCACACATACGTTCGAGGCACCGAGCAACCTCCGCCTCCTCGCTCCAGCGATGCAGCGGAAGCACAACTCTTTCTTGCCAAATAGCCACCGGGAACATGTATCTCGCTAGTCCGAGACCATGGGGGATAAATTCTAGAGGGGGAGAGAGATCCTTCACGAGGAGGTGTGAGAGACAAGTGAGGAGGGGGCTCCTTTTATAGGAGGGGCACCCAAGGGGTGGTGGCCCGGCCATGGGGCTGCCCCCTTCCCTCCTTCATTCATGTGGGTGGACACTCCACTCACAAAATGCCCTTTAAAATCCCTCCACTCAAAAGTCCACTCAAATTCCCATTAAATTTCCACCAAATTTAATGCAAACTCTCATTAAATAAAACTCTTTTATTTTATTCAAAATTTTGTCAATTACTTTAATGACAAACATTCACAAATAACCCCTTGCTAGAATTCTATTTCACATGCATAACCACTTTATGCAATTTCACCCGAAAACCTGTTTCGGTATCTAGTGAAATAAATTCCTGCGCTTGTTCATTCTTTCGGCATGAAACATTTGCTCCAATTGGATGTCGGTGTCTCTTAAGTGTGTCACCCTATGGTTCGTGAATAATGCGGACATGATCGAGACTCCTCTCGGATCAATAATCAGAAGCGGGATCTGGAGACCCATCGACTCCACACATTCAACGATGACTTTCTTGTGATCGTCGGAACCTTTACGCTAGTATCTTAATCCCTTTGTTTCACGATATATTACATGTCCGAGATCCGATCATCGGTATCTCCATACCTAGTTTGATCTCGTTACCGACATGCACTCTTTTCTCGTTCCTGTGATATAACATTCTAGTGATCAAATCACTTGCTTGCAAGCTAATCAATGTGATATCACCGAGAGGGCCCATAGTATATCTATCCGTCATCGGGATGAACAAATTCCACTCTCGATCCATGAGCCTCAACATAACACTTTATTAGTTCTGAATCTATCTTTATAATCACCCTGTTACGGTGTGACGTTTGATGTTATCAAGAAACTCTTCCGGTGTTAGTGATTGACATGATCTCATGGTCTAAGGATTAGGATCACTTCGTAAGTTGTTATAGCAATATAAACTCAATGACTTTGATCGTAATGCTATACTTCGGATGAACGTTCATCGCACCATTACACTAATGTTGTGATCCCGTTATTAACAACATCCAATGTCCATGATCAGGAAACCTTGATCATCTTGTTAATCAACGAGCTAGTTTATGAGAGAGGCATAACTAGGAACTTTCTGTTTGTTTATTAAACACACATGTATTAACGTTTCCGTATTAATACAATTATAGCATGCAAAATAAACATCTATCATATACTTGGAATACACATAATAAACCTACTCATGTTTTGTTGTATTTCTTTTTTATATTAGATTACAAGGTTCCGCCGACTATATCTCTATGCATTCGTTGAGTACAACATGCATCGGATGGTGATGCGGGAAGAATGAGTAGAAAGATGTGTTGTTCACACCCGAGAAAAATTAGGTCTCCGCGAGGGCTTATTCTTCACAAAGTAAACAATCTTGTGTATTGGAATGACAAACAATGTTGACGAAGGAAGTTTTCATTTTATTTATAAAAAAATCATTTTCTAATTTCTGAGTGCCCAAATTGGGTTATTTTGTGAAGCCCCTACCATACCTGGTTGATAATTGGACCAACGCAATTTTCAAAAATACTAGGACACTTTGTTTATACGATTCACCATATATCTTAACTTGTGTGCTTTGGAGCGAGTGCTCATAAAAAGACAACTTTCTGCCAAGTTAGCAGGAAGAGGATGGAAATTGAACTCCATGCGTCATAGCTTCCTCCTAATTTTTTTGCAAAAATCATATTTACACATACAACATGTCACTTCATCGTTGATATGGCCAAGAAAAAATAATAGAAAACTACGGCGGGAAGGAGAGGACGTGGCAAGAAAAATGAGAAAACTCAAATTTGCCTAGTGTTTTTTTAAATACACGCAGCAAATACCTCCTTTGTTGTTTATCTTCTTGATAACACTCGGCAAAATTTCGAAAATTTTCCCTCCCGCGTAGACAGAATTGGCGCAAAAGGCTGTGCCGTTAACTGCAAAGGCTAACAAAGTTTACTGTGCCGTTAACTGCAGACGCGGTGTCCACGTGTCCCACAGTTTGCCGTGTATCCAAAATTTTGCCGAGTGTTTTCGATTTTCTGCCGTGTATTTTTTCTCTTTGCCGAGTGTTCCCTTGATTGGTACTCGGCATATGTGAACTTTGCCGTGTATTTGCTTTTTGCCGTGTATTATTTTTTCGATACCGGGCAAAGCCAGAGTTTGCCGTGTATCCGGGTCTCATACACTCGGCAAACCGCGAGACACTCAGCAGTATTTCGTTTTCCCGTAGCGTGTCACGTATAAAATTCACTCGCTGTCGTAGGTATATAGTAAGTGTCACATGCTAGCGCCGGATAAATATGGCTGTCGTTCCTCTACCCACGCGGTCCCTTCCCACGCTAGCTGCACTGCACCCACCTACTATTATTTGCTACAGATCACACACTATTATTTATGGAGGGTTTCAAGTATAGCTATCCAACAAGCATCGATCGCGTGCACACTGCACACACACGCACACGCACACGCACACGCACACGCACACGCACACGGGTATGGCCGTGGCTGCTCTAGACACGTCCTGCTGCCTCGTCGGCCCCGTACCGTTCAATGACGTGACCAAGGACGATGACCAGACGGTGGTCTCCCTGCCGGCAGAGCACGCGGACATCCTCTCCACGCTGCCGAGCATCGCCGTAGGCCCCGACTTGCAGCTGCGGCAGGGCGTGTGGTTGCGCGACTACATGGTGGCCGGGATGATCTCCGTCCAGCGGCGCTTCATGTCGCGGCCAGGCGACGTGCTCCTGGCGAGCCCTCCCAAGTGCGGCACCACCTGGCTCAAGGCGCTCGCGTTCGCCACCATGGCGCGGACAACGTACCCGCCGTCGGACGCCGACCACCCGCTCCGCCGTCTTTGTTGGCCTAGCCCCAAACACCGAGTGCAGTCCGGCGTGACGACGGCGAAGTATTCCGGCAAGTTGCGCGCACGTATAAGAACTAGCTAACAACGATCAGCAAGCTAGCTATCTAGCCTGATCAAAAGAACTAGCTCTCTCAACTCACACGATGCGTCTGGGAAAAACAATGTTGATGGCTACAGGCCTCTCGGTCTGTTGTTTGTATTGAATCTCGGTTGTCTTACAAGGCTACTATATGGGTGTATATATACGTGAGCCTTAACGTCAATCTGAATAGGTGTTGGACCACTAGTCTACTCGAACACACGCACGACACCGTTCCGTGTCCTATCGGGATTACTATTTCTAACAATCACCCCCCTAAGCACGATGTGCCCATCTTCACAGCTTGGACGCCGATCCTTCCTCGCATCTCCGCAAACTTCACTCGTCCCAAAGATTTAGTTAGGATATCCGCAAGCTGATCATTGGTGCAAACATAATTGGCTTCAATCTTGCTCTCCTCTACACACTGCCGTATGTAGTGATACTTCGTATCAATGTGCTTACTCCTGTCATGATGCACCGGATTCTTGCATAAAGAAATTGCAGACTTGTTGTCAATATTGAGCACCACTCGTTCCGCCTTCCGATTGGTGAGATCACCAAGTAGACTCCTTAGCCACACACCTTGACACGCCGCAGTTGCAGCCGCAATATACTCAGCTTCACAGGATGACTGTGCCACCACTTTTTGCTTTTGTGATAGCCAACTGACTATGCTTCTTTCCAAGAAATATGCCACGCTCGAGGTACTCTTACGATCGTCAACATCTCCTGCAATGTCGCTATCACTGTAGCCAAGTAGCTTCACCTCCTCCTTCTCTTTCGAGTAGACAATACCAAAGTTTGTAGTACCTTTGATATACCTGAGTATATGTTTCACGGCTGTCCAATTCTCCATTGTGGGTGCTTCCATGAAGCGACTCACATAGCCAACGGAATAGGCCAAGTCGGGTCTTGTGTTGATGAGATACCTCAAACTTCCGACAACGCTCCTATACTCCGTTGCATCAACCGCAGGTGCTTCACTCCTTTTGCTCAGTTTAAGACGAGGTTCCATCGGAACATGAGTTGGATTGCATTCTTTCATGCCACACTTCTCGAGTATCTTCTTTGCAAATGCCTCTTGGCATAGCGTGATCTCACCCAGCTTTTGATGTACCTCGATCCCAAGGTAGTAGCTCAACAAGCCTAGATCACTCATCTTGAATAACTCCTTCATCTGTAGCTTGAACTTTGCAATCTCCTTCTCATCCGCTCCTGTTATCAATAGATCATCAACATAGATGCCAACTAGTAGATGATCCCTTCCTTTACCTCGTTTATACATCGCATGCTCCAGTGGGCTCTTCTCGAATCCGAGAGAGATCAATGTACGATCAAGCTTGATGTTCCACGCCCGAGGGGCTTGCCGTAGCCCGTACAACGCCTTGTGTAGCTTCAAAACCTTGTGTTCTTCTCCCTCTTTGATGTATCCCGGTGGTTGCTTCACATAAACTTCTTCTTCTAACTCCCCATTCAAAAACGCGGATTTCACATCCATGTGATGCAATTTCCAAGATTCTTGAGCTGCGAGAGCGATAAGTAATCTCACCGATTCCATCCTTGCAACGGGAGCAAACACTTCTTCGAAATCCACACCTTGCTCTTGCACGTATCCCTTGGCCACTATCCGAGCTTTGTGTTTCACCAACTTCCCTTCGGCATCCTTCTTGATCTTGTACACCCACTTGAGTCCTATGGCCTTGTGATTGTTGGGTAGATTGACAAGCTCCCATGTATCGTTGTCGCGGATCGACCCCAACTCCTCATCCATAGCCTGACGCCAACACTCCTCCGTATTAGCATCCTCGAATTTCGTCGGCTCCTCGGTGAGTAAACACCGACCTTGTCCTCTCCCTCGCGCCGCGTTCACGAAGGGTCTCCGGGATACAACTCCAAACACTTGAATTTTTCTGGAGTAGGTGGCCGTCTCCTTTCTTCCGTGCACTTGGAGGATACGTGGAAGCGGCGTAGTACTTGTTTCAGCGTCTCTGAATTTCCTGCAGTTTCGCCGGTGTCTTGCATGTTGGCGGCGTGACATCGCCGCGTCCGCCACGGACTACCGCTAGTCCCTCACGGATGGGTGTGCAGCTGATGGGCCACTTGCGCCAGGCTCTCGTCTGCGTGGACTGGATGGCAACGTCGAGCCTCCGGTGCGCGCGTGAGCTGCTGCTCGTGCCGGGACTCCCACGCGGAGATACCTCTCCAGGCGTAGCGCTGCTGCTCACTTCCAGACCTCCATCTTCTGAACCAGCGCCTAAATCCGTAACGCCACGGGACGCTGTTTCTTGATCATCTGCATGTGAATCACTTTGAGACTATAAATATTTCATCGAAATTGATTGTACCGGTTCCGCGAGCCCCAATTCCATGATTTCTCCTCCTCGAAGGCGTGGTGTCACCACCACCTGTTTTTTCACTGGATTGTACGTGCGATACGCCTTCGAACCGTATTCATAGCCGATCATGACCATTGGAGTACTTCGATCCGCCAACTTGCTAGTATGCCCGGTCACCGTCTTCACATGCGCCACGCACCCGAAAGTGCGAAGATGATCAACCGAGGGCTTGCGCCCGTACCATGCTTCGTACGGCGTCATACCAACTACACTCTTAGTTGGCGCCCTGTTCAGCAAATAGACAGCTGTACTAACTGCCTCACCCCAAAACCTGTCTGGCATGCCTTTGCTCTTCATCATGCTGCGTGCCATGGCCACCACGGTTTGGTTCCTTCTTTCCACAACACCATTTTGCTGCGGTGAATATGGTGCGGTGAGATACCGCCGGATCCCATGAGCTTCGCAAAACTCCTTGAATTCATTGGATTTGAACTCCCCACCCCGATCGGTACGGAGGGCCTTCAACTTTGCCTCGGACTCCACCTCGGCTGCCATCTTCACAATCCTGAGCGCTTGCAAAGCTTGATCCTTACTCTTCAGCAGCACAACCCACATGTATCTACTGAAGTCGACGATGAGCAAAAGTACTTGTTCCCGGGGTGCGGCGTGATTGGTCCGCATAAGTCTCCATGCACCAACTCAAGAACCTTACTTGATCGATATTGTCCCTCCCTTGGAAACGGGCTCGCCTTTGCTTCCCAATGAGACAACCGTCGCACCTGCTCAACATGATCAACACACGGTAAGCCACGTACCATCTCCTTCTCCAAGTTGTCGTAGAGCTTGGAAATTTAGATGTCCATAGCGAGCATGCCACTTCCACGAGTCTTCCATGCTTGTCATCAAACATACTGGATCCGCCCGATTGAGATTGAGGATGTAGAGTCTATTCTTCGACCTCTCCACCTTCATGATGAGCTGCCTTTGGCGGTCATATCCCACAGAACTCGTCCTCCAACACGATCTTGCATCCACACTCTGCGAGCTGACCAAGACTGATAATGTTGGTCTTAAACTTGGGAATATAGTACACGTCAGTGAGTACCTTGTGACCTCCATCCTTCAACTCAAACAGGACAATGCCTCGTCCTGCAATCTCCACCTTCGACCCATCGCCTAATCGAACGGAGCCTACAACCGTGAGGTTCAACTCAGAAAACTGAGCCTTGTTGCCGGTCATGTGGTTGCTAGCGTCTGTGTCGAGGTACCAAACGTCGTGAGCCGTCTGCATCCTCCGCGGGAAGACCTTCTCTTCCACGAGCGTGACAATCTTCGTAGCGGACTCCTGAGGAGTTGATTCCTTGGTGGTCATTAACTCGCAAGCTTCGAGCATGAGCATCATCGGTCCATCATCTCCTTCCTTCGCCATGAGAGCCTTCTCCTTTGAACGGTTAGGACACTCCGATTTGAAGTGCCCGAGCTGATTGCACTTATGGCAGCGAAGATTCTTCTTGTCGAATTTCTTCTTTGGCTTCTTTGGCTTGCTGTCCGACTTCTTCGCCGGGACCGAACCATCACCACTGCCAGATGCTTTATCGCTCCTCTCCTTGGCGACCATTGCCTGCCACTGGGCACGTGTAAGCATGAGGTGCTCATCTTGATTCGCGTCGCCGTAGGTGATCTTCATCCGCTCGTCATGCGCCTTGAACCGTCCAACCAGGTCATCCATCGTGAGGGTGGTGAGATCAACGCATTGCTCGATTGCCGACACCACAGATATGTACCGCGGCGGCGCCGCGCGAAGGAAACGCATTACGACTGAGATATCTTCCAGCTTCTCACCTTGCGCGCGAATCCAGTTGACAATTGTGGCTACCCTCGAGGCAAAAGCGTTCAGCGTCTCATCTCCTTCCATCTCCAGGTTCTCGTACTTCTTCTGCAAGGTTTGTAGGGTCGCCTGTGACGCCTCGTGCCCAAGATTCAACGTCTTGAGTGTCTCCCACGCCGCCTTTGCGTAATCCTTCAAGATCAGGTGCTGCATCACGTCGCCCGGCACCACGAAGCCGATGGCCGTGAGTGTCTTCGGTCCTTGCGTACTTGCGCGCCCTTCTTGAACTTCTCGCCGCCGGGATCGACAGCCCCGGATGTCGTTGCCCTCCATGGCCCACTCCATCCATTTCGCTCACGTCATGTAGTTGCGCGATCATACCGCAGTACTGCGGCGACACCAATGCCAATGCACCCGCACCGAGTACTCGCCTTGATCCTTGCCGTCATGATCTCCGTTACTAGGAGATCCTCCGAGCTCGATACCAATTGTTGGCATAGCCCCAACGCCGAGTGCAGTCCGGCGTGACGACGGCAATATTCCGGCAAGTTGCGCGACGTATAAGAACCAGCTAACAACGATCGCAAGCTAGCTATCTAGCCGATCAAAGAACTAGCTCTCTCAACTCACGCGATGCGTCAGGAAAAACAATGTTGATGGCTATAGGGCCTCGGTCCATTGTTTGTATTGAATCTCGGTTGTCTTACAAGGCTACTATATGGGTGTATATATCGTGAGCATGACGTCAATCTGAATAGGTGTTGAATGGCCACTACCCTACTCGGAACACACACGCACACGACACCGTTCCGTGTCCTATCGGGATTACTATTCCTAACAGCCTCAACCCGCACCAGTGCGTCCCGTTCATGGAGAACCTGTTCAGCGCCGGCCAGGGTGCCAAGCTGGAGGCGCTGCCGTCGCCAAGACTCCTGCATACGCACATGCACTACTCCATGCTGCCTCCCTCGCTAGCCGACTGCTGCAAGATGGTCTACGTTTGCAGGGAGCCCAAGGACATGCTGGTTTCCATGTGGCACTTCCTCAAAAGCGCAGGATTCAACCTCTCCTTCCCCGATCTGTTGGAGCTGGCGTGCCATGGCCAGAACCCGTACGGCCCCATCTGGGACCACGTCCTGGGCTACTGGGCAGCAAGCACAGCCAGGCCAGAGAGGGTCATGTTCCTGAGGTACGAGGAGATGCTGGCTGATCCGGTCAGCACCGTCCGGCAGCTCGCCGGGTTTCTAGGCGTGCCCTTCACTGCGGCCGAAGAGGTGGCGGGGTCGCCGGTGGAGATCGCCGAGATGTGCAGCATCGACGCACTGAGAAGCCTCGACGCCAACAAGACGGGTACCAATGGGTTGTTTATCAAGTTCGGGCACCAAGCCTTCTTTAGGAAGGGGTTGTGGGGACTGGGTGAACCATATGACGCCAGAGATGGCCCGCCGCATCGACGCAATCGTCGAAGGCAAGCTCCGGGGATCAGGCCTCGCCTTCACGCCCGTTGGACCTCTCGCTTGACAAGAGCCGGATGATGAATCGTCCCTTGCTTGCTTGCATCTAGTTTCTGGTTCTATCCCGCTTCATTTATCATCAAGCATGAGTTGTAATAATTAAGTTCTTCTAGTTTTCATTCGGCCAATGCGTCTTGGTTTTCTGGATCCAGTCATTTTGTTGTTGGTGGTGTTGTTGTATAAACCAGTAACATGTTTTGGTTCATGTTGCAGCCAACGAGTCAAGTAGTGGCATCGATCTATACCATATTGCTCGTGAGACAGGTTTATGGCCGCTCTTTTTCTGCCCTGATTGTTAGGATCGGGTGATGCTTCAATTTATAAGATAATTTGTGCGTGGCCATAAGGATGAGTGTATATACTCCCTTCATTTTCAAATATAAGATATTTTACATTTATGAAGCCAATGTATCTGACACACATTTTAGTGGATAGTTCAATAGACATATTTTAGTATGTAGGTTCGAATGAATCTACACACTAAAAGTGTGTCTGAATATATTCTCTTTATAAATCTAAAATATCTTATAGTATAAACGGAAGGAGTACATGTTTGTGAGCATTGTAGAGGTATTGCCAAAAATCTGAAAAATACATGGCTAAACATCACCCAAAAATATCCTCCTCTCCACGTCGTGTTGGCTGTCGTCACATGACTGGCGTGGCCAGACTGGCGTCACTAGCCCACATGTTATTGTTGGCGCCATGGACAGAATGAACGTGGCGCTGGCGCCTGTGGTCGGGTATCAATGCACTATCAAGACAACCTAACCGAGTGCCACCAACATGTCACGGTGATAAACAACCAAGTAGGCATGTAGATGGACGTCCGTGTGTAGACATGAAAGTCTGTCCGTCTCATCAATTTCTTCTCTAATCTTTTCACGTATAGTCACTAAACCTTAACCAATATGTTCTAACGCTAACTACACGGGTTGTCGGCCACGTCCGGTGGAAAATAATTTTATGGGACCTGGTCCACGGATTTATATGTGTGGACCAACTTCTACAATTGACACATGGCATGTATGACAGTTTAGTTCTAAAAATAGACAACAAAATTCTGTAATTTTTCTCTCTACAGAACACATGTCAACACATGTCAATTGCTAGAGTTAGTCCACGCACAAAAATCCGTAAACCAGATCTCTTAGAATTTTTTTCCACGTCCTGCTGACAGGCAGACAACATCGCTACAACCAAGGGTTGAGTCGTTTCCCTAAAGAAAAAAGGCTTAAGTCGCTGATGCAGAAATATGGTGAAACCCTCTACCTACGGTGTCAGGAAGATACACCGTTGCCAGTGGCGGACCTTGCCCGGAGCGAGGTGTGGGTGTGGTGAAATATAAGCTTCGGGCTGATTTTTAAATATAAGATGTTTTAGCATTATGAATTAAATGTATTTAAACTTTATTTAGTATGTAGGTTTATAGGTTTAATAAAAGAAGTCTAGATACATTTTCTTCATAAAACTAAAATATCTTATATTTTAAAACGGAAGTAGTAGTCAAATACTTAATGGGCTGGGGGCGACGGCCCCTTTTGGCATCCACTAAGGTCCGCCGGTGACTGTTTCCAATAGCGGCGTCCTAGTTTCAACCCTCTCCGAGTTTTTAATGGAGTAATTATGTTATGTTACTCTCACTTTACTTTCTTATTTTTTTCTGACTTGCCTCCACAAAGTTAGGGCATTTTCACCAGGGCAACCCAAGCGGTCGACCGAAATGGTCTGTTTCTGTCCATTTGGATCGACCCGCGGCCGCTTTTAGGTCGGGATCCGGCTAGTCCAGCCAGTCGCGCCCAGTGGTACAACTCATTTGTTCGTTCCTGGCCAGCGCTGGCCAGAATTTTTATCTCTTTGCATATTTTAGCACAAAGTACATAGATAAATATACAATTTGGCAAGTAAATAAACTTGATTAGGTACAAATTAAATGTGCTTACATATGAATAGTTTACACTCACATGGTTCGATAACAACAAAATGTCATTCAAATTATAAGAAACAAATAAGGATTAAACATTTAGGTTTTCCGCATGAGCCCATATATGTTCTACCATATCTAGTTGAAGTCTATCATGGGTATGCCTATGACACAAATTTTTATGCACTTGAATGGAATCTTTCCAAGACTCTAGACCTGGCTCTAACTCAACTAACTGACCCTGAAAGTCTCATCCTTGGTTCAAGATGTCATCATCACGCTTGTCCTCGATGATCATGTTGTGTATGATCATACAAGCAATTGTAACACCGCGGTTCTGAAAAGACCGAGGCTTCTATGTGACATGCCAATCCCTGGATCGGTTCATTGGCCCACAATAGAATAAGATGAATAACATAGCAAAATATCCGTGTATCATGAATAACGAAGATCCAGAGTACCATTATTACAATAAAAGCTTAGCCCATGGCTAGCTCAAATTATTCAGGTAGCAACATAAATAAAGTAAATCCTCCATTCTTCAAATTGCCCACAAGTGAACAAGTGCCGAGTGGAGTACCGTGGCCTATATCGATTACTCAGAAACGGAATAACCTGCAACATGAAACGTAGCAGCCCCGAAGGGTCAATACATGGAATGCATGGCAAGTAGAGCTAGTAAAGGGGACAATAGTACTAACATCTACATGCATATTTGGCAAGTGGAGCTGTGTCTGGCTTGCATTTGCAAATACCTTTGTCCTACTTTCATAAACAGTTTTTGATTTTCTTTGAAAAGATCCCCATTAAGTTAACCCAACAATATTAAAATAATTGTGAAATTAGAATGAGCGAGAAACATGTCATGGAATCAATATCAAGCAACTCAGTTGTCCATAACCGGGGACACGGCTAATCGATTAGATTATACACCCTGCAGGGGTTAGTACACTTTACCTATGTGACTTGGCCAACCCAGCTCGTACCATCACTCTCATTTTGGATGATGATAGGGAGAAGTCCAAGAAGAGACTGTTCGGGAAGTAGCTCCCCAATCCCGACGCGCACTGGTCCAACCTACCAAAATTCTACATCTCTGGATACGCGGGTTCGAGTTACCACAACCTATTAAGTCCAACCAACCGCCCATTTCATTATTGGCACATGGTTGTATACGTAAGCTACCAAATAAAGAAGCCAATCAATTTCTCTCGATACCTGGGTGCCTTTCCGCAATGAAACCACCAAAAATTATCAATACCATCACACCCAGGAGATTCATTGATTAAGTTGTTTTAGTTTTCACAAACCAATACTTTTAGAAACAAGTCTCAGTGATGTAACCCAACCCTCGTTCAACATAGCATGGCTAAGCACATCTACCAACGGTTGTTCATCTACAAGGAAAGCCCTACCACATAATAGGACATAGCATAGCGATAATATCATCCTACACATGCGTCTACAAAATACACGACAATGCATAGAAAATAGTAGGACAATATCATGTACAAAATAGCATCTACTTGCCTTGGTTGTAGCGGTCGGAAGAACAATCCACACACGAGCAAGCGTTGCACTCGTCACAATCTACACGATACAATTGCAATCATAAACAAACAATCCACAAGCATATGCAACAAAGATGATGCATGAATGCATGCACGACAAGTGGATTGGTGCTACAGCTGCACCACATAATCCTATTCAATAAAGCTACTGATTGCATGCATGGAAAATAGTTTTAGCGCAAGGAAAACTATTATGCAAAATATAATACTCAAAACTAGAGCTAGAACCCAATTAATTCTCTACCGGTAGTATACTGTTTGTAAAATCTTGGGAAAATTCTACAGTATAGGCATTGCTATTTAGAAACAGTACCAATTGGAATTACTCAAAAAGGAATTATAAAACTCCCTGAATAAATAAAACACTGCAGAAAGCCACTAGACAGTTTCTGCAGAAGTTTTTACTGTAAGCATACCCTTTTAATTCACGATGAGATTCCCCTCGTTCTACTGAATCCAGGGACATATTATACGCAATTTTTGGAGTTACAGATCTTTTTCTACGAATTAATTACTCCAAAAAAGCCATTAACTCATTTGATTAAACTGTACTAAATCTTGCTGCAAAAGTGTGAAACAATGGTACAGTAAGATTCTACACGACTTACTGAATCTACACATATTTTATTTACAATTTTTGGCCCCTACGCAATTTACAAGTTTCTACAAAAATCTGCCAATTAAATCGATTAAAGAAAATACCCGATCAGCTATACATTGACCCACGTATCTTGGCGGCGATGGCGTTTGACTAGTCAGCGCCTGGGGCTGACCGTCATCCGATCTGGACCGTTGATCAGAGATCCAACGGCCACGAGAGATGGCGGCTGCGGACTCACCGGAGACGGCGAGCTCGGAACGGTGGCGGCGATCGACTCCGGCGACGGCGGTCCCTGTCGGAAGAAAGGCGGTCGGTAGCGGCCGGCGCGCGGCGGTGGCGTCTTTGGCCGGCGGCAGCGTGCAGCAGCGGCGGCGGGCGCTTACTGCGGCCAGCGGCGGAGGCGGTTCCCGAGGCGGCGGCGGCTGCGTGGGGAGAGAGAGGGCGTGGGTGGGGTCCGCGTCCTTTTGTGGGGGGCGCCCCACGCGGGGTCCTACCCGGACTCGGCCCCACCTGTGGGTGGGCCAGGGCGTGTGGCAGCGGCGGGCTATCCGCCGCGCGGGCGACGCGGTGCTGGCCGGCTGGGCCGGCGCGGCCCAGCAGGCTGGCGCCTTTTTTTTTGGTCCTTTTTCTTTTTTCCTTTTTCGCAAATAGTAAAACCTCCGTAACTTTTCCGTACGAGCTCCGAATCGGGCGATTTTTGTTCCTAAATTTTTGTAAAATCGAGGGGAACAACCTAGGGTCAAGGGTTGAGTGAAACCTCTAGGCTACAAGGGTGGACAACACAAGTCCTACTAAAACCTCCCGTAGGAGCCTCGTAGTAAAATAGAGTAGGGTTTAGAAATTAGTGTTTTGCCGAATCTTTTAAATCGATGGTTTTGCATGGAAGAGTATGATGCAATGGCATGAATGATATGCAGAACCAAATCTAAAATTTGGGATGTGACAAGACTAACCCCCTTAAGATGAATCTCGTCCCCGAGATTCGGCGCGGCTAGCAAATAGGTGTCGGTAGTCCTCTCGGATGTCATCCTCACGCTCCCAAGTGGATTCCTCTTCGGTGTGGTGGCTCCACTGTACCTTGCAAAACCTGATCATCTTGGTACGGGTAATCCTCTCCGATGTCTCCAGAATCTTGACCGGCTTCTCCTCATAGGTCAAGTCATTCTCAAGCTGAACCTCTTCTAGTGGCACAGTGTCTCTTAATGGTGTATCCACCATCTCCGGATGACACTTCTTCAGCTGTGACACGTGGAACACATTGTGAACAGCGGACAGAGCCTCTGGCAACTCCAACTGATAAGCAACTTCTCATTTGTGTGATAGTACCCGATATGGTCCAATAAACCGAGGTGCCAGCTTACCCTTAATCCCAAACCTCTTGATTCCACGAAGTGGCGACACTCTGAGGTATGCTCTATCACCTATCTCATACACCACTTCTTTACGCTTGGCGTCAGCGTAGCTCTTCTGCCTTGATTGTGCTACCTTCAGCCTGTCCCTAATCAAGGCGACCTTCTCCTCAGCATCCTTGATCAAATCAGGCCCAAACAACTGACGTTCTCCTACTCCATCCCATAGAAATGGTGTCCGACACCATTTCCCATATAGCACATCGAACGGTGACGTCTTGATGCTGGTTTGATAGCTGTTGTTGTAGGAAAACTCAGCATACGGCAAATTCTCATCCCAACTAGAACCATGAGCCAAAGTGCAAGCTCTCAGCATGTCTTCCAAAATCTGATTCACCCTCTCGGTCTGCCCATCAGTCTGTGGGTGAAACACTGTGCTAAACTCCAATCTAGTACCAAGTGACTCGTGCAGCTGGCGCCAGAAGTGTGAGGTAAATTGGGTACCTCTATCAGATACGATACTCTTGGGAACTCTGTGTAGGCACACAATTCTGTCCATGTAAATCTTGGCCAACCTTGCACTCGTGTAGGTCATCTTTACCGGTATAAAGTGGGCTACCTTAGTCAAATGGTCGACCACTACCCAAATGGAGTCGTATCCTGACCTGGTCCTGGGCAATCCTGTGATAAAATCCATACCCACTCTATCCCACTTCCAATCTGGCACGGGCAATGGCTGTAGCAATCCTGCTGGCTTCTGGTGTTCCGCCTTCACTCGGCTACATACATCACATAGGGCAATATGCTCCGCGATGTATCCCTTCATGTTGTTCCACCAGAATCTGTCCTTTAGGTCCATATACATCTTTGTATTGCCCGGATGTATGGAATACGGCGAGTCATGAGCTTCCTGCAGAATCAATTTCCTTATCTCCGGATCGTTGGAACGCAAACGATCTCCATACCACAAGGTTCCTTGCTCATCCTCGCGAATTCCTTGCTCGACCCTCCTTCATATTTTCTTTTACTTCATCTATCTCTTTATCTCCCACTTGAGCCTTCGATTACATCACCTAGCGTTGGTTGGACTTCCATCGTTGCCAAGTACCCTTGATACTACCTCGGTCTAAGGTCCTTGAACTGCTTGCACAAATCCTCAGGCAATTCACCAATTGTCAATCCATTGGCATAGACCTTCCGGCTCAGAGCATCTGCTACTACATTGGCCTTTCCTGGATGGTATTGTAGATTCATATCATAGTCCTTGATAAGCTCCAACCATCTCCTTTGTCTCATGTTTAGTTCCTTCTGCGTGAATATGTACTTCAGGCTCTTGTGGTCGGTGTACACATCACAGTGTTTTCGCATTAAGTAATGCCTCCATACCTTGAGTGCATGAACCACGGCCTAACTCCAAGTCGTGTGTGGGTAATTCGCTCATGGTGCTTGAGTTGTCATGAGGCATATGACACTACTCTCCCATCTTGCATCAGCACACACCCAAGTCCTTGTCGAGAGGCATCACAGTACACCTGGAAGTCTGAAGTGCAGTAAGCACTGAGCAGTAGCGGTCACTAGTCGACGCCTTGATTCAGCTGGCTTCACATACGTCTGACCATTCAAACTTCCTCTCCTTCTTCAGAAGTTCAGTCATCGGCTTAGCAATCTTGGAAAAGTTTTCAATGAACCTCCTGTAGTATCCAGCAAGTGTAGGGGTTCGTAGCATGGAAAACAAAATTTTTCTATCGCATACAAACAAACAAGCCAAGATCTATCTACTAGATTGTAGCAACGAGTCGATAGAGGAACTCACCCTCGAAGATTCCAAAGCGGTTAACGAGCGATTCTGTGGGTGATGTAGTCGTACACTTCCGATCTCAAGATCGCGTAGACGATCCTTCCGCGCTACGTTCCTGGCGCTTCCACGGTCGGTCACGTTGCGTTCGGCGAAGACCTTCCTCTCCTTGTTCCAGCGGCGGAGGTTGTAGCACTCTCCTCGCGATTCCGGCAACGGCGTGGTACCTAAGTAGAGGGAAATCCCAGGGCTTCGCCTTAAGCGAGTATGGTGGAGCTTATGAGAGAGGCTATTAGTGGTCTAGTAATTAGACACACCAATTAGAAGGCTCTAAAACAATTAGAAGGCTCTAAACCATGAGCTAAAGCAATTAGAAGCTCTAAACCAAAAGCGGCTCTAAACCGGAGGTAGAAGATAGGAACTTGTGTGTCTCTAGGAGGAGCCACCTCCTTTTATGGGAGGGGTCTTGGCCAGGAGGGAGGAGTCCCTCCCAACTCGGCCTAGGGCTGGGCCGGCTGGAGGAGTCCAACTCCTCCTCCAGGTTTGTTCCAACTCCGCTTGCTTGTTTCCCACAGTTTCCTGTTTCCCACAGTTTCCTGTTTTAGCCGTTTGACTTTCAAAATGCCAATTTGACTTTCATGTTTCTGGAACAGCAAGAACACTTAGTACATGATGCAATCATTCCAATATGTAATGACACATTCATGTACCCCTTCCCCCCCGGAGTGCCGGACAATCCGGAACCTTCTAGAACATTCCCGATGAAAACACCGGAATCATTCCCGAACTCGAGCAGGACTTTCCTTATATGAATCTTATTCTCCGGACCATTCCGGATCACCTCGTGATATCCGTATCCCATCCGAGACTCGAACAACATTCGGTCTCTTTCTCATAATACCATAACTACTCAAACAACGTCGAATCCTTAAGTGTGTCTCCCTACGGTTCGTGAATTATGCGGACATGATCGAGACACTTCTCCGAACAATAACCAATAGAGGAATCTGAAATTCATATGGCTCCCACATATTTCTCGATTACTTTGCGATCGAATGAACCACTTACATACGATACCAATTTCCCTTTGTCTCACGATATGTTACTTATCCGAGGTTATGATCGTCGGTATCTCTGCATACCTAGTTCAACCTCGTTCTTGATAAGTACTCTTTTCTCGTTCCGTGATATGTGATCCCTTGTGACCAAGTCACATGCTTGCAAGCTAATTGGATGACATTCCACCGAGAGGGCCCAGTATATCTATCCGTCATGAGGATGGACAAATCCCTCTTGATCCATGTGTTTCAACCAATACTTTCCGAACACTTAATGCCACCTTTATAGCCACCCGATTCACGGTGTGGTGTTTGATGTCATCAAAGCATCCATCCGGTAAAGGTGATATGCATGATCTCATGGTCGAAGGAATTAGGTTACTATGTATCGAAAGCATATAGCAATTGAACTATTGAAATGACTTGATCTTTATGCTACGCTTATCTATAGGAGTATGTCCATCACATCATTCTCCTAATGATATGATCCTGTTGTTAATAACATCTCTATGTTCATGATCGAAACCATGATCATATATTAACCAACAAGCTAGTTTAACAAGAGGCTTTACTAGGGACTCTTATTTTAGTTTACAAATCACACAAGTATTAATGTTTCCGGTTAATACAATTATAGCATGGTATGTAAACATTTATCATAAGTGTGAAGATATGATAATAACCACTTTATTATTGCCTCTTGGGCATATCTCCAACAGTCTCCCACTTGCACTAGAGTCAATAATCTAGTTTCAAACCTTTGTGTATTCAACACCTATGGCTTTACGGTGTATGTACACGATTGCTAGTGGTCAATCGATCTCCGGATCGACACTTCCAGTGTGTAATGTAATTGCATGTCTTTGCGTCTTCACGCATCACTCATTCTCTAATGAGATGGCTTTGTATAAATTTGGTCTTTCGGTGTGACCTTTAGTTCTTTGGGGTTAAATCATGTTGATAATATTTTCGCACAATATATCTTCATAGTATTATCCCACTGTGAACTACACCTAGTTTGATAACAAACTACTTGACACAAATGCCCTCTTTTGCTTGCTAAAATAGCAGTCATATACTTAGCCTTTTGTTGCGATTCATCACAATGTCTTAACTTTGGAACTCATCCAAATCCATTATGGAACTTACTTTCCATTATATTGTGCCACCCTTAATTTAGATTGAGATAAACTTAATTTGCACTTTGTGACAAAACTAGTATCAATGTAGTACTTCTACAATGAACTAACCATCTATTTGTCACTTCTACAAACAATATATTCTTAGTTCTTCCAAAAGATCATAAGAATATCCTTACTATTGTCCAATGATCATCTTATGAATCATTACGGTATATGCTCATAACATTTAGAGCATAGGACATATCTGGATTTGTACACATCACAAGCATGATTGATATAAATACTCTTTGTGATCAAGTATCAATCTATACTTGAATTTTGTTTCACTTGCCAAATGTCAATACACTTGAATATATCATCAACATTGAACTTGTTCAATCCTTTACATCTTGACAAGAACATCTCTTATAGTTTCTATATTGAACTCATTCAATATCTTGTCTTATGTACTTACAGCACAACCATATTAGCGTCTATTGATGCCAACTATTTGGGTTTTGCCTAAGTCTTTCATCGGATGAAATTCTTAATATGTGTTAATAAAAGATACATTATTTCCAATCAACAATATGTCTTCCACATAATGTATTAGAAACATGTCTTAGCTCCCACTTAATTTCTTGCAAATGCAAGCATCTTCATTGTCTCTAATGAACTTTTAAACTCCTTTAACAGTTTCATCATAGTGAAGATTCCAACTCATGATGCTCACTTTAACCATTGAAGTTTGCATATGCTTTTAGCATCCTTTGAATTAACAAAACCCTATGGACCGTGTTATGCACATGTCCTAGGTAACGATTCTATTAGAAGAACTTGTTTTGTTTATTCAACTACCATATAACAAATTATATGTAGTGGTTGCTACATTAATCCGTCTAGACTAAATATCACTATGAGATCAAATCTTGTCATAGTCAACCTTTGAACATTGTTGTGAACTCTTTCCCAACATGTCGACTATTTCATAGATGTGAAACATCCATGTCTATTTCTTTATAGATCCGCACAACTATAAGGTCTTACACCTTTCTCGAGGGTCCTTCAAGTTCAAAACTTGATTTTCTCGTATGGAACTATCACGGATTTTATGGCTTCAAGCCATTTACTTGAGTCAGGGCCCATCATCGCTTCTTTGCATGTAGTCGGTTCATTATTCTCAAATAATGATTCAACCCTCAAATCTTGGTATTTGATTGTTTATCCGACCTACTTGTTTCAATAGGAACTTGGATCTCCGTGGCCACAACCTTTGAGGTACGTGAGCCATGAGCTTTGTTGCTGCCTCCGGAACACTTTTCGGTGCTGCGCAACTCTGCACATATAGCTAAGGTTCTTTTAACCTTATCAAAATTCTATTGTCCTCCTACTTAACTTTTCACGAAAAATTCCTTCTCAAAGAAACTTGACGTTTTAAGTGACAAACACTTTTGTCTCCGATGTTATGGAGGATTACTTTATCAGTTATTCAAAATAACATACAAAGACAGGTTCATCCGACTTTGGTTGCACACATCTTTCTTATGCATAGCATACCAATGTTTAAGAAAGGACAACTTGGGTTTTATCCCAAACCATAACCTTATATGGTGTCATTTCAACGGATTATGATGAAGCTCTTTTCAGTGGAAAAACGGTAATCACTAAAGCTTTTAATCTTTAAAATATAATGGCAGTTTTATGAATTACACCTTCGATCTTACCATGTCAAACAAGGTTTAATTACATATCTCGAACACTCCATACTCTTATGGTGTTTCGGGAAAATGCAAATCCACGGAACGATTCCTTTAAATCTTAGATATTATGCTAAACTTGTAACTCAAATATCTTCCTTTATGATCTTATCATAAACTATTTATATTCTTGTTACAATGATTTTGTACTTCATCTTGAAAGTCCTTGAACTTTTCAAATGTTTCACACTTCATCCTTATTAAGTAAATATTCATATATTCACTCAAATTTTTGGAGAAAGCACATGAAGTTGAAATCCATCGCTCTTGACTATACATAATGGACTTCATACAACAATATGTACAAGTTCCAATAAGCTAGTCTATCGTTCCCTTTTGGCCTATGAACGAAGTTTTAATTATCTCTAGGAAAGTTTCACAAGCGTCATTTGATCAAAATCAAATAGACTCCAAAATTCCATCCATATGGATTTTCTTCATGTTTTCTTTCCAATATAATTTAAACGGCGATGTCACTTCCTAAGTAATCTTTCAATCAATTTGTCTTTCGACATCTTTAGCACTAGTTTTATGGATGTGATATCTCCAACGAGATTTGCAAATCATCCATCTTTTATAGATTACGGCAATTATTTGAACAACCCTTTTGTTCTCATAATACCTGATAAAACAAATCTTGAAGGCAAGCTTTGATGTTTTAACGAGCAACACAATAACCCTTTATTTTGTTCTCGATGAACATCATCACATATTCTTTTGCTAGTTACTTAGGCCACTGTAGTTCATGAATTCTGTTGTTTTGTATGACGATTCATACCAACAAATTCAGTATCAAATACTTAAGAACCACATTGTTTTAATAAGCAAAGAATATAGCCATAACATGTATATCATCTATATACTTAAATTGAACAATTCTAATCTTTTCTTTTCTGCCATATATTTATGAGATTCTCTTTCAGTATTTCCTTTTCTGTTTGAAAGAATCTATCACTATCAATAGTGGAGTCATACATATGACACATAGTCCAAAGCGTGTATAGTTAAATACCAATGTCTTTGGACTTGCACCTTTAGTAGATCACCATCATCAAATGTTTGGTGTTCTTTCAAATTCCTTTATTTAGTAATCTCTTGGTGTAGTAAACATTTTACCTACATCAAATATTCATCCTTATCATGGAATCGTCCATGATCAAACTACTTTAGCTTGTAACGGTGAATCGCAGTATAATGTTGCTCTCCAAAACCTTTTGGAGGATTAGGACAACTAGTGTCTCCAACCTTTTGCAAATTCTCATCAAATATGAGAACATGACTTTTGCCATATTATACTCTATCATGTTGCAACCAAAACTTTGTTTGAGATATCACAATATCTTCCACATCATGGTTTCAAACAACTCTTTCAGATCCTAGATAACCTTGATATTAAGAGAATCCTTTGAATATCAAGAATCGTGGAGACAAACATGATACTTCTATACTAAAATTGGACTTGTTGCTCTTGTTTTAATACCAATTATTAAATTTCATGGAGTAACGGAACTTCTTGAAAGTTTGCAAGATGACTTTTAAACTTTAGATTAACACTTCAAAACAATACGATACCAGTTCGTAAAGTAACTAACCAGAATTCTATAGCTCTATCATCTCAATTATAACTAAGCGCAAGGTGGTAAACGGATGCCAATGACTACAACAACTATGCAAATTCACTTTGATTTAGTTTATGATAAATTGAGTTCTAATTAATAATTAAATTAATCTAGGTGAACTCCCACTCAAAACAATATCCCTCACATTGTTTTAGTGATCACACGAACCAAATCCACCACATCAAAACCGATCATCACGAGAGTTGATGTAGCTTCAATGGCGAACAATCAACATGTTCATCATATCTACTATATGACTCATGCTCTACCTTTCGGTAATCCGTGTTCCTGAGGCCATGTCTGTACATGCTAGGCTCGTCAAGATCAAACCTTAGTTTCCGCATGAGCAAATCTGGCTTGCTCACGTTGTATACACTTGCAGAATCTAACACACCCGATCATCACGTGGTGCTTCGAAACAACAAGCTTTAGCAACGGTGCTAACTAAGGGTGAACACTTTAAGACTTGAAATTCATGTGCATGAGGGATCATCTTATAATGCTACCGTCGTCTACTAAGCAATACAAGATGCATAAAGGATTAACATCACATGCAATTCATAATATGTGATATGATATGGCCTTTCTTCTTTGTGCTTCCGATCTCCATCTTCAAGCACGAACATGATCTCCATCATCACCAGCATTGCATCAAGGTCAATGACGCCTCTCCATGGTTGTCGTCCACCGGCTTCAACTATTACAACTACTTTGAATAGACACGCGGGTCTTAACATAAATTAAAGACAACCATATGTCTCACCGGTTTGCCAACTTACAATAAGGAACATTGCATACATCATATATAATCACAATCATGGCCATATCACATCACAGCACACCCCTGCAAAACAAAGTTAGACGCCTCTACTTTCTTTGCATGTTTTACGTGGTTTGGGGCTTTCAATAAGTGTCGTTCTAACTTACGAACAAGAACCACAACATTGATACTAGTATTGTCAATTACCCGTTGTAAATTGGATCTTAACTATGCTAGGAAAGCAGCACCATAAAGCCACTTATGCAATACAAGTTGCATGTCAAGCGTGGAGCAAGTCTCATGAATGATGTCATGTAAGGTTAGCCCGGGCCGCTTCATCCCAACATACCGCAAGATACAAAGTACACAAGAAGCAATCGACAATAAAAGCATCAACGCCCACAATGACCATTGTGTTCTACTCGTCTGTGATCTACATATAGACACGGCTCTAATACCACTGTAGGGGTTCGTAGCATGGAAAACAAAATTTTTCTATCGCATACAAACAAACAAGCCAATATCTATCTACTAGATTGTAGCAACGAGTCGATAGAGGAACTCACCCTCGAAGATTCCAAAGCGGTTAACGAGAGCAGATTCTCGTGGGTGATGTAGTCGTACACTTCCGATCTCAAGATCGCGTGAGCGATCCTTCCGGCTGCATTCCGGGCGCTTCAGATCGGTCACACGTTAAATACTCGGCGAAGACCTTCCTCTCCTTGTTCCAGGCAGCGGAGGTTGTAGCACTCTCCTCGCGATTCCGGCAAGAGCGTGTGGTACCGGAAGTAGAGGGAAATCCGAGGCTTCGCCTTAAGCGGTGCGGTATGGTGGAGCTTATGAGAGGCTATTAGTGGTCTAGTAATTAGACACACCAATTAGAAGGCTCTAAACCAATTAGAAGGCTCTAAACCGCAGCTAAAGCAATTAGAAGCTCTAAACCAAAGCGGCTCTAAACCGGAGGTAGAAGATAGGAACTTGTGTGTCTCTAGGAGGAGCCCCCTCCTTTTATGGGAGGGGTCTTGGCCGCCAGGAGGGAGGAGTCCCTCCCAACTCGGCCTAGGGCTGGCGCCGGCTGGAGAGTCCAACTCCTCCTCCAGGTTGGTTCCAACTCCTCTTGCTTGTTTCCCACAGTTTCTGTTTCCACAGTTTCTGTTTTAGCCGTTTGACTTTCAAACCGCCAATTTGACTTTCATGTTTTTGGAACAGCAAGAACACTTAGTACATGATGCAATCATTCCAATATGTAATGACACATTCATGTACCCCTTCCCCAGTCTTGGACAATCCGGAACCTTCCAGAACATTCCCGATGAAAACACCGGAATCATTCCCGAACTCCGAAACGGGACTTTCCTTATATGAATCTTATTCTCCGGACCATTCCAGATCACCTCGTGATATCCCGTATCCCATCCGAGACTCCGAACAACATTCGTTATCTTTCTCATAATACCATAACTACTCAAAACAACGTTGAATCCTTAAGTGTGTCTCCCTACGGTTCGTGAATTATGCGGACATGATCGAGACACTTCTCTGAATCAATAACCAATAGAGGAATCTGGAAATTCATATGGCTCCCACATATTTCTACGATTACTTTGCGATCGAATGAACCACTTACATACGATACCAATTTCCCTTTGTCTCATGATAGTTTACTTATCCGAGGTTATGATCGGTATCTCTCATACCTAGTTCAACCTCGTTCTTGATAAGTACTCTTTTCTCGTTCGTGATATGTGATCCCTTGTGACCAAGTCACATGCTTGCAAGCTAATTGGATGACATTCCACCGAGGGCCCAGAGTATATCTATCCGTCATGAGGATGGACAAATCCACTCTTGATCCATGTGTTTCAACCAATACTTTCCGAACACTTAATGCCACCTTTATAGCCACACCCGATTACGGTGTGGTGTTTGATGTCATCAAAGCATCCATCCGGTAAAGGTGATATGCATGATCTCATGGTCGAAGGAATTAGGTTACTATGTATCAGAAAGCATATAGCAATTGAACTATTGAAATGACTTGATCTTTATGCTACGCTTATCTATAGGAGTATGTCCATCACATCATTCTCCTAATGATATGATCCTGTTGTTAATAACATCTCTATGTTCATGATCGAAACCATGATCATATATTAACCAACAAGCTAGTTTAACAAGAGGCTTTACTAGGGACTCTTATTTTAGTTTACAAATCACACAAGTATTAGTGTTTCCGGTTAATACAATTATAGCATTGTATGTAAACATTTATCATAAGTGTGAAGATATGATAATAACCACTTTATTATTGCCTCTTGGGCATATCTCCAACAGTCTCCACTTGCACTAGAGTCAATAATCTAGTTTCAAACCTTTGTGTATTCAACACCTATGGCTTTACGGTGTATGTACCGATTGCTAGTGGTCAACTGATCTCGGATCGACACTTCCGTGTCCGTGTGTAATTGCATGTCTTTGCGTCTTCACGCATCACTCATTCTCTAATGAGATGGCTTTGTATAAATTTGGTCTTTGTGTGACCTTTAGTTCTTTGGGGTTAAATCATGTTGATAATATTTTCGCACAATATATCTTCATAGTATTATCCCACGTGAACTACACCTAGTTTGATAACAAACTACTTGACACAAATGCCCTCTTTGCTTGCTAAAATAGCAGTCATATACTTAGCCTTTTGTTGCAAGATTCTGTCACAATGTCTTAACTTTGGAACTCATCCAAATCCATTATGGAACTTACTTTCCATTATATTGTGCCACCCTTAATTTAGATTGAGATAAACTTAATTTGCACTTTGTGACAAAACTAGTATCAATGTAGTACTTCTACAATGAACTAACCATCTATTTGTCACTTCTACAAACAATATATTCTTAGTTCTTCCAAAAGATCATAAGAATATCCTTACTATTGTCCAATGATCATCTTATGAATCATTCTGGTATATGCTCATAACATTTAGAGCATAGGACATATCTGGATTTGTACACATCACAGCATGATTGATATAAATACTCTTTGTGATCAAGTATCAATCTATACTTGAATTTTGTTTCACTTGCCAAATGTCAATACACTTGAATATATCATCAACATTGAACTTGTTCAATCCTTTCTGTGCGACAAGAACATCTCTTATAGTTTCTATATTGAACTCATTCAATATCTTGTCTTATGTACTTCTGGCACAACCATATTAGCGTCTATTGATGCCAAATATTTGGGTTTTGCCTAAGTCTTTCATCAGGATGAAATTCTTAATATGTGTTAATAAAAGATACATTATTTCCAATCAACAATATGTCTTCCACATAATGTATTAGAAACATGTCTTAGCGCTCCCACTTAATTTCTTGCAAATGCAAGCATCTTCATTGTCTCTAATGAACTTTTAAACTCCTTTAACAGTTTCATCATAGTGAAGATTCCAACTCCGTGATGCTCACTTTAACCATTGAAGTTTGCATATGCTTTTAGCATCCTTTGAATTAACAAAACCCTATGGACCGTGTTATGCACATGTCCTAGGTAACGATTCTATTAGAAGAACTTGTTTTGTTTATTCAACTACCATATAACAAATTATATGTAGTGGTTGCTACATTAATCCGTCTAGACTAAATATCACTATGATGATCAAATCTTGTCATAGTCAACCTTTGAACATTGTTGTGAACTCTTTCCCAACATGTCGACTATTTCATAGATGTGAAACATCCATGTCTATTTCTTTATAGATCCGGACACAACTATAAGGTCTTACACCTTTCGAGGGTCCTTCAAGTTCAAAACTTGATTTTCTCGTGTATGGAACTATCACGGATTTTATGGCTTCAAGCCATTTTACTGGTCGGGGCCCATCATCGCTTCTTTGCATGTAGTCGGTTCATTATTCTCAAATAATGATTCAACCCTCAAATCTTGGTATTTGATTGTTTATCCGACCTACTTGTTTCAATAGGAACTTGGATCCGTGGCCACAACCTTTGAGTCGTGAGCCATGAGCTTTGTTCTTGCCTCCGGAACACTTTTCGGTCTTTGCAACTCTGCACATATAGCTAAGGTTCTTTTAACCTTATCAAAATTCTATTGTCCTCCTACTTAACTTTTCACGAAAATTCCTTCTCAAAGAAACTTGACGTTTTAAGTGACAAACACTTTTGTCTCCGATGTTATGGAGGATTACTTTATCAGTTATTCAAAATAACATACAAAGACAGGTTCATCCGACTTTGGTTGCACACATCTTTCTTATGCATAGCATACCAATGTTTAAGAAAGGACAACTTGGGTTTTATCCTAAACCATAACCTTATATGGTGTCATTTCAACGGATTATGATGAAGCTCTTTTCAGTGGAAAAACGGTAATCACTAAAGCTTTTAATCTTTAAAATATAATGGCAGTTTTATGAATTACACCTTCGATCTTACCATGTCAAACAAGGTTTAATTACATATCTCGAACACTCCATACTCTTATGGTGTTTCGGGAAAATGCAAATCCACGGAACGATTCCTTTAAATCTTAGATATTATGCTAAACTTGTAACTCAAATATCTTCCTTTATGATCTTATCATAAACTATTTATATTCTTGTTACAATGATTTTGTACTTCATCTTGAAAGTCCTTGAACTTTTCAAATGTTTCACACTTCATCCTTATTAAGTAAATATTCATATATTCACTCAAATTTTCGGAGAAAGCACATGAAGTTGAAATCCATCGCTCTTGACTATACATAATGGACTTCATACAACAATATGTACAAGTTCCAATAAGCTAGTCTATCGTTCCTTTTGGCCTATGAGCGAAGTTTTAATTATCTCTAGCAAAGTTTCTGGCGTCATTTGATCAAAATCAAATAGACTCCAAAATTCCATCCATATGGATTTTCTTCATGTTTTCTTTCAATATAATTTAAACGGCGATGTCACTTCCTAAGTAATCTTTCAATCAATTTGTCTTTCGACATCTTTAGCACTAGTTTTATGGATGTGATATCTCCAACGAGATTTGCAAATCATCCATCTTTTATAGATTACGGCAATTATTTGAACAACCCTTTTGTTCTCATAATACCTGATAAAACAAATCTTGAAGGCAAGCTTTGATGTTTTAACGAGCAACACAATAACCCTTTATTTTGTTCTCGATGAACATCATCACATATTCTTTTGCTAGTTACTTAGGCCACTGTAGTTCATGAATTCTGTTGTTTTGTATGACGATTCATACCAACAAATTCAGTATCAAATACTTAAGAACCACATTGTTTTAATAAGCAAAGAATATAGCCATAACATGTATATCATCTATATACTTAAATTGAACAATTCTAATCTTTTCTTTTCTGCCATATATTTATGAGATTCTCTTTCAGTATTTCCTTTTCTGTTTGAAAGAATCTATCACTATCAATAGTGGAGTCATACATATGACACATAGTCCAAAGCGTGTATAGTTAAATACCAATGTCTTTGGACTTGCACCTTGAAGTAGATCACCATCATCAAATGTTTGGTGTTCTTTCAAATTCCTTTATTTAGTAATCTCTTGGTGTAGTAAACATTTTACCTACATCAAATATTCATCCTTATCATGGAATCGTCCATGATCAAACTACTTTTAGCTTGTAACGGTGAATCGCAAGTATAATGTTGCTCTCCAAAACCTTTTGGAGGATTAGGACAACTAGTGTCTCCAACCTTTTTGCAAATTCTCATCAAATATGAGAACATGACTTTTGCCATATTATACTCTATCATGTTGCAACCAAAACTTTGTTTCAGATATCACAATATCTTCCACACATCATGGTTTAAAACAACTCTTTCAGATCCTAGATAACCTTGATATTAAGAGAATCCTTTGAATATCAAGAATCGTGGAGACAAACATGATACTTATATACTAACATTGGAATTGTTACTCTTGTTTTAATACCAATTATTAAATTTCATGGAGTAGGAACTTCTTGAAAGTTTGCAATAGGACTTTTAAACTTTAGATTAACACTTCAAAACAATACGATACCAGTTGTAAAGTAACTAACCAGAATTCTATAGCTCTATCATCTCAATTATAACTAAGCGCAAGGTGGTAAGCGGATGCCAATGACTACAACAACTATGCAAATTCACTTTGATTTAGTTTATGATAAATTGAGTTCTAATTAATAATTAAATTAATCTAGGTGAACTCCCACTCAAAACAATATCCCTCACATTGTTTTAGTGATCACGAACCAAATCCACCACATCAAAACCGATCATCACGAGAGTTGATGTAGCTTCAATGGCGAACAATCAACATGTTCATCATATCTACTATATGACTCATGCTCTACCTTTCGGTAATCCGTGTTCACGAGGCCATGTCCGTACATGCTAGGCTCGTCAAGATCAAACCTTAGTTTCGCATGAGCAAATCTGGCTTGCTCACGTTGTATACACTTGCAGAATCTAACACACCCGATCATCACGTGGTGCTTGAAACAACAAGCTTTAGCAACGGTGCTAACTAAGGGTGAACACTTTAAGACTTGAAATTCATGTGCATGAGGGATCATCTTATAATGCTACCGTCTACTAAGCAATACAAGATGCATAAAGGATTAACATCACATGCAATTCATAATATGTGATATGATATGGCCTTTCTTCTTTGTGCTTCCGATCTCCATCTTCCGGACGAACATGATCTCCATCATCACCGACATTGCATCAAGGTCAATGACGCCTCTCCATGGTTGTCATCCACGGCTTCAACTATTACAACTACTTTGAATAGACACGGGTCTTAACATAAATTAAAGACAACCATATGGCTCCTGCGGTTGCCAACTTACAATAAGGAACATTGCATACATCATATATAATCACAATCATGGCCATATCACATCACAAGACACCCGCAAAACAAAGTTAGACGCCTCTACTTTCTTTGCATGTTTTACGTGGTTTGGGGCTTTCAATAAGTGTCGTTCTAACTTACGAACAAGAACCACAACATTGATACTAGTATTGTCAATCACCCGTTGTAAATTGGATCTTAACTATGCTAGGAGAAAGCAGCACCCATAAAGCCACTTATGCAATACAAGTTGCATGTCAAGCGTGGAGCAAGTCTCATGAACGATGTCATGTAAGGTTAGCCCGGCCGCTTCATCCCAACATACCGCAAGATACAAAGTACACAAGAAGCAATCGACAATAAAAGCATCAACGCCCAATGACCATTGTGTTCTACTCGTCTGATCTACATATAGACACGGCTCGATACCCTTTGTAGGGGTTCGTAGCATGGAAAACAAAATTTTCTATCGCATACAAACAAACAAGCCAATATCTATCTACTAGATTGTAGCAACGAGTCGATAGAGGAACTCACCCTCGAAGATTCCAAAGCGGGGAACGAGGGCAGATTCTCGTGGGTGATGTAGTCGTACACTTCCGATCTCAAGATCGCGTGACGATCCTTCCCAGGCTGCATTCCGCAGCGCTTCCATGATCGGTCACACGTTCGGTACTCGGCGAAGACCTTCCTCTCCCTTGTTCCAGGCAGCGGAGGTTGTAGCACTCTCCTCGCGATTCCGTGACGACAGCGTGGTACCGAAGTAGAGGGAAATCCAGGCCGCCTTAAGCCGGTGCGAGTATGGTGGAGCTTATGAGAGAGGCTATTAGTGGTCTAGTAATTAGACACACCAATTAGAAGGCTCTAAACCAATTAGAAGGCTCTAAACCCATGAGCTAAAGCAATTAGAAGCTCTAAACCAAAGCGGCTCTAAACCGGAGGTAGAAGATAGGAACTTGTGTGTCTCTAGGGAGCCCTGCCTCCTTTTATGGGAGGGGGTCTTGGCGCCAGGAGGAGGAGTCCCTCCCCAACTCGCCTAGGGCTGGGCGCGGCTGGAGGAGTCCAACTCCTCCTCCCGGGTTGGTTCCAACTCCTCTTGCTTGTTTCCCACAGTTTCCTGTTTCCCACAGTTTCCTGTTTTAGCCGTTTGACTTTCAAACTGCCAATTTGACTTTCATGGTTTTGGAACAGCAAGAACACTTAGTACATGATGCAATCATTCCAATATGTAATGACACATTCATGTACCCCTTCCCCAGTCTTGGGACAATCCGAACCTTCTAGAACATTCCGATGAAAACACGGAATCATTCCCGAACTCAAACGGACTTTCCTTATATGAATCTTATTCTCCGGACCATTCCGGATCACCTCGTGATATCCGGATCCCATCCGAGACTCGAACAACATTCGGTCTCTTTCTCATAATACCATAACTACTCAAACAACGTCGAATCCTTAAGTGTGTCTCCCTACGGTTCGTGAATTATGCGGACATGATCGAGACACTTCTCCGAACAATAACCAATAGAGGAATCTGGAAATTCATATGGCTCCCACATATTTCTCGATTACTTTGCGATCGAATGAACCACTTACATACGATACCAATTTCCCTTTGTCTCACGATATGTTACTTATCCGAGGTTATGATCGCTTGGTATCTCTGCATACCTAGTTCAACCGTTCTTGATAAGTACTCTTTTCTCGTTCGTGATATGTGATCCCTTGTGACCAAGTCACATGCTTGCAAGATAATTGGATGACATTCCACCGAGAGGGCCCAGAGTATATCTATCCGTCATGAGGATGGACAAATCCCACTCTTGATCCATGTGTTTCAACCAATACTTTCCGAACACTTAATGCCACCTTTATAGCCACCCAGTTACGGTGTGGTGTTTGATGTCATCAAAGCATCCATCCGGTAAAGGTGATATGCACGATCTCATGGTCGAAGGAATTAGGTTACTATGTATCAGAAAGCATATAGCAATTGAACTATTGAAATGACTTGATCTTTATGCTACGCTTATCTATAGGAGTATGTCCATCACATCATTCTCCTAATGATATGATCCTGTTGTTAATAACATCTCTATGTTCATGATCAGGAAACCATGATCATATATTAACCAACAAGCTAGTTTAACAAGAGGCTTTACTAGGGACTCTTATTTTAGTTTACAAATCACACAAGTATTAATGTTTCCGGTTAATACAATTATATCATGGTATGTAAACATTTATCATAAGTGTGAAGATATGATAATAACCACTTTATTATTGCCTCTTGGGCATATCTCCAACAGCAAGTCCCAAAAAGCTTCGAATCTCTCCTGCATTCTTGGGCGCTTCCCATTCTGTCACTGCAGTCACTTTGCTTGGATCCACAGCGACTCCTTCTCCTGACACTACCTGTCCAAGAAATCCAACAGTGTTAAGCCAGAATTCACACTTGCTGAATTTGGCATACAGCTTGTGTTCCCTCAGCTTCTCCAAAATCAGTCGCAGATATTTCTCATGCTCAGCATTATCCTTGGAATATATCAGTATGTCATCAATAAACACCACCACGAACTTGTCCAAGTACTCCATAAATACCTTGTTCATCATGGTCATGAAATATGCCGGGGCATTCGTTAGTCCAAAAGACATAACCGTATACTCATATAAACCATACCTAGTGGTGAAGGCGGTTTTTGGTATGTCCTCCTCCTGGATCTTCAATTGGAAGTAGCCTGATCGCAGATCAATCTTGCTGAACACCTTCGCTCCTTCCAGTTGATCAAACAAATCATTTATGTTCGGCAGGGGGTATTTGTTCTTGATAGTTACTTCATTCAGCGAGCGATAGTCCACCACTAATCTCTTGCTGCTATCTTTCTTCTCCACAAACAGAATAGGTGCTCCCCATGACGACGAACTAGGCTGAATGAATCCTTTGTCCAACTGCTCCTTCAGCTGCTTCTTTAATTCCTTCAGCTCATCCACATCCATCTTATATGGTCTCTTTGCAATAGGTCTTGTTCCAGGCATCAGGTCGATAAGAAACTCCACTTCCCTGTCAGGTGGCATCCCTGGAAGCTCTTCCGGAAACACGTCGGGGTAATCCTTAATCACAGGCACAGTATCCATGCTAACCCCCTTAAGAGAATTCATCTTACACCTTCCCGGTCGCACTGCCGACTTGAACCTAATTCTCTTACCATCTGGGGTTTTAAGTGAAACAGCTCGCTGTGCACAATCTATGTGTCCCTCATGCATAGACATCCAATCCATACCCAGTATAACATCCAACCCTTGTGATTCCAACACTACTAGATGTGCAATGAAGTTGTGTGTACCAATCCTCACAGTCAAGCCGGCATCCCAGCTAGCTATCATATCTCCTCCAGGTGAACTCACTCTAATAGACCCTTTCATAGACTCAGTAGGTAACTTATACTTATCCACAAATGCCCTTGATATGAATGAATGAGATGCACCAGTATCGAAAAGTATGAAAGCTGGGTGAGTGTTGATTGGGAACTTACCAATCACAAGGTCAGGCTCATCTGGAATCTCCTCCACATTCATGTGGTTCACCGTGGCCTTCTCGCTGTTGGTTGGCTTCAGTCCTTTCCTCTCCGTACAGTTGTCAGCATAGTGTCCCTTCTGTTTACACTTGAAGCATGTCACCTCACTCAGATCCTTCTTCACAAAGCTGCGATCACGGTTGCGGTCATGTCCACCGTGTCCTCCAGAGTGGTGAGAGTGTCCTCCCTTGTGGTTGTGGTGGTTGCTCCTATGGTTGTCATGACGATGCCCATCGCCTCCATGGTGGTGGCGGTCATGGCTCCCATGGTCACTCCCTCCATGCTTGGAGTATCCATCATATGAAGTGCGAGACTTGTGGTGTGAACCAGAGTGGTGATTATTGCTCTTTCTCTTGCGGTTCTCCACCTGTTTGTGCTTCCCTTCCAAGATCCTGGCCTTGCCCATAAGCTCCTGGAAAGTGGGGCAGTAAACCACCAGTAGCTGCACTGAAAGCTCATCACTGAGGCCATCCAGGAATCTCTCCCTCCTTTTTGCATCAGTGTCAACATCCTCAGGTGCATAACGGGACAGGTTGTTGAACTCCTCAATGTACTCAGCCACGGTGCGGTTGGTTTGGCGCAAGTTGCGGAACTCCTTCCTCTTCAGGCTCAGAACTCCTGAAGACACGTGGTTGGTCCTGAAACCTTCCTCAAACATTGCCCAAGTCACGGTGTCCAGCGGGTGGGTGATCTGAAATGTGTCCCACCAAGAAGCGGCTGGTCCCTCCAGTAGGTGAGCGGCAAACCTCACCTTCTCAGCATCAGTGCATCCAACAGTTACCAGATCCTTGTTGACTGAACGCAACCAGTCGAGAGCAACCATTGGTTCCGTTGCAGTAGAGAACTTAGTTGGCCTTAGCCTCAGAAATCTGGTGAGAGCATGTCCCTGAGGCTGGTTGTTCCCATTGTTGTTGTTGTTCTGAGCTTCCATGAACTGGGTCATAACTTGGGTCAGCTGTTCCTGAGCTGCCATGAGCTGCTCCAACTCAGTGGGTTGACGGCGGGGAGGCATCTGCGGTTCAGCACAGGTAAGTTTAGAGAGAATCAACTACGATAATAGGATTCTACCCATGCATTATGATCAAACAACAACAAGCAATGGCAGACAATCACAAGCAAGCAACACATCAACAAACCAGTGATCCAGCAACATCCCAGGGGTTATCCTAGCAGTATATACCTACTGAAATAGTTTTACAAGAGTTGGCAATGGTTAACTAAACAGTTGATCAACTAAGCAACAAAAGCAGCAATCTTTCAGAATAGTTCAGCAGCGTTCACGGATTTTTCTACCTGACTTAGACTCGTCAGAAAATTTAGATGATTTTTTCACATACAGTACAGAGAGTTTCGCATCAGCCCAATTTTTTTCAGATTTTTCCCAGTTACCAGAAAAATATGAAAAATCGTACAGTACTGCTGTATCAGCAGAAAACTACAGCGAAAATAACACAGATGTTAACCAAACTTGCCATAACTCTTTCATATAATTCGCACAAATAATTCCTGGGATATTGGAGTACACAAATAAGCAACTAAACACTCTTAAACTAATAGCAACTAAGTTTCACATCGATCGAGGCTAATCCTAACGATTTTACCTAACGAGGACTAATTGGTGGACTTCTATCTACTTCTTGAAGAGGTTGCGGTAGGTCCTTGCACTCATGCGTTGGCGCTTCGGTCCACGGTTCAACCATGGCGGCGGAGTGTACACTTCTCCTGAATCATCACTTGATATCTCAAACTCCACCTCTTCTGGATCCTCCTCTTCTTCTCCACTCTCTGCTGCGACTGCAACAGCTTCATCTCCTCCACCATCATCGTCTCCATCATCCTCGTCCTCATCATCATCATCATTCCCACTGTCATCATCATCCCCATTGTTGCCATCATCTCCATTGTCATCATCAGAGGGTGGATTCAGCTATGCTTGGAGAGCGGCAATCTGGGCTGTCATAGCTTCAATAGTTTGGTCCCTTTCCTGGACGGTCCCTTGCAACTGTTGTATGTTCTGGGTGTTCTCCTGCACCGTACCATGAAGATGAGCTATGGTTTCATCTCTGGCTATCAAGGCATTCTCCAGAACTCCCACAACTTCATGCAGGGTGTCAATCTCCTGTCCTTGGACCACCATACCATTGCTAGCAAAATTTGCAATCTCCTTTATCATCATCACTTTCTCAGCCAGAGCTCCATTCTCCCTTTCCATGTCCTCTATGTGCCTTCGACGGGACGGCATGTTATTCCTCTCGCCCGGGGTAACCACAACGTGCCCATCTTCATCACACCTCCCATAGTCACGGTAGGGTGAATCTGCTGGCAGTAGGTGTCGGACATGATGGCACTGGCGAGACAGGGCTTCATGTATGGCCAAGTTAATTCCAAGTCCCCAGTTGCAGTATGTCTTGGTGTAGATCGGATCTTGGGATTTGGCAAGGCGGCATCCCTGAATATGAAGGTAGTGATCTCCCATGCATCCTCACCATATCCATAGGTGTACAGCCTTCTTCCCCTGAACATGGGCAGTGGCAATCCCAATGACTGCGTGAGCTGTGCTAACTGTCTTGCAAAGGGCCTTGGTGACTCCATGGTGGCATACTCAGTCCTGACTTCTCCCATCTATCGATTAAAGAGGAAAGTGTGAGAATAGCATATGGTAAGAATTTACGAGAGTGAAAGGCATAAGGTGAAAGACAGAGTTAATATAAGCTCCAATAATTCTATGGCTTCCTAATCCAATCGTAGGTCACGATCCTACAGTCGACACACGGGCTCTGATACCATCTTGTAACACCGTGGTTCTGAAAAGACCGAGGCTTCTATGTGACATGCCAATCCCTGGATCGGTTTATTGACCCACAATAGAATAAGATGAATAACATAGCAAAATATCCGTGTATCATGAATAACGAAGATCCAGAGTACCATTATTACAATAAAAGCTTAGCCCATGGCTAGCTCAAATTATTTAGGTAGCAACATAAATGAAGTAAATCTTCCATTCTTCAAATTGCCCACAAGTGAAAAAGTGCCGAGTGGAGTACCGTGGCCTATATTGATTACTCAGAAACGGAATAACCTGCAACATGAAACGTAGCAGCCCCGAAGGGTCAATACATGGAATGTATGGCAAGTAGATCTAGTAAAGGGGACAATAGTACTAACATCTACATGCATATTTGGCAAGTGGAGCTGTGTCTGGCTTGCATTTGCAAATACCTTTGTCCTACTTTTATACACAGTTTTTGATTTTCTTTGAAAAGATCCCCATTAAGTTAACCCAACAATATTAAAATAATTGTGAAATTAGAATGAGCGAGAAACATGTCATGGAATCAATATCAAGCAACTCAGTTGTCCATAACCGGGGACACGGCTAATCGATTAGATTATACACCCTGCAGGGGTTAGTACACTTTACCCATGTGACTTGGCCAGCCCAGCTCGTACCATCACTCTCATTTTGGGTGATGATAGGGAGAAGTACAAGAAGAGACTGTTCGGGAAGTAGCTCCCCAATCCCGACGCGCACCGGTCCAAGCTACCAAAATTCTACATCTCTGGATACGCGGGTTCGAGTTACCACAACCTAATAAGTCCAACCAACCGCCCATTTCATTATTGTCACATGGTTGTACACGTAAGCTACCAAATAAAGAAGCCAATCAATTTCTCTCGATACCTGGGTGCCTTTCCGCAATGAAACCACCAAAAATTATCAATACCATCACACCCAGGAGATTCATTGATTAAGTTGTTTTAGTTTTTACAAAACAATACTTTTAGAAAAAATTCTCAGTGATGTAACCCAGCCCTCGTTCAACATAGCATGGCTAAGCACATCTACCAACGGTGGTTCATCTACAAGGAAAGCCCTACCACATAATAGGACATAGCATAGCGATAATATCATCCTACACATGCGTCTACAAAATACACGACAATGCATAGAAAATAGTAGGACAATATCATGAACAAAATAGCATCTACTTGCCTTGGTTGTAGCGGTCGGAAGAACAATCCACATACGAGCAAGTTGCACTCGTCACAATCTACACGATACAATTGCAATCATAAACAAACAATATAATCCACAAGCATATGCAACAAAGATGATGCATGAATGCATGCACGACAAGTGGATTGGTGCTACAGCTGCACCACATAATCCTATTCAATAAAGCTACTGATTGCATGCATGGAAAATAGTTTTAGCGCAAGGAAAACTATTATGCAAAATATAATACTCAAAACTAGAGCTAGAACCCAATTAATTCTCTACCGGCAGTATACTGTTTGTAAAATCTTGGTAAAACTCTACAGTATAGGCATTGCTATTTAGAAACAGTACCAATTGGAATTACTCAAAAAGGAATTATAAAACTCCCTGAATAATTAAAACACTGCAGAAAGCCACTAGACAGTTTCTGCAGAAGTTTTTACTGTAAGCATACCCTTTTAATTCACGATGAGATTTCCCTCGTTCTACTGAATCCAGGGACATATTATACGCAATTTTTGGAGTTACAGATCTTTTTCTACGAATTAATTACTCCAAAAAGGCCATTAACTCATTTGATTAAACTGTACTAAATCTTGCTGCAAAAGTGTGAAACAATGGTACAGCAAGATTCTACACGACTTACTGAATCTACACATATTTTATTTGCAATTTTTGGCCCAGCGGATTAATTTCTACGCAATTTACAAGTTTCTACGAAAATCTGCCAATTAAATCGATTAAAGAAAATACCCAGTCAACTGTGTCTGTTGACTGGCCCACGTGGCTGCTGACTGGGCGCTGACTGGGCGTTTGACTAGTCAGCGCCTGGGGCTGACCGGTCAACGGCCGATCTGGACCGTTGATCAGAGATCCAACGGCCACGAGAGATGGCGGCTGCGGACTCACCGGAGACGGCGGCGGCGAGCTCGGAACGGTGGCGGCGATCGGCTCCGGCGACGGCGGTCCCTGTGCGGAAAGAAGACAGTCAGCGCGCGGATCGAGGAAGTCAACACGGCGAGCGGCGGCGGCGGCTGGCTGCGGCGTCTTGATGCGGCGTCGCAGCGACAAGGCGAGTGGCGGCGGCGCGGCAGGCGGGGCGGCGGGCGGCGCGCAGGCGTCTTGGCGTGGCACGGAGGCGGTTCCCGAGGCGGCGTCGGTGGTTGAGGGGCCCGAGGCGGCGGCGGCTGCGTGGGGAGAGAGGCGCGGTGGGGTCCACGTCCTTTGTGGGGGGCCCAGCGGGTCCTACGACTCGGCCCCACCTGCCGGTGGGCGGGCGTGGCGGGCTATCCGCCGCTGGCAGCTGTGATGGCTGGCCGGGCGCCCAATTTGGCGTCTTTTTTGGTCCTTTTTCTTTTTTCCTTTTTCGCAAATAGTAAAACCTCCGTAACTTTTCCGTACGAGCTCCGAATCGGGCGATTTTTGTTCCTAAATTTTTGTAAAATCGAGGGGAATAACCTAGGGTCAAGGGTTGAGTGAAACCTCTAGGATACAAGGGTGGACAACACAAGTCCTACTAAAACCTCCCGTAGGAGCCTCGTAGTAAAATAGAGTAGGGTTTAGAAATTAGTGTTTTGCCGAATCTTTTAAATCGATGGTTTTGCATGGAAGAGTATGATGCAATGGCATGAATGATATGCAGAACCAAATCTAAAATTTGGGATGTGATAGCAGTCATCACATCCTACATCCTCTCTGTGCTCCAGGTTCTAACAGAGTATCGAACAATAGCCCATCTTGACTGAAGCACACCAAATGCTGGCTCCACATCCTTCCTAGCGGCCTCTTGCTCTTTCGCAAACGTCTTGCATTTCTCATATGCAGGATTGCAGATTGTCTTCACAAAGGTTGCCTAGGAGGGATAGATACCGTCAGCTTGATAGTAACCCATATCATACGGATTGCTATTGATCTCATAGGATACTTGTGGGGCATTGCCTTCTGCCAGCCTAGCAAACACCAGAGACCGTAGCAGCACATTAATGTCATTGTTTGATCCAGCCATGCTACAAAAGGAGTGCCAAATTCCCCAAAAACAAAAGGAGTGCCAAATTCCCTAAAAACAAAAGGAGTGCCAAATCTAGAGATCCTATGATGCAATAGCCTCTAGTATGAAGGTGCACCCCTCCACATGCCCTTTGAACTGCCCTTGCGAATCAAAGGGATAGTTCTTCCACTGCCAATGCATGCAGTTGATGCTGCCAAGCATCCTAGGAAACCCCCTTCTCTTGTTGATGGACAAAAAGTGAGCAGTGTCTTTGTTGTTTGGATCTCTCAAGTAAACTTTTCCAAACACCGCAATAACTGCGCTGCAAAATCGGTACATGGCCTCATGGCATGTGGACTCTCTCATGCACATGTAGTCGTCGAGTAGATCACCGGGCTCTACAGATGCAAGCTACCGAATAGCAGCAAAACATTTCTGGTAAGAGGAGAAGCGAATCTTACCGGTGCAATTATAATTGGACTTGAAGTAGTTATCGTACTCCCTCACCCTATTGAGAATGTGCAAGAACAGGTTCCTGGATATCCCATAGCGGCGCTAGAATGCCTTATCTTTGAAGTAGTCCTTGTAAAGGCGCATGTGGCATTTTTCTCGGTCTCGCTCATGGTTCGCTTCACGCCGCTTAGGCGAGCCACCAATTATAGGAAAAGGCTTATAACAGTCATTTTTCTGTTGGCATCTAAAACAAAAAGGGTGCCACTACTACAAGGAAAAATAATTGCGGCATTCGGAAAAAAGCGAACGCCACCACTATAACTTAATTCTGGCATTCGGGAGAGAGTGAACACCGACACTAAGTGGGGACCATGATGCGAGCTGGGACCAATGTAGCCCAGGCGTTCAGCAAATTTGAATGCCACAACTATGTTGTAGTGGTGGCGTCCAAAGGGTTGTAGATGCCACCACTATTACAACGAAAAAATCACAGTAATTTAATAGGCGCCGCATGCGCCCTTCCCTCTCTCGCATTTCAACTCCTCGCTCGCTCATTCCCCCATCCCCAAATCGCCATGCCCGCTGATGGGGGAATACCAATCGGGGTATACCCACGAAGCGGATTTGCCAGCTGGATCGCCAAACGTAGAGCGGGTCGACTCGCCGGATACGGCGACTGGTGCGTGCTGGACCCGAACGACTGGCGCCGACTGGAGGCCCAAGACGGCGACTCCAATAGAAAGCCCACCAAAGCACTTGTAAACCCTAACTGGCTGCATATATAAAGCCACCAAGGGCACCCCCAAGGGGTACGTCATATTAGATCTAGTCTCTCCCACCGCCTCCGGCGGCTCCATTGTAAACCAATCTATGATCATATACTGGATTGATAGCAGGACGTAGCGATCCTCCACCGAGGGGACGTGAACCTGGGTACATCGTGTGCCAATCTCGCTCCCGGATTCTCCTACGTCGCCTTGCTCCCTCTACGTAAGCTACCCCCAGTAGCATCTGCCGTGCAATACCACGACAGTTGGCGCCCACCGTGGGGCAAGCGACGCTTGGAGGGTGATAATCCGGGCGGGATCCCTCATCATCTACAACGACTCTCAGATAGCGTCCGAGCAGATGATCCAGAGTTCCTCATCAACTGGAGATTGGAAAAATAAAATCCAATCTAAAGGGCGAGGCGGCCGCTGCTGATATCGCGTTGTAGCGTGGCTGTTTGAGGCCGACATCGATCCTGATCGACACATCAAATCGATCGGCGATTCAATTTGTCCCTGTAAAAAAGCACCGGTAGAGCCGGCCACGCACGCAAGAAGCACCGGCAGGAGGGATGCAATCACATGCATCCGATTAGCATAAACAAATCTCTCTATCCACTCTAGCATATTCTAATATTCAGCCATGTCCACTATTAAATTATTATGTGCAGATACAAGGAGAATCAAGTCAGCTTAGTAGCAGCGGTGCACTATTCGCATGTCAGAGGCACATGCGGTCTTCTCTGGAAATTCTGGACGCATACAAACATACATGATCGGTTGTGTGTAGCAGATGAGTTTTCCTAATCAATCTCTTCATTCTCTCTCGTATTTCTTTACAAAGTTGAATATTTAATTCTGATATAGTTCTTGCATAGCGATTCATGCTTGGCTGTATATATTGTATGGGCGATCGAGTCACCGCAGCCCAAGAAAATTAGCCACCATGGTCATGTCTCGGTCAGGCTTCTGTCACCGCGCATCCCCATGGACCTGGCCAGATTAAATCACAAAGAATTCGAAGACAAAGAAAAATTCAAGATTGAATCAGGTCAATCCTCGGAGACACCGACGTGCGTCAGAGATGCTACGAATCAGGCTAATCGTTTTGACTAATTGTTTTTGTTATTAAATATGGTGTAACTCGCGTACTGATCACTTCGATAATTAACTATTTTCTATGAATCTAATCCTTTACACTTTGTTTTGCAATACACTACATTGTGAATCGGCGTGTACACGGCCAACGACCCCGACGCTGTCCAACAACAAGAACGTCTGCGCAGCTCTACCGACTCGCTAAGCCAGGGACGCGTCCATGGCGGACTCGCCACGCTCCAGGCCTCGCTTAAACGCGGACTCGTTAGGCTCGGAGACTCGCCACGCTCCAGGCCTCGCCTAAACGCGGACACGCTTAAACGCGGACTCGCTAGGCTCGGGGACTTGACCGTTGTGGACTCGCCTGTCGCGTCGACATCGCCATAGCGCGACCTCCGTCCGCCGCGCCGACCCAGTGTCCGCCGCGTCGACTTCGCCATAGCGCGACCTCCGTCCGCCGCGTAGACCCAGTGTCCGCCGCGTCGACTTCGCCATAGCGCGACCTCCGTCCGCCGCGTAGACCCAGTGTCCGCCGCGTCGACTTCGCCATAGCGCGACCTCCGTCCGCCAGAGACCAGTGTCGTCCGCGCTTCGCCATAGCGCGACCTCCGTCCGCCGCGTAAACCCAGTGTCCGCCGCGTTGACTTCGCCATAGCGCGACCTCCGTCCGCCGCGCTGACCCGGTGTCCGCCGCGTCGACTTCGCCATAGCGCGACCATACGTCTACCGTACGACCCCATCCTCTACGTCGAATGCGTACGCCGTGCCTACTAAGGGACCTTTATCGTCCGAGTCGCCAGAGAGGGTCGCATGCCACGCTGCATGGACTCACCACTGGGTGTCTCTTCCCCCCGGGAAAAATCTATTCGCCTTTGTCAACCTTTGAAAGAGCGACTACAACGCCAAGTAGTGCGGACGAGGACTGCAAAACCGAGCCTCGGATCGTCCACGAAAACGCTAACCGAGAGCCATCATTGAGTCGCCTTGCTCGACCGGCCTTCCGGGCCAAGACAAATGGTAGTGCTACACAAACAGCACCATGTCCTCCTCAACCTTAGACAGGCGACTCGCGGCTAAATCATGGACGAGGACTCGCAAACCGAGCCTCGGATCGTCCAGAAGAACGCCAAGTCGAGAGCCATCTTTGAGTCGCCATGCGACTGGCCCCGGCCAAGACGAGACTCGCTAAAAACAGCGCAATCAACATCATCGGGACTCTCCTCGCGGACTCGCATCATCGCCAGCGGACTCGCCACACTCGGGACTCTCCCTCGTGAACTCGCAATCATCGCGACTCGCCACACTCGGGACTCTCCTCGCGGACTCGCAATCATCGCGGACTCGCCACACTCGGGGACCCTCCCCTCGCGGACTCGCAATCATCGCGGACTCGCAATCATCGCGGACTCGCCACACTCGGGGACTCTCCCCTCGTGGACCCGCAATCATCGCGGACTCGCCACACTCGGGGACTCTCCCCTCGCGGACTCGCAATCATCGCGGACTCGCCACACTCGGGGACTCTCCCCTCGCGGACTCGCAATCATCGCGGACTCGCCACACTCGGGGACTCTCCCCTCGCGGACTCGCAATCATCGCGGACTCAACACGCTCGAGGACTCTCCCCTCGCGGACTCGCAATCATCGCGGACTCGCCACACTCGGGAACTCTCCCCTCGGGGCCCGTCGCCTTGCTCGCCGGTCGCTCGGCCTCGCCGCTCGCCACGCTCGGGGACTTGGTGCTCGCCGGTCGCCCGACCTCGCCACTCGCCGCGCTCAGCAGCAACCACTAATATTTTCAAAATATGCATCTCTAAAGAGCCTCAAGTCGCCTCTACAAGCCAACTCGAGCCTCGGGGACTACTCCTAGGCATGCAGTGTGTATGCGTGGTTCCACGACCGCGGCTCGCCCTCGTCGACTCGCCATCGTGCACTCGCCCTCGCGTGCTCAACGCGCTCGTCGACTCGCCGCCGTGGATTCGCCCTCGCGTACTCAACATGCTCGTCGACTCGCCACCATAGACTCGGTACTCGCGTGCTCAACGCGCTCGTCGACTCGCCATCATCGCGATTCGCGTACTCAACACGCTCGGGACTCGCCATCATGGTCTCGCCCTCGCGTACTCGACACTCTCGGCGACTCGCCACATGGATTCGCCTCACGTACTCAACACGCCGGGGACTCGCCACATCGGTCTCGCCACAGACTCGACACTCTCGGCGACTCGCCACCGGATTCGCCTCGCGTACTCAACACGCCGGGACTCGCCATCGCGGTCGCCCTCGCAGACTCGACACTCGGCGACTTCGCCATCGCGGACTCGCCAGACGCCACACGCCGGGGACTCGGCAGGCTCCACGTTCGAGGACTCGCCAACGGCAGCTTCACCGACGCCTGCGTCTTTCGCCAATCGCCATCACCGATCGCTCACGCCGACCGCCCTCCGCTTCACGGTTCTTTTCTCTATTCAGAGCTCGCCGATTCGCCACGACCCATCGTCAATACTCTCCCGCCGACTCAAGCCCGTCGAATCAACAACGCCGGGGACTACGATGGGGAATACCAATCGGGTATACCCACGGCGGATTTGCCACTGGATCGCCAAACGAGAGCGGGTCGACTCGCCGGATACGGCGCGATCGGTGCGTCTGGACCAACGATCGGGCGCCGATCGAGGCCCAAGACGGCGACTCAATAGAAAGCCCACCAAAGCACTTGTAAACCCTAACGCTGCATATATAAAGCCACCAAGGCACCCCAAAGTACGTCATATTAGATCTAGTCTCTCCCACGCCTCCCAGGCTCCATTGTAAACCAATCTATGATCATATACTGGATTGATAGCAGGACGTAGCGATCCTCCACCGAGGGGACGTGAACCTGGGTACATCGTGTGCCAATCTCGCTCCCGGATTCTCCTACGTCGCCTTGCTCCCTCTACGTAAGCTACCCCCAGTAGCATCTGCCGTGCAATACCACGACACCCGCACCGCCCCTACCCTGACCCGACCTCGCGCCGCCCCGACCTGGCCCCGCCTCCCCCGACGACCCTCACCATCACACCTCCATCGACCTCGCGTAGCCGTGCCTCCACCGATCCGTGCCTCCCCCGGTGCAGGTAGACTCCCCCACCCCCTGTAGTGCGGTGACCCAGCATACCACTGTATGAGGTAGTACACTATAGTCGTTGACATAACATGAATGAAACACCGTTCACTAGTATTACATCCCTCATAGTGGTATAACAGAGACATAGTAGGTCCGAGACATGACTATAGGTTACAACTCGACTCTTTATAGAAGATCCAGAGAACACTCTAGGTTAAAGTGAGAGAAAGAAACTTATTACAAGGAAGAACCAGAAATAACTCACTCATAACTATCATGCTAATAGACTATTATCAGAACTATTGGGCTTGTATTGCTGCTATTGCAATACTCTACAGAAGTAGGTTCTATGGATAGAGATTATACTCCTATCTAATCAGCAACTTCTTCTTCATTTTATTTGATCTATATGTTGACTTCCTTGACTTCATTGAAGAGCTTGAGCTTTTGATGATGATTTCATGAGCATAGGTTGATGTAGACGTCGTCTGTATTGGCTTCAGAATCTAGTAGGGGTTAAGAAGATACGTTGGTACGAGCATACTCAGCAAGTTCACTAGAAAGGAGTGTTTGATGCATGAGCTACAGCCATAGACCGTAGGTCGTATGCTATGCAGGTTTTCAAAAACATTTCTTAAAAGGTTTCTTTTATTCTGAAAATCTATGTCTGCCAGCCTTCACAGGTTTACCAGAACTTTCGTGGAGTTCCTTTCCTGCCGTGTTCATAGCTCCTTCCCAGAACAGGCAGTAATAAGTTATAGTTCTTACACTCTACAGAGATACGTTACTTTATCCATGAGAGATCTTAGATTTGTTGCACATCTGAGCGCGCATTCCCGTTCACACTTCCTTGCTATGAGGACTAGACTAAGATCCAAGACAATCACTTCCCTTCTCCGTGACCCCATATGTCTGCATGATCCTTCGGGGCTGACTACATATCCGTTAAGCCCCCTTTAGGGCAAGCTACAACCCTGATGAGTTCCCAAAGTTTCCATGAGTCGGTGGTGCCCTAGGCAAGCTCCATATAGGTCCGACTATACCTCCGGCAGTCGCTCACAGATAATCTAGACACCAAAATCGTGGGACCTAAGGGTGCCCACCCATATGTTGGATCCTCGTAAGGAATCACAGCGTCACGTTAAGGTCGTCTTGCCTACATATGAAAGGAAGAAGATCCATCTGACTTATCCGTCCCATTCCAAATCTCATGGTTAACGCGTAATATACGGCGCAAGAATCATTGGCGACATTGGTTGTTAAATCGTAGATATTATGTTCCTTTACCACCGAAACTGTATTATAATAATCATATTATTTGAAAATAGTGTTTTCTGACCTTTTTGAAATGCAGGTGATGCAATATTGGATTTGCAAAATGTTTGATAGAAAATAACCAAAGGACATGAGCAAGTGTGAACTTGCATTTTGTGATTGCAAGATTATGCACTCACAATCTTCGAGACAATAGAAGATCCAATATCTGAAATAAACATCATTGGTCCGGTAAGGACTAATTTTTAAAGAAGCAAGATGATATTATGCATAAGTAATGTAATGCAACTTTGTAAGCTCGATCCCCGGAATAAGCGTTGTTGATCTAGGGTTTGGAACTGGAAATGGTTCCTTTAGAATGTGTTGCCCTTTTAGATTAAGTTTCACATTTGTGCTTCTTATTAAGGCTTGTGAGTGTGTGTGTGAAACAACATGCAAGTATAATAAAGTACACACAAAAATTGAATACTTAAGGGTGGAATGTATCCAAATACTGTGTATTTAAGGTTGTTCATCATTTAGAGCTTTCATAGGAACGCTTATGTCTTTCTTTATAATGTATCTTAAAAGAATAACTTTTTAAGAAAGGTTTACTTAACTAAACAAAAGCATTTAAACTATAAGTTAACACTCTTAGGGTTTCTTTCTAGCTATAGCTCTCAAGGAAGAAATAATTACTTCATTTGAATAAGGACCTTACTAGTAGTTGAGACTTATCTATCTTTGTCATTATATGGTATTATAATTTGTTCACTTAATAATGTTTCTTTAAGGTTAATTAAGAGTGGTATTACTTCTATTTAATTAGTGGTTTCTTTACTTTATGATTGAATAAAATCATTTATCTCCTTATAAATGAGTGGTTATGATTTGTAAACAAGGAAACAATATTATTTAACTACTTATGAATTATCTTTGTATTTATAATATATTTATAAACTTGTTGTTTAAGTAATGGTAAAGGGTTTTATTAAGTCAAAATATCATTCTTAAGGATTTTATATTTCATAAGAATCCTTTTGGAAAATAATACACACTTATGGATGAATGATAATTTAATAAAATTGTATTCAAAATGTTTTGAACTATTTGGACTTTATATTATCAATACTTAAGACTAATACTATTTTTAGACCTCAAATGGATAATTTTAGAAATATTAGCAAATTATATTTCCTCTTTTATTAATTAATAATTAAAGGAATAGGTTTAAATTCAAGTTATTACAGTATTAAATTTTTATTTACTTTAAAAGTGAAATATTATATTTTTAGCATGTAGATATTGTTTTTGTGATCATTTTGGTATATTATATGTATTTTTATGAATTTTAAATATTAAGATATGATTTTTATAAGATTTATTACTTTATAAAGACATAAGAATAATAATTATTTAGTTAACTAATATAATATTTTATGTTTATATTTTACTTTGCTTTTTTATTTTTCTAAGAATTTTAGTATATTATTTATAATTTTCTTATTTACCATTATGAAAATATGATTTTTCTAAGTTTTATCAATTATGAAATCTTTATTAAATAAAATTTATTTAAGTTATTACACAACAATATATAATAATAAATTTAAATTTAATTTTTTAAAAACATTTTCATATATTAAACATATTTTTCTGAATTGTAAAACAAAAGATATTGAATTTATAAGATTTATTCAATTTCTAATTAAATTTTTAATAGGGAAATACTTTTTATACCCAGACTCAATCTACCCTAAGTCACTGACCAGTGGGGTCAGGACTACGTCAGCTGCCACACAAGCAGTGGACCAGGTCAAATCGTTGATTGGGCTGGGGTTGACGTTAGCATGACATCATGACGATGTCATCCATAGATGATCATCTCATATCGATGTCGAATCCATCTTTTTGATGCGTGCGCGCGGCTGTGGTTAGGTTCATTGGAAAGAGGAGGCTGAGACGAGCCTTGTAGTGGTGGCACCGACCACTTTTGGTCACCGGAGCTACTCCAGTGACCACCTACTGCGGCGGCCGACGACGACTTACAACTCTATGGCGATACGAAGCGAGATAAAGCGATTGGGGGGCATGGGAAGATGTGCACACTCACCTAGATATCGTTGCGATGGTCGACGAGGACCAACGCGGTCGGAAGTGAGCACATGGTCAAGTTTTCTGACGAACCTCAATGGAAGGGAACGAGAAAATTCGTTCCATTCTGAGCTTCCCTTGATCCTATGCTACTGCTAGATAGACGAGGATGACGAGGCGGTTCTTCCTGGCTAATCGACGAACCTCGAGGTGGACTCCACCGGCGGCTCGCCGGAGACCTCCGAGCTAGGGTTTCTGGCCAGAGGGGAAAATGGGGAGGAACAAAGAGAGAGTGGAAGAGAGGAATGATCAATATGCGTATAAGTGCGTCGTCGTCACCTCGAAGAGGCACCGGTGGCGACGTCGCGGTGACGGGGCGACATCGGGTGGTCGCCGATCCCTCCAGCGAGTTGCTTGACCAGAGGAGGAAGACGACAGATTGTGTTGACAAAGGGGTACGTGGGCTTGGGCCGATACTAGGCTACTGCTAGGTGCACTTGGCGGTAGATAGGTAGAGGAGAAGATCTGGGCCGGCCCGCTAGCTCTGGCCAGGTCCTTTTTTTTCTGTTTTTTTCTACTTTCTGTTTTTATAACCCATTTTAAATATAAATCTTCATAAGGATTTAAATATCCAGTATTTTATGGAACACATTAAATACTGCAAGAATCTTGGGAACTAAGTGGTGTTGGTACCTTTAATGATTTTACATAAATTTAAACTAATAGGAAAATATTTTATTGATTGCAAAAAAATATTACTTAGGGTTTTAGGGTTTTTAGGATTTGTTATGATCTTAAAAATTCTCTATAGTATTGTTTTCACTTTTATTTGGAGTAATGAAGTTTTAAAATGTTTAATGATAGCCATAGGGTTTATTTATATATATTTCATCGTATAGTAATGTATAGGGTGGTTTATAATATTGCATCCCCACTTATTCCATGCTCATATATATGGAATGAGTGGTTAGAACATTGGTTTAGAGAATTTGTATCATTAATATAAATAAAATATATGTGAGATTTGTATGTATCCTATTTATATGTGAGATGTTGATGAGAAAACTCATTAATAATTTCAGGGTTTAATATTTTGTTTCTTATTTAGAAAACTTTTCTCAACTATGCTTATATTTATCTATTGATAATTGTGGTGGTGAATAAGGATTGTAATTGCCTTGTTTATGGAAATTACATATATGCATAATTATGACTGAGATAGAAACTAGGGTATTGAATTATAAGTATTTACCATGAGTTTTAGAGGATTTAATATACTTATATTCTTTGATATGCATGGATTAAAATTAAGAGATAGGACATATTGCCTTTATGCTTGTGTTCATGAATGATGTAACCATCCAAGATAAAATGTTAAGGTTGTCCTCTAAAATAACTTATGATAAAGAATTGATAAAGATAGTTTCTAAGCACATTTGATTTTTAATGTTTTGAAGTGACAAAGATGTTCTTAAGTGATTGCTATAGAGAAGTATTATTACAAGCAATTGTAGAATAAGATGATGGATCAAACATATGAGATGGATATTAAGTTTGGTTATAGAATTAAGGTTGAATGTTCACCAAGAATTCCTATCTTCCATACTTCATAATTCTTGACTTCTAATTAAGGAATTCCTTTCCTAGATATACTACTACTTCACAAGTATATTCTTACCAATACTTCCTCCTTCTAAATCTATTTGTAAATCCAATGAGCTTGACACTAACGCTCTACATATTCTACTCATAGAGATAATTCTCATCTCTAGAATACTTCTTATGAATCCAAGTCCACTTGAATGTTTACTCTCTTACTTCACAATTTACTTTGTAATCTCACTTATAAATCTCGAAGCTTGTCACTGAAGCTTTTCATAATCTTCTCATACCTACACTTGGTTATATCAAACTTCTCTACTAATGATAACCTCCAATCCAACAAGTAGTTACTTTTAACTCCATTCATATTATTCATTTATCATTCATCACTAATATTACTTTAATAGGTGTATATATCAAATTATACTTTCCTCAAGTGCTTACTATTCTTTAAGAGGAATATTATTACTTCAATAACTCAATGTTGCTCTAGCATCAGCTTGGTCATACTATCTTATCTCTACTTATGTCTAGTATCTTATATTCCAACTTCACATTATATCATTGTGACTTGTCATGATTCACCTAGGATAACATATCTATACTAGGGTTTAATCATGTTGTATCCAACAATGTCATTTATACATCATATAATCAATCACTCTTAGTGACTTGCGCATGATCATTATAATCCTTTGAACATTTATGGCTTAGGTTTCCAGTTGGCTAATCAAGGCTTTATCAATGCAACATTACAATTTTATTATAATTATCATCTCAATATCTCTATTTGACTAGAAGATATTATTCATTGACTATGCCTACTTGATCCAATAGGATTACTCCTTCGTAACTGTCTCCAAAATTCATCGTTATAATCTTCTTTGTTACCATATAAATATGTATTCCAGATAACCCTTCTATTCCATTCAGGAGTGAGCTAACTCCATCAACTTTCTTACTGAATTGATTCTCTTCAAACACTCCCATCCTATAGATGATATCTAAAACTAGCATTCCTACTTACCTCTTCTTACGTCTTTCTCTAAAGGATTTAAAGTTAATGCTATGACAAGGACAAGAGTTGAAGAATTGATATATCAATAGTTGATTACTCAACATTGAGGTTCAACAGATATTAGAATAAGATTCAATAGAGATGATAAGGATTAGTATGGAAAGAAAGATATACAGTGAATGATCTTGACTTGATTTCTTTCCTACTTAATATAACTAAAGAGTTAAGGTTAGTTATTACCATGAAACTCATGGTATAAGTGTATGATAATAAGATAGGTAAAAATTTAGTTATTAAATTCTTGTTACCTGAGTTATATACTTACCTTGGTATTCATGAGTTGTTGTAATGAATACTATGATATAATCTCTTAAGGATCTGATATTAATCATTAAACAATGTGTGGTGGTTTAGTTTTATTACATTTGATCTACCCTTAGATCAAATCATCTTTACCCAAAATAAGGTTTTATCAAAGGTTATATTGAAACTTATCGCAGTCAACTTGATGATCTACTTCGATTCCATCAAGTTGAGAAGCTTCAATCACTTTGACAAGTTTTGTTCAAAAGCGCGAAAATTATTCATATTTTCTATGCATGAATGCAATGCACACATCTGAGGTTAGCTTATTTCTAAGCTCTAATGCTGGGATGTTATAACATCCCAATTGTATAACATTGTGATGATACATGGTTTCAAACAATATAAGGATACCTCTAAACAATAAATAGTTGCAACATCATAATATCATGCTCATATCACCATGCCACATTGCATTTGAGCATCATATCAAATCTTGCCTTTGGTTCTTATCCTCAACGTGTATCTTTGATTTTGGCATCATTTATTATTGTTGCTTCTTGATAAATTGTATTTGCATTTTGATTAATGATGAAATTTCCAAATTGAAGTTGTGGGCATATATTTTATTTTCACCCCACCTTCTAACTTGCCCACATCCACCTTCATTTGATAGCACTGTACTCCTACCATATATGTGAATGCGGTCATCTTGTTTTGTTCTACTCTTTGGGCCACTAGTTTGTAAGTTCCGGAGTACATACATAAAACACTTTTGGATATATCTTAACTCTGGTCGTGTATGTAAGATTTTTATGCACAACTGTGATTCATGTTAAGTGCAATACTACATACCTATTTGCTGCTGCTGGAACTTATATCCAGTATTTTCCTAGTACATGCAAAGAAACCGAATAGGGATTACACGTACTTATTATTTTTCCACTGGAGTGCATTGGTACTGTTGTTTTAGACTACAGTAACACAAGTATTAATACATTATTGTATAGACATTTCTAAAGTTACATGGTACTGGAGAAGGATTAACTTTTTTGAACTTTAATAATGTAATACCCAACAAATGTAACATGAAACACTACTTTTTTTGGTTATCTAGGGGTAATCATAGAGATTCACAGGTTATCTTCACCATGTAACTTTACGGAGAGTAGTTTCATACAGATATTGAGCAAGATTCTTGAGCTAGTGCATATTAATCAGTATGGGTTTTTGAAATCTAGAAACATTCAAGATTGTGTGGGCTGGGCTTATGAGTACATTCACCAATGCAAACAAGGTAACATGCAAACGGTTATTCTCAAACTTGATTTTGCTAAAGCCTTTGACACTGTGGAGCATGAAGCCATTTTGAAAAAAATTCAATGCCTGGGTTTTCACCCGAGATGGCTGAAGTGGATGCATATTATCATGTCTACGGGTACCTCTGCCGTTCTTCTCAATGGAGTCCTGGGAAAAAAAATTGCTTGTCGACGTGGGGTTCGTCAGGGAGACCCTTTCTTCCCTCTCCTATTTGTGAGTGCTGCTAAATTATTGCAGGTCAAGGTAAATCAACTGTTTCATGATGGGATCCTCTCAGCGCCCCTCAACATTCCAAATACCGACTTTCCCATTGTGCAGTATGCTGGCGACACTTTTCTAATCCTTAAAGCTTGCCCCACTCAACCGCTCCCGCCTCAAGAACATTTTCGAAACTTTTGCTCACGCTACTGGTCTTCGGGTCAATTATTCCAAGTCTGCCCTTATGCCCATCAATGTGTCTCTGGAACATCTAGAGGAGCTCGCATGTGTTTTTGGCTGCTCAATTGGCGTCTTACCTTTCACCTATCTTGGCCTTCTGCTAGGAACTTCTAAACCCACAATTCAAGATATGATGCCTCTCGTTGGCTTCGTGGAAAGAAGACTAAACTCTAGTGCTAGATTCCTGGGATATGGTGGCAGGTTAGAATTTGTCAGATCTGTCATGTCCTCTCTGCCCAACTTCTATATGTGTTCCCTTAAAATTCAGAAGATGATACTTAATATTTGCAATAGATCTCAAAGACACTGCTTATGGGCTAAGGATGAAGATTCCTCCTATGTTAATGCTCTTGCACCCTGGAATTTGGTTTGTTTCCCCCGAAAACATGGTGGGCTAGGTGTGCTGAACTTAGAACTTCAGAATAAAGCTCTGCTTATGAAACAGTTGCACAAATTTTATTCTAAAGAGAATGTCCCTTGGGTTTAGCTTGTTTGGCGCTTATATGCGGATGGGGCTCCCCATGCACAATCTAGGTCTGGATCCTTCTGGTGGAGGGACATCTTTAGCCTGGTAGGGGAATATCGCTCCATTACACAATGCCAAGTGGTTGGTGGCTCTTTGGTCCTGGTTTGGAAATATTTTTGGAATGAGGGTGGGCTACTATGCGATCGTTTCCCTCGCTTATTCTCCTTTGTGATCAATGAAGACTTGACTGTAGCTGATCTTAAGCAAGTTAATGACCTGAACATATGCTTCGCTCTGCCGCTTTCGATCCAGGCTTACCAGGAATGGGAACAGGTCTCCTAGATTTTGGCCAATATCAATATTTCTGAAGGGGGAGTGGACAGGCGTGTATTTTTTTGGGGTACAAAGTATGCGCCCTCCAAATATTATAATTTTCTATTTAACAGGCTCCCCAAGGATTTAGCTCTTAATGCGATCTGGTCTTTGAGTGCTTTGCCTAAGCTTAAAGTGTTTTGCTGGTTACTTATGATGGATCGTCTGAACACAAAAGACCTCATGCAACGTAAACACTGGCAGGTGCATTCTGGTCCGAATTGTGTCCTCTGTGAGCTGGATATGATGGAGACTAAAGATCACCTATTTTTTGAGTGTGGCTTCGCCATAACCTGCTAGGACTTCCTTCACATCCCCTGGATTGACAGTGGGTCTTTTGATGAAGTATTTGCTGCAGCCAAGAATGCCTTCAATGGCCCGTGATTCACTGAAGTGTTTGCTTGTGCTGCTTGGAATATTTGGAGAATGCGCAATGACCTTATTTTCAATAATACTCCAGCCTCTTTCTCAAGATGGAAAATAGGATTTCAGAGTGACTTAGCTTTGCATAGACATAGATTAAAACCGATCCTGGTTCAACCCTTGGTTGAATGCATGGTTTCTTCATTTGTAGCCTGAGTGTAATGACTTCTAGACCCTTCTCCCCCCTCCCCCCCCCCCCCCCCCGAAATTTCCTCTACCCTTTGTTCCCACCTATTTCTCCTGTTTGGTTCTTGATTATATATAAAATTACACCGTGGGGGCTTCCCCCACGGTAAAGGTGTAAAAAAATGTAACTTTAAGGACTGGCTACAGGTAGATTTTCAAAACTGAAGAGAATGAATCTTATAAATTTTAAGATAATGAGGTAAGTTACAAAAACTAAGGGAAAAAGAAGGAAGAAAACCTACCTTTTCCTAATGTGGCTTCTAGTAATAATAGATCTAGGTGTGGATGTAATGGATTTTCGAGTTTTCCATGGCGACTAGGTGCAAGATGTGAGAGGTAGAAGAAAGGGGATGAGATCTGGTTGTAGTCAAAGTAAATGAAAAAACACTACAGGAATTTAGCGATGTGCCGACGGCCAGCTGCCCTCGGGATAGCCCTAAAATGCCGTCGGCATAGGCTATGCCGAGGGTATCCCTTAGTGTATCCCTATCGGCGCAAGCACTTTTGGCCGTCGGAAGTATTGCCGTCGGCATAGGCTACGTCGATGACTTGGCCCTTGGCATAGCCTAATGGCCGGTTATAAAAAAATTCAATTTTTTTTTCAATATTTTTCTTAATTTTTTTTAATCTTTGAATTGTTTGATTCATTATTCTCTCACGTGGAATTTTATAACATTAATTACACTTAATCTTCGATCAAATTGCAGTCTTGGTAAAACTTTCTAGTTAGTCACCCATCCTCACACTACTCCACCTGCATCGTGCTTAACTTCTCTGTTCCTTCCGAATCAGTTTTCACGAAGCAATCTATACCTTGTTGTTAGTACTATGATATTAATTCAATTAACTCTTATATCATTATGTCACACGATTTTATTTTTCGAAATTATAAACACTTATTTAAGTAAATAACAATGAATAAGTAAAAATATTATTGAATTCAAATAAAAATATAATGATTTTACTTTTTTGTATTTTTCTATTTAATATGAAATTATTAATATCTTTAAATCCGTAAATCGGAATTCGACAAATAATATTTCTAAATTGATCAGAAAAACGAGAGGAATCCAAATATGACATTCATCTCAATTTATCACAAACTATGCCATCATTCTAGCCATAATTTCATTTGCCTATTTCAAACCATGGTCAAAATTGACCGAGTTCCTACCGATTTGGCAGGAATTTGTATTTTTCATGATGGGTGGACAGAAAGGTTTATGATACCCCGGTTGGAAAATTGTCTAGGTAAGGTGGTCTAGTATTTTTGAAAAATGGGGTAGTACCAATGTGAAACTTTCATTTGGTGGTTGCTTTACAAAACACCCTGTTTTTTGCACCCGGAAAATAGAAAATGGCTTTTTGGTGCGATAAAAAAGAAAACTTCCTCCTGCAAAATTGTAAGTCATCCCAATATGCACATGTGTGTATAATATGGGCACATTATCACAAACTATGCCACGATTCTAACCATAACACTGGTCCGTTTAGCTTGAAAGGCATAAAACCTCGAACATGATAGCTTATTTTGAGAAGTTTTTTTATGATATTTACAATGTTCAATATTTCATATATTTCTTAAAACTATATCACATAATATGACACCACGCGAAGGTTTTACATTGTTTGGATCGTTTTTAAATTTCTTATCCTTGTTTCAAACTATATGTAATATTTTTATATTTTACTTAATTGTTATTTTAAAATATGTAATATTTGAGTGTAAATAGACAGATCTTATTTTTCTGCAAATTTTATTATATTATTTATATTTTTTAATATTAACATAATTTAATTATAACTTTTTAACAATTAATATATAGTAAAAATAAAAATAGCTATGCTAAAAACATTGTCGTTCGTGTAGCTATGAAAGCTATGCCGAGGACATTGGTGGCCCGTCGGCTCGTAGCAGGGAAAGATCTGGTTCTTAAAAATAAAAGAGCCCAGTAGGTAAGCTGTCGGTAGGCTGCAGATCACAGTATGTAGTAGAAATCATGCATGGCACGCACCGTAAGCAAAGAGTAAAGTAGCAGTGCACATGTGCACTACGGGAAAACAAAATGTTGTTGTGTATTAAAAATACACGGCAAAGCTTAAAAAACACTCGGCATAATTTTGTTGTGTATATACACTCGGCAAACAGCACACAGCAAATAACGGGCCGGTAAAGACGAGTTTGCCGAGTGTCTAAAACCCGGATACTCGGTAAAGTGTTTGCTGGGTATTAAATGCGAGACACTCGGAAAATTCTGGGTTGATGGTGCGCACGACCCACGGACCGCGTTAAGCCTTTGTTGGGTATTTTATGTTGTACTCAGTAAAGTTTTTCTCCTAGTCAAAAAATAATAAAAAATGGTAAAGATGGAAAAGACATTTAACGAGTGTTTGACAGGACACTCGGCAAATTTTATGCACGATGACAAAAAAAAAGTCACCAGCGCCGGAACGAGCCCAGCCGGACGTCCTCAACCACGGCAGCGTTAGTTGCCCTGTGCCCATCTCTCCTGAGCCACAGTGGTGCGTGGCAGCGTCGACCTCGCCGGCGTGCCTACAGTCATCGCCTCGGGGCCCTCCGTCCTGAGCTTGGTGGTGCGCGGCAGCGTCGACCTCACCGGCGTGCTGCGATGCGCCTCGGGGCCCCCGTCTGGCGTGGTGGTGGCGGCGATGTCGACCTCGTCGGCATGCACGCAGTCGTCGCCTCGGCGCCCTGTGTCCTGAACGCGGTGGTGCGTTGCAGCGTCGACCTCACCGGCGTGCACGCGGTCGTCGCCTGCGAATCCTTCCTCCTGAGCGCGGTGGTGCACGGCAACCCAACCACGGCCGCCGGCCTGCTGGGCGTCGACCACGACGTCGTGCGGGAAGTCCTCGCCGAACACTTTCTCTTGAGCGCGGAGCACCGGAGATGCGGTCGGAGACGAGGCGCCGAGGATGAGACGAGACGCGGTGGTCAGGCTCCCATGGGCGGCAGAGGTTGGCTCTAGTGACTAGTGACGCACTGCGGCCGCGTCGGTCTTCTGGCCGGTGATGGACCTGGCGGCGGTCATCTAGCCCGGCGACGGTGGTCTAGGTTTGGAGGGGCTGGCGACGGAGGCCGTTCTGCTCGGGGAGGCACTGGCAGGGCGGAGAACGGCATCAGCTGCCCGTCGGGTGAAGAACTTGGAGAGAGAGAGAGGGGATAAGATTTCAGAGTAGGCATCGATCCAGACTAGGCATCGAGGGATAAGATTTTAGAGTAGACGCGTCCTTGTTTTTTTCTACTTTTTCAGGATGGAGGCGTGGGTTGTTGTGAGGAGATAGAGGAAAGTAGAGAGAGAGGAACCGTTAGATCTTGGAGGATCCAACGGCACAGTGGCACGATCCATGGGATTCACGTTTCAACCAATCAGAATGCAGAAACTTTGCCGTGCATTGCGCATAACGCTCGGCAAATATGTGCCTTTGCTGGCACCAATAAAAAACAGGAATCTCTAAAGAAATTATATCATGATCTAAAAATAATTTTTTAAAAAAATCATGAGTATTAAATCATTAGTTGTAATTTAAACCGGATACACATCCTACCGATTCAGCACACATTTCTCTTTTTACCCGGGTTGGATGGAAATGTTTGAGATACCCCGGTTGGAACATCGTCCATGTAAGCTAGTCTAGTATTTTTGAAAAATAGGGTGATATCAATTTGTATTAGCCCTTTGGTGGTTGCTTCACAAAAATTCCCAGTTTTTTTCTCTCGAAAAATGGAAAATGTCTTTTCGTACGACGAAAAGAAAAAAATTCCTCCTGCAACATTATTCGCCATCCCAAGATACAAATGCGTGCATAATATGAGCGCAGTATCACAAAACTATGTCACAATTCTGGCCATAATATTGGTCATTTTAATCCGAAAAGTAGTAAATCTCGAACATAATAGGTCATTATGTGAAGTTTTTTGAGACATGATCAATCTACCAAGTTTGATATTTTTTCTTGCAACTATTTTATATAATATGACATCACACGAAGGATTTACATTGTTTGGATTGTTTTTGAATTTTTTATACTCGTTTCAAAATTTTCCCGTTTAAACTATGGTCAAAACGGCGGGCACGAAGATAGGTGACGAGCCTCGTTAAAACTTGCATTGGATCTCTTAAGAAACATCACATTGTAAGTCTAAAAATAATTTTTCCCAAAAATCATGAGCATTAGATCATCATGTAGTTTAAAACGGAACCACTTCCTATCGATTCGGCAGATATTTGTCTGTTTTACCAGGGGTGGACGAAAAGGTTTGAGATATCCCGGTTGGGACATCATCCATGTAAGGTGGTCTAGTATTTTTTTTAAATGAGGTGGTATCATTTTGAATTATTCCTTTGGTGGTTGCGTCACAAAACCCCCTGTTTTTTTTGCTTAGAAAATGGAAAATGGTTTTTCTGCGCGACAAAAAAGAAAACTTACTCTTGCTACATTGTTCGTCATACCATGATGCACATGCGTGCATAATATGGGTACAATATCACAAACTATGCCGTGATTCTGGCTATAACATTGGTCATTTGACCCTAAAACGAGGAAAACCTCAAACATGATAGGTCATTTTGTGAAGGTTTTTTTTATACATAAACAATAATATCATGTTTGGTATTTTTTCCTTGCAACTATGTGACATAATATGACACCATGAGAAGGATTTACATTGTTTGGACCATTTTTGAATTTCTTATGCCCGTTCCAAAACTTTCTCGTTTCAATCTATGGTCAAAACGGCGGGCACGAAGGTAGGTGATGAGACTCACTAAAACTTGCATTGGATCTCTGAAGAAATATCTTATTATTAGTCTAAAAATGATTTTTCCAAAAAATCATGAGCATTAAATCATGTGCATGTAGTTCAAACCGGATCCACTTTCTACCGACTCGGCAGACATTTGTCTTTTTCATCCGGGGTGGACGGAAAGATTTGAGATACCCTGGTTGGGACACCGTCCATGTAAGGTGGTAATATTTTTTAAAAATGGGGTGGTATCATTTTGAATTAGCTCTTTGGTGGTTGTTTCACAAAACCCTCTATTTTTTCGCTCGAAAAATAGAAAATGGCTTTTCCGTGTGACAAAAAAGAAAACTTCCTCATGCAAAATTGTTCGTAATCCCATGATGCACATGCATACACAATATGGGAACAGTATCACAAACTATGCCCTGATTCTGGTCATAATTGTAGGGTTCGCAGCATAGAAAACAAAAAAATTTCCTACGATGTGAACTATATATCAAGATCTATCTACTAGATACAAACAACGGGTGGATGTATATCCGTAGAAAACATACCCTTGAAGACCGACAAAGCTTAACGAGTTCAACTCGTGGTTGATGTAGACGATCTCTTGCCGATCTCAAGATCGAGAGGAAGTCCTAGCGCCGCAAATCAGCAGCGCATCCGTGCTCGCACACACGTTCGAGGCACCTAGCAACCTCCGCCTCCTCGCTCCAGCGATGCAGCGGAAGCACAACTCTTTCTTGCTAAATAGCCACCGAGAACATGTATCTCGCTAGTCCGAGACCATGGGGGATAAATTCTAGAGGGGGAGAGAGATCCTTCACGAGGAGGTGTGTGAGACAAGTGAGGAGGAGGGGCTCCTTTTATAGGAGGAGGGGGGCACTCCCCTCCTTCATTCATGTGGGTGGACACTCCACTCACAAAATGCCCTTTAAAATCCCTCCACTCAAAAGTCCACTCAAATTCCCATTAAATTTCCACCAAATTTAATGCAAACTCTCATTAAATAAAACTCTTTTATTTTATTCAGAATTTTGTCAATTACTTTAATGACAAACATTCACAAATAACCCCTTGCTAGAATTCTATTTCACATGCATAACCACTTTATGCAATTTCACCTGAAAACCTGTTTCGGTATCTAGTGAAATAAATTCCTGCGGTTGTTCATTCTTTCGGCATGAAACATTTGCTCCAATTGGATGTCGGTGTCTCTTAAGTGTGTCACCCTACGGTTCGTGAATAATGCGGACATGATAGAGACCCCTCTCGGATCAATAATCAGAAGCGGGATCTAGAGACCCATACTGACTCCCACACATTCAACGATGACTTTCTTGTGATCGTCGGAACCTTTTACGCTAGTACCTTAATCCCTTTGTTTCACGATATATTACATGTCCGAGATTCGATCATTGGTATCTCCATACCTAGTTTGATCTCGTTACCGACATGCACTCTTTTCTCGTTCCTGTGATATAACATTCTAGTGATCAAATCACTTGCTTGCAAGCTAATCAATGTGATATCACCGAGAGGGCCCATAGTATATCTATCCGTCATCGGGATGAACAAATTCCACTCTCGATCCATGAGCCTCAACATAACACTTTATTAGTTCTGAATCTATCTTTATAATCACCCTGTTACGGTGTGACGTTTGATGTTATCAAGAAACTCTTCCGGTGTTAGTGATTGACATGATCTCATGGTCTAAGGATTAGGATCACTTCGTAAGTTGTTATAGCAATATAAACTCAATGACTTTGATCGTAATGCTATAGTTCGGATGAACGTTCATTGCACCATTACACTAATGTTGTGATCCCGTTATTAACAACATCCAATGTCCATGATCAGGAAACCTTGATCATCTTGTTAATCAACGAGCTAGTTTATGAGAGAGGCATAACTAGGAACTTTCTGTTTGTTTATTAAACACACATGTATTAACGTTTCCGTATTAATACAATTATAGCATGCAAAATAAACATCTATCATATACTTGGAATACACATAATAAACACTTTATTATTGCCTCTCAGGGCATATTCCCTTCAATAATATTGGTCATTTGACCAGAAAGCCATGAAACCTCGAATATGATAGGTCATTTTGTGAATGTTTTTTTAGACATAACCAATATACCAAATTTGGTATTTTTTCTTGCAACTATGTTACATAATATGACACTACGCGTAGGATTTACATTGTTTGGCCCGTTTTAAATTTCTTATGCCCGTTTCAAACCGTGGTCAGAACGGCGGGCACGAAGATAGTTGATGAGCCTCGCTAAAACATGCATTGGATCTCTGGAGAAACATCATATTGTGAATCTAAAAATGATTTTCTTCAAAAAAATCATGAGCATTAGACCATGCACCTGTAGTTTAAACCAGATCAACTTTCTACCGATTTGGCAGACATTGGAATTTTTCACATGGGGTAAACAAAAAGGTTTGAGATACCCCGGTTAGGACATCGTCCATGTAAAGTGGTCTAGTATTTATTGAAAAATAGGGTGGCATCATTTTGAATTACCCCTTTGGTGGTTGCTTCACAAAACCCCATTTTTTCGCTCGGAAAATGGAAAATGGCTTTTCTGTGTGACGAAAAGGAAAACTTTCTCCTGTAACATTATTCGCCATCCCAAAAAGTAATGTGTGCACAATATGGGCACATTATCACAATCTATGCCACGATTTTGGCCTTAATATTGGTCATTTGACCTGAAAGCCATGAAACCTATAGAACATCGGGTTTGGACCAATATCATCTTTGGATCTCCTGTCGAGTTCGTCATCGAGCAGGTGGGCACCAAATGTTGTGAGAATACCCCGTCGGGTACCATCGCGAGAGAGACCGGGGAAGCGGAGTGCAACAATATCAAGTGAATCGGGGATGAGATTGGTACGTGCAAGTTATCTAGGTTCGGGCCTTCACTCTCGGGGGTAAAGACCTACTCATGTTTTGTTGTATTTCTTTTTTATATTAGATTACAAGGTTCCGCTGACTATATCTCTATGCATTCGTTGAGTACAACATGCATCGGATGGTGATGCGGGAAGAATGAGTAGAAAGATGTGTTGTTCACACCCGAGAAAAATTAGGTCTCCACGAGGGCTTATTCTTCACAAAGTAAACAATCTTGTGTATTGGAATGACAAACAATGTCGACGAAGGAAGTTTTCATTTTATTTATAAAAAAATCATTTTCTAATTTCTGAGTGCCCAAATTGGGTTATTTTGTGAAGCCCCTACCATACCTGGTTGATAATTGGACCAACGCAATTTTCAAAAATACTAGGACACTTTGTTTATACGATTCACCATATATCTTAACTTGTGTGCTTTGGAGCGAGTGCTCATAAAAAGACAACTTTCTGCCAAGTTAGCAGGAAGAGGATGGAAATTGAACTCCATGCGTCATAGCTTCCTCCTAATTTTTTTGCAAAAATCATATTTACACATACAACATGTCACTTCATCGTTGATATGGCCAAGAAAAAATAATAGAAAACTACGGCGGGAAGGAGAGGACGTGGCAAGAAAAATGAGAAAACTCAAATTTGCCTAGTATTTTTTTAAATACACGCAGCAAATACCTCCTTTGTTGTGTATCTTCTTGATAACACTCGGCAAAATTTCGAAAATTTTCCCTCCCGCGTGGACAGAATTGGCGCAAAAGGATCTTTGCCGAGTGTCTGGTAGTAGACACTCGGCAAAGGCTAACAAAGTTTACTGTGCCGTTAACTGCAGACGCGGTGTCCACGTGTCCCACAGTTTGCCGTGTATCCAAAATTTTGCCGAGTGTTTTCGATTTTCTGCCGTGTATTTTTTCTCTTTGCCGAGTGTTCCCTTGATTGGTACTCGGCATATGTGAACTTTGCCGTCTATTTGCTTTTTGCCGTGTATTATTTTTTCGATCTCTTTGCCGAGTGTTCCCTTGATTGGTACTCGGCATATGTGAACTTTGCCGTGTATTCCATCTCGATACATACAACCCAACAGATACTTTCCGATCACCTAAGAAACACCTTTATGATCACCCTCTCATAGGATGACGTTTGATGACCTCAAAGCTTTCTTCTGATACCAGGGAGTTGTATTATCTCATGGTCTAAGGAATACAATATTTGACATAGAAAAAGCTTCGCAAAGATGAACACGATGATACGATCTAATTGCTTCGCTTAGTTTGGGTCTTTCCACCATATCATTCTCCAATGATATGATCTCATTATCAATTGACAACTCATGTCTATGGTTAGGAAACCTTAACCATCATTGATCAATGAGCTAGTCCATAGAGGCGTACTAGGGACACGATGTTGTTCACAAACCACACAAGTATTAAAGTTTCCGCTTAATACAATTCTAGCATGGAATATAAACTTTATCATGAACAAGAATTATAATAATAACATCTTTATTATTGCCTCTAGGGCATAATTCCAACAGTCTCCCACTTGCACTAGAGTCAATAATCTAGTTTACATTTGGCAACAATCTCACACCCATGGCACTGAGGTGCTGATCATGTTTTACACGTGGAAGAGGTTTAGTCAATGGATCTGCGACATTCAGATCTGTATGTACTTTGCTAATCTTCAGATCTCCATCTGCTATATAATCTCGGATTATATGAAAACTTGCGGTTGATATGCTTGGTCTTTGGATGATATCCTTGTTCCTTAGCGAGTGCTATGGCGCCATATTGTCACAATATCTCCGATGGGTCCAATGCACTTGGAACCACGCCAAGCTCGATGATGAAGTTTCGATCCAAACTCCTTCACTTGACGCTGCAGCAGCCATGTATTCCGCTTCCTTTGTAGATCGCGATCACGCTTTGCTTGCAGCTTCTCCGACTCACAGCTCCTCCATTCAAAATATAAACGTATCCTGTCGAGATTTGGAATCATCCTTGTCGGTGTCAAAACTAGCGTCGACGTAACCTTTTCGACAAGCTGTTCATCACCCCATAGACTAAGAACATTTCTTTAGTCCTATTCGTGTACTTTAGGATGTTCTTCACGGATGTCCGATGTTCCACTCTGGATCACTTTGATATCTGCTCGTCAAACTAAGATCATTGGACACATCCGGTCTAGTACACAAGATGGCATACATGATGGAACCTATGGCGAGGCATAAGGCACTTTGCTCATAGCTTCCCTATCATTTACCGTAGCTGGACCTTGAGCCTTGCTCAATATCTTTCCCGACAACATAGGCCTTTGAACCTTTCTTTGCCTTATCCATTCGAACCTTTTGAACTTTGTCTAGGTATGTACTCGGCTTAAAGCTATCGAGCGTCTTTGTCTATCTCTATAGATCTTGATGCCCAATATATAAGCAGCTTCACCTAGGTCTTTCATTGAAAAACACTTGTTCAAATAACTCTTCACATCGTTAAGCATATTGATGTCATTTCCAATAATCAATATGTCATCCACATCTGATGCCGAAACGTCACCGAGCTCCCACTCACTTTCTTGTAGATGCAAGCTTCGTAGCAATTTGGAACAAATCCAAAGCTCTTGATCACTTGATCAAAACGAAGGTTCCAACTCCGAGATGCTTGCTTCAGTCCATAAATGGAACGCTGAAGTTTGCATACTTTATCAGCATCCTTAGGATCGACAAAACCTTCGGGTTGCATCATATACAACTCTTCATCAATGTTGCCATTGAGGAACACAGTTTTGACATCCATCTGCCATATTTCATAATCATGAAACGCAACAATTGCTAATAAAATCCGAATGGACTTAAACATCGCTACGGGAGAGAAAGTCTCATCGTAGTCAACACCTTGAACTTGTCGAAAACCTTTTGCGACAAGCCGTGCTTTATAGATGGTAACATTACCATCCGCGTCCGTTTTCTTCTTGAATATCCATTTGCACTCAACGGCCTTTCGGTCGCTAGGAGGGTCCACCAAAGTCCATACTTGGTTTTCGCTCATGGATCCCAATTCGGATTTCATGGCTTCCAGCCATTTCTCAGAGTCTGGGCTCATCATCGCTTCCTCATAGTTCGTAGGTTCACTGTCTTCTACTAACAAGACAGTCAAGAAAGGGTTGCCGTACCACTCAGGAGGGGCACACGACCTTGTCGACCTGCGACGTTCAGTAGCAGCATCGTCCGAAGCTTCATGATCCTTGTCATTAGCTTCCTCTATCGTTGGTGCAGGCGGCACTGGAACAATTCCAGGTGTTGCGCTACTCTCCAATTCAAGAGAAGGTTCAATAACCTCGTCTAGCTCTACTTTCCTCCCAGTCACTTCTTTCGAGAGAAACTCCTTCTCAAGAAAGGAACCGTTCTTTGCGACAAACACTTTGCCTTCGGTTCTGTGATAGAAGGTATACCCAATAGTTTCCTTAGGGTATCCTATGAAGACGCATTTCTCCGCTTTGGGTTCGAGCTTGTCCGGCATCAACTTCTTGACATAAGCTTCGCATCCCCAAACTTTAAGAAACGACAACTTAGGTTTAGCACCAAACCACAGTTCATACGGTGTCGTCTCAACGGATTTAGATGGAGCCCTATTTAAAGTGAATGCAGCAGTTTATAATGCATAACCCCAAAATGATAACGGCAAATCAGTAAGAGACATCATTGATCGGACCATATCTAATAGGGTTCGATTCCGGCGTTCAGACACACCATTGCGCTGTGGTGTTCCGGGTGGCGTGAGTTGTGAAACGATTCCACTTGCTTTAAGATGCGTGAGAAAATCATAACTCAAATATTCACCTCCGCGATCGGATCGTAGAAATTTAATCTTTCTGTTACGATGGTTCTCCACTTCATTCTGAAATTCCTTGAACTTTTCAAATGTTTCAGATTTATGTTTCATTAAATAGATATACCCATATCTACTTAAGTCATTGGTAAAAGTGAGGAAATAGCGATATCCACCGCGCGTCGAAATACTCATCGATCCACATACATCGGTATGTATGATTTCCAACAAGTCCGTTGCTCGCTCCATCATACCGGAGAACGGGGTTTTGATCATCTTGCCCATGAGGCATGGTTCGCATGTGTCAAATGATTCAAAATCAAGAGACTCCAAAAGTCCATCAGAATGGAGTTTCTTCATGCGCTTTACACCAATATGACCTAGACGACAAAGTACACAAATAAGTAGTATTATCACTATCTACTTTGCATCTCTTAGCCTCAATGTTATGGATGTGTGTTTCATCCCTTTCGAGATTTAGAAGAAATAAATCATTCACAAGAGGTGCATGACCATAAAAGATGTTACTCATATAAATAGAACAACCATTATTCTCCGATTTAAATGAATAACCGTCTTGCAATAAACACGATCCGGAAATGATGTTCATGCTCAACGCAGACACATAATAACATTTATTAAGGTTTAAAACTAATCCCGAAGGTAAAACTAAGGAGAGCTTGCCGATGGCCATCACATCAACTCTTGATCCGTTGCCAACGCGCATCGTCACCTCATCCCTCGCAAGCCGCTCATTCCGTAGCTCTGCTTCGAGTTACAAATATTAGCAACGAACCGTATCAAATACCCGTGCACTACAACGAGGGCTAGTAAGGAAAACATCAATAACATGTATATCAAATATACCTTTGATGGTGCCAGCCTTCTTGTCCGCTAAGTACTTGGAAATTGCGCCCAAAGGACCCTTGTCATTGCAATAGAAGCACTCAAAGGTCCGCTTAGGACCGACTTGAGCTTCTTCTCGGGGAGCATTAAGCTTGCCGCCCTTCTTGAAGGGCTTCTTTGCTCCCTTACCTTTCTTAAAGGAGGGCTTGTTGACCATCAACACATGATTATCCTTTTGATGTCCACTTCCGCGGCCTTCACTTTGCGAAGAGCTCGGTGATCGATCGATGGAACCAACTGATTATGAGTCACTACAAAACTTTTGTAGCTGGGAGGGAGTGATTGCGAGAACCTCTAATCTTGAGCTCCTCCGAATCGTGCATTCCAGCTTGCTCAAGGCGTTGAGTGTAGCCCGACATCTTTATGGCATGCTCACTAACGGAACTCCCTTCCTCCATCTTGCGATTAAAGAACTTCTCGAGATCTCATATCTCTCGAGCGGGCTTGAGTCTGAAACATGGTTTTCAGCTCCTCGAGAATCTCAAAGGGCCCGGGATAGGTTTCAAAACGATTTTGAAGTTCCGGTTCCATAGAAAACAACATGGTGCTCTTAATCACACCATAATCATCTTTGCCGATCGACAGATGCTTTCTCATCACGGCGCAGCTTGCAGGGGGTCACCTAACGCTTCAAGGACATAGTCCTTTGTCCGCAGAATGATTCTTAGATTACGGAACCAATTGGTGAAGTTAGACCCATTGTTTCTAAGCTTTTCTTTCTCAGCAAAAACGTTGAAGTTGAAGTTGGACTTGGCCATGTGATCTACAGTATTTGCAAGTACAATTTAGACTATGTTCATGATAAATAGTTCAAATTAATCAAATTACTAGATGAACTCCCACTAAATTCAACATCCCTCAAGTTGTTTAGTGAACACGATCCAAATTCACCACACCTAATCCGATCATCACGAGAAGATATGTGGTTTCAATGGTGGACAACAAAGTGTCGATCATATCATTCATATGACTCATGCTTAACCTTTCGGTTCTTGTGTTCCGAGGCCATGTCTGTACTTGCTAGGCTCGTCAAGCTAGACCCAAGTATTTCCGCGTGTGCAAAACTGGCTTGTACCCGTTGTATGTGAGCGTAGAGTCTATAGCACCCGATCATCACGTGATGCTTGGACACGACGAACTTTCGCAACGGTGCATACTTGGGGAGAACACAATTTTTATCTTGATCTTTAAGTGAGGAATCATCTTATAATGCTACCGTCGCGATCTAAGCATAATAAGATACATAAAAGGATAAACATCACATGCATATAACTTTATGTGACATGGTATAGCCAATCTTCGCGCAATGATCTCCATCTTGTGCGTTCCGGCATGATCTCCATCACTCCACCATGATTGCCTCCACCATGAATAGCAACTATAACTGTTGCTAACTACTTAGCGATAAAGTAAAGCTATTACATGGCGTATAAGAAGTTGACTCGCAGGTCATACATAATTATAAAGACAACCATATGGCTCCTGCCGGTTGTGTACTCATCGACATGCAAGTCGTGAAACATTACAAAACATGATCATCGCATACAATATACACATCACATCTTGGGCCATACCATATCACAGAAAACACTTCCTGCAAAAACAAGTTAGACGCCTCTACTTTGTTGTTGCATGTTTTACGTGGCTTATGGGAGTAGATGCTAAGAACGATTCTTACCTACGGAAAGCCACAACGGTGATATTATGGTTGCCAAACTCCGGTGTTAATCCCATGACAACTATAGTGAGAGAAACTGACATCCACCAGCCGCATGTGTGGAACAAGCCACACGTCAAGTGCGGAGCCGGTCTCGCGAACTACGTCGCGTAAGGTTGGCCTGGACCGCTTCAATATCACTATCCCGCGTCATAAGAAGAACACAAACAAGAGTCTTGCAACAGAAAACATCAACGCCCGCAACAACCATGTTGCGTTCTACTCGTGAAACACATCTACGCATAGATCTAGCTCTGATACCACTGATGGGATTCGCGGCATAGTAAATCAAAATTTTCTACGGATGCGAACAGAGGGAAAGCCAAGATCTAATCTAGGAGATGCAATCAACGAGAGAGATTGGATTAGATCTTCATACCCTTGAAGATTCGCACAGCGGAACGTTCGTCGGAACGTGGGTGATGTAGTCATACTCACTTCTCCTCCTCGCGATCCGATCCGATCTAGCACCACAAGTGGCGGTGCCTCCGTGAGATGCACACGTGCAGCACCTCGACGTCTCCTCCTTCCTCGGACCAGCGAGTATGATGGAGAGATAGATTGGATCTACAGCACGACGGCGTGGTGTATATGGTGGAGAATTTCACTGCAGGCTTCGCCACAAACAATCGGGAGGAGAGAGGAAGGCAAGGAAACTAGGGTTGGAGGCAAGGTGTAGGGGAGGCGCACCAGCCTCTATTTATAGAGGGGCCAGCCCTTGCCCCTCCTCCAAGCCTTGGGCCGGCGACCAAGGGAGGGAGGAGTGGGGGGCAAGGACTCTCCCTCCTTCTAGAAATTCTATCCCTAGTTTAAACGATTTAAACCCTATCGAATCGGCTGGGCCCTATGGGGCCTTGTGCCCCTGGCCCAATGCGGCCAGGACACTCCCTCATAGGCCCATGCCCCTCCCGGAAGGTGGGGCCACGTTGGTCCCTTCCGAAGGTTCTAGAAGCTTCCTACAATAATACCGATTAACCCGAACAATTCCGAACTCCAAAACTGCACCCTTTATATGAATCTTATTCTACAGACCACTCCGGAACCTCTCGTGATGTCCCGGATCCCATCCGAGACTCCGAACAAAAACTCATAAACCAATTATCCAATCTATCCTAGCGTCGAGACACATTAAGTGTGTGACCCTGCGGGTTCGAGAATATGCAGACATGATCTTCTATCAATAATCAATAGCGGGGTCTGGGCACCCATATTGACTCCCACACATTCATCGATGATCATATCGGATGAACCACGATGCCAGGATTCAATCAATCCCATATATATATATTCCCTTCGTCTCGCGATATTTTACTTTCCCGAGATTCGATCGTCGGTACCGTCATACCTAGTTCAATCTCGTTCACAGCAAGTACTTTACTTGTTCCGTAATCCGATATCACTTTGTGATTAACTCCTTAACCACATGCTTGCAAGCGATGTTGATATCGATTACCGAGTGACCCCGAAGTATATCTCTCCGACTTGGGAGGGACAAATTCCATCTCGATACATACAACCCAACAGATACTTTCCGATCACCTGAGAGACACCTTTATGATCACCCTCTCATAGGATGACGTTTGATGACCTCAAAGCTTTCTTCCAATACCTGGGAGTTGTATTATGTCATGGTCTAAGGAATACAATATTTGACATAGGAAAATCTTCGCAAAGATGAACACGATGATACGATCTAATTGCTTCGCTTAGTTTGGGTCTGTCCACCATATCATTCTCCAATGATATGATCTCATTATCAATTGACAACTCATGTCTATGGTTAGGAAACCTTAACCATCATTGATCAATGGGCTAGTCCATAGAGGCGTACTAGGGACACGGTGTTGTTCACAAACCACACAAGTATTAAAGTTTCCGCTTAATACAATTCTAGCATGGAATATAAACTTTATCATGAACAAGAATTATAATAATAACATCTTTATTATTGCTTCTAGGGCATAATTACAACAGTTATATCTCAAAGAAAAAATTCCTTACATACCGCATTAAAGAGAAATGCTCTAAGCATATCACCTCCCCATTTACAGGGCCTGTCGTTACAACTTCAGGTGCTGGGAATATTGATCCCTCTGCCTACCTAGAATCCCCTGTTCATTCATCGTCATCCTTGCCCATCGAATCTCACACCTGAAACAAACCCTTACTCGAAGCTGCTATGGCCAACTACCCCTGTGACCCAAACCCTCACCTTCCACCTGGAGCCGAGGTCATTCAGCCGTGCATTCACCGCCATCGTCGTGGCTTCCACATCTTTAGTGGAGATTCTCTGCTTCGCTGCGATGACATGGACATTGTCACCCTGGAGCCACCACCTGATCCGGCGCAGTACCCTACAGATGTTGAACTGATTTGGGCCTATCTCAACGATCGTGTCCTCCACGTCCGCAACCACTCACTCTGCTATGGGTGCTGCAGTGGTACAGTTCTTTAACACTTGTGCTAGGGATACAACTACTGAACGCGGTCCATTCTTTGTTGGTGATAGTATTCTCAGAGTTATTCCACACAATAGAGGTCTGAATCATAGAGATGTGACTTTCACACATGATGTTTGGATCATGATGTTAAATTACCCCCAAGATGCATGGATGGTTGATAAAGTCAGGGAATCTGTCAGTGAATTTGGCAAGTTTTTAGTATGGAACAGAGATTACTCCAACAAATCTAGAATCCTAGTTAAGATTAGAGTGCCTGACCTCCTAGAGATTCCTATCAGTCTAGTTCTTGGTGATAACACTAGTGATGATGGGCATGTACATTCTTGGACTATTCTCAATTATATCCTACAAACTAAGTTGATTGGTGGTCTGGGTGCTGATGAGGACCCTCTCCCTCCTGATTGTGGAAACCCACACCCAATGCCACCTCCTTTTGATGAAAACTGGGAATATATGGTTCACGATCACATGGCAAATGTTGCGGCACATGCTGCACCTATTGTTCCTGCTGCTGCAAACACCCTTGGTGATGTTGCACCTACTGATGAGCCAATGGTTGAAACTCCGCCTCAAAACAGTCCTGCTCATGCACATCACCTAGCTGAACTTGAGCCCATGATTGAGATGGTGGATTCTTTCAATGTAGTTCACAAACTTCTGTCAGACATTGTGAAAAATGCCCACTTGGCAGTCAACAGTATTGACATCACCCAGATACATGGCACTAGTTTTCAGATCCTGGATGTTGATACTGATGAGGGTAAATTCAGATGCACCTGGAAGTAGTCTTAACAACTGAGTTGTCAATTCAGCTGCACCTAGAAATAGTCTTGCTCACAGCAGTTTATCAGTAGCAAAAAAGTTTATAGTAGCAATAGCAAAGTGACAGTAGCAGTAAAACAAAGGCAGTAGTAACAATAGTAGCAAACGGTAGGATATGCGTGTGGTAGGCATAGGGATGGATGGACGGGCGTTGCATGGATGAGACTATTAATGTAACTTCAAGATCTAGGGAAATTGCAGATAAATAAGATAAAGCATCCAAGTACTAAACAATCATAGACATGTGTTCCATATATAGTCATACGTGCTCACAATGAGAACTTGCACAACATCTTTTGTTCTGCTAGCCCGTTATAGTGGGGCCTCAAGGGAATCTACTGACAATTAAGATACTCCTTTTAATAGAGTATCAGAGCAAAGCATTAACACTCCGTTAACACATGTGATCCTCATATCAAATCCATCCCCTCAGGTTGTCCCAATTTCTGTCACTTCGGGGTCTTTGGATCCAGGCAATGATATGTATACACAACTTGTAGATAAGATCACAAACAATACTGTCATCATAAATCAATAACATGTTCAGATCTGAGATCATGACACTCGGGCCCTAGTGACATGGATATGCCCTACGGGTATCCGATGTTAGCATACCTGGTCCATCCCGACAGAAGGCCCACTCGATGACCCACCAGGGTCTATGCCGCCTATGATGTTTCAGCTGCTATGAAGCCCATATGGACACGGACTCCCATGCGCACAAGACAAGGAAAGCTGAAGACTAGAGTTTGAATACAACTTTTAACCAAATCGTATTGGCACCTGAGACCTAGCCTCCCCATATATAAAGGATAGGAGGGTCCAACAAGGAGGACAGATTACGATACAATAGCCTACACCATAATAGATCTACAGAACTAGACCTCAACTCACCGCATATACACCTCCACGCCAGATTGCATCTGTGCACCCCTGTACTTTTCGGTTCCGCCGTAATCAAGAGCAGACAAGCAGGAGTAGAGTTTTCCCTCCGGGGGGCCAGAACCTGGGTAAACCTCGTGTCCCCATGTTACTTGTTTGCTAACCGTTTCGCGATCTTCAGCATCCTCACCTTCTCCAAAACCCAAGTCCATAACAATGGGCATTGATGAGATCGAACCTCGTCACTTAGTGACAAGCATTAAGCACAACAAGTTGCAACAAAGTCAAATAGCACTAATAGAGATACTAGGCACCATGCCCTAACAATCTTATTCGACTACATGATAGGACTTATCCAATCCCTACCATCCCCATAGCCTACAGCGGGGGATTACTCACTCATGGATGGGGGAAACATGGATGGTTGATGGAGAGGCGTCAGTGATGATGATGGTGATGATCCCCTCCAAATTCCCCATCCCGGCAGGGTGCCAGAACGAAGTTTCTGGTTCCGAATCGCAGTTTCTGGTGGTGGCGGCGCAGCGGAACTTTTTCTAGAAAAACGTCGCCCCCCTCCGTTTTTAGGTCAGTAGGCTTCTTATAGGCGAAGAGGGAGGCCGAGGGGGTGCCCGAGGTGGCCACACCCCTCCTAGGCGCGGCCTAGGCAGGCCCGCGCGGCGATGGGGTGTGGGCCCCTCGTGGCCCTCCTTCGTATCGTCTTTTGGCTCCGTGAGTCTTCTGGTGAAATAGGATTTTTGACATATTTTTCGGGATTTTTCCTGATAGTTAATTTTCTGCACAAAAACTAGACACCAAAGCAATTCTTCTGAAAACAGCGTCAGTCCATGTTAGTTGTATCCAAATCACACAAGTTTAGAGGAGAAACAATAGCAAAAATGTTTGAAAAAATAGTTACATTTTGAACATATCATACATCCACAACAAGCTGATGATGTCTCCCTGAGTTGCTGCCTCCCCAAGCTCCTGCCACACGGAGGGACATGGCGTAGCCATCAAGTCCCATCCGGAGCTTGTCTCGCTCACACGAGGAGGGGCTTCTTCCTTTCCTACCGATGTAGTGGTTCATGCAAACAAGATGTTGGGGGCTCTCCACCGCCAACTATTGGTCATCCTTGTGGTCTGCTCCGCCATGATGACTACGGGCATGTATAATAGGATGACGTTAGTCTTTTTTTACGTGGCATGTTGGATTTTTCTTATTTGAAGAAAGAAATAAGAAAAGAAAGTTGTCTTTTTTTTAGCCAAGAGATAATCTCTTAGAAATAAGAGGATGCTATTTCATCCGTTGTATCACATGTCTGTCATTAGCAAATTAGTTTTTTTATAAAAATAGTTAATTTTCATTAATTGCTAAAGAGATGATAATAAGTATATTGTCTTCTCTAAATGATGTGGCGGACTAAGAAAAGACATTTCTTTCCTACCATTGTATATGTCCTAAAACCAGAGCCGCCGCATCTAGCCAAAACGACAAAACCAGTCACTACAGGAGAAGCTCGGTACGCCGAGGGCATATTGCCGTCGGCGTAGCCAGGAAAACCCTCGGCGTACGCTACGCCGACGGCTGCCCTCGGCGTATCGTCCTCGGCGGACCTCTCCCTCGGCGGAGCAGGCGCGGCCGTCGGCGTAGGACAAGACCGTCGGCGTAGGCCAACGCCGACGGCCTGACGGCGCCCGTCGGCGTATAGACCGTCGGCGAACGTCGACCGCGCCGTCACACGGCCAGTTAACGGCGCGTCGGCTACGCCGACGGCCTCCCCCTCGGCGTAGGCCTGCCACGTGGAGGCAGCGCAGCGGCCTGGCGCAGATGCTACGCCGACGGCCTCCCCCTCGGCGTACGCCTGCCACGTGGAGGCAGCGCAGCGGCCTGGCGCAGATGCTACGCCGACGGCCTCGGCGTCGCACGCCACGTGGAGGCAGCAGCCGGCAGCGGCCTGGCCCTACGCCAAGGGCCTTGCCGTCGGCGTAGCCTTGACCATTTGGTCACGCTTACCTCCTACGCCGAGGGCAAGGCCGTCGGCGTATCAAATGCACCGTTTTTTTTTTGAATTTTATTGCAGCAGCAGCAGCACTCACAGCAGCCATACATCCATACATCATCCATACATCATCCATGCATCCATGCAATATATATTCCACACCAATTGAAACAAGATCACATATGCCATACGTGTATCAACATCAGTCATACAAGATCATCCATACATTATTCATACAAGATCATCGACATCATCACACATGCCTACAACTCTGGAGGAGAGGGGGTGTACCCGAGATCTCCCCTGGTGAAAAGTGGCGACCTCTGCCGAGGGTTGCGTCCAGTAGAAGCAGCAGAAGAGCCACCTGGCGAGGGAGTAGGAGAAGTGAAGCTCGGGAGAACCACTGCAGAATGGCGGAGATGGACCATCGTCATGAAGCGGTGTGATCTCGCCCATCCGCGAGGCGTGGCCAAAGTGCCGGTTCCCGAAGCTCCGTTCCTACATGTTGCCTACATGTTAGCAACTTGCGAGGCAAAGTAAAGCGATAACCAGTGGGTTCGCAAAGAACTTACGGTGTCGATGCGTAGTAGGTCCTAGCGAAGCTTTCCTTGATTGCCAAAATGGCATCGGACTGGCATGGGAGGCACGGCCCTAAATCTCTATTCGCCAGATTGAATATTCATCATCATGGCCTGCAAGATAGTTTAGAAGTCAGCCGTAGTACAACAAACGGGGAAGTGGGACTTGTATCTTTGCAAAAATAAAGGTTCGGACTTACATTTACGTATTGCATGTAGATCGCCTCGATGCTGCCGAAAGGCCACCGATATTCCTCATAAGCGGCTTCAGAGGCGCGTCTAACTCAAAGCTACAATTTCAAATACAAGGAATCTCGTCGGTTAGCCATGCAGGAACAAAACTCATAAAGATGATGAAAACGAGAAAACTTACATCCTCGTGAGCGACGAGGCTGGCCACGAGGGATAGGGGCGTCGGCGGGTAGGTAGCCATGAGACGGCTGAAGCTCGTCTTTGAGGGTAGTCTTGACCTTCTTATTCAGAATCTTGAGGCGTCCATGCTGCAATCCGTGCCACAGACCAACGACTCCCGTCGATCTCCGTGAATGGGGTCATCCACATGGGGGTGACGAGCCTTCACCATCATGCTGTAGTTCCCCAAGTCGTTCTGGGCAGTGCCGAAGTACACGGGCAACGAGGGTTGAGGCTCCGAGTAATTGGGCTTCTTTCGCCGCATCATCTCATAGACGGCGACGTCATGAATCACCTCCCCGGGTTGTGCCTCGGCCACCTGTATCGCGAAAAGAAAATATTATGCATATGAAGTACAAACATAAGCAGAAATGCACGCAGGTCGTTCCATGTATATACGTACCACCTTCCCCTTGAAGCGGTCAAAGTTGCGGTTTCCCGCGCAGTGCGTTCCACCATCGCCTCGGTTATCCGCGTTCCGCCTCGACAAGGCTGCAAACTCCTCGTCTTCTCTGAGCCACCTCGTCCTAACCAGCTCCTCCCATGCGAGTCGATGCGGCTCGCCCCAATCGGGATAACTGAAAATGCAATACTCAACTCCGAAAAATGCAATGGCAACTTAGAAGCAATGTAGCATCTCATTGACATTTTACTCACCGACATGTACTCTTCTGGCGTCACCGAGTACTCAGGATTAGGGTTTCTATCGACAATGTCTTCCTTCCTGACCCTCACGCCCTGTCAGCCCAGAAGTGGCTAGCGGCCGTGACCTTCTGGTTGTACCACACCTGGGGGGTCAACTTCACACAAGCCCCAAGCAAAGTCCTCTGCGCCTTCTCCTAGTCCTCCTCAGCCACACGGTAAAAGCACTTCAATCATGCATAAGAGTCATGAGTTAGCACGGTGGGGTCATCAAGTATGAACATAACTCGAGAAATATGCCTTACCAAAACTTGGTGATGACAAGCATCGGCTGTCGGAAAGCCCGACACGGGTAGTCCGTAGTCCCCAAGTAGTAGCTAGCTTCTGTCACCCTCGGGGTAATGTGATAGCCCGCCAGCCCGCGCCCGGCCAACTTCCTAATCAGAGCTCCAACGAGGCTGTTAGGAGGGCGAGCCTTGGTCCCCGGAGGAAATGTCCAATTGCTGCATAAAAATAAACATTAGTACACAATAATTATTTATGACCAACATGAAATAAAATGTTTTAAATTGCCAAATTAGTAAACTTACTCAAGGCCATCTAGAATAATAAGGGCTTTCGCCTCCTGAGTCCTAGGCTCAAACTTCTCGTCGAGACTCCCGATTCCCCACGATTCCGCAATTTCTTGCCCCACCAACTCATGGCTAGTGTCCGCCTCCGTCGGTCCCGCCTCCCCGGTCCTCGCCTCCCTCTCGGACTGCCTCCTCTGGGACCTCCCTCTCGGCCCTGAAGGCTGCCTGTCAGAACAACTCGGGAGCCACGCCGCTGCAGAGGGTGGTGGGTCAAAGTCCACGCCTCCTCGTGGCACCTCGTCCTCGTCCTCCTCGACCTCGGCCTCGCCCTCCGCCAGGAGCAAGATCGGGTAACGGATTGGGATTTGGGTCTCTCACTCCGTGTAGCACTTTTCTTCTACTGCTTCAGCATTAAGCAAGGACGAACTGGTTGCCTTGCCGCTGCTCATATTGTTCAATCACCTGCATTAAGTAAGAGAAACAGTTAAGCACAAAGACATAATAAAATGTATACACAAAGAATAAAGGCATAATGCAATTAAGAAAACAGTTAAGCACAAATACAAAATAAAATGCATTAAAAATAAATACTCACTATCATTTTCATTCTCATTCTCATTCACATTCTCATTCTCATTCTCACTATCACTATCTTTTGAGAAATGGATTCTCATCAAGGGTGTAGGCTCATCATCGTTGTCATTCTCGGTATGGAGCTTCTCGAGCATACTTATGTCATGTAGATTCACCACCGACTCACCCCGAGTTTCTACATCATTCCCAAGATCCTCAAGATCAACGGTTCTAAATCAAAGTGTCCAAGTCCTCTTGCTCTTGATAGAAAATTCCTCGTACATTAAAGGGTTAATGTTGTTGTAATCGTCCTCGGAGGAATCGGTAGGTTACCATGTGGCGATACCGGAACACGACTTCCAGCCCCGGAGTTCCGCTTCGGCATGGGTAGGGCAAATAATAAACTTGGTTGGCTTGGTGAGCAACAACAAAGGCGTCGGCTCCGCTATAGGTGGTTGAAGGCCTAACTTCAACTAACCCAATGGAAGGGTACTTCTCACCACCCTTGGGTCAAACCAGTGGCACTTGAACACAACAAGATTGAGTTCGACATTAAACGATTGAAGGTCACCGTATACATTCTCTAACCTTCTGTAGTAATCAAGGGAATCGGCTCCTTTGGTGAACACCCCAGTATTTATCGTTTTTGCATTTGGTCGCCCTTTCTGGTGCGTCTCTGTATGGAAGCGAAACCCATTCACATCATACTTCTCATACTTCATGACGACACTGTTACAACCTTGGGAAACACATTTCAGCTCATCTGACATCTCAACGTTGGGATTAGCTCCCTACAGGTACAAGAGGAATTTGTTGCGTTCAGTAGTTACGTGGAATAAGAGCGACAAGTCACATATTGCAAGGTAAGAGGGACAGGTTAGAAATTACTTTTTCCATAAACCAGGACACAAAGTTTTTTTATTTCCGGGAGCACCCTCTTTCAGTAGAGTGTCCAACTCCATGGGAGAGGGATCAGTCGGTCCCGGCCACTGTTCATCCGTGAAATCGCTAAGAAGGTGTTATCACCATATTTTGGCCAAAGGCGGGGATGGGCCGTGATCAAGATGGGCTTGGAGGATACATATATTCAACGTGTTGTTGGATCGGCCTAGTGCGTAGATTTGGGCTGAATTGCCCGTGTATCTTGTATCATAGTAGGATTTGTGTTTGTTTAGGTTCCGTTTATGTTTAGGTAAAGATAGAGTTGTAGAGTTATTCCAAAAGTAGAGAGTCTCCGGACTATAAATATGTACCTAGGGTTATTGAAAGAAAACAACAACCACGTTCACAACAAACACAATCTCGGCGCATCGCCACCCCTTGTTCTTAGGGTTTCTTTCGGGTCTTGCGATCTAGGCAGTATCTACTTATTTCGTTAACCGGTTTTACTCGTACTGAAGCGTTGTTGATGGCGAGTAATACCATTATCATAGATTGTTTGAGGCTAGCATCGGCACTGTTTCATTATTATCGTCGAAGTTATGCTACCTCTAGCTATCTCGCTACCTTTGCACCGTGTCCCAAAGTGCAAGGGTAGCGCCTTGCTTGATCTTTATTTAGTCGATTCGATCTGTTATAGTTGTACCTTGTTCGTCAAGGTTTAGTTTAATATCTACGTAATCAGGCCTTACAAACGGGTTGAACGATCCGGTAATGCATAAGGATGTGGCTTATTCGTTCTAGAGAGGATGTTCCGGTAATTGGCTTTATGTTGGTTATTAGGCCTCCTCTAGGGTTGATATTCTTCATCTTTTGTACGTACTAGGCTCAATTACGCGTAGGATGTTCCAGTTACGTGGTGAAAACGTTAAATTATCGTAGATCGATTTAACTTGTAATGATCAAGCAAAACCCCATGTTACCATAAATCCAACGCAGAACCATGGGGCAATCGGCTTTAAGAGCCGATTTACAGGGAAACCTGGGAGCCGATCACGGCTCGAATTTTACGTATACTTGTTTATCATGCAGGAAATCAATCGGAGCAATCCTTCACCTTCCTGACCAGGTATAGGTCAGGTGGCACGCCCTCGAACCAAGCCAGGACGTGTGCCGGAGCTTTTGCGGGCCGTCGCCCGAGGGACCAGGGCCCACCAGCAGTCCTGGGAGCCTCCCGGCTCTTCGTGTTGTCAGTCGCTGCTCGCCGGTGGGTTTTGGCAGGCAACACATTCTGGCACGCCCGGTGGGACTTTCAACAACGTCTACATCAACACCCGACGCTGCAATGGAGAACAGACCAGTCACTTACGACGATCTGCCTGGCGAGCACAAGGCCAAGTACGACGAGATCAAGGCCCTCTTCGAGGAAGACCTCATCAGCTCTTTTGAGAGGACCCGTACGCATGGCATCAGGTGGAAAGGGTTCTCCCCCGAGGGCGCTCTTAATGAGGTGGATCTGCATGCATTTGCGGAGGAGCGCACTGTGGCTCTGACGTGAAGTCAACTACATGGTGGCTCATTCTTTGCACCGCCATTCGAGAGCCCGTGAACGCTTTCGAGCGGTCGCGTCCGCGTAGTCCAGATATCATGAAGCATCGCATTCCTCCGGGACCTACTTTAGGGACTCACCAGGGGAAAGACCGCCTGCACTGGCCGCAGATCCTGCTCGCACTTGCCGCCCGAACCCGGGGCGGCCACGTCGTCTACAAGGCTGGAGGCGACCAGCGATTGCCAAATCCTGTTCGAGCCACCTAAGGAGATCCCACACGGATATATATGCGCCACGTGCGGATCGCAATAACACGCCACGCACCAAACAGATCGCAACCGCAGGAGTTTCTGGCAGAACCCTTGGGCCAGATCTTCCGGCAGCGTGTCCGAGCAGCAATGGCTGGGATGGACGCCGACAAACAGGCGCTAGCCAAGTATGCCACCGAGCAAGTCATGAGAATCTAGCCCTACAGCTCAAACAAAGGAGCAAATCGGTACCATCTGAGGGACCGGTTCGCGTCAAGAGAAGGACAATCGGCTATTCAAAGCCGTACTTCAACGAAGTTTGATCTGATTCCGCTGCCACCCAAGTATAAGCTCCCTGAGTTCTCAAGATTCAGCGGGTCAGAAGGGTCAAGCTCGATCGAGCACATAAGCCGATACCTGGCACAACTAGGCATGATTTCGGCATCAGATCAGATGCGCGTGAGATTCTTTGCAATCTCGACAGACCGGCCTTTGGGTGGTACACCTCACTGCCACCTGATTCAATTCATACCTGGAAGCAACTGGAAGAGCAGTTCCACATCCAGTACCATTCAGAGTCTACCGAGGCTGGCATTGCGACTGGCGCAGTGCGGCGAGGAGAAATCAGCCGAGTACATCCAGCGCCAGACTGAAGAACCGATGTTACTCGGCTCGTTAATCGAGAAGGAAGCCGCCGTCATGGCAGTGTTGGGTCTCGCAGCACCCATCAAGGACTTGGCGTTCCAGGTGGAATACAACTCATTGGCGCACATGGCCCAGAAACTGACGATGTATGAGCAGCGCCACCCTGAGTTGTACCAAGACAAATTCAAACGTCCGATAAGCCCGGTCGATGCGTAAGAAGAAGATCCGACGCAGACTGGAGGTGGCCGTGAATGGGCTCGGGGCGATCCTGGCCTGCAAATGGGTGAAACAAAGAAGGGCCTGCGAAAGGGTTCGACTTTGATGTGAGCAAAGCTGAGCAGATATTCGATCTATCTGAAGGAGAAGCGGTGAGATTACCCAAGGCCACAAATCCCTACGGCTCAGAGATGAACGGAGACCATACCGCAAGTGGCATCATTCGCTCACTCACACCACCAACGAGTGCAAGGAGCTTCGCCGCCAAATCCAAATGGCGATAGAACAAGGTCGTCGATCTTGGGCGCTTCGCCATGAAAGTGGACACAAACCCATTTCCGGCCAACATGGTAGAACTCGATGCTCATGAGGCGTAAGCTGGATTTCGTTCGCGTTAACATGGCAGGTCTGATACCACCATGACACGTCACGAAGAGAACGGTGGTCGCTCGGGGCAAGGAAAGAAAGGAGGCTAGTCCATGCGACGCCCATCCACGATGACAAAGCGGTACTTAACAGAGGAACAAGTGAGGAGTGCGATATCGAAGCCACATTCCACGCATCTCCTTAACAAGTATGAGCGCCAAGATGACCAACGCCGCCAAAGACGAGACGGAAGATATGAGCACCTTGCTAGGGGACCGTCGAAAGAGAAGGAAGGCGCAGCTAGGCATTGGGATTGTCCTTTCTTCAAGTATTGCTGGGGCACGGGAATGAGCCGATTGCCTACAGTCGACAATTGCCCGGAATGCAACCAGCAGAAAGAATACACGAGGCCAGTGTCAGTATTCAAACGCCTAGGGCCTCTTCCGTCCCAGAGCCGACACAAGGAGTCCGTTCGAGCAGGAGACCTCGAGGAGCCGAAGGATGACAAGGTCAAAGACAGGTATCACCGTCCAAGGTGGTGCCCCGACGGACTCAGACATACCGGTTGCGAGAGTGCAGCGGCTCAGAACCTAGAGGAAGTCAAGCGCAGATTCCACGCTTTGAAGAAAGCACGCCCGATCTCGCCGTCAAAGTGAGACAGGATGTGGAAACGGAAGACCGCCCGACCAGGAAAGAGTGGCGCCCCAAACCGGTAAGAGCCGATGCAAAGACATCGGCTAGCAAAAACATGGTGTTCGTGCTCCCGTCAGAATTCTGCGCGCCAAGAACCGATGAGCTACTCGTGGCACATTGATCGCGCCCACGGCCGGTTATCTTTGAGAAGCCACGTGAGAAGGGTTACAAACATCCGAAAGCCCTGCACTGCGAGGTTACATCAATGGGCAGCCCGGCAAGATGTTGGTGGACACCGAGCGGTCAATATCATGCCATACTCCATGCTACGACGCTTGGGACGCTCACGCAGATCTGATCAAAACCAACGCCACGTGAGCGACTTCAACGTCGGTCTTGAACACAAGGTGTATCGAACGTGGACTTGATGGGCAGGAAAACCGTACCCACGTCATTCTTCGTCGTGGACAGCAAGAGCACTTACACTGTCTTGCTAGGAAGGGATTGGATTCACGCTAATTGCTGCATCCCGTCCACAATGCATCAGTGCCTGATCCAGTGGGATGGAGACGAAGTCGAGGTCATCCACGCAGACGATTCTATCGAGATCTCCATAGCTGGCATGAACGTCTGGGAGGCAGAAGACCAAGAGCCGATCTCTGGAATCAATCTAGACGGCTGTGAACGTATTGAAGCTACAAAAAACGGGGTGAGGCTGGTCTTATCCACTGGCCTTACAGAGTAGAAGAGCCCACGATCACCAGTACGGCCGATCCTCGCGATCGCCACAAAAATAAAAAGCAGCGATCATACGACAAGCGGTTCATGTAGTCGAAAGCAGAGATGCTCGCCACTGTAAAATAATAAGGTGTAAACCGCCTTGACAGATGCAAGCAAAAGGGGCGATTCAGCGATCGGCCCAAATTATTTTTGTTGTCCTCACCCACCGTTTGCCCTGTGTTTAGCGTCGATTTGACAGGTGACGGAAAGCTAGGGTACGGGTTTACATCCGCTGATGAGCTAGAAGAGATCGACATTGGTCCTGGGGATAATCCACGACCAACATTTATCAGCAAAAAGTTAGAGCCAAGTCTGCGGGGCCCGATGATAGCCCTGTTGAAACAATATCCAGATTGCTTCGCCTAGGACTACACAGAGATGCCTGGATTGGACAGGAGCATCATCGAGCATCGTCTCCCGCTCAAAAAAGGATTTTGGCCGTTTCAGAAAGCACGACAAATGAAGGCGAAATTCGCGAAGTCAAGAAAGAGGTCGAAAAATGTTGACGGCCAATTTGATCGGCACCATGCGTATGCCGAGTGGATTTCTAGTATCGCACTGCCGAGAAGAAGGGTGGCCAATGGCGGGTTGCTATAGATTTCGAGATCTCAACAGAGCTACCCCAAAGGATGAGTATCCGATGCCGTGGCGTAAACATTAATCAATGCAGTGGTCATAAAATTTTGAGCTTCATGGACGGCAATGCCGGTACAACCAGATCTTCATGGCTCCGTAAGACATACACAAGACGCATTCGAGTCCGTGGTCCGTGGGGTTATTTGAATATGTGGTCATGACGTTTGGACTGAAAAATGCCGGCGCCACGTACCAACGGGCCATGAATTATATCTTCCATGATCTGATCGGCAAACTGGTGGAAATCTACATCGATGATGTGGTGGTCAAGTCTGCTTCAACGCACGGACACTTGGACGATTCGCAGCGCCCCGGACCGAACAAGAAAGTTCGCCTACGGATGAATCCAAAGAAGTGCGCTTCGGTGACGGCCGTCGGTTCTTGGGTTTTGGTCCATGAACGGGATTGAGCTCGGCCTGAAAAGTCGAGGCAAGGCACGAACAATGAAGCCACCCACCACCAAGAAAGAACTGCAGTCCCTTATCGGCAAGATCAACTTCGCAGACGATTCATCTCCAATCTATCGTGAAGGATTGAGCCGTTCATGGGACTAGTTAAAATCAAATCGACGAGGAATTCACTGGGGCGAGCAACAACGAGCCTTTGACGAGATCAAAGAGTACCGACAAAGCCACGGTGTTAGTTCCACCTCGGCGACAGCCATTCTACATTTACTTGTCAAGATCGACACGCCCATCGCCTCGAGTGGTGCAAGTTTATGATGGCTGGAGCGAGTCGTCTTTTACATAAGCAGGAGGATGCTGGACGCAGAGACAAGGTACCCTGATATCGATAAGTTGTGCCTCTGCCTGTTTTTCACCTGCACCAAGTTGCGACACATTTTGCTATCAGCAGAAATCATCATCATATGCAAATCAGACGTCATAAAGCACATGCCGTCGGCTCCTATGTTAAGAGGCTGGGCAAATGGATGTTTGCATTGTCGAGTTTGACATCCGTATCAACCCGCAAGCGAAAGGGACAGCCTGGCTGATCTTATCGCTGAAAGGATCAACACTAACATAGCCGCACCGTCCATAAGAGCGTGCTATGTTTTTCGACGGATCAGTTGTGACGATGGCTGCGGCATCGGCATTTTACTTTCGTCGCCGGGGCAACATTTTCCTTCTCCATCGATTGTCTACCTCTCGCACTAACAATGTAGCAGAGTACGAGGCGATATGCAAGGATGGAGTTACTCGGCCGGAGCGTAAGCGGGAAATTTTTGGAGACTCAAGTTGGTGATTTCAGCTCACGGAGGACTACAAGTCGAGAGCGAGTCCCTCTTCCCATTATGGCTGCACTTGCCGAGCTGATGACGCATTCCGCACGTCAACTTCACTTGGATCCCACGAACGCAATACCGAGGCGAACGATCTTGCAGATAGCTTCAGTGGTACAAGGATGTGGTAGAAGGAGCTGATGTTCAGTACGCTTCCTAGAAGCAGACGATCGGAGAGCCGATATCTTCAATTACTTGAAAGATTCGCTCGGGGCACCTAAACGGATAAGGTACAAAGCCATGAAGTACGTGCTTATTGGGGATGACATGTTTTACAGGACTTTGGAAGGACTATTGCTCAAATGCTCGGGTCACCGAGGCCAATCAGCTCCTACACGAGGTACACGAAGGAGCTGTGGAACTCACCAATCGGCTCATAAGATGAAATGGTTGATCAGCGATCGTGGTTTTATTGGCCCACTATGCTTGAGGACTGTTTCAACTACTACAAAGGGTGTCAAGCATGTCGAAATTTGGAAAATCCAGATGGTACCACACAAGAATGAACCCCATCATCAAGCCTTGGCCATTCCGAGGTTGGGGCATGGACATGATCGGCAAGATCAATCCTCCATCAAGCAAAGGCCACATGTGGATTCTGGCTATCACTGACTACTTCACTAAATGGGTAGAGGCTGTCCCGATGAAGTCAAGAACTCAAGGATGTTATCAATTTTGTGAAAGAACATGTCATCCATAGATTCGGGATTCCCCAAACTATCACGACCGATGGAGGTTCGGTTTTTATTTCTCAGGAGTTTAGAAAGTTCTGCGAGGACATGGGGATTAAGCTGATTAGATCATCTCCATACTATGCTCAAGCAAATGGGCAAGCTGAAGCGTCCAATCAGAGTCTCATCAAGTTGATCAAGAGAAAAGTCGATGAGCACCCAAGGCGTTGACACGAGGTTCTGTCAGAGGCGTTATGGGCTTATCGTATGTCATGCCATGGAGCAATAAAAACCTCACCATATCATCTAGTATATGGACAAGAAGCCATCCTACCCTGGAAATTACGGTGGATCAAGACGCGCCACTTCGTGACGATCTAACGATCAAGAATATGCAGCCCGATGAGTGATGTAGAGGAGTTAACCGAGCTCGGTTATGGTCACCGAGAAAATCAAAGAAAACAAGGCCAAGGTAGCTCGTGCATACAACAAGAAAGTGAAGCCAAAGGAGTTCCACGTTGGTGATCTGGTATGGGAAGCTGTGTTGCCCTTGGGGACTGAGGATGCAACATATGGTAAATGGTCTCCAAATTGGCACGGTCCGCATAGTCGCACCAAGTTTTAAGAGGAAACGCATACATGCTCGAGCAGTTGGATGGAGTAAAGTTCCCAGTGGCAGTCAATGGACAACATCTCAAGAAATATTTCCCAAGCATGTGGGATGTTGGACAGTAAAACTGGAGAAGCCATTACATGAAATCGGCTAGGTAAAGACACGAGAAGCGATGGACAGGTAAAATATGGGGGCCGATGCTGGAAATCGGCCGAGTAAAAAAAAATTTACATATATATAGCCGATGCACGGTCATCGATGCTAGAGGTGCATACATGTTACAAAAAGGGCCACCTCGACGGTCTCAGCCTCGTCATCTTCATCTTTGCTTGTCACTAGTTGTCTGTGCGGGGCACGTTTTTCGGTGGGCAATTGGAGATTTGGGTCGTTTGTGTTTGAATCCACCGTGTTGAGGAAGGTCGCAGGTCGTTATTTGAAACCAAGAAATGGCCGTTGTGATGTGTCTATGGATATGGATGCGATCAAGGTTGACTACATCCGTCCTTCGCCGGAGAAGCCGATGGGTAGTCATCGGCTGCACGATTTGACTTGTTTGATCGTATACGCAAAGATGATGAAAGCCGATACGGTGTCATCGACTTCAAGCATCAACCTATTTCTTATCGGCAAAATTGAAGCAAAGAGAAACAATATTTGGGAATCAGATTTTCATTCATTCAAAAGACCATTGCTTACAGGATGATCGATTACAAAAGGGGCCTACTACTGCTATGGCCATTACTACTGATTCCTAATCTAAGCCGAGGTCGCTGCCGCCGCCGTCTCTTCTTCGCTGTCTTCGCGCCGCTCCAAGATCGCCCGCCGCTGCCAAGAAACCAACGGGACCTCTTCGTCCTCATCGTCATCTTCAGATCTTCGCTGGACCCGTAGCGAAGCGCTTCCGGGCGGATACTCGTCGGAGGTGTCCTCCTCCGATTCCTCCTCGACGGAAGAGTCGACGCCGCCCCACGACTTGTCGCCGCTCTTCGCCTCTAGTTCCCGTCGACGAGGAACAGGCTCTCTTCGCCGTCGGCCCGTGATGCATCGCCGTCCTCGACGGGCGGAAATCTCAGCCTTCGTCCCACCATCGTGGGCGAGTATCAGACATCGCCGTGGGCGGATGCTCTGGAGTTGGTTCTCGGTCGCTAATCGAGTTGGAGGCGTGGGAGGACACATCAGAGGAAGCAGAGGAAGCCATGGCGAGAAAGAGGGTTTTTCCGGTGATGGGAGAGGGTTTTCTGGCAACTGGAGGAAGATGGGGACTGCGAACTGTTCAGGCTGATTTAAATAAGGGGAATAGTGGACAGACGGTTCAATGCCATGGCGGTTTCCCAGACACCGCCAAAATCGTCAAATCACGCTAGCAGGAGTTGAGAAGACAGGCATCATGATGAAGGGGTAGTGTGGCGGTGTTCACACGCATTCTCACGACGCCATAAATTCGATAAAAAAAAGGAGGAGAAGAAGAGGAAAAACGCGAGTGGTTTTGGAATTATCATTGCCAAAACCAGGGGCATGTGTTATCACCATATTTTGGCCAAAGGCGGGATGGGCCGTGATCAAGATGGGCTTGGAGGATACATATATTCAACGTGTTGTTGGATCGGCCTAGTGCGTAGATTTGGGCTGAATTGCCCGTATCTTGTATCATAGTAGGATTTGTGTTTGTTTAGGTTCCGTTTATGTTTAGGTAAAGATAGAGTTGTAGAGTTATTCCAAAAGTAGAGAGTCTCCGGGCTATAAATATGTACCTAGGGTTATTGAAAGAAAACAACAACCACGTTCACAACAAACACAATCTCGGCGCATCGCCACCCCTTGTTCTTAGGGTTTCTTTCGGTAGTGCCATATGCTGCCTAGATCGCATCTTGCGATCTAGGCAAGATTCACTTATTTCGTTAACCGGTTTTACTCGTACTGAAGCGTTGTTGATGGCGAGTAATACCATTATCATAGATTGTTTGAGGCTAGCATCGGCACTATTTCATTATTATCGTCGAAGTTATGCTACCTCTAGCTATCTCGCTACCTTTGCACCGTGTCCCAAAGTGCAAGGGTAGCGCCTTGCTTGATCTTTATTTAGTCGATTCGATCTGTTATAGTTGTACCTTGTTCGTCAAGGTTTAGTTTAATATCTACGTAATCAGGCCTTACAAACGGGTTGAACGATCCGGTAATGCATAAGGATGTGGCTTATTCTAGAGAGGATGTTCCGTAATTGGCTTTATGTTGGTTATTAGGCCTCCTCTAGGGTTGATATTCTTCATCTTTTGTACGCATTTAGGCTCAATTACGCGTAGGATGTTCCAGTTACGTGGTGAAAACGTTAAATTATCGTAGATCGATTTAACTTGTAATGATCAAGCAAAACCCCATGTTACCATAAATCCAACGCAGAACCATGGGGCAATCGGCTTTAAGAGCCGATTCTGAGGAAACAGGAGCCGATCACGGCTCAATTTTACGATACTTGTTTATCATGCAGAAATCAATCGAGCAATCCTTCACCTTCCGACCAGGTATAGGTCAGGTGGCACGCCTCGAACCAAGCCAGACGTGTCGAGCTTTTATGGCCGTCGCCCGAGGGACCAGGGCCCACCAGCAGTCCTGGGAGCCTCCCGGCTCTTCGTGTTGTCAGTCGCAGCTCGCCGGTGGGTTTTGGCAGGCAACAGAAGGAGAAAATAAGCATTAGACGGAGACCGAGTTACTAGCTGCATAGAGAAATAGGGTGTTCACCATTTTACCTAATGAAATCGACCACTTCCTTCATGTTCATAAGCACATAGAGCATTATGCAATCCTTCTCTTCCTTCGGCAACCTATATTTTAGTCCTTTACCGGCCTTGCCACCGGGAAATTGGAATAGTTCGAGATTGGGGTCATTCTTGGGCAGGTCGACATTGTAACGAGAGACCGGGTTATGCATAGTGGGAACATCATCGCCAAGAGGTTGTCAAGGGCCTCGCCATCTCCCGAAGGCATGTTGCTTCAGCTATGCATGCTTCAATCTTGGCTTTGTTTCCGCTATCTTTCGAATATACTTAAACTCTCTCTCAATACAAAATTGCCAACGAATTGCACTGCCCCCAATAGTGCCTCGTTCGCGAGGTGCACAATGAGATGTGCCATGGGAGTAAAGAAGCTGGCGGAAAGATCATCTCCAAATTGCATAGCAACTCCGCACCGAACTTGCAGCTTCTCAATCACCGGAGGACATATCTGCTAGCACGAGGGTGCGGAAGAAATGGCTCAACTCCGCAAGCACTCGCCATACTTTTTCGGGAGATACCTCGAACCATCACCGCATCACCTCAATCCATATATGATAGTCGTGACTCTTGAGCCCATTGACTTGTCCCACAAAGATTGATTGACTCTTACTTATATTCGAACAATAACCGCTGTGAACATCACGACGTATTTGAGCCACCTAAATGACTCCTTCTTTGGACATTATCAAGGCGTAGTAGGAATGCGGCTTGAACCAATTCTTTCGACGGACAAGAGGAGGCTGCATGTGTAATCTCTTCCTATCACAAAGCTTCTCAACATCAACTCTAGCCTTGACATTATCCTTTGACTTCCGAATGTTTAGGACTGTGAAAAGGGACTCGACATTCTTTTCGTGTGCATCACATCGATGTTATGGGGAAGTTCGAGGTCCTTGTAATACACGAGATTCATATACGCCACGTGAGTCCAATTATGCTACACCATATCCCAAATTGATGGCTCCTCGCCATGGGCACGAGAGCACGATCTCGGCATCAACAATCGCACCGAACTTTGGTACCTCTTTACTTCATGCACAACTTTGCCCTTCTTGAAGTTCTTTCTATCTTCTCTGAATGAATGATTTATTTTGAGGTCGCCGATTCGTGTCAAACGCAACATATTTGCGACCGACTTTAGCCAAAGGAACTCAAGTCGGTGCACACTGGCATGGCCACTTACCACCGGACACCATCCGCACGTTAGGGCGCATCTGCATGTCATGCATAGTATATTGTAACCAAACTTTCATCAAAAGTTTCTCTTTGATGCTCGGTCGTATGTCAACGCCCCGTGTATCCAAGAGTGGTTCAAATCATCCACAATCGGTGCATGTAGACACTCAAGTTCTTCCCCGGATACTCAGGTCCTGGAATTATCAGCGACAAAAACATGGTCTTCCGTTGCATTAATACTCCGGGAGGGAGATTGAGCGGAATAACATACACCGGCCAGCAGCTGTACGAGGCCGTCGACATACCATATGGGTTGAAGCCATCCATGCTATCGCAATTCTAACATTCCGAGCCTCTTCTTCCCACCGGGGGTATTTGTCATCGAAGTTCTTCCATGCCTTACCATCAGATGGATGTCCCATCTTCTTCCGTCCGTGCCCGTCCTCGTATCTTTTCCCTTCTTGTGCCACGTCATCTGCTTGGCGCCTCCTCGCTCAAGTAAAGCCGCTGGATTCTTTTTATGAATGGGAGATACCGAAGTATCTTCTTAGCGACCTTCGACTGCCTCACCTGACCATCCTTCCCCTTTATCTCTTCATATCTAGAGGCCTTACAAATGGAGCAGTACTTATCACCCTCAAACTGTTTCCAAAACAAAAGGCAGCCTTTTGGACAACAATCTATCTTTTCATAATCCATGTTGAGCTCCTTCATGAGTTTCTTCGTTTTGTGAAAGGTTTTGGGTCGACAATGCCCTTCGGGCAACATGTTACCACATGTTCTCAGATTAGCTTCAAAGTGAGAACGGGTGGCGGAGTACTGGCACTTGTCGGCTAGACACTGAGAGATGGCATCGAGCTGAGAAATCTTTGCACCCTCGTACAGAGGCCTCTTAGCCGCGGCCATCATATCAAGGAAGGCCTTCGCGGTTGGCTCCGGTTCCTCCGGTTCTAGCGGTTCCTCCGGTTCTGGTGATTCCTCCCGTGGAGGTGGCGAATTCGGCTGGTCGGCATCGATAAGATCATCTAGCATGTTTCTAATCCCATCGTGCTCATTGCCATTGAGCCGCTGACGCATCACCTCACCTCTGTCACGTTCGTACCGAGCAAAGTCGACTTGCGTGACATAGTTAGACATGTACCCATATTGCAGAAGGTGTTTGTACATGTCATCCTTTCCCTGACGATGACGCTTAGTGCAATGAGCGCAGGGACAAAGTGCCCGAACCATTGCCTTCGAACCACGCGCTAACTCATTCACTAACAAATGAGTGTTCCGTACCCAATCGTCTGTTTTATTAGTCGCACTAATACGGCCACTGTACATCCACCCATTATCAGCCATCCTCTTCTGCTTTGTTGGGAGACAAACAACAAATATAACATTTTATATCAAACAGAGATTAAATGCTTCATATTTTTACGCATTCATCAACCTACATGTCCAATAGGAAAAGAGGGTCCTAACCAGCCGCCGGATCCGTAGATTGGGTAAGTTCTCCCTGGTTCTACCCCGATCCAAGCAAATTTGGCTCACCCCATTGCTCTCCCGACACGTCTCGACAAAAGCCAAGAGGATGTGCATCCGAGAACAACGAGGAGGCGCCACCAAATCTGTCTCGAATCGAGGTAGAGCCAGGAGAACCAAACCCAACTACGAATCCGCCGCCCGATAAAAGCCATAAGCTACGGTCCAAAATATGCGAGACCACTAATGCATATTAAGTCGTGAACGCTTACGTCGAGATGACGCCTAGGTGACGCGGACTTGGTGATCTAGACACAAAAATAAACCTAGGTACAAGAGAGGCGAATGATTCTCACCCTCGGCGTGATCAAATCGTAGAAGATGATCCGGGACCATCGTCGAAACACTCCCCACGCCAAATTCCCAGAACTATAAACAACATACAATATACAACATATATTTATCAAATTTCATCTATTTTACTAAACATGAACTATTGTACATAAGAAAAACTACATACAAACTATAAACTACTACTACAACCTACTACTAGATACTACAACCTACTACTAGATACCACAACCTACTACTACAAATTTCATCTATTTCATCTAGATACTACAACCTACTACTACAAACTACTAGTACATAAGAAAACTACATACTACAGACTATAAACTACTACTACAAACTAACCACAATCTACAATTAGTACAAACTATCAGTTAGCTATCTAAGCATAGGAACTCCTTAATAATTTTGTACCTATTCTATTTCTATTCTATTTTCTACCTATTCTATTTCTACAGGAAGTTACAGGAGGTACCTGCGGGGACGACGAGCTCGGGGCGGCGGTGCTGGGCACGGGAGGCAGGCAGGAGGCAGACAGGCCAACGAGGAGGAGGGTGGCGACTATGGGGAGGAAGGGGCGGTGGCACTCAGCGGGGAGGGAGGAGGGATGGCGGCTACGGGGAGGGAAGGGGCGGAGGCGATAATGGGAGGAGGGGCCGGGCTGCTGGCGGTGGGGAGGCACAGGAGGCGGCGGGGTGGTGGCGGCAGTGGGGGAGGCACGGGAGGCTGCGGGGAGGCACGGAGGCGGCAGGGTGGTGGCGGCTGGGGAGGCAAGGAGGAGGCTGGTGGAGGCGGTGGGAGGCACGGAGGCGGCGGTGGCTCATGGGGAGGGAGGGAGGGGGCGCCTTGGGAGGATCGGGGAGGGAGGAGGCGGGAGGCTCGGGGAGGGTCAAGGCAGGAATTGGGGGAGGGCCGGAACTGGAGAAGTCCGGCGGAAATGGCGGCGGGTCGGGTCGAGCAAAGGCAAGAGGAGGTTGGTGAGAGGAGTGGCTCGGGTGAGAACGGGGCCCTAGTAGGATAGCTACGCCGACGCCAGGCATACGCCGAGGCGTAGCTTGGGTTTTTTTCGTGGTAGCCCTTTTTTGAAAGAAGGATTTTTTGTTAATATCAAATTTTACAAGATACTTTATTTAGTGTCTACTATTATAGAAGAAACTATATATTATTAATATATAATTCTTTTATTTTGTCTTGTGCTCGCTTTTCCAAGCAAACCCTAGATGTGGGCTACCCTATAACCCTAGACGAAACCCCGATCTCTGCACTCGGATCTGCCTACCCCATAGACGTTCCTCCCAGGGTAGCCCGGCGTAGCTCTCTCTTGTTTTGTGTTTGTTTAGGTCATAGGGTGATGTCAAACCATGTTGGCTCACAAGTTGGGGCACTATCCTACCCGGTTTCACCTCGACGGGGAGATTCCACCCTCATACGGGCCCGGAACCTTCGCCTCTAGGTTAGAGCGCATGCATGCGAGGGGGGACACATGCAAGCACCTATATATACCAACCTCTAACCACACCCACACACACACACATATGCTAGGGGCACATGCAAGTTTTCATCTCATTCCGATGTTCTCGTGGTCTTCCTCCGGCGAAACCCTGATCTCTGTGCACACTCGGATCGTCTACCCCCCTAGACGTTCCTCTGACAGGGGTAGCCCGGCGTAGCTCTCTCTTGTTTTGTGTTTGTTTAGGTCATAGGGTGATGTCAAACCATGTTGGCTCACAAGTTGGGGCACTATCCTACCCGGTTTCACCTCGACGGGGAGATTCCACCCTCATCCGGGTACGGACCATTCGACTAAAGGTTAGAGCGCATGCATGCGAGGGGACACATGCAAGCACCTATATATACCAACCTCTAACCACACACACACACACACATATGCTAGGGGCACATGCAAGTTTTCATCTCATTCGATGTTCTCGTGGTCTTCCTCCCGAAACCTCGATCTCTGTGCACACTCGGATCGCCTACCCCTAGACGTTCCTCCGATGGGTAGCCCGCGTAGCTCTCTTGTTTTGTGTTTGTTTAGGTCATAGGGTGATGTCAAACCATGTTGGCTCACAAGTTGGGGCACTATCCTACCCGGTTTCACCTCGACGGGGAGATTCCACCCTCATACGGGCCCGGAACCTTCGCCTCTAGGTTAGAGCGCATGCATGCGAGGGGGGACACATGCAAGCACCTATATATACCAACCTCTAACCACACCCACACACACACACATATGCTAGGGGCACATGCAAGTTTTCATCTCATTCCGATGTTCTCGTGGTCTTCCTTCGGCGAAACCCTCGATCTGTGCACACTGGATCGTCTACCCCCTAGACGCTCCGACAGGGTAGCCCGCGTAGCTCTCTCTGTTTTGTGTTTGTTTAGGTCATAGGGTGATGTCAAACCATGTTGGCTCACAAGTTGGGGCACTATCCTACCGGTTTCACCTCGGACGGGAGATTCCACCTCATACGGCCCTAACCTTCGCCTCTAGGTTAGAGCATGAATGCGAGGGGGACACATGCAAGCACCTATATATACCAACCTCTAACCACACCCACACACACACATATGCTAGGGGCACATGCAAGTTTTCATCTCATTCGATGTTCTCGTGGTCTTCCTCCCGTGAAACCACGATCTCATGCACACTCGGATGGTCTACCCCCTAGACGTTCCTCCCGACAGGTAGCCCGTAGCTCTCTCTTGTTTTGTGTTTGTTTAGGTCATAGGGTGATGTCAAACCATGTTGGCTCACAAGTTGGGGCACTATCCTACCCGGTTTCACCTCGACGGGAGATTCCACCTCACGGGCCGGAACCTTCGACTCTAGGTTAGGCGCATGCATGCGAGGGGACACATGCAAGCACCTATATATACCAACCTCTAACCACACCCACACACACACATATGCTAGGGGCACATGCAAGTTTTCATCTCATTCTGATGTTCTCGTGGTCTTCCTCCGGCGAAACCCTGATCTCTGTGCACACTCGTATCGTCTACCCCCCTAGACGTTCCTCCGACAGGGTAGCCAGTAGCTCTCTCTTGTTTTGTTTTTGTTTAGGTCATAGGGTGATGTCAAACCATGTTGGCTCACAAGTTGGGGCACTATCCTACCCGGTTTCACCTCGACGGGAGATTCCACCTCACACGGACCTGTAACCTTCGCCTCTAGGTTAGAGCGCATGCATGCGAGGGGGACACATGCAAGCACCTATATATACCAACCTCTAACCACACCCACACACACACATATGCTAGGGGCACATGCAAGTTTTCATCTCATTCCGATGTTCTCGTGGTCTTCCTCCTGAAACCTCGATCTCTGTGCACACTCGGATCGTCCCCCCTAGACGCTCCTCCTGACAGGTAGCCCGCGTAGCTCTCTCTTGTTTTGTGTTTGTTTAGGTCATAGGGTGATGTCAAACCATGTTGGCTCACAAGTTGGGGCACTATCCTACCCGGTTTCACCTCGACGGGAGATTCCACCTCATACGGGCACCTTAACCTCTAGGTTAGGCGCATGCATGCGAGGGACACATGCAAGCACCTATATATACCAACCTCTAACCACCCACACACACACATATGCTAGGGGCACATGCAAGTTTTCATCTCATTCTGATGTTCTCGTGGTCTTCCTCGTGAAACCACGATCTCTGTGCACACTCGGATCGCTCACCCCCTAGACGTTCCTCCGACAGGTAGCCCGTAGCTCTCTTGTTTTGTGTTTGTTTAGGTCATAGGGTGATGTCAAACCATGTTGGCTCACAAGTTGGGGCACTATCCTACCGGTTTCACCTCGACGGGAGATTCCACCTCATCGGGCCCTAACCTTCGCCACTAGGTTAGAGCGCATGCATGCGAGGGGACACATGCAAGCACCTATATACCAACCTCTAACCACACCCACACACACACATATGCTAGGGGCACATGCAAGTTTTCATCTCATTCCGATGTTCTCGTGGTCTTCCTCCGAAACCCCGATCTCTGTGCACGGATCGTCACCCCTAGACGCCCTCTCGACGGGGTAGCCACGTAGCTCTCTCTTGTTTTGTGTTTGTTTAGGTAATAGGGTGATGTCAAACCATGTTGGCTCACAAGTTGGGGCACTATCCTACCGGTTTCACCTCGACGGGAGATTCCACCTCATACGGGCCCTAACCTTCCTCTAGGTTAGAGCGCATGCATGCGAGGGGGACACATGCAAGCACCTATATATACCAACCTCTAACCACACCCACACACACACATATGCTAGGGGCACATGCAAGTTTTCATCTCATTCCGATGTTCTCGTGGTCTTCCTCCCAAACTCGATCTCATGCACACTCGGATCGCCTACCCCTAGACGCTCCTCCGACAGGTAGCCCGCGTAGCTCTCTCTTGTTTTGTGTTTGTTTAGGTCATAGGGTGATGTCAAACCATGTTGGCTCACAAGTTGGGGCACTATCCTACCCGTTTCACCTCGACGGGAGATTCCACCCTCATACGGGCCTAACCTTCGCCTCTAGGTTAGAGCGCATGCATGCGACGGGGACACATGCAAGCACCTATATACCAACCTCTAACTACACCCACACACACACATATGCTAGGGGCACATGCAAGTTTTCATCTCATTCCGATGTTCTCGTGGTCTTCCTCCGTGAAACCTCGATCTCTGCACACTGATCGCCTACCCCCTAGACGCCTCCCGATAGGTAGCCCGTAGCTCTCTCTTGTTTTGTGTTTGTTTAGGTCATAGGGTGATGTCAAACCATGTTGGCTCACAAGTTGGGGCACTATCCTACCGGTTTCACCTCGACGGGAGATTCCACCTCATACGGGCCCTAACCTTCATTTAGGTTAGAGCGCATGCATGCGAGGGGACACATGCAAGCACCTATATATACCAACCTATAACCACACCCACACACACATATGCTAGGGGCACATGCAAGTTTTCATCTCATTCCGATGTTCTCGTGGTCTTCCTCCCACAAACCCCGATCTCTCAGGCACACTCGGATCGCTACCCCCTAGACGTTCCTCCGACAGGTAGCCCGGGCGCCTCTCTTGTTTTGTGTTTGTTTAGGTCATAGGGTGATGTCAAACCATGTTGGCTCACAAGTTGGGGCACTATCCTACCGGTTTCACCTCGACGGGAGATTCCACCCTCATACGGGCCCTAACCTTCGCCTCTAGTTTAGAGCGCATCCATGCGAGGGGGGACACATGCAAGCACCTATATATACCAACCTCTAACCACACCCACACACACACATATGCTAGGGGCACATGCAAGTTTTCATCTCATTCCGATGTTCTCGTGGTCTTCCTCCCACAAACCCCGATCTCTGCACACTGGATCGCCTACCCCCTAGACGCTCCTCCGACAGGTAGCCCACGTAGCTCTCTTGTTTTGTGTTTGTTTAGGTCATAGGGTGATGTCAAACCATGTTGGCTCACAAGTTGGGGCACTATCCTACCCGGTTTCACCTAGACGGGAGATTCCACCTCATACGGGCCCTAACCTTCGCCTCTAGGTTAGAGCATGCATGCGAGGGGACACATGCAAGCACCTATATATACCAACCTCTAACCACACCCACACACACACATATGCTAGGGGCACATGCAAGTTTTCATCTCATTCCGATGTTCTCGTGGTCTTCCTCCCACAAACCCCGATCTCATGGCACACTCGGATCGCCTACCCCCCTAGACGCTCCTCCGACAGGTAGCCCCAGTAGCTCTCTCTTGTTTTGTGTTTGTTTAGGTCATAGGGTGATGTCAAACCATGTTGGCTCACAAGTTGGGGCACTATCCTACCCGGTTTCACCTCGACGGGAGATTCCACCTCACGGCCCTAACCTTCATTTAGGTTAGAGCGCATGCATGGGGA